>CM040239.1:37216591-37298601 GCA_022545495.1 Chrysanthemum lavandulifolium | reverse complement strand
GTTTTATATAAAACTTTTTATAAAACGCTTTTATATAAAAAACATTTTGAAAAAAATATTAAGAAAAAAAAAAAAAAAAACAATTTAGGATTTTTTTTTTAAATTCGAAAAAATTAAAAAAGCGTCCTTGTGGTTTGAAAGATGTGTCTTTAGCGGTGGTTAGTCAAAGGGCTAAAGTGTAACTACTAACGAGTCCATTTAACAGCGATTAAGTCAAAGGACCAAAAGCGGACGAAACAGTCGCGATCAAGCAGACTGCTTTTTGCACTTAATGAGCAAGACGGACTAAACCGCAATTGGCTAAACCCACAAGGACGATTTTGCAATTTACTCTAAAAATTAAAAAAAAAAAAAAAAAGAAAAAGAATATCACCTATGTGGCAACTAGGGCGTTGTCAGGTCGTCGAAAAGAGAAAGTTGATGCTGACAGAATTCGTCGGAAGAGAGAAAGTTGATGTGGCGGATTTGGCAGGATCATGCTATGCGTAGCACTTAGAAGTACACATTCAAAACACATAACACTAGAATTTTAATGATTAACATAACACCTGCAAAATCCGTCACTCGCAAAATGATTAATGCCGGTAATAATTGACGGGGATGATCTATATCAAAAATAAAAAAATCGCGTAAAGTGATTAATAATGCCAGTAATAATTGACGGGGATGGTCTATATATTAAAATAAAAAACTTTTGCATAAACAAAGGCTCTCATAGTGTAAGCGAAAAACCCTACTCGCAATCAGTCAGGTGTAGAGACACTATTAAGACCTCACTATAGAAGCCAACCACCTTCTCTAGTTCTATCACCGATAAAAAAAATCCATAAAAACGAAAGCTCTATGAATCGGAGTAATATATCACAACAAGAATCGAAGCTTTTAGCAACGATCAAAAGTCGTGACTAAAAGTAACAAAGTCGTGGCTAAAAGTTCATCGCTAAAGATCTGTAGCTAAGAAGACTTTGGCAAACCTTTAGCCACGACAACTTTAGTCATACAAAGTCGTCGCTAAATATGTAATATTATAATAATGTTATCTATACTACATATAATGCACGAAGACACCTCACTCTTAATTTTAAGACGTACAAAAAATTAAGCATGGTTTACAACACTTTAATGCACCCAATTTTTAGAATTACAACAAAGTAAGCATATTGGCACAACAAAATAAAGCGTGGTGTAATTTTAAGACAAAAAATCTATGAAGCAACATTAATCTTTATTAAACACTTCATTCACCTTTCCAACCATTTCAACGACAACTGATAAACGCAACTAATTTTCGTGAGTTTACAACAAAATAAGCATAGTGTATAAACAAATAAGCATGATGTAATTTTCGGACTTATTTTGATTTACAATATTAACGCTATTAAAGTGGTCAATGTTATTAATGACTACTACTTACAAGAAAAGAAACATAGTGTACAACACTTTAATGCACATAATTTTCGGACGTCTGAGACAAGAAGCTGTAATGCACAACAAAACACACATTAATGCTTTATTTAATGTAGTCAATTATTTAACCCAATAATAACTACTGATTAATCTGATTATTAAACACCCTTTACATAAGAAATACAAATTATCGGACATATTATACAACCAAATTAATACACAATTTCTGATTAAATTTTACTACTACTGAATAATAAGCGACATTTCTGAATATTCAGCTCGAGCAGACAGCCGACCAATGGGTTTGAGCCCGGAATGACGCGGACAAAGCAGACTCGAGCTCGAGCGGCACACGACCAGCGGGTTCGAGCCCCGAGCGAGCTACCGGGCTATCTGAAATTTCTTGATATCAGTAAATTTATCAAAGAATATAATAAACTAATATACATTATTAATCGAATTTTTATTTAGTCTGACATGGCTTTATGTGGCCAGTACATACTCAAGACACTTTAATGACGACATGCATTAAGCGAGCGTTCAAGGTATATTAACGATCTTATATATTTATAAGTATCGAAACAGCTAAATTCTTCTAGCGAATGATATACGAATGAAAGATGGAACAACTATTTTGTCAACTACCAAGTGCTACATTGAAAATTGGGCTGCAACTAGCTAGGAGGAGTGTGTTACTGACGTGGAATGCATGCAAAGCAACAGGTGGCAATAGGCAATTCACCCACGTGACTCGCCTTGTTTAAGCTTTCCCCTAGTCATAGAGAATTGAACACTCGTCTCAAGTATCATTCAGGGTTGTTTGGTCCACGTCTCAAGTATCATTCAGGGTTGTTTGGTCGATAATGTAAGATGAGATATTCGGCTCAACCCCGGCTTATCAATTTGTAATTTATTAATGTTTTAGCATGGTTTCATATTTGTAATATACAAAAGTTTATTATTAATAAAATTGAACCCATGAGAAAATTATGTAATCAATAAATAATTAAATATTCATCATGGGGCTTGTGTTCTAATGGTAGGCTTAAGCACTTCGTCGGTAGCCAAGTGAGAAGATAAGTCTGGGTGGGTCACTGCAGGAAGCCTCACTCAAGTCCCATGCTACTGTCGATTATTAGGGAATGAAGAGGAGAGCACATGGCGGGTGGTTGGGTTCGAGATCGAGCAAATCCTTGGTTTTTCTGCCATATATTACTCCGGTAATTATAATCGTGTGGAGGCGGTACTTCCCGGCGAATGCAGAAAAATCCCATTACGCGGCGTAAGACCGGTTAAGGCAGCATACCGAGTATGTGGTGGATGAGGGCCTCTGAGTAGGGAGTGGGTGCGACTCTAATAAAAAATGAAAGTCAGATTCGAAAAATATATATATTCGGTTATCATGGTATTAGAGGGTTTATCGATCCTTAAATACACAAAACATCTAAACCCTAGCAATACCACCGACCCTTTCTTCTCTCCTAAAACCCTACTGCCGCATCTATTCTACCAACACAACCCTAGATCACTGCCACAACTCCTTACATCCTATACCGTCATAATGACTAATGGTAATCACGATCATTATTATTTTCTCCTCTTATCACCCTTCTTTCAAACACATTCTAATCGAGTTCATGTTGTCTAAAGGCACATGCCGATCATTCCTCTTCCTTTAAAGTTTTGTTTTTTTTTTTTGTTTTTTTTTAAAGTAGCCATCACCTAGTGATAATTTTATGTGTAAAGAAAAGCAAAGCAAAAGCGATTTTATTTGTTTCTTTTCTTGAGAATAATAATAATAATAGGGTTTTTAAACGTGTGGCGGGGGCGTGCATGTTAAAAAGGATGGCGGGACCCGAAAAGGGCGTCCGACCCGCGTATTTTATTTGAAAGTGTATTTTTGTGGGTGGGATGTTCTTTTGTGTCCTCCATCTTATAGTGTTAACTGCTATGCTTGCTGCTGTAGAAAAACTAATAATAATAATAATAATAATAATAATAATAATAATAAAATAAATAAATAAATAATGCGGAATTTGATTTAAAGTCAATTATCTAACGTTTTCTTCACAAAGTCATTGAAGCTGGACTATTTTCATGTTTTTCTTTGTTTGCAACCTAAAGTAGATTACATGAGTCTTCATCTAAAGTCCACCTAAAGTCGACTAAAGCTCGACAATCATTGCTACTTCTTCAATATGGTGCCTGGTATTACTTCTTCAATACATCCATAATGAAGAATTGTTGTCGTTTGAAGATCTCAAAGACTCGTATATCTGCTTGCTTGTTATTAGGTCAACAATATAGTTACAATTTCAGGTTTTATGTTTTCTACTCCAGTCCGAACTTTCGCGATTTTACCGCTCGAACTACGGGGGAGTGTTAGATGAGATATTCGGCGCAAGCCCGACTTGTGGGTTTGTGGCCATTAGGGTTTTATTATGGTTTCGTATTTGTAGTCTATAAATAGTTTATTATCAATAAAGTTGAACCCATGAGGAAATTATGTAATCAATAACATTCGATTATTAGATAAGAAATATAAATTACAAGAATTAAAAACATTTGACATGTTTGGTAAATAAAGCTTTCAAATAAATTAAACATAAATTACGTAATTACTCTTAATTATTAATATTATCAAGTGAGAAAGAAAAAGAATAAAAGGCGTTTGTGTCTAACGGTTTATTGACCCCACCAACATGAAAATACATCACTTACATGATGAGTTAAAAAACCTACCATTTTAGCACTAATCGGGTGTTCATCGGTTCGGTTTTCGGTTTCATGGATTGTATGGTTCGAGTTAATCGGTTTGAAAATTTTAAAACCCTAAACCAAAACCAAACCAAACCAATTTTTAAACGGATAAAACCAAATCATACACCAAATTGGAATTCGGTTTGGTTTCGGTTAAAACCAAGAAAACCAAATTCAAGTAAACTTCAAAATATAATCTAGAAGTTACATATAAAAACCTAAAAGTTCAAATAAAATTATCAAATCAAAAAGTCTCAAAAAATGCTTAAGTAAATCAACAAAACAAAAGTTTAAGAAACCAAAAGGTTTCATAACTAGCGGAAATAAATGAAAGCGAAATATGGGAGGAGAGGATCGATATATGAATTTATAGGAATCAAGTAGGTTAATTTCTCAGAGTCCTAGATATGCATCAATCCTTGATTTAAGGGTGATTAGTTTACAAGATATTTTAAATTATCATGATTTTATATGCATCAATCCTTGATTTAAGGAGTGATTAGTTTACAAGATATTTTAAATTATCATGATTTTTTGTTAGGAAGATAAACATATAAAATTTGTATATATATACTTTAAACATTTTTGTGTGGATAGATATATATTCAGTTTTTTCGGTTTAGTTTGGTTTTGTATTTGTCAAACCCAAAACCAAACCAAACACCAACTAAATACTTCGGTTTGGTTTTAAACCAAACCATACACCTATTAAAACTTTCGGTCCCGTTTTATTCGATTTTGGTCCGGTTTATATTTCGGTTTGTTAGGTGTCAAACCAAACACTGAACACCCCTACTAATCATGGTACCATTACATTTAAAACATCGCATTTTTACTATCAAACATAATCTTTCTATGTATTTTTAATACAAAGCCCATAAAAACCATCACATATTGATGGACCAAATGGCTTAACTGAGTGTCCGTTTTGACAGAAATCATATAAAAAACAATTAGGATCACTAGAAAAAATAGTCTAATTTATACACTTTAATTTTTCACACTTATAAAAATAAATGTGAATTTTATTACTTTATTAACACTTAATATTATGTAAAATTGGTTACATTAATAAGCGTGAATAATTGTAAAATATGATTTTCACACTTATAATTGTATCAAGAAAAATTTGACTTTTAAGTGTGGAGAAATCTAATAAATGTCGCACTTATAAGTGTGAAAGTTATTTTGTAACACCTGATTTCTCACTTCCGCCGAGTGTGGAGAAATTTGATATTACAATTAATTTCACACCTATAAGTGTGGACATTTCTTATATTTCTCCACACGTAGAGTGTAAGATTTTTGGGTACTATTATAGTAAGGGTGCTCACGGTCTAAAAACCGGACCGGACCAAATGTGGTCGGTCCGGTCCGTCCGATCGAATAAGCTAAATGTCGGTTTGTATATCGGAGCGGACGGACTAATCAGGGCAAAGGCCGAAATAATAAAAAACCAGGCAGAGGCGGACCGTTGGTCTTCGATCCAGTCGATTTTGTCGATCGGTCCGATCGATGCGGTGGATTGCTCACCCTTAATTATAAGTGTGAAAAATCTATTAATTTACAATTCTTTTTACATTTATTAATGTAACTAATCTTTACATTATTAAGAAAAAACTAGTAAACTTTTACATATTTTTATAAGGGTGAAAAAAATTGTGTAGATTAGACTATATTTTTAGTGGATGACTCATCGATAAATCAGAAGCCTGGCAAAAATCTCTCTAAAGATTCATTCAAGAGGAATTATCGAGCAAAATTCAGCCCTTTCTAGAATGGTTTTGTCAAACGTTTAGCTTCATAAGAAATATCCATGCACGTAATTTTTACTGTGGATGGTTTGTAATTTGGCCAAAATCAGCAAACCAAACAGATAAATTTGACGATTTACTCATAATATTATGAACGACTCAATTACGAACTTTGATCTATATTTAGAGTTCTTTCGCTTTTAAAGGGTAAAATAGATGTACCTTTTATCCAAATTTTGTTTTAGATAATACATATTTTTCATTAAAAGTGCACACTATAAAAATTGGTTAATTCTTCACACTAAATTTTCACACTTTTAAAATGTGTAAAATTTTATTGGTTTATTAACGATTAATTATGTGTAAAATTATTTACATTATTAATAAGTATGAAAAAATTATAAATTTCACACTTATAGTTGTATCGAATAAAAATTCAGCTTTTAAGTGTGAAGAATTATAAAATTCTCATGGCGGGTCACTGCTTTGAGGAAGTGTGGAGAATTTGTCCACACCTATAAGTGTAGACATTTTTTAGATTTCTCTACACTTTAAAGTGTGAATTTTTTTTTAACCCAACTAAAATGGTAGAAAATTGATTGTTTTACAAATTTTTTTCACATTTATTAATATAACCAATTTTTACACATTACTAAATGTTAGTAAATTAATAAAACTTTACACACTTTTAAAAATGTGGAGAAAAAAAGTGTGTAGATTGAACTAATTTTTTGTAGTGGCAGAGTTTTTACCTTCTAAACGCGCCGAGTACCTTGCTCTTTCTTACAAAAATTAACCCTGCTGCAATGCAATCTCTAGCAGGGGACGACCACAGGCCTCCTTTTCCGCAAAACTCCTCCCCAAACAGGGAAATTTCCCAATCCTTCCTGCATACGTGTTGTGTGTGTGTGTATGCTTTGTTCTTTTCCAAGCCCCTTTCACGCAACAGTCAACACTACTTCCTGCCACCCCTTCCTGCATGGTACTCTGTTGCCTTCAGAAAGTGTTCGGAATCGTGTTTTGCATGTGATTATCTAATGGATAAAGAAAATATTGTTTGGCAAATGGTCAGAAAAAAAAGTGACTCTACATTTATAGTATTCAAAGTGCAGATCTAGCAAGACTAGCTAAAGAGAGGTTTTGATAGCATTTAAACTAAACACCATAACTTATTCAATATACAATTTGAGATATAACATAACATTTGAACCATGCAAAACTAGAGACTAAATAGTATTAGATTATTTACCTAACAGCTTATTCGGGAAAATACAAGTATGATACTTAGGTGTTGTTTGTTTTCTTTAAAAAAGTTTTAACAACCTCTTAATAGACCAAAGCTCTTAGTCAGTTAGAGCTTTTTGGTGTTAAGTGTGTTTGTTTTTTATTTTTCGTTTAGAGGCAAATAGAGGTAAAAACATCTAAACGGACCAGACATGGAAGGAACATCTTAATGCCACATCTTAATGCCTCTAGTTGAACTAATAAATATTCAGACGTTTTCTTAAAAAACAAACAATATTATTTGATTGATTTGAACATTTCGCGCCAGTTGATTAGGATGTGCGAGTCAAATTTAGATTCAATGCCTCTTAATAATTTTGGTGGCACGTTACAATATAATAATGGGTGAGGGAGACCAAATAATTTGCCACCCCAACAATTAACTTAGGGGGCGTTTGTTCCCAAACTTCAAACACCATGTTTTTAAATGTCATGAATTTAAGAGAAATTTATCAAAATAGACCGGTCGCTTTACGGCTTATCACTTTTTATATCAGAAATATTTTTAATTCAAAAATAAATCGGAGGCGACTCTTGTTTTGGACAACTCTTGTCTATTGATTAAAATACCTCTTTATACCAAACTTTATTACAAATTCATCACCCTCTCTCATAATATCGGCACCGCATTCCGATTAATCACTTTCATCACCGAGTTTATATCATCACAATCATTCTAAAAACAAAAAAAAAAAAAAAAAAAAAACCCTTAATCGAAAAAACATAACACAACACATCTCTCGATCTAAAGTTCTAAACACACACACAAACACAAATCCTATTTGATCTAAGCAGCACACAAACACAAATCCTACACAATCTATCTCTCGATCTATATAAAAATGATGATATAAAGATAGAAAGGCGCTTATGCCTAGCAAAACACAAAAAGCCACGCTTATCATCCCAGGCATAGACATTGGCTCCTTTGGCCTTGGTAATAACTGCAAGAAGCACCTCTCTAGTTAGGGGTGCTCAAATGGGACTTGGAATTCAGTCTCGCGCGTTTGATGGAATGTACTACTCTAGTTGTTTATCAGTTTATTGTTTTGTGATTCTGATGGGTCCGTGATGTTACTTGGTTTTGTTGCTTTATGGTGTTGATATATCAGTTTTGTTTTTACTCTCTAGCTTGATTTCGATTTTGTCTCAAAATTATATCATCATTTAGAATGTTTTTTGATTATGAATTGTGTTTCCGATCAATAACTGTGGTGTTTGTTTTAATTAGGTATAGAGGGTATTTGTAATAACATTAGGTATAGAAGGGTAATTAGTAATTTTAATTTTGGTACTTGAGACACTTGTCGATTTATAGTGACACGTGTCTATTTATGGTTAAGTTGCACAGTCGCCCGGTCTATCTTCGAATTAAAACTATTTCTGGTCTACAAAGTGATAAACCGTAGAGCGACCGGTCTATTTTGGTAAATTTCCTTAATTTAAATACAACTTTGTAAAACCCCAACATTAAAAAGCTCATGACACGTTTGGTTTGCAACAAAAAAGAAAAAGTCAAAGCTTGAAATGTGTAAAATAATAAATGACAACATTACTCATATGGTCTCATAAAAAAAGTAAAGTGAAAGGGATAAAAAGTTGAGATATTAATAACTTTATGTCTAAATATCACTCACATGGTCCCACCAATTGTAAATGCAACCAGGGCACATGAGTTTTAAACCCTTTATTTTAGTGGATTATAAACACAAAATCACACTTTTATTTTCGATGAAACGCACGCACAAAGGATTTGAAATTCAAAAACCCAAAAAGATGAAAATTGGCCAACAAAAACCTCTCATTGTTAAACTAGCTAACATCTATGGGTAAATGACTACTAAGGGGTGCTTGGTTTAAATAAAGGAATAGAAATGAGAAAGGTAAAGAGAATGCTAAGGAATGTAATGAGTATTGCATTATCCCTAATTTCCATAACCCCCAATTTGTAGGGTAATGCTCCATTATCTTGTTTTGGGTAATGATCCATTGCATAATAGTATACCAAACATAAGTAATGATTATCTTTCCCATTACCCACCCTCTAATACATCCAACCAAGCATGCCCTAAGTACACGCAACCAAAAACACCCCAACTATTATTCGTTTATTGACAATACTAGTTTTAATATGAGCCGACAATGTTTAGCTTGATGTGTAACCCGTATTAGGAAATTTCTCTTTTCTTTACTTGCAAGGCAAGTCAAGTCAAGTCTTTGTTTAGGCTGTTAGTGTTTGAGTCGGCTAGGTTTAGCCCAAGTCCTAGATCGGTTATGATTTCCCTACTTTCTATAAATAGAGGTGAAAGGTAAAGTCTGTTCATCTTAGTAAAGAGACTTGAGCGGTATGGCATAACGTTTCATCACATTAGTGAAGCGGGCTTGCATGAGTGAAAAGAAATGAGGTGTTTGTAAAAGGTCTAGGTAAGCTCGAATTTTGTGAAATTTGTGTTTTGAAATGTCGATCGAGTTAGTTTTGGTATAGGTCGACCTGAGACAAGCGGGATTTTTAGACTATGATGCGGGTTTCTTGACGAGGTTTTAATATTTATAAGTGTCTCGTTATACCTATGGTGTACCCTTATGCACTAGGCGGTGTCTGCGATCGTGTGTAGTGTAGTATTCGGTAAAACCGAGGTCGTCCCAAGAGGCGTGTGCGGATTCTAATTAAGTCTAGGTGTCATGATTTTAATTGGTTTTAAGATTGAAATGATTAATAAACTACAAAAGCAAGAAATGCAAGAAAGCGAATAAAGGCAAGGGTTGTGATCAATAGAGGAGAAGTATGCTAACCTAGTTACTCATCCTATTATGTTATGTTCGCGTTTAATTACTTCCAATTGCTTAGTGGGGTTTAAGTCGCTAGGGCGACATTTGGTCGATTCGTCTAACCTATCGACAAAGGTTTCCATCGGAGATCAAGCTACTACCCTTGAAAGTCCGGTTGTTTTTAGTCCCTAGCGAGTCATTAAGTTTCGCTACATGCAAGATTCATAACAATGAGTGCTCGGGCGCTAGCATCTTAGACACTCGTCCCAACTTCTTAAGTTCATCCAAGCAGTGCGTGATCGGTTGGTCAAATCGCTGGCGAAGAAGGGTCGTCGGTTGGTCATTCTTACCGCTTCCCATTCGATCTACCTCTTGGGGTGCGATGGTGTCTAAATACTCATCATTTTGTACAATCTAAGCGCAAAATCATCGAAAACACTCAAAATGCATCAAAATGATGAAAATATCACAAATCGATGTTTTATGTGTTTTAAATGCAAATATATCAAAATCGGATGAAAAATGATTCAAGTTTGCAAATTTGGCGATTTTAGTCCCCAAGTTTCAAAGTTGTCAAAAGCAGTCCACAGTAAATCAAAATGTGGAATTTTATCATTCAAGGTCCTGAAATATTCTAAGTTGTTAAAATAGGTCCTTGAATGATTCTTTGAATCAAATAAGCGAAAAAGGTCCCTAAGTTTGAAAAAATTGCAAAATTAGTCCTTGGATATTTTAAAATGGAATTTTATGCAAAAGGGTCCTTGTACTATCAAAGTTTGTCAAGTTTGGTCCTTGTGATAAGTATGGAAAAGTGGCATGTTCGGTCCTTTATCTTTGGTCAAATTACATTTTGGTCCTTGTATACTTACTAAACCAAGCGGACCCCCCTTTGTATTTGAGCCCGGCCAAAACAAATAGAACCCACCAACATTTTGACCTAGTCATACCCAATTGTGAACCCCCATAATATACCCAGCGGTCGAATAAGTCGAACCAGCGTTCTTTGTTCATCCTCCTCCGACAGCCAAACCCGAGAAACAGGTTGTTTCCATGATTTGCTCCATCCCCCTCCTTACCTTGTCCCCTCCACCTTCACTAACACCCGAAGAACTTTAATTGCTTGAACCACCCCATTAATATCTCGAACTCGCTGTGAGACTTTTGGCGCCAAAGCGCCATTTGTCAAAAATGATGAGTTGGATGATTTCAATGGTCAAGATTGAGTGGGAAAGTTTCAGAGGTCAGCAAGGAGCCATAAAAGTCTATAAAAGAAGGAAGAGAAAGAATGTATCAATCTATCTAGAGTAATTTAAATTTCTTATGTCGTTTTAGTGTAATTTTGAATTTCAGTGTATGTTTTAACTTAAAAGCTTTGTATTTCAAGTTTTCCTTGTGTAATAAATCTTTTGCAGTCATCAATTACAGTTTTAAGTTTCATTTCAGTTTATTCAAATTTTCAAGTGCTCAAAATCTCATATGATTCGAATGTTGTTGTTAGGTGTTATTATGGACTGAGATAGCTCATATAAGCTCCTAGAAAGCTTCTTCAAGCTTTTAGAAACAATAAAATCCAGTTTAGTATCAAAAAGCAAAAATCACCAAAAATACAAATAAATTAGTTGAAAAATCAAAAATCATAAGAAATGGTGTTCACAGCTGGAGCAGGGTGAATTTTGGATGGCCTTGGGTTAGTGGCTTAGTGGTAAGCCTATAGGAGTGATCTTGGCCTTTGGTTCTCAGTTTGAGCTTGGAAACCTCTTGTAAGCCCTTTTGATCCATTTTAGCAATTCACTGTGTAGGGTGTTAATTAGTTTAAATTTTAGTGTTTCTGTGTTCATTAGTTGTGATTAAGTAAAAATAAACTATAAAATAGTAAGCTAGTTCTTTAAAATTCATAGTTGCTAAAAAAATCTTATTTTCACAGTTAAAATAGTAAAAGTGTAATTTGTTAGTTTAATGGTGTTAGTATTATGGTTTAATGCTTATTTAGCTTTAATATAAAACCATATAAGGTCTGTAATCCATATCATGGTCTTAATATGTGTTTTCTTTGAGCGACTTCAAATAAGTCTAGTTAAAGGGTGTTTGGATTAGCTTGTTTATACGTGCTAAAAAGTGTTCAAGGCAGTGTTATTGCTTGTTACATTTCACACTAAGTCCTAACATCTCATTGAAACCAAGAAAACCGGTCTTCATTTGGTGAAAAGTCAAAATACCATTTGATCGCATCTTTCTTGTTCTTTGTTGGATTTTAAGTTCTATGATTATGGTTTTGTGTTAATAAGTTGTTATAATTGCTCAATTTAGTCTTAATACACCTTAATACATCATAATCAGTGCTTAGGATCAATTACAAACTCATAAAAGTCAACTTAGTATAGTAATTAAAAAGTCAAAATTTTCCCTTGGGAAGTTTTTGAATAAAATAGATTATTTTATATAGGATTATATATTAGTTTTCAACTTTTGAGCTTCTAGGATATTAAAATATAGTTGCTTAGCTTTACTCTAGTATTTCTTATATTTTCTATTTCAGTTTTTAAAGTGCTTAAATTTTAGCTTATTTCAGACACCAAGTAAAAAAAAAGTGTTCTGTGCACCAGTGAGCCTATCACTTTCTCAAGCTCACACAGAGCTTATTAGTGAGACCTAGACTTTGAATCTTGGCTTTTTGGAAAGGTCACCTAGCTGTCTTTTCATTCAAGTGCTTATTCTCAGCTTATTGGCTTATTTAATAGGGCTGCTAGTAGTTTTTTATTTGTCCCATTTCACTCAGTGTATACTGAGTCTTTGATCACAGTTTTACCAGCCACTTTCACAAGCTCACAAATGGCTTATTAGTTGGTATAAACTTGATTCTTGGTTCTTTGGATGGTGACCTAGCCATCTAGAGGTCCCAAGCTTCATATTCCACTTTTTAGCTTGTTTGGTAGAAATTATGATAAGCCTCGACCTTGTCCCATTCTGTCCATTTCTCGGTTTTATCCAAGTGCTTATTTGCTTATTTTTGGCTTTTCGGTATGCTTATGCATGTCTTTTAGCTTCATTTCAGTTCACCTAGCTTATTTGCATCTTATTTTAGCTTTTGTTTGACTTGTGAGCTTGTTTGAGCAATTCGCATAATAAGCTCATAATCCCAAGCTGTTAGCTCATAAGCTTCACAAGCTGCTTATTTTTATTTGTAAAATTTTTGTTTTCATAAAAGTTTCTTATTTTAAGTAGTTAAGTAGTTTTCAAAAGAAAATCAGGAAAAACATCAATTTAAATATAGTGATAGCATTTATTTAATAAAATTAAGCTTTTTGATTTTTCTTTTTAGCTTATTATTAAGCAAATCTAGTTTTATATTTTTCTTAGTTTTCTGTCATCTTAAGTTATTTTTAGAAAAGTTTCATATTTTCTCTATCATTTAGTATTTATTATAATTTTAATAGTTAAAAGTATTAAATAATTAGTAATAAATAATTAAAAAGCATAAAAATATCTTTTCAGTTTTAAAATTAGTTTTATCATATTTTAGATTTTTCCAAGTTGAAATTTCATTTTCAGGTTTATTTTATATTTTCTAGTATTTAAGTGTATTTTAAATAGTAATTAATTAGTAATAAATATATAAAAAGTGTAAAAATATATTTTAGTTTTAAAATTAGTTTTATAATATTTTAGATTTTCTCAATCATAATTTTATTTTTCTAGCCTTATTTTGTATTTTCTTATATTTTAGGTTATTTTTAAATAGTTAAAATAGTTTTAATTAATAATAATTAAATAAATAGTTATAAAATAATTTTCTTTTTCTAATAATTTTCTTTTATTTTAGGATTTCAAAATGCCATTTCATATTTTAGGTCTTTTATTTCTTAGATCTCATTTTTTAATTTTATGCGTTTACGTGGTTTTTAAACGTCGTTTCGTTGTTTTATATGATTGTTGTGCTTATCAATTACGTGTCCAAATACATTCCAATCAATCGGTGAGTGTAATTTCAATCCAAATCTTTCTTGATCACTATCCTTAGTGATCATTCATCATCGATCAGTGTTTATACACCATTGGTCTCAAGTGGGACTTAACGACAGAAATTCATTATATTCCTCGATCTTCATTATATTGGTTTACGGCGGTTTAAGTTTATTCACGGTTAGCCATTCACAAGTGGCTAGCTTGTGTGATATAACTTATTTGTTTCGGCATCAATCAAATTTTGGCGCCGTTCTTGAAGGCTTTAAGCGTGTGTTAAACCTTTTTCGGACCCATTCTTGCACATATACCACCATTTGTAAAAGTTTTTGTAAAGATATAAAATCTCAAAAAGTTCATTAGCACTTTTCATAAAGTGTTAACAACACCAAAAAAATATAAAACAACAAAACAATCGGAGCGTTTTCTATCTTGTATTTTCTTTAAGGTGATTCTTAAAGAGATACGATTTGGTTAAGCGAGGCGATCCAAAATATTGTCCAAAAGTTTTTAAACCCTTTGCACAAATCTATACCTCGTCTTTTCGGTGGTACTTAATAAATACATAAAATCAACCACCATAAATCAAGGCGGTATACCTCTGGCGGGGTGTGACCATAATAAGTTCTAGAACAATGATTTAAAACTTGCCTTTGTGTCCTTGTGATTTGGTGTACCTTTTTCAAAGCCATTTCATTTGTGATTATTGGTTAAGTTCACTTGTCGTTTTGCCTCGCATTTGTTTTGGCAGATTTTTATACTTAGTGCATGCGCTCGTTCTTCGTTCTACAAGTCCACTTTACGAGCTTGCAAATATTCCTCGTGAGCGTAGAGGGCGTTACGCTCCTTCATCCGTGGTGAGGCGTCTACCACCACCACCACACAGCCGTAATGGCGGAAGATAAGCCCATGAATGAGCTTCTCCAAGCACCCATCGAGGGTTACGGAGATGCTATTGTTGTCCGACCATCGTGGGCGACACTTTCGAGCTCAAACGGGTTGCTTAATCTAGTAACCCAAAGCCAATTCTATGGTTTTGGCGGGATGATCCTCATGCACACATTCGATGGTTTAACAAGATTGCATCTACCATCAAGTACAAGAATGTCCCACATGAAGCTATCAAGCTTCTTACATTCCCATTTTCTACAGAGGACAAGCGGGAATTGGCGAGAAACAACCCCTAGTTCTATTGAGACATGGGAAGATCTAGTCACCAAGTTAGATTAACAGTTCTATCCTCCATCACGAACCACAAGTCTTAAGAATGAGATAATGAAATTTTCTCGGAGATTTGATGAATCATTCGGGAGGCATGGGATCGTTACAAAGAGTTGCCATGAGTGTCGCATCATGGTTTTACCGAGTTAATGCAAATGGATACTTTCTATAATGGTCTCAACGGACTAATCAAGACTCTTTAAATGCCTCCGGAGGTAATTTCTGAGCAAGACTACCAAAGAAGCCTTGCAAATCATTGAGAACAAATCTCGGGTCCATACTTTCCGAGCAAAGACATATCGGTCTAATCTTGGACCTTCTTCTTCATCTCCCGTGAGTACATCTAGCACGATGCTAAGATTGACAAACTCACGAGATATTGTTCGAGCTTTGGTTCTTGCTAACCAAAGAAAGTGACCTTCACTCGAGACACCAACACATGGTGAAGTGAAGAAAGTCGAGAGTTGTGTTACTTGTGGTGGTCTCGTGCATACTACAATTGTCGCCACCGATGGTAGTCCTTTTGAAGCCAATGCTCTGGCGGTGCTTCACATCGGGGAGGTAATCAATACCGTCCTCAAAATGAACCACACTACCGTGCTAACACTAATCGGGCACCACCGGTTTAACGAGAATCATAACATGCACAAAGCCGGAATCGAGAACCAACCTAGAATGAACCAAGGTTATCAAAACCAAGGTAATTTCTATCTGCGCAAATCAAGGTTTCCAACATCAAGGAAACCTTAATCAAACTAATTTCAATCGGGGAATCAATTTCATGGGAATATGAATCCTAATCAAGGAAATTTTCAAAATCAAGGCCCTAATCCTAACATTAGAGGCGAATTTTCCTAATCCACTCCGCCATTGTTCCAGCGGACCATCATCGATGAGTTGTTGAAGCAATTCATGAAATCCCAAGATGAAATGAGCAGGTTGTTGGTCGGTCAGTTTGCGATCTTAAGAAGTCTTTAAATGATCAACCCTCGGGCTCGGGAAAACTTCCGAGCAACACGATCGCTAACCGGGGGCGTGCTGGCGATCGCGACCAGTGGTGTTTCATATGATGGACTGCTATTCCTACTACCTCTTCTTCTCTCCCCTAAGGTAGTAGAAAGTGAACCTAAGACACACAATGGACCTCGACTCCAATGCCTCCTCCACTAGGAGAAATGAGTCAAGTTACCAAGGATACAATGGACAAGGTGCATTATTCAAGCCCGAAGTACCGCACGCGTCCGCCCGGTAGTCAACCTCAAGTTGTCCGAAACCCAAATCAAATCCGGGGTTGTTTTGAACCTCCTGTAGCTCCGTTGAAAACCAATCCAAATCTTCTATTCCTTACCCATCGCGTTTGAATGAGCAAAAGCTCATGCGAAAGCCGGTCATCAAATGGACAAATTTTTCCAAATTTTCCAAGAGTTACATTTGACATAAGCTGCGGATGCTATCATCTTGATGCCCAAGTTTGCATCAACTCTCAAACACATGTTAAGCAATAAGGAAAATTTGTTTGAAATGGCAAAACTCTTTGAGCGAGGCGCTCGTGATTATCTTGAAGAAGCTTCGAGAAAAGCTTGGAGATCTGGGAAATTTCTCTTACCTTGTGTATTTCGGGAATGGTTGAATGCTTTGCCTAGCCGATCTTGGTGCAAGCATCAATCGATGCCTTATCGATATGGAAGAAACTTTCTCTTCGGAACTTACTCCTACATGCATGACTCTCGAGCTTGCAGATCGTTCCATATCCCGTCCTCTTGGCATTGCGAGGGCGTGTTGTAATAGGAAAGTTCCATTTTCGGTGACTTCGTGGTTGTTGATTTTGATGCGATCATCGGGTTCCTCTCATTGTTGGTCGAGGATTCACGAGGGCGGGCGTGCTCTCATTGATGTATTTGAGCAAGAAATCACATTACGTGTTGGTAATGAATGTCACCTTTAACCTTGATCAAACTTGAGGTACTCCGTAAACTATGATTACGAGTCGGTTAACGAATAGATATCATTGATGTCATTCGAAGAGTACTCTCGAAGTTCTTGGTTATTCTCATAATTACGTGAGTGGGATCACCACATCTTCTCAACCTATCATAGCCAATTCTACTCCTTCTATCACTCCTTTTGAGGAAGAGACTTCATCTTGGAAGAGATTGAAGCATACTTGGCTAGTGATTACATTCCATGGGAAATTGATCACCTCAATTGACATTGAGGGGACATACTTCTCATTGAGAAGTTGCTAATGATGATCCATCATCAACCCCTCATTCGGTGATTCAATTCACGATGAGATTAATCAAAATGAGATTAATGCGGAGGAGATATTCTTCTTGAGAAATTGTTGACTCATGACACTTCTCCTCTCTCCCTCCATGACTTCATAACAAGGAAGTCAGTCGGTTGAGAAAAGCGAAGAATTTCTGAAGTCGAACAGGACTTACCACCTCATCTAGAGTATGCATTCCTTGAGGTGATGATAAATTACAGTCATTATTGCTCGAGATTTGAGTAAAGATGAAAAAATTGCTCTCGTAAAGGTCTTGAAGTCGCACAAGCAAGCAATTGCTTGGAAACTCTCCGACATCAAGGGTATCAACCACGAGTTTTGTACTCACAAAATCTTGATGGAGGATGACTTCAAGCGGCGAGTTCAACATCGGAGAAGAGTAAATCCAAAATCCATGATGTTATCAAGCAGGAGGTTATCAAACTTCTTGATGCGAGTTGATTTACCCGATCTCGAGATAGTCCTTGGGTTAGCCAATTCACATGTGTTCTAAAAGGGTGGCATAGCTTGTTGTCACAAATGAAGATATGAGTTAATTCCAACTCGATTGGTTACGGGATGGCGTGTGTGTATTGACTATCGTAAGTTAAATAGCGCCACCCGTAAAGACCATTTTCCTCTACCCTTCATGGACCAAATGCTTGAGAGATTAGCGAGGAGCAGTACTATTGTTTCCTTGATGGTTTCTCGGGTTACTTCAGATCCCATTGATCACATGATCAGAAGACCACATTCACACGCCCATACAGAACTTTTGCCTACAAGCGTATGCCTTTTGGCTTATGTAATGCTCACAGCGCGTTCCAACGATGTATGATGGCCATTTTCCACGACATGATCGGAAACAATGGAGGTGTTTATGGATGACTTCTCGGTCATTGGGGATTCATTTCAAACATGTCTCTCCATTTAGAAAAATGCTTCAAGGTGTGAAGACACCAATCTTTGTCTAAGCGGGAGAAGAGTCACTTTATGGTCAAAGAAGGCATAGTCCTTGGCCATAAATTTTCAAAAATGGGATTGAGGTAGATAGAGCAAAAGTAGATGTTATTGCTAAATTGCCTCATCCTACTACCGTCAAAGGTATTAGGAGCTTTTTAGGTCATGCCGGTTTCTATCGTAGATTCATACAAGATTTTCCAAAATCGCCCGACCTATGACCCATCTTCTTGAAAAGGATGCTCCTTTTATCTTTTCACCTCGATGCATAGAAGCTTTTGAAACATTAAAGAAAAAGCTTCTTGAAGCACCATTCTCGTTGCTCAGTGGGACTTGCCTTTTGAGCTCATGTGCGATGCAAGTGATTTTGCTATCGGTCTGGTCTTAGGGCAGCGTAGAAACAAGCATTTTCGACCGATCCACTCTGTGAGTAAGACTATGGTTGAAGCTCGAACTCATTACACCACCACGAGAAAAGAATTACTAGCCGTGGTGTATGCATTTGAAGTTTGACCATACTTAATCTTGACCAAATGCGTGGTGTATCACGGATCCTCGGCTCTCAAATATCTCTTTGCAAAACAAGATGCAAAGCCGAGATTGCTCAGTTGGATTCTCCTCTGCAAGAATTTGATATCATCATACGTGATAAAAAGGAGGCGAGAATCTAGTGGCGATCATCTGTCGATTAGAAAACCCTCACCAAGATGTTTTCGAGAAAAAGGAAATAAATGAAACATTTCCTCTCGAGACACTCAATCACGGTTTCTTTTCGTGGAAATTCTACTACCCATGGTTTCTTGACTTATAATTACCATGCGGGTAACTTCATAGTGAAAGGGATGTCGACCCAACGGAAGAACAAATTCTTCAGGATGTTAAACATTATTTACGGGACGACCCTACTTATTCAAAATCTGTGCGGATCAAGTCATCCGGCGGTGTGTTTATGGACAAGCTCTTGACATTCTCAAAGCTTGCCATCTTTGGACCAGCAGGGGCATCATAGTCAAACTACTGCGCCAAGAAGGTGTTTGATTCGGGTTTATTAACCCTATCTATAAGGATGCCCGATTTTGTCAAAGCACAGTGGCGCTTGTCAACTTCATGGAAATATCTCTCAAAAGAAATGAAATGCATAAGCGCCATTCAAGTTTGTGAGATCTTTGACATATAAATTATTGACTTTATGGGGCCATTTCCATCTTCTAGAAACAAATACATACTCGTGGTACATTGACTATTTGTCAAAATGGGTTGAAGCAAAGCTTTACCTACCAATGATGCCCGAGTTGTTGTGAAATTTTGAAATCTCTTTTGCTAGGTTTGGAACTCAGAGAGCTATAATCGGTGATCGTGGTACATTTACGCAATGACCAATTTGATCGTGTCATGCAAAGTATGGTGTTACCACGTCTCTCTGCATACCACCCCGAACAAGTGGGCGGTGGAAGTTTCCAACCGTGGTATTAAAGAATTCTTGAAAGACGGTGGCGAAAATCGTGCATCACGGTCGGATAAGGCGGATGGCGCGCTCGGGCCTTCCGTGCGACTTACAAAACACCCATCGGGTGTACTCCATACAAGCTAGTGTGCGGAAAGGCATGTCATCTTCGATTGAGCTAGAGCATAAGGCATCGGGCCTTGAAACATGCAAATTCGATATTCAGACATTTGGTGATCACGAAAAGTTCAAATGAATGAATTAAATGAACTTCGTGATCAAGCATCTGAGAACTCTTTGATCTACAAACAAAAGGCGAAGAAGATTCATGACTTTAAAATCAAGAACCGCGTTTTCAACGTCGGTGATCGAGTCCTTCTTTTCAATTCAAGATTGAAGATATTCTCGGGAAAGCTCAAGTCCGTTAGTGCGGTCCATTTACTATCGCTAAGGTTTATCCTTATGGCACCGTTGAGTTATCTCGACCCGATGGTCCAAATTTTAAAGTGAATGGTCATCGATTAAGCATTACTTTGGAGAGGACATTCCATCCATGGTTGTCCGGTTTACAAACTTTCCCCATGAACCAATGAATGCGGGGATCGAGTCAAGCTAGTGACTCGGGAATCAAAAACGATATTACGCACCATATGGGTTTTCACCCGTATTACATCTTCTTTCTACGTTCTACCACCTAGTGTGGGGAGTTGCCCATCTTTGTTGTATATAAATTTTCAAAAAAAAAAAAAAAAAAAAAAAATCATTTCAAAATAATGGCCGTAATATTTCCTTTTCGTTCTTTGTTTCGGCATAACATGGGTACTTTGAATATTGAGGCAATATTCATTTCTAAGTATGGGAAATTCTCACGAATTTTATCATATATTATCCACCCAATTCCCGTTTTGGCCAAATTTTTTTTGGAGAAAGTGTTTTCACTTACTCGACTTATGGTAATCGATCCGCCATGTCTAAAAACAAAGGATTGGCTAATCCGAGAACAAGCGGCTCTTGGTAAAGATTTCTCAAATCCGTTTATGGCTTACAATTTGCCCAAAATTGTATGGTGTTCAACTCGCCATATCCTAAAAAGTGAAGAGTTGGCTAGCCCGCAAGTTTATGGCTTGTGGTAAAGGCGATTGAAATCCATAGTTGGTAATCGGCTCACCAAAGATAATTACGATAATTTATCTAAGAGTTGGCTAGTCCGAGCAAGCGGCCACGGTAAAGACAAATCAAATCCGTTCTGACTTATGATTTGCTCAAAATCATTTGGTTATCGTTGTACCAAGGTTCTTACTTGAATCAAAACAATTGGCTACTCCGAGTGATGGCTTTTGGTAAAGTTTTTAAAATCCATTAAAATTTCAAAACATTGCTAGGGACTAGCAATATCTTAGTGTGGGGATTGATGAGTGTCTAAATACTCATCGTTTTTATCAATCTAGCGCAAAATCATCGAAAACACTCAAAATGCATCAAAATGATGAAAATATCACAAATCAGTGTTTTATGTGTTTTAAATGCAAATATATCAAAATCGGATGAAAAATGATTCAAGTTTGCAAATTTGCGGTTTAGTCCCCAGTTTCAAAGTTGTCAAAAACAGTCCACAGTAAATCAAAATGTGGAATTTTATCATTCAAGGTCCACGAAATATTCTAAGTTGTTAAAATAGGTCCTTGAATGATTCTTTGGTCAAATAAGCGAAAAAGGTCCTAAAGTTTGAAAAAATTGCAAAATTAGTCCTTGGATATTTTAAATGGAATTTTATGCAAAAGGGTCCTTGTACTATCAAAGTTTGTCAAGTTTGGTCCTTGTGATAAGTATGGAAAAGTGGCATATTGATCCTTTATCTTTGGTCAAATTACATTTTGGTCTTGTATACTTACTAAACCAAGCGGACCCCCTTTGTATTTTGAGCCGACAAAACAAATAGAACCCCTGTAACATTTGACCCAGTCATACCCAATTGTGAACCCCCATAATATACCCCAGCGGTCGAATAAGTCGAACCAGCGTTCTTGTTCATCCTCACCAAATCGTAAACCGAAACGAGTTGTTTCCATGATTTGCTCCATCCCCTCCTTACCTTGTCCCCTCCACCTTCACTAACACCCGAAGAACTTTAATTGCTTCAAACCACCCCATTAATATCTCGAACACTGCTATGAGGACTTTTGGGCCAAAGCGCCATTTGTCAAAAATGATGAGTTGGATGATTTCAATGGTCAAGATTGAGTGGGAAAGTTTGAGGAGACGAGGAGCCATAAAGTCTATAAAGAAGGAAGAGAAAGAATGTATCAATCTATCTAGAGTAATTTAAATTTCTTATGTCGTTTAGTGTAATTTTGAATTTCGGTGTATGTTTTAACTTAAAAGCTTTGTATTTCAAGTTTTCCTTGTGTAATAAATCTTTGCGGTCATCAATTCTGAGTTTAAGTTTCATTTCGGTTTATTCAAATTTTCAAGTGCTCAAAATCTCATATGATTCGAATGTTGTTGTTAGGTGTTATTATGGTGAGATAGCTCATATAAGCTCTAGAAAGCTTCTTCAAGCTTTTAGAAACAATAAAATCGAGTTTAGTATCAAAAAGCAAAATCACCAAAAATACAAATAAATTAGTTGAAAATCAAAATCATAAGAAATGGTGTTCACGGTGGGCGGGGTGAATTTTGGATGGCCTTGGGTTAGTGGCTTAGTGGTAAGCCTATAGGAGTGATCTTGGCCTTTGGTTCTCGGTTTGAGCTTGGAAACCTCTTGTAAGCCCTTTTGATCCATTTAGCAATTCTTTGTGTGGGGTGTTAATTAGTTTAAATTTTAGTGTTTACGTGTTCATTAGTTGTGATTAAGTAAAATAAACTATAAAATAGTAAGCTAGTTCTTTAAAATTCATAGTTGCTAAAAAATCTTATTTTCACAGTTAAAATAGTAAAAGTGTAATTTGTTAGTTTAATGGTGTTAGTATTATGGTTTAATGCTTATTTAGCTTTAATATAAAACCATATAAGATGCGTAATCCATATCATGGTCTTAATCGTGTTTCTCTTTGAAAAGCTTCAAATAAGTCTAGTTAAAGGGTGTTTGGATTAGCTTGTTTATCTGTGCTAAAAAGTGTTCAAGGCAGTGTTGTTGCATTACATTTCACACTAAGTCCTAACATCTCATTGAAACCAAGAAAACCGGTCTTCATTTGGTGAAAAGTCAAAATACCATTTGATCGCATCTTTCTTGTTCCTTTGTTGGATTTTTAAGTTCTATGATCATGGTTTTGTGTTAATAAGTTGTTATAATTGCTCAATTTAGTCTTAATACACCTTAATACATCATAATCGGTGCTTAGGATCAATTACAAACTCATAAAGTCAACTTAGTATAGTAATTAAAAAGTTAAAATTTTCCACTAGGACGTTTTGAATAAAATAGATTATTTTATATAGGATTATATATTAGTTTTCAACTTTTGAGCTTCTAGGATATTAAAATATAGTTGCTTAGCTTTACTCTAGTATTTTTTATATTTTCTATTTCAGTTTTTAAAGTGCTTAAATTTTAGCTTATTTCAGACACCAAGTCAAAAAAAAATGTTTTGTGCACCAGTGAGCCTATCACTTTCTCAAGCTCACACAGAGCTTATTAGTGAGACCTAGACTTTGAATCTTGGCTTTTTGGAAGGTCACCTAGCTGTCTTTTCATTCAAGTGCTTATTCTCGACATTGGCTTATTTAATAGAACGCTAGTAGTTTTTTATTTGTCCCATTTCACTCGATTATCTTGAGTCTTTGATCCTGATTTTACCGACCACTTTCACAAGCTCACAAATGGCTTATTAGTTGGTATAAGCTTGTGATTCTTGGTTCTTTGGATAGTGACCTAGCCATCTAGAGGTCCCAAGCTTCATATTCACTTTTTAGCTTGTTTGGTAGAGTATGATAAGCCTCGACCTTGTCCCGTTTCATCCATTTCTCGGTTTATCAAGTGCTTATTTGCTTATTTTGGCTTTTCGGTATGCTTGTCATGTCTTTTAGCTTCATTTGAGTTCACCTAGCTTATTTGCATCTTATTTTAGCTTTTGTTTCAGCTTGTGAGCTTGTTTGAGCTTAATTCACCATAATAAGCTCATAATCCCAACTGTTAGCTCATAAGCTTCACAAACTGCTTATTTTTTATTTGTAAAATTTTTGTTTTCATAAAAGTTTCTTATTTTAAGTAGTTAAGTAGTTTTCAAAAAGAAAATCCAGAAAAACATCAATTTAAATATAGTGATAGCATTTATTTAATAGAATTAAGCTTTTTGATTTTTCTTTTTAGCTTATTATTAAGCAAATCTAGTTTTTATATTTTTCTTAGTTTTTGTCATCTTAAGTTATTTTTAGAAAAAGTTTCATATTTTTCTCTGTCATTTAGTATTTATTATAATTTTTAATAGTTAAAAGTATTAAATAATTAGTAATAAATAATTAAAAAGCATAAAAATATCTTTCAGTTTAAAATTAGTTTTATCATATTTTAGATTTTTCCAAGTTGAAATTTCATTTTCAGGTTTATTTTATATTTTCTAGTATTTAAGTGTATTTTAAATAGTAATTAATTAGTAATAAATATATAAAAGTGTAAAAATATATTTTAGTTTTAAAATTAGTTTTATAATATTTTAGATTTTCTCAATCATAATTTTATTTTTCTAGCCTTATTTTGTATTTTCTTCTATTTTAGGTTATTTTTAAATAGTTAAAATAGTTTTAATTAATAATAATTAAATAAATAGTTATAAAATAATTTTCTTTTTCTAATAATTTTCTTTTATTTTAGGATTTCAAAATGTCATTTTCATATTTTTAGGTCTTTTATTTCTTAGATCTCATTTTAATTTTATGCGTTTACGTGGTTTTTAAGCGTCGTTTCGTTTGTTTTATATGATTGTTGTGCTTATCAATTACGTGTCCAAATACATTCAATCAATCGGTAGTGTAATTTCCAATCCAAATCTTTCTTGATCACTATCCTTAGTGATCATTCTATCATCGATCAGTGTTTATACACCATTGAGTCTCAGTGGGACTTACGACCGGAATTCATTATATTCCTCGATCTTCATTATATTGGTTTACGGCGGTTTAAGTTTATTACGGTTAGCCATTCACAAGTGGCTAGCTTGTGTGATATAAACGGTTGTTTCGGCATCAATCGGTCGGTTGGTCGATTCTCTAGCGACTAGACACTACCATCATTCAAAACTACAGAAACAAGGGTAGCTACCACCAAACTATGCATGCATACACTAGAAACAATTATCGGAGCAATATAAACATAAACAAAACATTTAAGGAATCATAACTAGGCTAGCACGAGGTGTAGCGATCATAATGCTTGAAACAATCGATTCAATGTTTAACATATTGAAATACATGAATTGAAAGTAAAAGAAATGATAGATCGCTAATGCTTATCGTTGGGAGTGATTTCTCCCTTGGAGATGGCTCGTATTCTCCCAAGATCTTCCTTGACCTCACCCGTTCTACGCTTTTGTGTGTGGGTGAATGATGAAAATCGAATTTTGGCGGTATTTATAGGCGGATCACGGTTCAGCGTAACAAGTTGAGAGATTCCGTAACATCAATATCTTCGTATTTTGCTCTGGAAAAGCTGGTTATGGCGTAACTCATGGAATGAGTTCGCCCGTATCGTCTAAAATCATGATTACGCCGTGTCGTTGAAAGACTTATGGCGTAGCTTGCGGCGTGGAACATCATTTGACCTAATTAGTTCTGGCGTAATTCTAGGATGGAGTTCTGTGCGTGTCTCTGATGAAATAGCCTACGAGTCACGCTCTTGTTACGGCCTAATGTGAGAGAAGAGTTACGCGTAATTACTTCAAAATGGGCATACTATCATATATCTTCAATAAACTCTCCAAATCCGCGTCTCATTAGCTCGATGCTCGTAATTTACCTGAAAGTGAAATATAGAGGAAAACAAGCGTAAATCCAGATAAATGATATAAAATATGAGCATTATCGGGGGAAATTGACACTTAATAATCAGGACTATTTGATGTTATCATACTATGTCCATGCAGATCTCTGGGGTCCTTCTTGGTTGGAATCGATGAGTGGTTGTCGGTACTTCTTATTGATTGTTGATGATTATTCGAGGATGGTTTAGGTTCATTTTCTTAGACACAAGAATAAGGTATTTAGCAAGTTGAAGGAGTAGAAGCAGTTGGTTGAAAACCGAGAAAGAAGGAAGCTAAAGAAACTACGAAAGAATAACGGTTTGGAGTTTTAAAAGTGAATTTTATGACTTGTGCAAGGAGGCGGTGTAGCAAGACATGAGCATGCAATCATCCATCACCCGCATCGTCATCATCATCACCAACCTTGCATGCATATGCATCATCATTTTGCATCATCATCTATAATCATAATGAATCACCAACATCATCATCATCGCAACATTGCATTTGTTTTCTCATTATGTCATCTACATTATCGGTTAATGTCCTTCTAGCAAAGTCATGATCAACTTTATTACCCTCGCGTCGCACAAAGGCTAAGCACACGAAGCAAATAAGATACATAATCAACCTATATGGAGAAATAAATCTCTAATATAGACCAAACTTTGTCATGTTTGAATGCCCCCTCTGACCTTTGGTATGCTTGAATATGTATTTAAAACAACTCTTGTAAACCCTTTGGCTAGAGCCTTTTAAATAGCCCAATTGTCTTTCCTTTGCTTCAACAACCCCAGCGTAAACTTGTCATGTCGATTCAAAGCCTCTCAACTTCAACCAGCGTCGTAAACTTGACTCATCGATTGAAGCTTTTCGCATTAATTGTGAGATTCGATGATACCGAAGTGTTGGGATTTTAGAACAAGTTAACGATAACCTCTGATGCTGCGGCGGATATTGGATCTAGTTAATGCAATTATGTTAAACGCGTAATTAATAAACAAATAATTAATACAATATAATTAATTAAAAGGGATAAATAAAAGCTAACCTTGCTTGGCAATTTATCTCTAATGTGGAACAAGAAACCTTACGAAACCTTAAGTATCTAAAATAGATACCTCGAAGAGTATCACACACAAACCCGATAGCGTATCGTTCGATTATGAAGCTTATCGAGCGTAACCAACCAAATCAACCTTTGACCAATACTTGAATAATTCAAACAAGAAAACCCATGACATGCATGTTGGTGTCCAAGAATCAAAATAGCAAGAAAATTGTTTCAACATAATACCGATATCGGACGATAACGATCCGATACCTTTGCTCGTTGTCTAGTAAAGAGCCCCACTTTCTTATTCTTTACGTATAGCTAGGAACCAACAAGAAACAACCTTGATCTTATTGCTACAATTCGAAGTCTAGGAATTAACAATAATCATCAAAACCTTTAACCCTTTCTTGGATCAAGTCAAAGAAAACAAGTCAAACAATAATCCCTAATAGACTTGTTAACAAGTCAGCAGGAATCGGATGCCATAACTTTTGATTGGTTTAGGTTAGTTTTAAGGATATGTAAATTCACATACAATGCATGGGTGAGGATGTGTTTATATACACAAAGCAACCGACCTTTTGATTTAACTTTTACTTGGTGACAATCTTGAAACCAAGCCAAAGCCCATGCAATCTTTTCCCTCACTTATGCCCGTCGGTGAGTTATCAAGGCCCAGGCAAAAACTCAAATCGTCCCATGTCATGTCCAAAAACAGCCCATAGTTCGAATTAATGATCGGGTCAAGTTACATCATATCGGGTATATATTTATTCAAGTTATATATTACGTTCTACGTATACTCGTGTTTATCGTGTGTGCCCCATCGACTCATGAAACTTCTAATCGTTCACGTATGTTTTAAACTCCACAATCCAACGACTCCACTTGGGAGTTGGTGTGTCGAATAGCACACAAAACTAGCGACGGAGCATAGCAAAGCGCTCTCACTCGCTTTTTAACTAAAAGTGTGCGAGAGAATAGTTTCGTAAAAGTTTCTCGATAGCATGGTGGTTCGATGTCTTGCTCTAATCATCCTTTGTTATAGATACCGTTAAACCATGGATTATGGATCTCAAATCATTCCATATAGTTTAACCATTTAGAATCTCGTTATAGATTTTAATTCGGATATACCAAATGTAATCAAGAATCATCTTGCATTACCGCTGGGTTTAGCGAACAATTATCGATTAAATGCGGAGGCGCCATAGTATCTTTACGCACATATCAAGTGGAGTAACAAATCCTTTATTGACTACAAGTGTTGTGGATCTTTGCTTCATCACTCGAAATATAGCTTTATAACTACCTTATTGAGATAGCGTTTTGCGTATACTTATGATGTGCTTCATCGGGGTTTTAAATTTGTAACAAAATTAGGTTAACTAGGAACACATTCGAGGCAAGTATACCCTAGTCAAGTTGTAGTATAGTATATGGTAAATCAAGGTCGTCCCAAGAGACTTGGTTGCACTACAAGTGTCATTTGTTTGTTTAAGCAAGTAACAAGATCGTGGTTATGATTGTCACGGATCAAACCACTAAGAAAAGCAATATAAGAACAAGCAAGTATCAAGACATTCATCATAATTCCAATCAAACACAAAATCTCAATAATCATATCAATAACAAACATCTTTAAATAGAAAAGTAACAAGGTTTACCCAAAGTATGAATTACAATAGGCAAAGATGAAGGATTATAGCAACCTTGAGCCTCAATCAACTACAATAGTTCTACGTAGGAAAAATGATGTCAAGCCTTGACAACACATGAGCACTACTTACGGAAATGGCGGAGGTTGGTGGTCTTTTGGGGAAGATAAGTTGGTGTAATTGGTGGAAATTAGTCCTTAAGGGTGGGCTTGAATTTCACCTAAGTTGGGATAGGATAGTTGGTGGAAACTAGTCCTTGGGGTGGAGGCTTGAATTTCACACCTTTGGTGAAGGTATTGAGTGGGTGTGTTCTCTCAAGTTGGGTTTGCTCTCTAGGTGGAAATTCGTCCTTAAGGGTGGAGGCTTGAATTTCACACCTAGAGAGGAGTGGTGGTGGTAGGAGAAGTGTGAGAGAAGTTCTCTCAAGTTGTGGTGCATGAAATGAGGTTGCAAAGGCCTCTATTTATACTACATCCAAGGCTATGGGTTATAAATGCATTTCTTGGTCACCAAGGAGCTTGGAAGGACTAGAAGACATGTAGGAAGGGACTAGAATCGTTTGGAACAAGTTTGGATTCTTAGTAGTGCGAAATGGCTGTCGGGGCTTCCAACCGATTCGGTTGGGCTCCGACCGTTCGGATGGTCTTCTTGACCATTCTCGGCGGATCGGTTGCGGGGCTCGACCGATCGGTTGGAGCAAAATCACAAAAAATCATAAGCGGCAAAGTTGTAGATCTTTCTCTTAGCTTTCGTGGCATGAACGGGGGTCAAGCGAGTCCGTATGCAAAAAGTTATGGCCAAAATGGTGAAGGTGTGTTGGGAACAACGAGTCTTCCAATATGTCTTCGTTTAGCTTCTTTTCTTCATTTCTTTCGTTTTCCTTCTTGAACTTTATTCTTGAGTCTTTGGACCACTAACTTGATGACTTTATCTTCTCGAATATACTCCACAAGTCTTGCTTTTGTCGAGAATTCTTAGTAAATTGAAATCTTAGTATTTTACTTCTTTTTAGTCTTTTCTCCACTTTCACAGTACTTGGCTACAAATGAACTAGCAAACACACTTTTATGCGATTAAGAAACAAAATCATAAGATTATAGCCAAATAACACACATAAAATCACGGATAACGCTACTAAAAACATACACAATTTGGCGTTATCAAGTTCCCCCCACTTAAACTTTGCTTGCCCTCAAGCAAATCTAAGAAAAGAAAATTTAAAATAAATATCTAAATGACAAAGCGAAAGAAAAATTTTGAAATCGAAATATTTTTGGATTTTTTTTTATATATTTTCTAATTTTTTTCTAATTTTTTTTTAATATAAAAATAAGCAAAAATAAGCGAAAAATGAGCGCAAACTCCCCCACACTTAAGGTTTTGCTTGCCCTCAAGCAAATCTAGAAACTAAGAAAAATAAAACCCACATGGTGCGTGAAAGATGATTAGAAAAATGCGATGCAAATCTACCAAGTACAAGTACAAGATAAGATTCATCGTTTTAAGCTTATAGAGGTGAAAAATCGAGATGTTTGACAATACCCCATGGGATTCTCTCGCTTGATAACATGGCTAAGCACCTCACGAAAAGTGTGGATGTATAATTCACTCAACACTCAATTTATTAAGTGATGGATAGTATTAAGGAATAGTACACTCATATTGCTCGGTCATGATCTAAATATTACCATGAGCATGCAAGAAACAAAACTCCATAGGCGTGGCGTAAGCGCCAGTGTAAACATCTAAAGAGGGCTTTTATTCGGGTTTAAGCTTAAGGGTTAACAAGGCTTATGTTCAAACATTTCATACAAGAATATAATAGATCATGGCGAATTCTTGATTAAGTCAAACAACGGATGGTCACTAGAGTATACCTCGGATCATTGCGCGTTATTCGCATAACGGATGGTCACCAAAAATATGCACTAGATCGCTGCGCGTCATTCGATCCTTCAAGAACGGATGGTCACTAAAATATTCACGCTTCATATTTTCACAAAGCCAAAGGGAAGGGATAAGGCATGGAATATTTATGAAGCGGTTTTAAAGAAAAATAAAGTCAAGTCTAATACCCATGTTGCTAGTCACGAACAATCCGCAAACCCGAAAATGATTATAGTTACAAGCTTCTCTTCACATATCGATCACCAAATATATATATCACGTCTTAGCACATTGGCTAATCGATATCTCAAACATACTTCTTCCTTGTCATCACATTTTTTTTCCGATGACTTATTCTTTTCACTTTTTTCATTCTTTTTTTCAACACTTCTTCTTCATACATCACATCTCCCCCACACTTCGTATAAGCACACACCACAAAAATACAAATAAGAAGCTGCAGTCTTCATCTTTGTCGGAATGGTACACACGATTGACAAAGTGCGGCTAACTCATAATCATAAAAAACAATCCAACATACCTAGCAACTAGCAACCAACCATTTAGACATTGACAAGGGGTTTAGGCTAAGGTTTAAAGTGTAAAATATTTTTGTATTTTTCTGGATTTATCAAAAACGAAAAGGATGGCTCAGAGGGTGTACTAAGGTATCTAGCGCTAAAGATGAACGCTAACAAATGGGTCCATATAAAGGTGGTTAACTAACCGATGTGGCTAGCTAATATAGCATGATATGAAAAATGGAAGGCCATTTGGGTTAAATCCTAAGGTGCCTCTTTATCACACGAATACACTTATATCACACGAATGCGATCTTACTGCGGTCTGGTAATGATTTACAAGTACAAGTTCTAGAATAAATAAAATCAAGCACACTCACGGCAAAAGATCCAAGCATAAAAAGTATGCTATATATAAACAGGCACAAATCCTCACAATTTAGTGGAAAGGGCTATAATATAAGCTAGCAAATGTCATCGATCCAGAATGGATTACAATATTAATCGGGACACATCTCAAGTTTTCAAAATTACCGATTTCACCGTGGGTTGATCCGATTATTCTAATATATTATCTATCTGGCGTGAAAACAACTAGATCATGAGGCAAACAAGTTCACAAAATTTAAAATTGGCCCAAAATTTGGAATATAAAAACTAGTTTAACTTTTCTCATAATAATATTCCCCACACTTAAGTTAAGCACACAAAGAAAAATAACTTAAATCTAGTTCGACTCTTTTTCTTTTCTTTTTTAATTTTTTTTATTTTTAAAATTTTTCATTTTTAATTTTTTTAATTTTTTTAATTTTTAAAAACCAAACATGACTTATTCTTGTCCCACGAGTTCTCGGTAGCTCCATTGAAAGCACAAAGAAGCGGAGAAAGCGGTCGTTGTGAAGCATATTAAAACCCAACTTTTGGGAATCGGGGAGACCGCCTTATACCTCTCATCGGTTTGTTTACAATGGGTGAGCCTTACTTTCAGTGACTAAAAGAAGTCAATTTATTAAAATAATCTACCAAAAAAAACAAACAAAGGAAAATAACAAAGAAACAAAATAAATGAATTGTGAAAATAAACTACAAAGCATGTAAGATAGGAAAATTTTAAATAATAAGTCTAAGTGGCGAAACCTCCGGGCTAAACATCGCGATCGAACTCCATATGATAAGGTGCTAAGCAAGCGGTAGCATAAGCGTATGAGATCAATCTATTTCTCATCCAAACATGTCAATCCCAGTATAATGTCACCAACAATCCAATCTCCACGAGCTTATTAAATCGCAAAAACAAAATAAACTACAAAAGCGTAAAATCCTAAAACTCACTTTCGTAGGCATCACGGTGCATTTAGCGTATGCAACAAACCTTAAAACCCTCGGTGGCCAGTGGACGAGTTATAGTCTCGTGAGGGTTTCGATGAACATACCGCAAAGTTCAAAACACTTTATTTTAAAAAAAACATGTACTTATTTATTTACAATGTACTAAAAATTGACAAAATTTAAAATGGAAAAACAAAATAAAAGAAATGATACTCTTGCAAAAACAAAAAGACATTTAAACTTATTTTATCTAAACACAAACACACAAAAACAAAAAAGAATTAAAAAGCAGTTTTTTTTAAGCAGTTAGTTCAACCGATCCGGTTCGAGGGTGACCGATCGGTTGGGATGAACAAAAATGAGACAAACCTTCCAACGAAGCAGTTCTGACCCGATGACCGTCGGTTGGAGGTGATTTTAAGATTTTTTTTTTTTTTGTTTTCTTTTTTTTTGAACAAGCTTTATTTCAAACCATTTATTGATAAAATTAAAACAAGGACGCAGACGATAACAAAGAAAAATAGACACAAAGTAAATAAAACACTTAAACACATATTTAACTAGAAGAACACCAAAAACAAAATACAACACTTAAGACAAATAAAAGAACAATCACAGAAAATGAAAATCACATTGCGCTTGGCACACTGATTAATCACTTAACACAAATCAAACAAGATAATCTTATTCAAATCAATACGAAACTAATATAAACAAAAATAACAAAAACAAATAACATAGAGACATGCAAGAGATCATATAACATATAAAACATAAAACTTACGAAACAAGTGACACAATTTTTTTTTTTTTTTTTTTTTTTTTTTCTGAACTACTTGCGGATCGGTTCTGGTAGTGACCGATCGGTTGGAGTGGTTTAGGTGGTCAACCGTTCGAATTTGCGGAGGCAACCGATCCGGTTAGATGATTACAGTCGGTTTGGTGGTTTTGCAAACATTTTCAAGCACACTTAAGCAAACTTTGAAATGAGCATTTTGAACACATGAAGCGAAATCCCAACATCAAAACTTGATTTTGATGCAAAGATCATTGAGCAATTATGAAAAATTAGAGATTTTGGAAAGGAAAGCATAAAAGGAGCAAACAAGCAAACATCAAGAGCAATCAAACAAGAGTAAATCATTCATAAGCAAGAGCAATTTAGCATTCAAACAAACAAACACCTAAGCATAAAACCAAATCCGGCGCCAAAAAACTTGATGTGCTTCATCGGGTTTTAAATTTGTAACAAAATTACGGTTAACTAAACGACATTAGGGCAAGTATACCTAGTCGAGTTGTAGTATAGTATATGGTAAATCAAGGTCGTCCCAAGAGACTTGGTTGCACTACAAGTGTCGTTTGTTTCTTTAAGCAAGTAACAAGATCGTGGTTATGATTGTCACGGATCAAACCACTAAGAAAAGCAATATAAGAACAAGCAAGTATCAAGACATTCATCATAATTCAATCAAACACAAAATCTCAATAATCATATCAATAACAAACATCTTTAAATAGAAAAGTAACAAGGTTTACCCAAGTATGAATTACAATAGGCAAAGATGAAGGATTATAGCAACCTTCAGCCTCAATCAACTACAATAGTTCTACAAGGGAAAAATGATGTCAAGCCTTGACAACACATGAGCACTACTTGGAAATGGCGGAGGTTGGTGGTCTTTTGGGGAAGATAAGTTGGTGTAATTGGTGGAAATTTGTCCTTAAGGGTGGAGGCTTGAATTTCACACAAGTTGGGATAGGATAGTTGGTGGAAACTCGTCCTTAAGGGTGGAGGCTTGAATTTCACACCTTTGGTGAAGGTATTGAGAGTGGGTGTGTTCTCTCAAGTTGGGTTTGCTCTCTAGGTGGAAATTCGTCCTTAAGGGTGGAGGCTTGAATTTCACACCTAGAGAGGAGTGGTGGTGGTAGGAGAGGTGTGAGAGAAGTTCTCTCAAGTTGTGGTGCATGAAATGAGTTTGCAAAGGCCTCTATTTATACTACTTCCAAGGCTAGGGGTTATAAATGCATTTCTTGGTCACCAAGGAGTTTGGAAGGGACTAGAAGACATGTAGGAAGGGACTAGAATCGTTTGGAACAAGTTTGGATTCTTAGTAGTGCGAAATGGTGTCCGGGGCTTCTGACCGATTCGGTTGAGCTCAACCGTTCGGATGGTCTTAACGACCATTCTCGGCGGATCCGGTTGCGGGGCTCGACCGATCGGTTGGAGCAAAATCACAAAAAATCATAAGCGGCAAAGTTGTAGATCTTTCTCTTAGCTTTCCGTGGCGTGACCGAGGGGTCAAAGCGGTCCGTATGCAAAAGTTATGGCCAAAATGGTGAAGGTGTGTTGGGAACAACGAGTCTTCAATATGTCTTCGTTTAGCTTCTTTTCTTCATTTCTTTCTCGTTTCCTTCTTGAACTTTATTCTTGAGTCTTTGGACCACTAACTTGATGACTTTATCTTCTCGAATATACTCCACAAGTCTTTCTTTTGTCGGAATTCTTGTAAATTGAGAAATCTTAAGTATTTTACTTCTTTTCCGTCTTTTCTCCACTTTCTGTGCTTGGCTACAAATGAACTAGCAAACACACTTTTATGCGATTAAGCAACAAAATCATAAGATTATAGCCAAATAACACACATAAAATCACGGATAACGCTACTAAAACATGCATGATTTGGCGTTATCAACTTACAAAAATGATATCACACATATGCGAACTTGCTTGCATCTCAGTCTAAGGGCGAGATAACAAACCATTTTCAATATTTTACTTATGACAAGGATCCAAAAGTAAATGTTTGAAAGTTGGAATCAATATGCATCTCTAGTGAATACATATGAGTTTGGCGGGAACAATCCAATTCTCGTTAGAATTATAACCAACACTCGCATTTGCCTTATCATAACAATATTCCCGTATTGTTAACCGACAATGGACATATTTAGAATAATAAAAATTATTCAAGGATTAAACATGCAAATATAGGATAACAATTATTATATGAATGAATAACAAATACCAAGTATCTTTATTCATCATAAAGTAAAAGTGTCTTCGGTCCCAATTATCAAATACTAAAGCAGATATGCATGAAACTCATTTAGTAAGTTGAAGCCTAATGTTTCCAACATTTTCAACCTTTCTTTAAAGAAAAACTAAATAGTCATCTGAATAAACTTTCGAATACTTATTTCAAATATCACTTATAGTGAGAGATTTGAAATATAAGATGAATGTCTTATCTCATATGCTCATACTATTGCAAGAATTATAGCATGGAGATGTCATCTTACCTTGCATGAGGTATTAGAAATCAACGACATCTTGTGATCATCTTTACGGTTTCTAGAAGTGTAAAGTATTCTCATTCATTAATGTGTAATGCAACAATGCTCTATGTTGAGCATAACTAGTTATGATTTATCATAAAGATGAAATCCTACTACAACTAGTATTAATAATCCTCTAGCATCATTTGTACTTATACAACACTATGCTTTATAGTTAGTAAACATTTATAAAAACAATAATCTAAACACTCTCAATTAGATATTGTTGTTGTTGACTCATTTGTTCTTGTACAAAAGCAACAACTAGTCTTATACACAATATAATATATATACATGATGAATCCTTAGTTTAAAAACACAAGGTTTCCATCCATATAAATTATTCAAGTGAAATATATCATTGAAGACTTGCTTGAATAATATATTGCATTTGTGTTAGACTTTATTTTCCGCATTTGTTTATTCCATATAAACATCTATTCCAAGGTTGTTTGTTTTATTCCTAAATTTCAAGTGAAGTTTCATTCCAAGCTTAAGGATCAATATCTAGCTTAAATAGAATGATATCTTCAACATGTAATTTAAGGAAAACACAATGCTCCCAATCAATGTCGGATGTACTCAAGAGTTATCTTAATTCAACAGAATCATATTGTAATTAAATTCAAGATCTCGACTCTTAGATGCATGATACAATCCAAAACTTGGATTGCTCAAATTTTATACTTCATAAAGATAATATAGATTCATAACCCTTTTGATTACACACGTCCTGTAAAGGTAATCATAAAGAAAGAGTTATAAAATCTAATTGTCATATTCAACATACAAATCACATGTATGACAATTAAATATCTTTATATAATTAATCGTGTATTATATAAGAAAATTTAATCACGGTCAATTGCTTAAGTATGATTAAAACTTCTTATAAAATGTCATGCATTAATATGTATACAATTTTGTCCTATGAGTCTTTCTTCAAAGAAACTCATTCAACCTCGTAGGTTCTTTGTTAGGCAAAATAAAAAACAAGCTCAAAACTCGATTTGCCATTTAAGTACTACATCTTGTCATTCATAGTTTTAAAATATTTATCAGTTCAAGATGTGATAATGTATTTTAGTAGTTAGGCGATTTACAATAATCTTCTAACTTATATCCCTCGACATTGATATAAAATATCACTCAGTGATGAGGCATCCTTCGGATTTATGAATGAGAGTAATCATTATACTTGATCAACATTTTCATGTTTAACCTCGATATGACATTAATAAGTGGATTTTAGAAGGTTTAAGTATTTTGTTCTCAAAACCTTTGAGATATGTATATACTCCACTTACTTTTGTAAGTAGAGACAATTCTCTAAATACTCGGTATTTAAGCAACAATAAATTGTTCTTTATGGAGAATCACAAAATACATTTAAGTTCTCATTTCAAGATTTGCTAATAAAATGCTTCATAAGATTTTAACAAATTCAGAACTTAAATTAAGACATAATGGAATTCCTTCCAACAACTCAAATTAGGGTTTGTAGAAAAACTCAAATTTAGTATCACTCTTTAACCAAAAATTCTAGCAATAGTTTGTGTTTACGTCAAGCTAGGAAGAACACCAAAACTACAATCTTCAACTAGGAAGTGTAAAAATCAAAAATCCAAAGGGTTTATGATTCAATTGGTTTGAATAGTAAAACCTCAAATCCTTAATGAATTAGAGTTTTCGGTTATGGGTTGTCTTGAATACCTTCTAGGTTTGAACTATATTGAGTGTATCCATGACACAACGATTTCTAACATGATATGTTTTCGGTAGAGCAATTAAAGCTATCATGAACCAACAATATGAATAAGGTTTGATCCAACACATTAGACATACCATAATGAAGTGGTATCCTATGAGTTATTAAATTGTGAAACTATATCGAATTCTATAGATAACTAATTCTCTTGGGATCAAATACTTGTCAATTGGGTTGAGCAAATTGCATATAAAGTATTCTGAACCAAGTGCATGCAATAATGTATATTCATTGAACAATACAAGAACCTTATGTTCACGTGTTCTGAAAGAAGCGAGCTGTTCAAGGATTATATGTTCATGTGTTAACAGAAAACATAACATTTCAATAATACATTATAAGTCTTTGAATAATTCAAGCCTCGTGTTTATGTGTTAACTATAAGACATAACATTTACTATATATACTTTATGTTATAAGTCATTGACTAATTCAAGGACTTCATAATTATGTCTTAACATGTAAGCATAATTATACTAACAAAGTAATCATGAGCATTGAACTATTGAGTTCTATAGTAATTTCAAGTTAATTTTATACTTGAATCATGATCATTATCATATAACCATAATTATGTTGACTAAACATGTAGTCAAATGTTGAAGTATCTTTACATTATATTATGACATTTGAATGTAGTAGGGCAACAAACATCTAAGCGTGTTCAAGTCTAGTAGGATCATTATTAGAATGTAGTAGGGCAATAAACATCTCGTGTGTTTAAGTCTAGTAAATTCTTATTTACATGTAGTAGGGCATTAAACATCTAACGTGTTTAAGTCTAGTAAATTATTAGTTTCCTTTACCTTGCGGTCGAGATACCAATTATATTGTTGTTCCTTGCTCACACTTTGAGATTTCTCCCACTTGTGAAAGGTACAACATCATATTATGAAAACAAACAACACGTGATTGATTGTTCAAGCGATATGATTAATGTCATATATACCATAAGTAGTTTAGAACCATAACATGTAATAAGGAATTGTGAATTATTATTCTATAGATATGACTTGAGGAAGCGGCGAGGAGGCAACGCAGTTATCGATAAAATAAAATGCAATTTTCCTTTAAGCAATGGTTGTTCATATTGAGGAAAGTAATAGATTATTTCAAAGCTAGTTTGAAATGATATGGGTGACTAACAAGAAATAAATCCCAGACTCCCATGAAATTGACAACATTACATGAATGATATTTGGTAATAAAATCAATTGCTCGGCTGGATTTGTCAACATTGTAAGTGTTACATTTCGATGAAAAGCATATAAGCGATTTTATATACTTTCCTATTCTCTTCAATTCTTGAAGCGAGTAGCATGTACTTAGGTATTGAGCATAGTATATGAAGTTCTACTTATGTAGACAATGGACTAGCCATTCTATTATTCAATTAACTTGAATCTTTAGCATGCATTCCTCCTTTTATAGTCTACATAGCCCCAAGGGTAATTAGCACTTTAGGAATAATAATAAGAGTACAAGAAGATTACCTAGCATATGCTAGTAATTCCTTTACTCTTTTGGTTTAAACTCATACATCGTGACAAGTGCGGGATGTTATTTATTTTGGTAGCTCTAAACACAATGTTTCCAGTTACACAAAATATTCTATATTTCAATTAACTCTAGACCACGAAAAGGGTAATGAAAGATCATATAAGAGTTTATCAATTTTGGAATCCTATCTTAGTTTGTCAACTAAGGAGAAAAGATAGGTATAAGTCTCACTCGTCTTACTCGGAAAAGAGACTAAGTTTGTCTTTCAAAGAAAAACAAATTTGTTTACGAATTATGTTGCAATAACACAATTAATCAGAACATAAAAAGTTCAAATATAGTATTTTCGATAATTACATTCTTAAAAGAATTAACTACCCAATTAATTACTAATTAAGACTAAGATCCATCTTATGACCCCTTAATTACCATAGGTGCGACGGTGTGTAAAAAAATAGGACAAGAGGTAAGCGACGGCGTTAATTGCAAAATACAACTCTTAGATTTATGAGGCTGTTTAAGGCATTAGTATCAAGTAATAATGTCAAAAGCATGTTTAGTTCTCATCTTATGCCTCGGTCAGAGTCGACCGAGTTAACTCGATATAAGTCGACCAAGTATGAGCGTGTAAAATAACCCGGTCCGACCGGTTAGAAATAATTACCATGGGTTGGAAAGGCCCTTAGGTGCGACCGAGAATCAATCAAGTCACGTGTCCATGGTTGGGTGGCATAGACTTAATATTAACAAATAGGTATGCATATAAATGTGGTAAAAGTCGTGTACAAAGAAGCATACAAAACAACTTTGTAACACTAGTTTTAAAAACTTTTAGTAATGACTTTGTAGTGATCATCATGGTTCTGGTAGCTCAATCGAGCATACGGGGAGGCGAGAGGACGGTGTGAAGCATAACCTGTAGACATCCTTTCGGTCTTGTTGTGCGCCTGCTAAACCCCTTTGGGTTTGTTCTAGTGGGTGAGCAGTACATCCCAGTGTCCATAGCATCAAGTTTTAAATTCTTGAAAAGTGTTTCATATGTTAGGTCACTTTATTTACAAAACAATTTTCCACAGATCAAATAGCGGTCACAATGAGCATGGTATTTAGGCGTGTAAATAAAGACCAATATTAATGTTATGGTTACGATATGTATTATTCCATATTGCATACAATTAGGTGTCAAAGCAAGTAATAATGCACATATAGGAATCACAAACATATAAGCATAAACATTAATATCAAACACATATTGTTCCGAGTCCTCTTGCGAGTCTTCCCAAGCGGAGAACCACAAGACCATCACTAGGATCGGGTACCTAGATGCCCATACATCACTTAGAAAAGCAATTGAGTGGGTCTTGTGGCGAAAAACACATAAAATAGCATGACAATCTCAATTATCAAGTAATAGCGCAATTTTATGTATTTATAAACCAATATGTAATTCTAATTATAATAATAATTCTAATTATCAATTAATAAATTCAAATTAACTCTTAATTCTAATTAGCAAGTAATTTTAATTTAACATGTAATTCTTAATTAACAATTTAATTTTAATTAACAAGGTAATTATAATTAACAAGGTAATTATAATTAACATGTAAATTAAATTCTAATTAACAAGTAATTCTAATTAACAAATTAATTTTAATTATCAATATAATTTTAATTTGTGTGTGACTAGTTATTATTTATTAAAATTGACAAGTATTGCATGTAATTGTCAAAATTAAAATAAAACAAAATAACTAAACTAGGTTTCATCGACCCTTTTAAAACATGTTTATTAATTGAGAAGCGTGTAACCCATAATGCAAAAAGCAGGTTGGCTCGTGATGCCCTTGTTGGGATTTTAGAACAAGTTAACGAGGTAACCTCGAGTGCTGCGGCGGATATTGGATCTAGTTAATGCAATTATGTTAAACACGTAATTAATAAACAAATAATTAATACAATATAATTAATTAAAGGGATAAATAAAAGCTAACCTTGCAGCAATTGATCTCTAATGTGGAACAAGAAACCACGAAACCTTAGCATCTAAAATAGATACCTCGAAAGTATCGCACTGAAACCGATAACGTATCGTTCGATTATGAAGCTAGTCGAGAACGTAACCAACCAAATCAACCTTTGACCAATACTTGAATAATTCAAACAAGAAAACCCATGACATGCATATTCGTCCAAGAATCAAAATAGCAAGAAAAGCGTTTCAACATAATACCCGATATCCGGACGATATGATCGATACCTGCTTCGTTGTCCTAGTAAAGAGCCCCACTTTCTTATTCTTGTTCGTATAGCTAGGAACCAACAAGAAACAACCTTGATCTTATTGCTACAATTGAAGTCTAGGAATTAACAATAATCATCAAAACCTTTAACCCTTTCTTGGATCAAGTCAAAGAAAAAACAAGTCAAACAATAATCCTAATAGACTTGTTAACAAGTCAGCGGGAATCGGATGCCATAACTTTTGATTGGTTTAGGTTAGTTTTAAGGATATGTAAATTCACATACAATGCATGGGTGAGGATGTGTTTATATACACAAAGCAACCGACCTTTTTGATTTAACTTTTACTTGATGCGACAATCTTGAAACCAAGCCAAAGCCCATGCAATCTCTTTTCCCTCCTTATGCCCGATCAGTGAGTTATCAAGGCCCAAGGCAAAAACTCAAATCGTCCCATGTCATGTCAAAACAGCCCATAGTTCGAATTAATGATCGAATCAGGATTACATCATATCGGGTATATATTTATTCAAGTTATATTACGTCTACACGTATGTTGTGTTATCGTGTGTGCCCCCATCGGCTCACACAACGCTAATCGTTCATATGTTTTATTACCCTCACGTCGCACAAAAGGCTAAGCACACGAAGCAAATAAGAGACATAATCAACCTATATGGAGAAATAAATCTCTAATATGAACCAAACTTTGTCATGTTTGAATGCCCCCACTACGGCCACTGGTATGCTTGAATATGTATTTAAAACAACTCTTGTAAACCCTTTGGCTAGAGCCTTTTAAATAGCCCAAAGAATTGTCTTTTCCTTTGCTTCAACAACCCACACCGTAAACTTGTCATGTCTGATTCAAAGCCTCTCAACTTCAACCACTGACGTCGTAAACTTGACTCATCTGATTCGAAGCTTTTCGCATTAATTGTGAGATTCTGATGATACCGAAAATCAAATAATAGCGTCTCATATTGAAAACTGTGATGGCTCAATCCGTTGTACGCATGCATGCAGTTTAATATCTTTGATATGTGCTTTATCGCCTAAGTATATATTTTTTAAGTTTTTTATGTCTTAAATATAATTGACTTATAAAGTTGAGAAAACAAATGAAAAATCTAAAATTCAAAACAAATTCGTGTCTACATTTTTGTGGCATTAGCTTACTAAATTCTGAAAAAGTAAGTTTAATTAGTTGCTATTAATAGTCAGGACGAAAAAATGACCAAGTTTATCTACGAAAGACTATTTATTTATTTATTTTTTATTATTTTTTTTAAATCTGGTGCAATTCTTAAAGTTTAAATTATTTTACAAGAATTAACACTACGTTATAAATTTTTTATAAATGTCTTCGGACCCTCTAAGAGTCGCCCTGATTCCTTTACTGCAAATTGTAGAACAATAATATGAGAGTTTAGTCATAATTCTATATCACTTTATTAATGATCTCGTCAGTTAAGCAACCAACTACACTACACCAATTTCTGGTTCTCGTGATAGCTAGCTGATTTATAGCGACGACGTCGCATAGATCCACTAAACGACAAAAATTTCCACATTTTTAAAGAAAACTCATGAGAGCTTTCAATCTTTCAAACGAATCATGATTCTCTCAAGTTCGAATTAAACATGATAGGTCATGTTGATTTTATGAGTGAATTAATAAATAGGCCTAAAACTTTTAGTAAAAAAAATGTTTTATGTATTTATTTTACTTGTAATTAATGAACATGATCTATCATATTTAATACAACTTGAGATGAGATTAATCCTTTTCAAACAGATATCTATGGAAGCTCAAGTCTCAAGAGCTCTTGATAATTATCCCATTTATTATCAATCATGAAACTTTGTGTATAAATACCATGCATGCATGCATGTGGATATACCATATCGTTCATTTCAACTAAACATTTTCTAAAGACTAAACTAAAAATGGCTGGTGGCAAAGGTGGCGGAGGTGGAGGTGGCGGCAAAGGTGGTGGAGGAGGTGGCGGAAAAGGTGGTGGTGGAGGTGGAAGCAAAGGAGGTGGTAGTGGTGGTGGTGGTGGAAAAGGAGGTGGCACCTCAGCCAAAGGTGGAGGTGGAGGTGGCGGTGGCAAGACTGGGGGAGGATCGGATTCCATGAAGGCACCGGGTGGTGGTGGTGCTTATATTTCAAGGGCTGGTTTCGAAAGCAACCCAAAAGGTTATTTTGGTGGCCTTCACGGTGCTTCCAAGGGTTGATGAGCCAGGTTTTGTAATGAACAATGAGGGGCTAAGAATGTTAATATGTTATTATCCTATTATGTAATTAAATAAAATTATGTGGTAACCGTTATTATCCTATAATATATGTAATTAGTTAATATTATGTTATTATGCTATCATGTAATTAAATAAAATTATGTGGTAACCGTTATTATCCTATCATATATGTAATTAAAAATGGTTTATAACCGGTTTAAAAGCCAATTTTTGTGGTAGTGTTAAGAACAGTTGATCAAAACACTCGACGATAATTAAGAAAGATCAGGATGAAGTTATCCAAACATATTATGGATCGAGATCCATCCGGTCCATAAGAATGTCGACTTTTAAGCCTTTGAACTAAAAATTCGAAAAGGACTTTGAGCTTATCACTAGCAAATCTGCGTATATGGTTTTACAAGGTCGTAGAAACATATTTTTGTTAATTTACAATAATATACGTTGGATAAATGTTTCGTAAACATGATGCTGTGGCAGCAACCAATTCAAATTAGGAATTTAGGAGGGGAAAGGACATTTATTTGTATCCCTCTTGTGAAAGTGAATGTGACCCTCAAATTTGGCTCAACAAATATGTGGCAGTTCGATTTCTTAGGATCGATTCCAGTTGCAAAAATTTAAGACAATAGAATTTCGAACTATGGCTGTGATCCTTCTATGTTTACAAGAAACTTGTGACATTGAAGCCTTAGTTATCTCGCACGTACATACGGACGAGGTAAGCTCATAAACAACAATAATGAACACAACCAACCGTTAAGCGGAGATATAGAAATCGAAGTCGTGTTGACTCGTGAAAAAAAGAATTGTAATGTAAATTTTCTAAAATTTTCGGTTATTTTGTAATTTTGCTTTTCAAAAATCAATTTTTAGTGTAATTTAACACGTTGAGTTTAAGAATAAAAAGGTACATTACATTTAATAAAAGAAAAAACGACTACATTAATGTTGACAGTAGGCAGGCAAGCGGTTCCAAATGTGTTCGATTAGAGCATTGCGAAGTTGATGGTGCAACTGAGCATCACATAATTCCTTGACTATACGCGATTGTATATTGTCCCTTTTCATCGATTGGTTATTCAAAACGGGTATAATGTGAAGCCAATGATATTTGTTGTAAACAAGATGATTTTGTTATGAAATGGGTATAAAGTGAATATTTATAAATGGTATATGTTTGAAAGTATTGTTATTAATAGATAATGCTTTGTTATGTATACTTGACTGTGGTGGTATTCATATAAAGTTTTTTAAAATCAATATGCATACATAGAACCGAATCATCTTCAATTCGTCATGTACAATCATTAAAATGTTTGTTATTATTATTTTTAGTACGAACATTTCATCCATCATGCTTTTGTTACTGAATTGCTATATTTATTTAAACTATTATAATAAACTGCTTCACAAAGAGCGTGAATAGTATTTTGACACCGTAATCTTGGTGCACGAACTAATTACATATGTGTCAACTGCAAGTACATTACTAGTATATCAACTCATATACATACTGATATGGGGTGTTTGGGATAAAATTAAGTTTTCTTGGACATAAACTACAGCGGTTAGAGTTGTGGCGTTGCTACTCCCATACAAAAATAGTACCAGTTGGGGAGCTACAGTTGAGATAAAGAGGCCAATGTGCAGTTTTCTTTAGTGCGACCAGATGGTGGTCATAGTTGTGGTAAGATTGAAGATGTCATACATGATACCAGTATACCACCACCTGCACATTGAACAGTCAATGTTGAAAATGTGCAGTCAATGTTGAATTACTTTGCATCATAGATTGAAGTCATAGTAACTGATCAATGTTGCAACAACGTTATACTAGATGAGTTTACATATCGAAAAAGAGTATGCGTGAGTACCAAATAAATTAGTATAGCGTGTCTGATTAAAGAAAAGCGGGATTGAAAACCACCCTGCGTGTTTGATTAAATTTTTGAATTAGTAATCATTTTATTTAATTTAAACTCAGTAAAAGCAGGATTGAATTAGTGATCAATGTTGCAACAACTTTATACTCCGCTTTCACAAATTATGTATCAGAACACCCTCGCTTGGCGTCAGCGACGGGTACCAAATACTTGTTGACTTATAAAGCTTAGAAAACAATTGAAAATTCTAAAATTCAAAACAATATAATGTCTAAATTTTTGTGGCATTAGCTATTAATTTCTGAAAAAGTAAGTTTAGTTGTTATTAATAGTCGGGGACGAAAAATATGACCAAGCTTATTTATGATAGCTATTGATCTTTTTGAATATCAGGTGCATTTATGAATATTAAAATAATTTTTACAATAATTAGCACTACACTGTAAAATTTTATAAATGTTTTCGGACCTTCTGAGACCCACCCTAATTCATTTACTGCAAATTGTAGAATAATATAACGAGAGCGTAGTCATAAGTTTAAATCATTTCACTAGACTACTCCCAATGGTCTTGTCACTTAGGAAGCCGACTACACTACACTAATTTTTTTCTCGTGATGGCTGATCTATAGAAGGCGCATGTCGTCACATAGATCCTTAAATAACAAAAATCCACATTTTTTGAAAAACCTCATGAGAGCTTTCAATCTTTCAAACTAATCACGTGGCGCCTCAGCTAAAGGTGGAGGTGGAGGTGGCGGTGGCAAAACTTGGGAGGATCGGGTTTTATGAAGGCACCAGGTGGTGGTGGTTCTTATATTTCAAGGGCTGTTTTGAGAGCAACCCAAAAGGTTATTTTGATGGCCTACACGGTGCTTCCAAGGGTTGATGAGCCAGATTTTATAATGAACAACGAGAGGCTAAGAATGTTAATATACTATTATCATTCCTATAATGTAATTAAATAAAATTATGTGGTAACCTAATTCTATTTTCTACGTTGTTGCAAGTACATTTAGCTAATTGTTTTTCGAGCGATAACTCATTAAAACAGTTAGGTCAACAGATACTGACGATAAGAAAGAAGATCAGGATGAAGTCATCCAAACATATTTGGGATTGAGATCCATCGGTCCATAAGAATGTCCAGTTTTAAGTCTTTGAACAATCCAAGAATTCGAAAATACTTGAGCTGATCATTAACAAATCTGTGCACACAGTTTTACAAGGTTGTAGAAACATATTTTTTTGTTAATTTACCATAATACACGTTGGATAAATGTTTCGTAAACATGATGGCTGTGACAGCAACCAAATTATGAATTTAAGAGGGAAAAGGACGTGTTAGATTATTATTTGCATCCCTCTTGTGAAAGTGAATGCGACCCTCAAATTTTGGCTCAACATAGATATGGCAGTTCGATTTCTTAGGATCGATTTCAGTTGCAAAAATTTAAGTCAATAGAACTTCGAACTATGGCTGTTGATCCTTCTATGTTTACAAGAAACTTGTGACATTGAAGGCTTGGTTATCTCGCACGTACGAGGTAAGCTCAAAAACAACTATAACGAACACAACCAACAATTGTCAACTTCTCAAGTGGCAACTGCTACTGTGGTAATCGAGCTGACTACAAGCAGATAATATAAATGACGTGACATCCACCCAGTGCGACACACGGCTTAGTTTTCTCCACGTGTAAACAACCAACATTGCATAAAAGAGTGCTACGTGTAACAACTAACCTACGTAGCATGTGAGAAACTTCTTCCACAACAGCCTAGCTACTAAAAAAAATGAATGAAAGTGAAAGAAATAGGAAGTAAAATAAAAGAAAGGAAGTAAAGTGACTTTCACGCAAAAGTGAAGTGAAAGTTTTATAACTAAAATATCACCACTTTCTTCACTTTACTTCTTTCTTTCTAAAAAGCTGAAGAACACAAACTTCCTCACTTTTATTTCTTACTCCATTTCTACTCAACCTCGAACACGATTACCACTTCAACACATTTTTAATAATACACCAATAACTAAGACACTATTTTTATCAATAAAATCAATAACACATATTGATACATGTAAATTGCACAAAAATCTCACCAAACATAACTCACTTACTAAAAAGAAAAGAAAAAAAAGCATAATAAAGCGTTAGTGCACTAATGAAGGATGAATAACACGTTGAGGTGGTGCATTATTGGTTGTTTTTGTTGCTAATGACGAGCCCGGCCAATAACAACCACACCATGCTCTCCGAGACCACCAACAGTGACGCGTTTTTTACGTGTCAGTTGTGACATCTCTGAGCTACATTAACACTTCTTAAACTAACACACAAACCAACCAATAATAGTATGTTTTTTATGTCATTTTTTTTCCGATTAACACAATAAATTCATTAATAAAAAAAGAACATTACATTTAAGAATAAAAAGGTACATTACATTTATAAAAAAAAAAAACGATTACATTAATGTTGACGGTAGGTAGGCAAGAGGTTCCAAATTTCAAGCGGACTTATTGTGCGACCGTTGTCCTCAAATGATCATGCTGTGTAAAATCGCACAAGTGTACATGATTCATTGTATTTGTTAACGCTATACAATTATTCCATTTTATTGACTTCAAACGGTTAAATGGGCCCCCACTCGTCCCTTTCCTTGTCATCAAACCGAAGAAGACCAAACTAAAGCACCATTGATGAGGTGGTGCTATCGTGTCGAAACCGATGCTCGTTGAAAAGCTAAATTTTTATGAGGTGCCGACCCAACTCAACCCGTTGAAAAACGAATCACTTGTTTTAAACCGAATACATTTTAACCTCATACCCAACATGCCAAATGTTTGACGTTCAAGCAATTTATTAGTACCTAAGCTAAAGTTTGAATCAACTTGTTTAGATCATAGGGAATGATCTCAATATCTGGTAAGAAATTCATAAAAACTTGTTATGTTGAAGACTTGCCGACACTAAACTTATGTAGTTTGTTTATTTATCAAGCGCTTCTTATTAAAAAATAATAATAATAAAATAAAATAAAAAACCTTGTTAGATCTGAAGTTTTATCATAAAATGAGCTCTAATTTAAGCTCAAGCTGGGCTCGTTTAAAATCGACATTCGAGTTTTTACCAATCTGATCTCGAGTTTTTTTTCACGGCGGCTCGGCTCGTTTTCACTCTAATTTCGGTTATGTCGACAAATAAAAATATTAGGAAATAATCAAGATCTAATAAGATCAAACTTAAAGTTGTTAAAATAAGATTCAACTAAATTTGACAAGCGACATTCTCCTTTCAATTTTTTTATTAACTAAAACTAAAATTGTTAAAGTTTCGATAGATTTCTTTTAAAATTCTGAAACCTAGGTGATACACTTTGATTAGAAGTGTAATGTATCGAGTTTTTGTATGTGTGTCGATTATAGAATATTTATTAGTGTAATATGTATCGGTGTATCACTAATCCAAACTCATGTATTATTTGGTTATTAGTTGCTAAAATGTTAATTTGTATTAAAATGTTATTTTTATGTATTATTGCTAAAATTGTTATTTATAAATGTTTTAGTGATTTTTAGAGTTGATCTTATTTTTCTGACTTTAAGTTTGATCTCGTTAACTCTCCCATATATATATATATATATATATATATATATATATGGAAGGGATACAGTGCGGATTGGATCTTAAGTAAAGATGGTGCGGATAATATCACACTAGTTTTTTTTTTTTGAAAAATTCAGAAAAATCTATAAACAAAAAAGAAATAGGACAACAAATAATTAAGAATCGCTGAAAAAAAATTAAAAAAAGAATCATTTTCATGGATAAAAGGTATTATTATACTATGGTTTTTTTAATATCACTGTAACTAACAATGTTTTTTTGAATTTTTAATATCATTTGTAAGTTTTTAATATCGCAATAAAAAAACTATGATCTTAAGTTTTTTACTAATATCAAAGTAATTTTTTAATAAAATTGTTAATATCATGACTTCTTTTTACATGTAAAACAATTTTTTTTAAATGTAAAAACTTAATATCACGGTGGGTCTCATAATATCTTTAATATCATGGTAGGTCTCATAATAAAAAAATAAAAAAGTGCTCATAAAAATATGAAAAAATAAAAAAATGAAAGAAGATAGCAATAGTAAAGATCGCTCAAAAAGAAAAAAAAATTAAAAAAATCGTTTACATGGTTAATTAGTACCGTGAAGGTTAGCGCAGCTCTTGACATTTTTACAAAAAGTCACGATCGGATCCGGAATGAAGCGGTCCGGATATATCCGCACATCCGCGAATTAAAAAAAAAATCATGACGATCCTCAATATATATATATATATATATATATATATATATATATATATATATATATATATATATATATATATATATATATATATATATATATATATATATATATATATATATATATATATATATATATATATATATATATAGGGAAGGGTTATTTTCGAACCAAATAAATTGCGAAGCTGCGAACCAAGCATCAACCAATCGATTTTTCTTATATTAATTTTTATTATTTAATTCAAAAGGGTATAATGGTAAAATTACTTTTTTTATATTTGATTTTTTTTTAAAAAGCGTTTTTAGTTCCCGTAATTTTAGGTTTTTTTTTTTTTTTTTTTTTTTTTTTTTTTAACATTGTGTGCACATGTGTTTTGCATTATGTGATAATTGTATTTTTGTTTATGCATAAGTTTTTTTACATGTGTTTTTTTACATGTGTTTTTTAACATGTGTTTTGCATTGTGTACACATGTGTTTTGCACATATATCTTTAAAAACATTACATAAATATAAATACAAATACAAACAACAAAACTTTATTATTAGATTTATGCAATTTTAAAAATTACAAATTGTCTTACTCTAGTTATATGAGATTCAACTTTATCACAAACGTCATCATGTTTACACTTGTATTCAATTTTATTACAAATATATAGGCGTGCACATGTGTTTAATACAATGTCTTTAAGTTAGTTCATCTTTTAGGCGTGCACATGTATTCCTTTTGGTTCAAGAACCCATGAAATCTGCCCATGTGTTTTTAATCCTTGTGCACATGTGTTTTTATCGTCTCGCTCATATTAACTGATACAAGTCTGTGCTAACAGCCACAACGTCAAGTAACCTGCAACCATAAAACACATATGCAAACTCTTAGAAATTTTATACCAACAATAAAACACATATGCATCACCACACTTATTTTATATTAACTTTGAAACAAATATGCATCATTACACTAATTTTAAATTAACTGTGAAACACACATATGCACACACTTTTCAGCCATAAAACACATATGCGCCTTTTCAATTGATTATTTACCTTGTCATAAACACGTATGCACCATTTTTCAAAACACGTATGCATCATTACTCGTCATAAGACACATATGCAGTTCTCATCCATTTTTACTTATATGTGGCTTATGACCTCTCACGAGTCAAACAGTAAAAATAAAATATTTTGATGAAAAGGAAAACTGGTCAAACAGGTCAGTACTCAGTAGTACCCCAAAGTGTCTTGTTAACACACCACAAATTATTTAAAATCATTTTCTCCAAAATAAAAAATAAAAAAAATGAAAAAATCGATTTGTACTCATATATCCAACAGACCCATTTAAACATACTACACCAGCATTTAAACACTTAACAAGAGCCATTTAAGGAGTGCATAATTCTCATATGTAAAGAAGACATAAACGTTATTTGAGGAAATGACATATATTGCTGTACCTTTGCATTGTTCATCAAAGAGTCTCATGAATGATCCTGCACATTCACTAGCAGCGTCTGCAAACCCTTGTCCTCCGCTCAAAGCATCAAGAAGTGCTTTTTTGAATTTATCAAGTGTCTCTAATTGTATGTGTTCTAGCATCAATAGATAGGTTGGTTGAACAAGTTGGAAAATCAAAATATAACAATCAATTAGTACAACAAATACGATATTTATTTAACATCGCTGAGCAATTTTGACAATCATGACGATATATTACTTGAATCAACTTCTTCCAAGCGCCTTCGCTTGGCGAGATCTAACGTTGTCTTCAAAGTAAGTAGCCTCTTCATCATGGCGAAAAGCGATGCATGATAAATTATTAACGCAACAACATCATAGAATTGATATATACACATATCTCGATTTAAAATTTCACGAAGAGGTAAATTATGTTTACACGGATAAAGATCGTCAATCATTGAAGTAAGCTTCCTTCCAAAGCCATATCGAAAAGCAGATATCCGGTTTAGATCGAAAGTCTTATCACTTCAAAAACACATATTGTAACCGAATCTTAAAGATCATACTTTTCGTACATATTAAATGCAAAAAGCAATTCAAGTGAAAAAACATACAATATTGAAGGCGGTGGAGATAAGTCGATGCTATTAAAACTTATTTAATGCTTGTTAATGTGTGCTAGTTCTAGCCATGGAGATTATGGGCGGCTAGGGTTTTTTTGTTGAGATATGGGAAGAGGATGATGAATAATAAAACCAATTGACGAAGAAAATACTGTTTTGAAAACTATTGTAACTGATCCACAATTCACGGATCCACTCTATTTTTGTGTTAAATTAAATTACTTTAATGCCCTTAATTTATTTATTTTTTTAAAAATAAGTGGTAGATATTTACAAAAATGCCATCTTGCATTGATATAATGTACAATATGCATTATTAAGAGTAAAAGTTGGTTCTCTCAGTTCTTTAATTTTTGGTTCGACAAGAACCTCACACTATATATATATATATATATATATATATATATATATATATATATATATATATATATATATATATATATATATATATATATATATATATATATATATATATATATATATATATATAGATTTAGTGTAATGTGTATCAGGTGTATCACTAATCTAAACTCATGTATTATTTATGTTCGCCTGTAGGGTCAGATATGAGCACAGGTGTGCTGAAGTGGCATTGAAGTTCTTTGAACTCACAACCTCTGGCATAAAAACATAGAGTTGCAACTTGCAACATCAAACGTAGTTGTAATAGCTTCATTATCATCGAATGTAGTTGTAAAAGCATCATTACCAATGTATTTGATTGGGGTCAATTCTTTGAATTATTGTTTCTTGTTTCGTCACAAGCTTGTTATAAACTAAAATTTGACAAGCGACACTCTCTTTAGAAAAAAAATAATTTTTTTATTAACTACAACTAAAATTGTTCAAGTTTCGATAGATTTCTTTTAAAATTTACGAAACTTAGGTGATACACTTTGATTAGAAGTGTAATGTGTATCAGATTATGGAATATTTATTAGTGTAATGTGTATAAGGTGTATCACTAATCCAAACTTATGTATTATTTGGTTATTAGTTGCTAAAATGTTAATTTGTATTAAAATATTATTTTTATGTGTCTTATTGCTAAAATTGTTATTTATAAATGTTTTAGTGGTTTTTTTAGAGTTGATCTTATTTTTACAACTTTAAGTTTGATCTCGTTAACTCTATATATATATATATATATATATATATATATATATATATATATATATATATATATATATATATATATATATATATATATATATATATATATATAGAGTTAACGTGAATCAAGTCAAGTAAAAATAGATCAACTAAAAAAACCACTAAAAACATTATAAATAACAATTTTAGCAATAAGACTTATAAAATAATATTTAATAAATTAACATTTTAGCAACTAATAACCAAATAATACATAAGTTTAGATCTTAAGTAAAGATGGTGCGGATAATATCACACTAGTTTTTTTTTTTTTAAAATTCAAAAAATCTAAAAAGAAAGAGAGGACAACAAATAATTAAGAATCATTGAAAAACAATTAAAAAGAATCATTTTCATGGTTAAAAGGTATTATGATACTATGGTTTTTTAATATCACTTGTAACTAACAATTTTTATTTTTTTTGAATTTTTTAATATCCTTTGTAAGTTTTTAATATCGCAATAAAAACAATGGTCTTAAGTTTTTTACTAATATCAAAGTAACTTTTCAACAAAATTGTTAATATCATGACTTATTTTTACATGTAAAACAACTTTTTTTTTTTTTTTTTAATAGCATAGTAACTATCATATGTTTTTAATATCACGGTTCTTTTTACATGTAAAAACTTAATATCACATGATGGTCTCATAATATCTTTAATATCATGGTAGGTCTCATAATCTCCGACGTGGCCACGTGGGGAGGCGATGGTGAAGAGTTTAGGTTTAGGGTTTTGTGAAGGATCGAATAGTTGGGCGATACCATGTAACCACATTATCAATTAGTCAAATCAAATCATTCTCAATCATTACTAGTCTACATTTGATAGCACCAAATGCAACGGATAAACGTAATCTCAAAAGAGTGATTTTTCGTTAGCGACTATCCGGACTTACCATAGAGCATGACGGTAGCGTCCGACTAGTGGAGCATCAATTCGGTATCATTATCTTTGGAATTTAAATTACGAATCCACGATCGTTGACGGAGTCAACTACCTATAAATGGTTTGAGAGTTATAAGCAAAGCGATGAAGTCATATATGTTTATAAAAGCGTGACGGCTTGTTATGGCGTGGTGGAGGATCGATGGCAATTCGGTATGATTTTCTTCGTGATTTCAATACGAAGCTAATGGAGTAGCCGACGTTAGATAACTCGTAGTGGTTTTGGTGTAACGTTCAAAACGATGGTGAGCTTTTATGCTTAGGATACAGCGACAACTAGGGTTTGATTGGATGTCATAGAGTCGACGGATGCATGCCGACTAGGTAAGATGATCAATTCTCACATACCAAGTTAGAATGATATAAACCCGTGATGTGTTATATTTTATTTATCGATATTTAAAATATATAAAAATTTAATGGCTTAACCAATAAGCGGGTTTGAACCAACATAATAGTGTCTAATAATTATTAGTGCTTAGTGAAACGCTAATCACTATTAGTTTCGCAGGCTACTTTTCTGCCTACATTTTAGTGTTAAATCTAATATAAACATTTTACATATATATATATGTAATCTAAATTAAATAAGATCAAGCTTAAAGTTGTTAAAATGAGATCCAACTAAAATTTGACAATCGACACTCTCTTTACAACAAAAATAAATGTTTTATTAACTACAACTAAAATTGTTAAAGTTTCGATAAATTTCTTTTAAAATTCTGAAACCTAGGTGATACACTTTGATTAGAAGTGTAATGTGTATCGAGTTTTTGTATGTGTATCAGTTTTGAATATTTATTAGTGTAATGTGTATCGTGTATCACTAATCCAAACTCATGTATCATTTGGTTATTAGTCGCTAAAATGTTAATTTGTATTAAAATATTAATTTTATGTGTATTATTGCTAAAATTTTATTTATAAATGTTTTAGAGATTTTTAGACTTGATCTTATTTTTAGAACTTTAAGTTTGATCTCGTTAACTCTCCCTATATATATATATATATGGGGCATTTATTTGAGAACCACATTAAGTCGAGCTGTGATAACCCTTATGTACTCCTAGTCATGCATATTGTGCAACAAATCAATGCAACATAGCATTTTGAATTATAATTTTTTTTTATTTAATCCAAAAGGGTAAAATAGCAAAAGTCAATTTTATATTATTTTGATTTTTAAAATAAATCTGCTTTTTAAAACTTCCAATTTTCGTGTCTTTTTTTTTTTTTTTTTTTTCCTGAACATGCATGTTTTAAAAGCGATTTAGTGCATATGTGTTTTATGAATTAATTTTATTATTTTGGTTTTGGAATAGTTTTTTCGACATACATGTTTTCAAATGAAAATGTGCCTATGTGTTTTTAGATCATGTAAACTTATAACCACCAAGAAAATAATGTTAAACAAAAATTCGATATAAATTGAAATACAATTAAAATACAATATATAATAAGAAGAAATACATGAATATAATCTATTTTTACACTTGTGCACTAACAATAATTAACGTAAACGGACATATGTACACAAAACATATGTTTTTGAAGTTTCTCATCATATTATTTTAAACATGTGTGCATGTCTTCCAAAAACATACATGCACGCCTTCCAAGAACATATATGTACTTCCAGTATGTGTGCACGCCTTCAAAGAACGTCACGCCTAGAAAAAATAATAGCCAAAATTAAATAAATTTAAAATAAAACTTAAGATAACATAACACACATGGACAAGCTTAAACTAACAAACACAAATAAACAGGATAATTTTTTTTCACGTATGTAAAACATATATAATCCAATAACAAAACATATATGCTTTATAATTCATACACAAAACATATATGTTTTATACGTAAACATATATGTTTTATACATAAACATATATGTTCACCTAACGACTACATGATCTCAACTGCTTCAATGTGATTATCACGTAAACTAACATATATGTGCACCTAACGACTCACATTCGAAGTTATTGTCATGAATAGTAGGATCATGACACATAACTAAAAAGGGAGATGGAAGAGAGACAAAGGAAGGAAGCACGTGTAAAAGAAACTTACTCTTTTCAGAGAATCTGATCTCCGCATATACGCCTCTGAGCCGGAGAGTTCCGCGTCTTCTTTTCTAAATTTCTGAAAATTAACATGTAAAATAATCATTCAATTGGATGTAAGTAACATCAAGAAAGTATAACAGCATGTATTGACGTCTACATAGGCATTAAAATATGCATGTATTGATCAACTTTCATGAATTTGAGTTGCTAAACTTAATTTCAGATTTGTGAGCCTCGGGCAACAAGACAAATGAAGAGAATGGGTATCATCTATCATTCCTAATTTCGACAGAGGTAAAACCTTTAATCGATAGTGTGGACAGAGAAAATGATCTACATATCAACCATGTCTCTATATTTCCCGATTCATTTTTTTTTATAGGGTTCGTGATTACCGGTACAAGTCTGTATTTGCTTTGGCTCTAGCTTCTCACACCACCTTCTTGTATTCAGTTTCAACTATTTTACAACTCAGTGGCTAAGAATATGACACACCATTCACACTTCACAAGATTCAACAAATCATGTCATACGTTACTAGCTTCCAAACTACAGTCTAAATGGATTTACTTATACAATGAGATGTGGGTAATATTCAAGAAAGAATGGACAGGTCAATAACTTCCGTTCTCAAGTACTACTATTCAGCTCATCTATATACAGATCGAAAGCATAAAAATTAACGAATTAATTGCAGATCGGAATCAATATTCATTATCAGGTCGAAAGCCAACAAAAGTTCATCTCGAAAAACTTTTCTCAGATCGGAGTAAAATAAAAAAATTAAAAAAAAACGATTGACACATAATAAATCAAAATAAAAAGCAAGATTATAATTAGCAAAATAACAAACTTACATACGAAGAAACCAAATTATAACAACTGTCGAAAAAATGATTTACACATAATAAACAACTGAAGAAAAGAGAAAATTAAATTATAGATGAAAGTCAAAACTTACATGTGAAGATCTATAGATGAAAGTGACGAGATTTAATTAGATTGAGAGATAGACGGCTAGGTTTTTTCTGTGTGAGGGAGATGGAGAAAGATAGGTGGCTAGGGTTCTTGAGGAAAAGAGATTAAAAGTGAAAGAGAGTAGATCTAAAAAAAATAAAATCTGGAAAACGGTTTTTGGTAGATAATCCCTTTTTTTTTGGAGAATTAATTTCCCATTTTGCCCCTAATTCAATTTTTCATTCAAATTAAGTTACATATATTTTCAAAAATGCCATTATGCATTGACATGATGTACATCATGTATTATTAGGAGTAAAAAAAAAGGTTCTCAGCTTCTCGCATTTAACAGATTCTCAAATAAAGATACATATATATATATATATATATATATATATATATATATATAGTGTTATATTCTATCTGATTCCATTCTTATATACTGACTTTACTGGTACCACTTCGACCAATCGAAATTAATAAAATATTTTTCATTTATTTAATTCACAAAAGCAGCCAAGGGTATATACGGTATTTTACAAATTTCCTAATTGTCCCACATTTTTAGGATTCATTATCACTTAATACGATATATGCATCATTTTCTCTCTCACACATCTTCATCTCCAACCCTAATTCACTTTTCTCAGCCACCACAACAAACTAACCACAAACAAAAAAGGAAAAAATGATTTTAGGAAGACCTCTACCACAAACAAACCACGTAAATAAACTCCAACCAGATCCGAGGACTACTAAAGAGATTGAACATATTGGTGTTCTTTTTTTCGGATATGAACATATTGGCCAGATCCACGTTTGGGTCTAAAGGAAAGGTACGTATTGGTCAGATCCACATCAGAGTTTTAATCTTAGATTCTGCTTTGTTGGTTGATAATGACGGTCGAGGTCATTGATTTTATCGATGTCTCCAATACGAAAGGTGCGTAAATTGAATTTGACAAAGAAGAGAACATATTAATTATAATTTGAAGTTCGCAATTCTGAGTTAGATGAGGTAAGTAAATCATACCCTTTTTGTATATTAATTAATTCGTATGTTAGGTGTTCTTATTATTTTAATGACAAAGCTTTTTAATATAAGTTATTTAACAAAAGGTGATAAGATGAACACAGAGGTGGCGCCTTCTGTCATGGTGAATCTCATCATAAATTAAAAAAGCAGGTTTGTTAATTTTATTAAGAAAACAAATAGTTATAATTATCTTTTGAATTGGTGACCGGTTGAACTCGATATTCATGTTAAATTTTATAGTGAGTTTGATTCATGGAATATTTTGGGTTTAGATTAAAGTTTTGATTCATGGAATTATTGTTTAGAACATATATGCTTATGGTTGTGAACATATATGTTTGACAAGAAAATGGTTTAGAACATATATGTTTGGTTGTGAATATGTTCAAGGTTTTTGTAAGTTTATGTGTTTGTAATATGTCACTTTAGCATTTTAAGTTTAAGGTTCGAATGTGTGTAAAGTATGGTTAGTCATACACTTTTGTAATAATGATAAGAAATGATGGATCAAAGATATGGTATTCAAGTGGGATGACATATATGTTTATGGCATGGTTGTTGCTAGCATTTTATTATGTTCAATGTGTGTAAGCTTAACATTAAAAGCGATGTACATTCGACGGTAAAAGCTTTGGTAGATGAAAGAAGTTTTTATTTATATATATATATATATATATATATATATATATATATATATATATATATATATATATATATATATATAGGGGACCTTTATTTTGAGAACCCTGTTAAGTGCGAGAACTATGAGAACCCTCCTTCTACCATTGGATTAACATGATCTATGGTTGAGATTGAACAATGGCATTTTTGTAAATAAATGGAAATTGATTTTCCTGGAAATAATAATAAAAGGGTATAAATGGTATTTGACTTTTAGTATTTGTGATAACTGCATGCTAGTTTTTTGGGATAGTAGAGATCCTTTTTATATTGTCCATAATTATAGCTTCTTAAACACACCTAAAACATACACGATCATCATATCTCACCTACAAAAACACACACGATCATCAGAGAAAACCCTAAACCACAAAAAACATTGTTGCTTCAATCTGTCAATTTACCAACAATGAGGACTAATTTCTTTAACAAAAAAGAACCAACTGATAACAAAGGTATGATTTGATTCGTTAATTATACATTTTGAAGTTTATGATTATTTTTCTAAAAGTTCTTTGTTGAAGAAAGCGGTTAATCATGAAACATCTTTGTTTTGTATAAGCTGTGTTGATGGTTTTAAGATTTTTTATGGTTATTTGTGTTAATCGAATATGGTAGATAAGTAAGATGAACAATGATGTTAATTTATGATTGTTATAAGATAAACAATGGGTAATCGTTAAGAATCCATCTTTTTAATAAATGTGTTGAATGTTTATATGGGTTTTTATGGTTATTTTGTTGTTAATCGATTATTGTATGTACCTAGGGTGTACAATGATGTTAATGTGTGATTGTAATCTGTATTTTGGTATGAATAAAATGAAAAAAAGGATTACATGTTTGTTTCATGGTTGTTCATGTTTAGTTTGATAAAGGTTGGTGTCTGGGGTGATTGGATATGTGGTTTTTATAAAGGGTTATTGTTCATGTTTTAGGGGTTTTGATAAAGGGTTGTGTACAGGGGTGTTTGGATATGTGGTTTTGAGATAGGGTCATTGTTTATGTTTTAGCGGTTTTGAAAAAGGGTTGGTGTACAGGGGTTTTGAAAAAGGGTTGCCTAAGATTGAAAAAAATAGATAAAGGATTATTTGTATTTGTTTTTGGATTTGTTTTTTACAGAGGTGTTTGTAAAGGTTTTTGAAGGTTTTTGTACAGGGGTGTTTTTGAACAGGGGTGTTTGGATTTGTTTTTGTACATGGGTGTTTTTGTACAGGGGTGTTTGGATTTGTTTTTGTACATGGGGGTTCATAAACAGGGGTGTTTGGAATTGTTTTTGTTCAGGGGTGTTTGGATTTGTTTTTGTACATGGGGGTTAATAAACAGGGGTGTTTTTTGAACAGGGGTTTGGATTTGTTTTGTACATGGGTGTTTTTGTACAGGGGTGTTTGAATTGTTTTTGTACATGGGGTTAATAAACAGGGGGTTTTTGTACAGGGTGTTTGTGAACAGGGTGTTTGGATTTGTTTTTGTACATGGGGTTCATAAGCAGGGGTGTTTGGAATTGTTTAGTATATTAATGATGTATTTGATGAATATTAGGTATGAAGAGGAAACAAAGGAGCTTAGAAAAGGAACCAATTGCGGATGATGAACCAATTCTGCGATATAAACATAGAGGAAGAGGATTCGGATGACGACTTCGTTAATCTGTTGGAATACCATTGGTGAGTCTAATAATAGAGTATTTAATTAGTGATTGAACAATATTTGATGGTACAAAGATGTTAAACAACAAGTGGATGTTAACGTGTCGGTGTCGGAAGGGTGGGCGAAATAAAGGGAAAGCGGTGAGGCTAACCGAGATAAAGAGCACCATCCGGTGGCAATGGTAAGTGCTAATTGTGTATATTATAAGATAAAGGTTATAAAATGTTTGAAAGTAACGTTAATGGTGAATATCATATATATTCGATTGCGGTCCAAGCAAAAATTGAAGAAGGAAATGGTTGAAAAGAAGGGTAAGTCTAACGTATACTATGAATCAAATTTCATTAATGTTGAATGTGTGCTAAAAGTAATATCGATAATTGTAGGTCTTTGGAGCAGAGGTTGTTATAAAGGAAAAAGAAAAAGGTGAAAGTTCTAAAGCTGGTGATCGCATTCTTTCCGGTCTAGGAATAGTCCAAAAGTAGTATTCGATGCCATACAAGACGACACACTGGTCGAAATTTTGGATCGATAGAATGGGGTTTGGGGGAATAATAGATATGAAGTTAGATGGAATACCTAATAAGATGGGGTTTTATGTAGTCGACAATTTCAACCCTATAACGATGGAAATAAAACTAGGAAATGGTAGTATTATGATTACAAAGGAGCTTATTTCAGATATTCTAGGAATAAAAAACGAGGGAATAGATATTATGGAACAGGAGGTTGAAAAGGATGAGGAGATCTTGAGAAGCGGAAAGATCGGTATGGAGGTGAAAAAGAAGTGTTTACGGTGATATTAAGGTTCAAATCTGAAAGTCGAGGATTGCGATTTTAACTTCAAGTTGAACTTCATTGTTTTGATTCGTCGATTATGGGTGCGCGAAGCGAAAAGGGTGCATGATGAGAGTGTGCTAAATCACATTACTAGTAGAAACAGTTGTCCTCCATTAATTGGTGCAACTATATTTGGCAATGTCTGAGAGATGCAAAGAAGCTTGGAAGCGGGACATGGTGAACTGTTTCTTTCACGGGCCAATTACTTTTCTAATAGTAAGTTTTGAGAACTGTTTTTTGTAATTTAATTCGATAAAATGTATAATGTTCTAGTTTCTAATAAATGGTATGTTAAGCGGATGGCGTACGTTGATGCAGCTGTGTGTGACGGGTTCAACGTGCCTCGTGTCGAACCTCAATCAAATTTTGGACAATAAATTTGTTGAGAGGCGGGAACTACAAGAAATTGCTAATGGAGGTATCGGTATGGGTGAGCTGCAGGCCGTACATTGAAGAAGACATAGATACCATGCCCGATGATGAAGAGGTAAAGCGTAAACAATGACACATTGTAAAACATCTATGTTTTAAAAAACATAGATGTTTACTACAATATTTTCAACAAGTAGGTTGCTAAAAACCCGTTTTATAATATCATGTATTTTGGTATAGGGATTCATATGGAAGTGAACAAGATTGTTGAGACAATACGAGCGAATCGGCGTCGTTCGAAAAACTCTAGCCATTGGACTTGGGTGTTCCGGGTAACTGCGATATGATTTGAGTCAACGATGCAGGGAAGCTCTTGTGTTTAAAAGGTAGCGATGAGGGGACGAGTGGTACAAGCGCTGCAAATGAAGGAGGTATCTGGGGTTGCATGATAATGAAGTTGTGAAAGATATGGGAGCAGTGGTGTAAATGATGATAATGTAGGAGATATCTTTGAGTCGCTTTGCCTACAAAATGGGACCAGAGAGGCAAGCGGTGGTTATAGAAACCGTAGACAAGGTTGTTTCAAGCATCCAAGGTGCGGACAAAGAATGGGTAAGCGAGTTGCCAAGTTTCGGTCTTGGATTAACTCAACCATCCCGAATGCCAAGGAGAAAAGCGAGCGAACCCGGTAAAAGCAGAAGATGTAGTTGGGAGTAGTTCGGGGGTAGCGTGGAAGCGATTAATGCGAGTTCCGTTAAGAATTGCGAAACCGGTCAAGAATCGTGCTAGGCGTGTGGGAGGACTACGGAATGTATGGTATCACCATACTATAACAAGATTCTTGAAGTTGATGGCAGGTTCACAAAAGAGGAAAAAGCAGTTGAAGCATATCTGACCAACACAACAACAACAGATGGAAGGTATGTAACATATTTAAGAGTCATTTAGATAACATCAATGTTTAGTAGTAATTAATATATCATATCGTATAATGATAATCTTTGGGCTTTAATTACAGTGAAATAATCTTTGAGACGGCGTATGGGGTAAGGACAAGTATGAACGAAATGCGGACCCTGCTACTTGGACATGATATTGCTGCTGCTGTGATTGACGGTTGGTCTGCATTTCTAAATTCATTGGAAAAGTACAAAGACCCCAACTCCTACTCACGATTCTATTTTCCTACTTATGTCGTGGTAAGTGTTTTATTAGATTACTTTTTGTATAACTTTGACAAATTAAATAGATGTTTATTAGAATAACATGTATGTACAAGGATAATAATAAATTTACTAATGGAAAGCAGGCAACGGAGGTCCTGAATCTGTATATTTTGAACGTGGAAAAGCTGGCTGCAAAATCAGGGAAGGATGGGATGCTTAAAAATGTGGACATTGTAAGTTATACAAGTATCTGGTATAGACATGAATGTTTATGAATGTATTAAAAATTTTGTTTATGTTATAACATTGGCGTATGTGTGCTATCAAAAAATATGCAGGCTTTTATCCCTGTTAGAAATGGACAACACATGTTTGTGATATGCATGAATCTGAAATATCCGAACGTGACCCTTATTGATAGCAATAAGGTCAAAAAGGCGAGGCGGTGTACAAAGTTAACTCCATTGGCGGCTATAAGTGACATGGCATTAGCTTCTATTATGGTATGTAAATTTTATGATCAATAGACTTGAAAAGCAGGATAATTGTATAGTATAAAATAGCATATTCAAGTATGTTATAAAAGTGAAACATGTGAGTTTTATGCGTTAAAATGACATGATGTTTTGATTTATTGTTTCATGCGGTCCCAAAATGGGCATACACATGCGAAAAGTTGGAATTGCAAATGGAGAAGCAATTGAGCGTCTTGAAGTTTTCCGTCGAGTTCTCTTGCAAGCGATTGCAAGCGGACGGTGTGGTGTGTTTGTCATCGCCACATGGAGGCTTATCTTGGGGCTACGATGGGTAGGTGGGTGTGCGGCTTGGCTAATGAAGGTAGAAGCGGGATAATCAATTGGCGAAGTTAAGGTTAAAATATCTTTGCAAGGATGCTCTTGGTGAGTGCAATGTGCATAAAGACAAGGTTGCGACATATTTGGGAAAAAGCGAAGGACAAAAAGTTCTTTGTGAAGATGGAAAGGTCAACAGCTGACTATGAAAACAAGGAGAAATCCGTAGCCGACCAACATTTTATGAACTTGTTCCACTTTATGTTTAGGGTCTTTGTCACAAAACATCTATGGTCAATATGCTTTTGTTTGGATAATTAGGGCACTTAAATGATTTTGATATGGTGTAGTCGGATGTGAAAATGAAATTCACATACGCATTTTAACGACCATTGGATATTTCAATGTGGTATGGGTTAATTCATGCTCGTAATGAGCATGTATTGTTAAGTTAACTAATTTATGAAATATTTGTTCAGAAACATGGATGTTGAAAACAAATTTCTTATAACAAACTATGTTCAACACAAGTATGATAAAAATTTGTTAAATTTTGAAGTTTATAAACATGAAACAAGTATGTAATGCAAAAACATACATGTATATGTGCAGAAAACATGCATGTTGACATCTAACTTGCTTAAAAAAAATATGTTCACAACAAACAAAAGTGTTTAATGGAAACCATACATGTATTTTGAGCATACCCATGTATTTTTATGAGCCCGGATAAAATTTGCACAAAACAAACACAAACCATAAAAATGAAGACTCACAACATAAACAAGTGTTTGAACATGTATGTACTGTAACATGAAAACAAGTATGTTATGAAAACATACTTGTTTTTTTTATGAACGCTACCTACATCGCATAACTATAAAATGATAAAATGATAACTCACAACAAAAGCCATGATTTAAACATCTATGTAATGTGAACAGGAAGCAAGTATGTAATGAAAACATACTTGTATTTTTATGAACATACCCAGAGCAAATAGTCAAAAAACCAAAAAAATCCAAAGATTAAACAGGAACAACGTAAAAATCAACAAAGTAAAAAGTTAAATGCATTATGATTATTGAACATCATCTTATTCATCATATGAATAATCATCTTCATCATCTCCCCCATCTTCGTCGATGTTTTCTTCTTCATAAATATCCTCGTATTCATCGTCTTGGTCATCTTCCTCAATGGAAACTTCTTCAACAACTTTTTTCTTACCATTGTTATTTTACCCAGTTTTTCTTTGATGGTGCCTCCGGACAACCGTCTATTGTGTCTGTCGCCCACAAATACTACACGTCACGTGATTTGAGCGGTACTTTTCTATTCGTTCGTGCCCTTTTATGTTTTCCCTTTTTGATTGCACTTACTATACGGGTAGTACCGAGCGCATGCCCTTGGTGCTACAATGCGGAGGATTCTCAATTATAATAACGGGAGGGCCTTTACCCCAGCGGGTCCTCGTACATTGCATCCTTGTTTTGAGGCTCGGTTTGTGGTGGGAGCTCGGCTTCTATTTACATCTTCAACTCTTGAATCTTTGTGAGCAACGCTTCCAACTTTTCGGGTCATTCCTTATTAGATCTATACATTCTTGATTGATGATGTAACCTTAGAAGCTAAATTTCCGTTTCTTCTATGCACGGACCATACCTATGGCGCTTTTCACGCAAATGATCGGGAAGAACATTTTTCGCCAGCGATCATCGGCGTAGTTCATAGGAATTTTCTTCGTACCTTGAATTCCAAATACTGAAAACGTGTCTACATAGATAACCATGGCGATTGTAATGACCACAAGAGCATTTTATGGTACCATCCAGCGATTCACGAAACACGTAACAAAACATATAAAAAATGTAAAAAAGTATTAATACAAACATATTAATTAACTCCTCAAAATTAAAGCATTACATGGTTATATATGTGTGACATGCATGTTTATATGGGATAAACATGCATGAGTGCGTGAATGAAAACATGCATGTTTTCTATTACAAAGCGCATGTCAAAATAAAGCGATTATCAAAGATGTAGGGTAAAAAATATACCGTAGCATCAACAACGATATCATTTCTCTTATCTCATTTGTCGTATGGCGCAATATTCAACGGATCCTCAAGCGTGAACCAATCATGCACAAGAATATAAACCTTTTGTAATCTCGTGTTGTACATCCACGAATATTGGATGTGTGTAGACTTGAAGCATGGCGTTCGATTGCCAGTGGGTAAACATCACGGGGTTTTCTCGGCCGTTGTGTTGTCTAACACGCGTTGCGTGTAACGTTGCTTTTCCATGGCGATTCAAAACACATCATAAAATGTACAAGCGAATTTCGGGACTAGAATACACGGAAGAATGCATTAGAGCTCTCTGACCGTGAAGTTGTCTTCATCAGTCCACACATTGGCAAGTGGCTAAAATACCCAGGAACCCACCTTTCTCTTATAGCATACATGTCCGTTAACCATTTGTTCTCGCTAAGGTTATACTTTGATATTAAATCATGCCAACGCTGCTCAAAAATTTCAGGGCCAATATATACATTCCACACTAATTTGTGGAACTCTTTTCGGAAATCAGAGTCATCATCTAGATCACCCAACACATGTAAAATAATGTTCATGTATTGAATGGGTTTCTCACTAATTTAACATCTTAAAATTATTAGAAAATAAGTGTATCATTCATAAAACATGCATGTATCTGTTCGGAAAACACAAGTATGAAAAAACTTGTTAAATTTTGAAGTTTATAATAATGAAACAAGTATGTAATGTAAAACATACATGTATCATTCGGAAAACATGCATGTATCTGTTTAGAAAACACAAGTATGGAAAACATAAAATTACCTTTCCGGAAGTTTACGGTGATGTGCCACATGCACAACCTATGATGGGAATCCGGAAAACACACGTAAAATAGCCTTCACGTAACGCACCATCACGATCGATGAAGAGCCAGCGGTGGTTGTTTGCCATGAGTTTTAAAAAGGCGTCAAGCATCCGGTGATCGATTCATGCTTTTCATCGACAACAACGCCGCACCAAAAGTAACGCATTTGTGGTGGTGATCAACACCAGTAAATGGTACAAAAATCATATTATACCTGTAAAAGGTTAATTTAAATAAATTGTCAAACATGACATAACTACGAAATAGTAAAATGACATAAATTCAATGTAAACATGTCTGTATAACTATAAAAAATGACATAACTGGTATAAAGAAAAATGATAAATACAATATAAACGTAAAAATTAACGTAACTCACTTGTTTGTTTCAAAAGTAGCATCAAGCGAGACAACATCTCCAAATGCAACATAGTTGCATTTCATTGTTCGTCCGCCCAAAACATACGGCACAATTTCTTTTCAATAGTGTGATGATAAAAGAGAATTCGGGACGTGTTCCTTCCTCTTCGTCATTTTGTCAACTAACATTTGAGCATCCCTATCACCGATAAACAAATTCATAGCACGTCTAAAGTTACTCCAATCAACGGCATTCCCTAACTTGATCAAACCCACCCAACAACGCTACTCTTATCTGTGTGCTTTTGTGGCCCAATACTAGTCAACGAAGCGCGATGAATGAACATATAATCGCCATATTGCGACTTCCGTCGAGGCGAGATAGATCCATGTTCGGTGAACTATAAGTGGGTGGTTGTGATTCTCGGTCCAATCATACAATTCATACTTGTTTGTGCGGGAATAACTTTCAAGCAGATCCTTGCTTTACGATCGGTAAGTGTTGTTGAAGATCTACGTCTTCTTTTGTTTTCCGTCTCGTTATCATTTTCTTGGACATCTTCCATTAGTGTGTTTGTTTACGCAATCTTCTTAGGTTTACCCCTACTACATATGACATATTTGTGTGTGACCGCCCATTCCATGTTTTGGACCACGATTTACGTACACCAAATCGCCCTTAGCCGCATAAACCTTGTACATGTTAACGCTTCTTGAAGCGTGTCGAAGCGAGTACCCTTTTGGGTTTCTCATCAGCGAGGCGTTTGGGACCCAATATGAGCTACCGTTTGGTGTGGGAACGAACTCAGGATCAAGATCATAAACATCAACATCAACATCATCTTCTACAAATAATTAAAACACATGTATTAGCAAAAACAACCTACCTAATTAAGGGGGTACAAATTGTGCTTTACTAAATATGCACCAAACAACAGTTTAACATGCATGTACATTACTCAAAATATGCACCATATAATAGTTAAAAATGGATGGATAATTATAAACATGCATGTACATCATCCGATCTTCAGTTTTGAAATTCATTATTTCAAAAGTGTTTTCCAATCAAATTATTAACACCTCAAGAAACATTACACATAACTTATCTCACATGTATGTACATTACCCAAAAAATGCATGCATAATTATAAACAAACATGTACATTATCTTATCTTCATTTTGCAATTCGATTTTCAAAAACTTCTACTTTAAAATCAAAATAATTGACAACTCAAGAAACATTACGATAACATAAACTTCAAAAAGCAGTTTTACAAAATAAGTAAAAAATTAAAATTAAAAGAACTTAACCATTATTGTCGTAATGATCATAATTCGCATTCTCCATAATCGGATCTGTTGTGGTAAAAATTGTTTCATCATTCGGTTCATCCATAATAGGGTCAACTTACGGAGTCGGGTTTGTGCTCATATTCGGATGTTGAACAATATCAACAATTTCAACCATGTTTGGTTTTGAGAAAAATGAATTACGGATTAGGGTTTGATAAAGCGTTTTGGATTAGGGTTTGATAATAATTCTGGATTTATGATACTGGTTTGTGAATTTGAGATAAACTAAATCTGGAAAATCATTTGAAAAAAAGAAACCGTATATGATGCATGATTCTAGGAATTATCAGTTAATATTATGTGAATGTTAAAATACCAATAATGCCCCTAATAAATTAATTATTTTAATTTTAAAAAAATGGTATACTAAATTGTGATTGGTCAATTGGAGTTCTCATGGTTCTGACATGAGGTTCTTATAATAAAGATACACTATATATATATATATATATATATATATATATATATATATATATATATATATATATATATATATATATTGTGTGCCCGTCAATTGGTGCATCGAAAAATATATATTAGGGCATCTATGAATATGATTAGTGCATCGAAAAGATATATAATAGTGCATCGATTTGTGTAAAATTAGGGCATCGATTTGTGTAAAATTAGGGCATCGATTATACACTGCATCTTTTAGGCGCCCTTCCTCGTCAATTGGTGCATCGAAAAGTAGATATTAGGGCATCTATGAATATGATTAGTGCACCGAAAAGATATACAACAGTGCATCGATTTGTGTAAAATTGGTTTAAAAAATGAGGTTTGGTTCAATGTAAACATGTTTTTAGTTTATGTTCGGTATACTTTCTTTTGTATGATTTTTCTCTATATGCTGAAAAACCAACTTTAGTGACAGACCCATTTTTTTTGCAGGTTTGCATTCCCATTACGAGTTATTTATTTATATTTTTACACAGAAAAAAATCCTACAAATAGGCATACATACTCTTTCCAGTGCGAATCTGCCCTGGAACGTAATATAAAGGAAGATTACAGTCGAAAATAAATAAATATTTTCTAGTCACTTTGGATAATTAATCTCAACCTTTGGCAGGCTGTTACAAACTTATCAAAAACATGTCCCAAAGACGTGGATGCTCCTGCGGATGGAGTTGATGATATGACCAAGCTTTCTTATCTGCACGAACCTGGAGTTCTGCAAAATTTATCTACCAGATTTCAGCTCAATGAAATCTATGTAAGGATATCTCTTTCAAATATTAATTGTTGTTGACTGCCACAAGAGAATTCGTTATAGATTATCTCATATATACTACGATGCTATGGCGGACTTATATGGAAATATCCTAATCGCCATTAACCCATTTCAAAGATTGACACACTTGTATGAAACTCATATGATGGAACAATATAAATGAGCACCATTAGGGGAACTAAGTCCTCATGTTTTCGCAATTGCAGATGTTGCTTTTAGGTAATTTTCCATTCTTTTGGCATTGTGAAAACTTAACATATTAATGGTTATGCAAACAATTTTACTTGAGATGAATCAGGCAATGATTCGTGAAGGAAAAAGAAACTCGATCTTGGTCACTTTGTGAAAGTGAAATTTGGTAAGATCGAGACCACGAAATGCTTATCGCTTATCTTGCCTATTTGGGTGGTCGTAAAGGCACTGAAGGACAAACAGTTGAACATCAAGTTCTAGAAGTAAGATGGCAAAGTCTCCTATATTTCTTTTCGTTGTACTTGAAATATATTTCTTAAAGTAATTAATCCTCCAAGGCTTAGTTTTTGTTACTCCTGTTACACCCCTTCAACGTTTATGGTTTCTATGGTCTCAATTTATACAAATTAGACTGTAATGGGTTATAGTTTAGCGATTATATAAATGGCCTAGCACAAATCCACATAGGCAACTAAGAAATCAATAAGTTAACTTCAGCTAATGCACAGATCATTACTTGTTGAGCAACACTTACCTTCTTCACTTTCATAATCTTTACAAGCAAGAGTATGTTCACTGTTGATACAGAACGAAAGATTTGATGTAAATATTGCATGGAAAGTGATTGGTGCTAAACAGTCAAGTCAAATAGACTTAAAACAGCTCAAACACTAATGCAATTAAGATCAGAGGAATATAGGGAATTCCTGGGTCGTTAAGTCCCACGGAGGATGAATTGGTGTAAAAACACTTGATCAGATGGTAGAATGATCACTAAGGATAGTGATCGATAAGGTTTTCGATGGAAAATTATACCTAAAGAGAAAATCTACAAATTAAAGCGACTTAAATGCAAATTAAAAAGATTAAAAAGATAAAAGATATTAAATAAACGCTATCACTATTTTTAAAGTGATGAACGTTTAAAACCTACAACTTAAAACTTACGTTTAAAATAAAATTACGTCTACGTACAAAATAAAAAGTGAGTTTTAAAGAAATAAAAGACCTACAAATATGAAAATGACATTTTTATAATCCTAATAATAAAAGAAAATTATTAGAAAAAGAAAATTATTTTTACAACTATTTATTTAATTATTATTACTTAAAAACTATTTATTAAGTATTTAAATTGCACTAAAATACAAGAAAATACAAAATTAACCTAGATAAATGAAATTATAACTTGGAAAAATCTAAAATATGATAAAACTTATTTTAAAACTAAAAATATATTTTTTAGACTTATTATGTATTTATTATTAATTTAAAACTAATTAAAACTAATTAAAATGCTAAAAAATACTTTTTAAACTAAGAAAATTATGGAAAAATACTTTTTATTACTTTTATATTTATCTTAACCTAAGAAAATTGAAAAATCATTTTTTGGACTTTTTATAATTTATTTGTATTAAATGCTATTTAAAAATACCTAGAAACTGTTTTTAATTAAGAAAAATAGCAACAGTTATGAAAAATTATGAAAATTTCAGGAAAAGTCTATTTTAATATCCTGAATCTAGGAAAAATAGAAAAACATAGGCTTGTGTGGAGAAATAAGCAACTGCAGTTGCAACTGCTTATTATTAAGCACTTGAAAAAGCCAAATGACAACCAAAAGCTACCAAACCTACAAAGAAGCTATATTAAGCTAAAAGAACTCTATTGCAACCAAAAACAACAAGCTTGAACCTCTGGATTACTAGTTAACACAGATTTGAGGTTTGAGCTTGATTATGAAAACAGAAACTGGTATACTACTTTAAGCTATTGCACAGGTCACTCAATAAGCTAAAACTGAAAAACAATTATTAGAACTTGTTTAAGACCTGGTTGAGACCAAGTATACCAAAACTCGAGACAATGAAAAGCTCTTATGAGCTTGGGACAAGCTATTTCAAACTCGTCAAACCAACGAGTTAAGACTCGTTAATCTTGATTGATTTGGGACAAAAAGATAAGCGATTCAGAGCCTAGTGAATAAGTCGAAAATGGAATTTTAAAACTTGGAGCTTGAAAAGTACCGGGTTGGCTATCTTAAGACCAAAATCAGATCTTGAGAAGCTCTTATGAGCTCAGACAAGCTTGACAAAAGCTTGTAAAATCTCGATTCTGAACAAGCTTTGGAACAGGCACATAAGTGCTTTTGAAGAGCTTATTTGAAGCTTAAGAAAATTAACAAAAATCTGATAAAATGCTTATAAGAAACTAGACCAAGACAAGTTATAAAACCCAAAGTTTGAATAGTTTAGACCCAAAATGAGCCTCGTGATAAATCCTCCCATTGGCTTCAAACACGGATTTTGCAAATATCTTGACTTTTAAAGCGCTTGAGATAAGTTTGACTTTAGTGAGTTTTAAATCAATCTAGCTTACTAATTATGATGTAATAAGCTATATTGATATGAAATTAAGCTAGGTTATGAGATTCTAAGCTAGTATGGTAAATATGAAAAGCTAACATCAAACAGTTAACAAGCTAGGTAAAGATTAAGGTACTTTTGACTTTTACTATAACAAGCACGGATTTTAAGGTTTCTTTGAGTTCTTTAGACCAAGTATAACTTAGAATAAACAAAACCAAAGCACCGCACGTACTTTAATACAATAAATCAACTAAAACCAAACACCCTTTCTCGACATCGTCTTGGAACTTTTCAAAGAGAATCACTTATCTAGATCTTGTAACCGATTTCAAACCTTAAATTATCATCTAATAGGACTAAAGAAATATGAAACAACGAGATTAATACCATAAAACTCAAGATTAATGAGAATTCTATATTGATTTGTTAAAATGAGAATTTTACTAACTCACGATTTAAATAGAATAAGCTTCTTGTTTTATGGTTAATTTTAGCTTAACTAACACTAATAAACTTGAACTTACGTAAATTAGAACTTATGAACCACCAAACGGTGAAATGCCAAAATAAAGAAAATTGCTTACAAATGACTTTGAAGCACAAACCGAGATTTAAGACCAAGTAATGATCCTATAGCTTACCAATAAGCACTATACCCAAGACCATCCATTATATATCCTGCCCAGCCTTTTTGAACCTTGTACCATGATTTTTATTTTTAAGCTATTTAATTAGTATTTTGTGAATTTTGATTTTGCTAATAAACCGATTTAAAGAGTATCTAAAAGCTTTGATAAGCTTAATTAGAGCTTATATGTGCTTCTCAGTCCATAAGAATACCTAACAACAACATTTGATCATTCATGATATTTTGAAATTTTGAAAATGCATAAACGATATTGAAACTTGAAACTTGAAATTGATACTTGTTAAAGGTTTACAATACACTCGGTAACTTGTAAAACAAAGCTTGAAATCTAAAACAGATACTGAAATTTGAATTTAAGCTAAAACGACAATGGAAATTAAAAATTACACTAGATTGCCTTCTCTGTTGCTTCACCTTGATATTTATTGACCTCAACAGTTTCTTGTCGACCTCTGAAAATATCCCACCACAATCCAACCCTTGATTTCATCCAGATAATCAGATTTGCCACTTGTCGATTTTGGCGCCAATTTTCAATATAGTTGGTTTTCTGCATTAATTTGAGCTTGGATTGATGTGGAGGTGGAGGGGAAGAGTGATCAAGTGGATATGGTGAGGTGGAAAGGTGAAAACCAGTGGTTAAAACCACTGGTTTTGGCTAATACTGCTTTGGAAGAGACAATGAACAGTACCCGCGGTATTATTCGAATTTAAAATCTGGGCCGGGTAATGTATTGGGCTTGGGTTGGGTTTTATATTGGATCCGGTTTGGTTTGGTTTAACAATAAGGACCATCCATGTAATTCTCTTGAAAGTTAAGGGGCTGATCTAGCAACATTTCCAAAGTTGTAATAAGGACTAAACCTGCCAAGTAAGAATAGAACAAGGACCTTTGTTGAAAATTTCCATTTTTACAAATCCAGGGACCAAAACTGTCAAGTTTAAAACTTGAGGGACCAATATTGTAATTTCTCAAAAAGTTTTATCATAAGGACCATTTTTGTCATTTATAAATAGAACAAGGTTAAAACTTGATAATTTTCACTTTTTAAATTAACCAAGGACTATTTTTGACATTTTTCCAAAGTTAAAGGACTAAAGTTGTCATTTTGTGATTTTTAAACTTTAAAGGGTTTATTTTGACAACTTTTGAATCTTATGGACCTAAAATGATATTTTGCAAGTTTTGAATTACTGAGGACTGATTTTGACAACTTTTGTAACTTGGGGACTAAAGCGCCAATTATGCAAACTTAATACGCTTTTTCACCGATTTTGATGTTTTGCATTTAAAACATATAAAACACTTGTTTGTGATATTTTATCATTTTGAAGCATTTCGAGTGTTTTCGGATGTTTTGGCATTTAACAAGATAAAATGATGAGTATTCGACACTCATCAATCCCCACACTAAGATATTGCTAGTCCCTAGCAATGATTTGAGAAAACATAATGGATTTTAAACTCTTTACCAAAAGCCATTACTCGGAGTAGCCAATTGTTTCAGTTCAAGTAAGAACTTTGGTACAACGATAACCAAATGATTTTGAGCAAATCATAAGTCGTCAACGGTTTGATTAGTCTTTACCGAAGCCGTACCTTACGGACTAGCCAACTCTTAGATAAATTATCGAATTATCTTTGGTGAGCCGATTACCAATTATGGATTTTCCATCGCCTTTACCACAAGCCATAAACTTGCGGGCTAGCCAACTCTTTACTTTTTAGGATATGGTGAGTTGAACACCATACAATTTTAGGCAAATTGCAAGCCATAAACGGATTTGAGATATCTTTACCAAGAGCCGTTTGCTCTGGATTAGCCAATCCTTATGTGGGTTAGACATGGCGGATGATTACATTTCTTTGAGTAAGTGAAAACACTTACTCCAAAAAAATTTTTGCCAAAGCGGGGGTGGGTGAAATAATTACATGAAATTCGTGAGAATTCCCCACACTTAGAAATGAATATTGCCCTCAATATTCAAAGTACCGGCGTTATGCGAAACATAGAACATAAAGGGAAATACTACGGCCATTATTTTATTTTTGATATATACACATTTTTTTTTTTTTTTTTTTTTTTTTTTTTAGATAGAAAGAATGAGAATATACAACAGTATGGGTAGACTCCCCACTAGGGTGATAGAAAGGGATAAGAAAATGTAAATATGGATGAAAATCCATATTATGTGCTACTATTTTTGATTCCCGAGTCACTAGCTTGACTCGATCCCCGCATTCATTGGTTCATGGGAATGTTTGTAAACCGGGACAACCATAGGGAATGTCCTCTCCAAAGTAATGCTTTAATCGATGACCATTTACTTTAAAATTAGGACCATCAGCCGAGATAACTCAATGGTGCCATAAGGATAAACCTTAGTGATAGTAAATGGACCGGACCAGTGGGACTTAAGCTTTCAGAAAATCTTCAACTGGAATTGAAAAGAAGGACTCGATCACCAACGTTGAAAACGCGGTTCTTGATTTTAGAGTCATGAATCTTCTTTGTCTTTTGTTTGTAGATCAAAGAGTTCTCATAAGCTTGATCACGAAGTTCATTTAGTTCATTCATTTGAACTTTTACGTGATCACCTACCGTCTCAGATATCGAAGTTTGCATGTTTTAAGGCCCAAGAAGCCTTGTGCTCTAGTTCAATCGGAAGATGACATGCTTTTCCGTACACTAGCTTGTATGGAGTACACCCAATTGGTGTTTTGTAAGTCGTACGAAAAGCCAGTCGTCATCCGGTTTATCCGACCGGATGCACGATTTTCACCCATCGTCCTTTCAAGTATTCTTTTAATACCACGATTTGAAACTTCCACCGCCCACTTGTTTGGGGTGGTATGCGATAGATAGACGGTGGGTAACACCATACTTTTGCATGACACGATCAAATTGGTCATTACAAAAATGTGTACCACGATCACCGATTATTGCACGAGAGTTCCAATCGGCAAGAGAGCTTCAAAATTTCACAACTACTCGGGCATCATTTGTAGGTAAAGCTTTTGCTTCAACCCATTTCGACAAATAATCAACAGACCACGAGTATGTATTTGTTACCACGAGAAGATGGAAATGGCCCCATAAAATCAATACCCCGGATGTCAAATATCTCACAAACTTGAATGGCATTTTGTGGCATTTCATTCCTTTGAGATATGTTTCCATGACGTTGACAAGCGTCGCGGTGTTTTGACATAATCGTGGGCATCCTTATAGATTGTGGGCCAATAGAACCCGGAATCAAACACCTTTTGGCGGTGTAGTTTGGACTATGATGGCCCCGGTGGGTCCAAAGATGGCAAGCTTTGAGAATGTCAAGAGCTTGTCCATAAACACACCGTCGGATGACTTGATCCGCACAAATTTTGAATAAGAAAGGGTCGTCCCGAAATAATGTTTAACATCCTTGAAGAATTTATTCTTCTCACGGGTTGTCATCCCTTTCATGATGAAGTTACCGCATGGTAATTTGCAAAGTCCGCAAACCATGGGGTAGAAGAGTTTCCACGAAAAGAAACCGCATTGAGTGTCTCGAGGAAATGTTTCATTAATATCCTTTTCTCGAAAACATCTTGGTGAGGGTTTTCTAATCGACGAGATGATCGACAGCGTGTTCTCGGCTCCTTTTTATCACGTATGATGATATCAAATTCTTGAAGGAGGAGAACCCAACGGACAATCTCGGCTTTGCATCTTGTTTTGCAAAGAGATATTTAAGAGCCGTGATCGGTGCTAAACATCAAGTCTAAAAGACTAAAACCGCTCAAACACTAATGCAATTAAGATCCGAGGAGTACAGGTGTTTCCCGGTCGTTATGTCCCAAATGAGTTGTGCAATGGATTATCAAACGTTTAGTGATCGCGAGATTTGAGCGGAAAAGGATTTGGAATATGATTATAACTAAGGAAAAAGCCAATGATGAAAACGGTTTAAATGCAAATTAAAAAGAAGATTAAAAAGATAAAATCTATTAAATAAACGCTATCACTATATTTAAAGTGATGAACGTTTAAAACCTAAAACGTACGTTTAATTTAAAAACTACGTAACGTACAAAATAAAACGTGAAAATTACACTAGATAAATCCTAAAAATAGGAAAAATACATTTTTACAAACCTAAAGATATAAGAAACTTTATAGAAAAAGAAAATTATTTTTATAACTAATTATGTAATTATTATTAATTAAAAACTATTTTAACTATTTATTAAATACTCTAAAATAGAAGAAAATAGGAAATAAGGCTAGAAAAATAAGATTAAGACTTAGAAAATCTAAAATATGATAAAACTATTTTAAAACTGAAAATATATTTTCACACTTTTATATATTCATTATTAATTTAAAACTATTTAAAACTAATTTAAATTATTAAAATACCAAATAAAAGGAGAAAAATATGGAAAAATACTTTTTAGGCTTTTTACATTTATCTAAACTTAAGAAAAATGAAAAATTATTTTTTAAAACCTTTTCTTAATTATTTGTATTAAAAGCTAATTAAAAATACTTAAAAACTAGTTTAAATGGAGAAAAATACCAAACAGACTTGGAAAAATCTGAAAAATTCAAGGAAAGCTTAAAATAAAGTACTGAATCTAGAAAAAATATAAAAAACAGGGGTAGTGTGGAAGAAATTACAACTGCTATGCAAAGAGCTTAAAAATAAGCAATTTAATAAGCCAAACCAAGGCTAATAAGCTCCAAGCGCTATGTAAACTATAAACTGCTAAAATAACTCAAATTGAACTAAAATAAACAACTCCAAACTCTTGAATAGCAACTAGCACGCTTTGAATGATTTTGAGTTTAGTGCTAAAAGCAGGTTCAGGTATCAATTTTCGACCTAAGAATAAGCCGCTCCAATAAGCCAAACTCAAAACCAATTGTGGAGTCTAAACTAGACTGGGTGGCTTCCTTTAAACCAAAAATTAGCCCGACAAGCCAAACCGAGCTTGTGACAAGCTATGCAAAGCTTAGAAAACTCACTGACCGAGTTCGGTGAAGAGGCACATAAGCCCCAAAGACAAGCTAATTTGAGGCTTCTAAAAATTCACAAAATATACGAAATAGCAATCGCCAGATAAACCAGTTGAAGTTTCTAAAACAAGAAGTTTCACTTGAATTGACCCAATATTGAACACAAGAAAATTCATTCTAGTTTGGTATAAACTGACTTTTTTTAAATTTTGACTTCTTAACCAGAAATGCAACTTTGACTTATTTGAGATTTGCAACCAATTAGATGAACTAATATTGATGTATTATGATGGATTGAAGCTACTGCAAGCAATGTTTCTCAATTTCACACACTAAACAAGCTTATGATTTCTTAAAATCTCACGAGCATTACCTAGGCATGATTCACATGAAGTTTGACTTTTGAGGTATCAGCACAAGAGTTAAGACTCAAATGATTCTAGACCTAGTTAAGACCGAATGCACATAGGATAAACACAAGTCACGCCTAAAACTCACATAAACCTCTTGAACCAAACACCCTTATATGTTCTTGAATTGCAAATTTGAATAAGCTAAACACTACACTAGCTAGAATTAATAATCAAACTAAGTTATAATCACTTGAATACAACTATTTGAACAGATTTCAACTAATTATAAGCGCAAGAACAAATTATACTATTAAACTTGAGTACAACTTACAAAATGTTCCTAGCCACCGTGGCTTGAATTCACCGAACCAATGAGCACAACAACCTACTACCCTATCTATACCAACCCCATTAACTCGAATCAACCTCAACCCACTCGCATCACCCTTGTCTCATTTCCATGCTGTTTGAATCAAATTCACGCACCATTGACTTTCGTTGACCAAAATCCACATTTGCTTGGAATATAAATGCAAGCTTGCAAAAGTCAGTAAAGCTTTTAAGCTTGTTTGAACCGAGATAAGCTTTTAAACGTTTGAACATAGGATTTGAAATTTAAAATTGCCACATAAACATGAAATTTGAAATATAAACACAGACTTGAATTGATACTCAAAATGTTTGTAATACACTTGATTAACTAATATAACACCGAAATTACAACTTAAACATATTTAAGACATAGAAATCTAAATAGCGACATACACATTAAAAATGAAAACTAAGTACTAACTCTTCTTCTTGCATCTCTTGGCCTTTTATACACCCAAGTATCCCTCTCTCTCTTTTCTGAAAAGATCCCACCAACAAAAATGACCATTGGATCACTGAGTTTAATCCTAGCCGTTTAAAGCATTTTGGCGCCAAAACCATATTTAACCGTTTGTGAGATTGAGTGAGGTTTTGGAGGTGCATTAAATGTACCTTGGCTCTTTGTGTTTGGAGGGGGGGGAAATAGGGGTGATGATGGTGAGGAGGTGGAGTGTGGTCGTGTGGTATCACGGGAATGGTGATGATGGTGGTGTTCACGTGAGAGGGAAGGGCATGGGTCAAACCCATTTGACCGGGTTTTAATAACGGTGTGGGTTGGATTCGGGTATAAAACCGGTGAGTTTGGGGTGGGTAAATGGTTTGGGCCCAAGGTGTAAAAGGGTCCAATTGGTGTTAACACATAAGGACCAAATTTGCAATATTGGAAATCCAGGACCAATCATGTAAATTATGAAAAGTAGTCAAGGGCTGGTCTTGCCAACTTTAATAATCCAAGGGTTAGTTTTGACATTTTGAAATTCCCAAGGACTAATTTTGACCAATTTAAAAGCTCGAGGACCAAACGTAATTTCTCAAAACTTTTACATTTTTCACCAAAGGACCAAATTTGACAAGTTATGATTTAAAAGGACCTTTGATGATTTTTCTTTGAAATTTTGGCTCAGGACTATTTTTGACAATTTTATAAACTTGGGGACTAAAGCGCAATTTTGCAAATTTGAAATATTTTTCATCCGATTTTGATATTTTGTATTTAAAACACATAAAACACTGATTTGTGATATTTTGATCATTTTGATGTGTTTCGAGTGTTTTCGGATGAATTTGCGGTTTAAATGGTACAAAAATGATGAGTATTTACACACTCATCAAGCCGAGTGATCCGTGATACACTACACATTTGGTCAAGATTAAGTACGGTCAAACTTCTCAAATGCATACACCACGGCAATAGCTCTTTTCCGTGGTGGTGTAATGAGTCTGAGCTTCGGTCATAGTTTTGCTCACAGTGAATTGGCCGAAAATGCTTGTTTCTTCGTTCTAAGACCGCGCCGATAGCAAAATCACTTGCATCGCATATAAGCTCAAAAGGTAAATCCTACCGGGAGCAACGAGAATGGTGCTTCAGTAGTTTTTCTTCAATGTTTCAAAAGCTACGATGCACTCGGGTGAGAAGATAAAAGGAGCATCCTTTTCAAAAGATGGGTCATTGGTCGGGCGATTTTGGAAAATCTTGAATGAATCTACGATAGAAACCGGCATGACCTAAAAACTCCTAATACCCTTGACGGTAGTAGGATGAGGTAATTTAGCAATAACATCGACTTTGCTCTATCTACCTCAATCCCATTCTTTGAAATCTTATGGCCAAGGACAATGCCTTCGACCATAAGTGACTCTTCTCCCGCTTTAGACAAAGATTGGTGTCTTCACACCTTGAAGCATTTTATCTAAATGGAGAGACATGTTTGAAACGAATCCCCAATGACCGAGAAGTCATCCATAAACACCTCCATTGTTTCCCGATCATGTCGTGGAATATGGCCATCATACAACGTTGGAACGTGCATGAGCATTACATAAGCCAAAAAGGCATACGCCTATAGGCAAAAGTTCCGTATGGGCGGTGTGAATGTGGTTTTATCTTGATCCTTTGATCAATGGAATCTGAAAGTACCCCAGAAACCATCAAGGAAAAACAATACTCATTCCCCGCTAATCTCTCAAGCATTTGGTCCATAAAGGGTGTAGGAAAATGGTCTTTTCGGTAGCGCCATTCAACTTACGATAGTCAATGCACACACGCCATCCCGTAACCGGACGAGTTGGAATTAACTCGTTATCATTCATTTGTGATAACAGCTATGCCACCCTTTTAGGAACACAATGAATCGGGCTAACCCAAGGACTATCCGAGATCGGTAAATCAATCCTCGCATCAAGAAGTTTGATAACCTCCTGCTTGATAACATCATGGATTTTGATTCACTCTTCTCTCGATGTTGAATCGCTGGTTTAAAGTCATCCTCCATCAAGATTTTGTGAGTACAAAATTCGTGGTTGATACCCTTTATGTCGGAGAGTTTCCAAGCAATTGCTTGCTTGTGCGACTTCAAGATTTTTATGAGAGCAATTTTTCATCTTTACTCAAATCTCTAGCAATAATGACCGGTAATTTATCATCACCTTCAAGAAATGCATACCGAGATGAGGTGGTAAGTCCTTAAGCTCAACCTCGTGAAATTCTTCGCTTCTCAATTGACTTGATTTCCTTGTTATGATGTTCGACGGAAGGAAGTGATGATGATGATGGATCATCATTAAGCAACTTCTCAATGAGAAGTATGTCCCCTCAATGTCGATGGGAGCGTGATCAATTTCCCATGGAATGTAATCACTAGATAAGTAAGCTTCAATCTCTTCCAAGATGAAGTCACTTTCCTCAAATGGGGTGAGAGAAGAGTAGAATTGGCGATGATAGGTTGAGATGAATGAGTGATATTATCACCAAGAATTATGATCATAACCAAGAACTTCTTGCAGAGTACTCTTCGTAAGCAACATCAATGATATCTATTCGGTTGACCGATTCGTAATCATAATTTGCCGAGTACCTCGAAGTTTGATCAAGGTTAAAGTGACAATTTCATTTCCAACACGCAATGTGATTTCTTGCTCAAATACATCTATGAGAGCACGCCCGCCCTCGTGAACTCGACCAACAATGAGAGGAACCCGATGATCGCATCAAAATCAACAACCACGAAGTCACCGAAAATGGAACTTTCCTACTACAATACGCCTCGGCAATGCCAAGAGGATCGGATATTGTACGATCCGCAAGCTCGAGAGTCATGCATGTAGGAATAAGTTCCTAAGAGAAAGTTTCTTCCAAACTCGAATAAGGCATCGATTAACGCTTGCACCAAGATCTCGCTAGGCAAAGCATTCAACCATTCCCTCGAATACACAAGGTAAGAGAAATTTCCGTGATCTCCAAGCTTTTCGAAGCTTTTCAGATAACCGCAGAAAGCAGCTCTCGCTAAGAGGAGTCTTAGCCATTTCAAACAAATTTTCCTTATTGCTTAACATGTGTTTGAGAGTCGATGCAAACTTGGGCATCAAGATGATAGCATCCGCAGCTTATGTCAAATGTAACTCTTGGAAAATTTGGAAAAATTTATCCATTTGATGACTAGCTTTTCACCGAGCTTTTGCTCATTCAAACGTGATGGATATGGAATAGAAGATTTGGATTTGATATTTTCAACGGAGCTACAGGTGGTTCAAAACAACTCCCGGATTAGACTTGGGTTCTCGGACAACTTGAGGTGGACTACCGGGCGGGACTTGTCATGGTATTACTTGGGCTAGAATAATGCACCTTGTCCGTTGTTTCCTTGGTAACTTGACTCATTGCCACAGGAGGAGGGG
>CM040239.1:37016491-37216491 GCA_022545495.1 Chrysanthemum lavandulifolium | reverse complement strand
GGATCGATGGTTGTATGGTACTTTTACTTTTAGTTAATGGATGTTGAAAACTAAGTACTTTTACTTATAATGATCGGTCTTTGTTATTGATTTTGTCTATTATTTGAATTTGATTACATTTATCAAGTAAATGATATAGTAGTAAAAATAATGATGCAAGAGAATAACACGTTGATGCAAGAATTATACTTGAAATTATATTTAATACTTACGCATCAATATTTAACTTTATCGCACTGACTTTAAAATCTACTTTAATAAGTGTTTATAGAAACATGGACAATAAAAATATATGGTAAACTTTATTTATATTGATTACACATTTATAGAAGGGGACAAATAAATTTGAGACATACCAAAAATAGGACATAGGGAGTATTATTTTATGCATGGAAATATAACTGGTTACTACTGTTTGTATGGTTACTGGTCACAACTGTAGCAATTTAGTTCAAAGGATTAGGGTTTTGTGAGTGGTTATAAATAGCAGCTTAGGTTTTCTAGGTTTTACATCTTCTTAGCCGCCATTTCATATATTACCATTGCCGATAAGCCATGTCCAATCGTCCAAACTTGAATGAGCTCAAGCGGTTGTCCGGATCGATGAGCTCCAAAATGTTTCAAGTTTTTTTCACTCAAGAAACAGTGAACAAGAATGCTATATTCAAAAGCTTGAGCAGATCGCAACAATTTACAAATGAAGATCGAGAAGGATGAGGAAATAGTGCTTGAGCTTGAAACTTTTGGTGCATCTCACGATCTTGCTAATGACATCATTGATTGCATTTATGAGACTCAACAAAGGCAGCGAGATGCTTGACAACTTGGAAAAAGCATTGGCGAGGCTAGGAGGCTATGGAAGAGAAGGAGAGGCACATCGGTATCATGGATTATTATGATGATGGCGGTGATTAGATGTCGAATGGGTTTTATGCTTTTTTGGAAAAAGCTGGGCATGTTCATGTAGTTGTTTGTCTTAGTTGGTTATCTAGAATAAAGTATGTGTTTGGTAGTTTCTTTGGTGTAGGTTGTGGATCAAGTATGTAATTGTAGTTGTTGGATGTTAGTGTTTATGTACTTTCGGTCTCTCGTGTAGTATGTTAATATAAGTGTTGGTTTTTATGTATGTTTAAATTGTTGTTATGGTTATTTGTTTTGTTTGAATCTTGTGTGTTAGACTGATTTGTGTTGAGTATTACACATGGTTTGTTGCCGCGTTTGGTGATTTAAGGTTGGCTTATGATCGCGGCACCATTACTTGTTTGTATATTAGGCGAATGTGTATTCACATGGTTTTCGACTTGTTTCTGATAAAAGTACTTTTGTCATATCGTTATTTCAGCACAATAGATAGTACTGTTCTCGAACTAAATGTTGTGCTTGAAAATAACGACAGCCTGTATGTATCTGTGATAGTGTCCATGAAATGGGCCAATAATGCAAATGTCATATAGAATGTACAAAACAGTTTGAAATCATGAAAATATTTATATAAATAATGTGATTACAAGGAATGTACATTAGTTTACATCCTACATTAGCAGATTTGCACTGGACAGTGACACTGCTATTGGTTGTTTCTTACATATAAAAATGATGACTACCGCGATTTGTAGCCGTAGGAAAACAGTTGCTGGTACTACTAAGCTGTAACAGTCAACATACAATGGTAACATCAAGTTCATATCCTACTGTAACAGTCAACAATACAGTGGTAACATCAAGTTTATATTTAATACTTACGCATCAATTTTTATCTTTCTCGCATCAAAGTTCATATTCTCATTGTTATTTTGCTATTGCACCGACTTTAAATATCTACTTGAAATGTTTCCATAAATGGAAGGTGGACACTATCGGATGCTTTTAAAACTCATGAATCAATTTAAACAAAACATCGACAAACAAAGTATATATTAAACATGAATTATCTACTTGTTGGTGATGTTTGTAAGTTTAAGATGATTGAAGTATCCACCTTCATATGTGAATCAAACGACATTAGAAAAATTATGCATTATAATATGTATGCATAGTGCATCACAAATGTAAAACCTATTGCATCATTGTGTTAAACCTATTGCATCACAAAGTAAAATTTACTGCAAAATGATAAACAACAAAAAAATACTGTAACTAATATAATCTTCAATTAAAACTGTATGCTATACCTATCTTTCTTTACAATTCATCAAGTGCTTTATTTTTTTTTAAAAAAAGGTAAGAAAAAAGAATACTCATGTTTTACGTGTGCTTTGAATATAGAAAAGAATAATCAATTTTTACGTTTAGATTGTCTCAAACCTTCTCTTCTTGGCTGTTCTTGTGTCTTTTTTTTCTTTGATGGGGTAGTTTCTACCATTTGCCTTGTACAAGTCCTAGAATTATGGCCTTCCTTTTGTCCGCATACCCCACACGTCCTTCTCTTTGATAGTTCTTCAGCAGATACTTCAGCTATAGGCTTAAACCTTGAAAAACAACCAGTTCCTTTAGTTTTACTCTTGCCTGGATTGTTCATTGTCTTTTTTTCAGGTTCTTTCACACCTAACATAGAACTCATCACAGCTTTCCCATCACACTTTGGAGCTGTTGGAATATCAATTCTGACTTGATTGAATAACTCTTGCAACTTGTCTTTGTATATATGCATCTTACTCAAATCATGTACCAAGCGATCAACAGAGATTCAAAATCTCATACATATCTAGAACTTCATTCCGTACTAAATCGATGCACCAATTATTCTTGGAATAGCGAGATCTTGAAGGCTTGGTATTCTTTAACCACCTCTTTTTAAGTAATTTCGAAACTCCTTGACATTGTTCATCCTTAGAACATAGAATGCATGACGACATAAAAGCCCATACGACTCATACCGATTACAAGAACATTGAACAATCATCTCGGACTTACAATCAACCTACAAAAAATAAATGAAAACAAATAAAGAAATATTTACAATATGATACAATAAATTAAGATAATGATGGTGTGATAATGCAATAGTACATAATGCAATAGATATGATGATGTGATGCACTAGTAGATAAATTTATATAAAATACTAGTGCATTAAAATGTATAAAATAGTGCATCACAATGTTAATTAAAAGTGCATTACGTATATAATATTCTACGTTTATAGTGCATCACAATGTTAATTTTAGTGCATCACGATTACATACGATAAGCAAACAAAATCATTGTCACCACTCTTTCTATTACGAAACTCGGTATCACGGATTTCATATTTCTCCATATTATCGGCTTGAACAACACTCAATCCAATACAATACTTATAAGAACCAAGAATCTCATCCTGCGTCAAAAAACGGTGTCCTAGTATATAGCTTACATGCTTCTTTCTCCATAGGATGCTCTGTTTTGAATTTTGGAGTTTTATATCTTGAATCATGGTCATTCTTACGCTCAATGTACCTTTGATACTCAATAGCGATCGTAATGACTTAAGAACTCAACTAGAGTAAGGTGAGGGCTGGTCCATTTACCAAAAATGGTTCTCACTTTACGATCTTGAAGTAGTACGCATAAGTCACGCCATATGCACATCACGTAAATACGCGGTATCCATCTTTCCTCATATTAAACATATCACCTAACCATTTGTTATCGGATAGTTCAAAATCATTAATCATCCTATCCCTCATCTCAAATTCTTAGGCAATATTTGGTGCATCACACAATATCACAAATTCGTTGTTTAAAATCTGTCCTATTACAAAGTGCAGTACCAACCTATAAAAAAAAGAAAAATGTTAATACAAAATTCAACTGCATCAGTTTAAAAAAATAGTGCATCTTAAGTTAAATTGGAATGGAATATACAAAAATTAACTGCATTAGAATTTTAAATCAACTGCATCATAAAAATGGATATAAAAAAATACCTTTGTAGTCAATTTTTGCATTATATGCCACATACACAAACGATGCCTCGTATTTGGGAAGCACTCTTCAATAGCAATTTTCATTGATGGATCTTGATCAGTAATAACAACTTCTGGTTCTTTCCCAAAAGCTTCTTTGAATTGTTCAAGTAACCATATGTAAGCACCGCACTCTCATCGACAAAGCAAACCCGAGGCAAATGTAAGGCAACGGTTATGATGGTTGATACCAGTAAAAGGAACAAATACCATCTCATACCTATAAAAAAATTATACTTATTTAATCAAAATCTCTTTAAAATAGAAATATATTTAAAATATTATTTATCATAAGCAAAAAAATTATACTTGTTTGATCGAAATGTCGCATCAAAAGAAACTATATCACCAAAAGAAGCATAGTCTTTAATAGCTTCTTCATCAGCCCAAAAAAGCCCAACCAACTTATCATCATCACCTAAAACAAAAAAAAAATTAAACTATAATAAATGTGAACTTAATAATGTGATGCACCATATATTGACAATACAATACACCAATAATTATAAAAGTGATGCACCTACAATATAACTATGATGCAACGGATATTAAAAATTTAATAATGTGATGCACCAAATATTGACACTATGATGCACATAAAAATAACTATGATGCAAACATATATTAAAAATTTAATGAACTAAAGAATATCGCATCACCTTTATAATAATTAACATAGAAACCGGAGAATGAAGTTTTCGACTCAACAACTTCTCAACAGCCATTTGAGCATCTCGATCCCCAATAAAAACACTAATTTTCTTCTTCTGATTCTTACAATCAATAACTGTTGTTCCAACTCTGTCAAAGCCACCATAGACTTGTTTCATCAATCTAAACCCAACAGCAGGACCAAAATTTGCATTTGAAACTTGGTAAAGAAAATGTTGCTTTGTATAACCCATCTTCCTTGAATTTTTCAAAAAAATCATATCTTTTTCAGCTACTAGCGGGTGGTTATGTCCATCTTCAAACTTCGTAACTTCATAAATGTTTCCTTTTTTATTAATTGTGAGTGATGCTGAACAACCACACCTAAATGAAGTCCTCTTCCTAGTTTGCTTTTTCTTAACATCACCAAACCTATACGAATCATCACTGATTTCACTTTGTCCACTTATATCATTATCGAATGTAATCACCAGTTACCATTAGAATCTTCATTTAACCCTTGTCTAGAACAATAGAAATACTTCAACGTTGCATCGAAAAACCTTTTGCCTTGTAATGGCCACCTCTTCTCTGATCAAAACCGCCCTTTTACCATCGCCACATAAAAATTATAGGCTGATCTATTGAAATAAACCGACATCCTTCTATAGGTTTTCAAGGCAATCGGGATACCAAGTTCTACTTCCATCTTTCCACAAACATAAAACCAACATGATCTCTAATTGAGCAGTTTCAACATATGCACTGTATGTTTAACAAAAGAATGTGAAAAATAGTGCATCACATATATAAAATAGTGCATCGCTAGCGATACTATTATTTTTAAAACCGACACTATCGTTTCGATTAGCATTAGCAATCAAATAAATATCTATTAGCTTCACTAGTTACAAACTTATGTCTCACAACACTTTTAAGCGATTTAGGTCAATGCCTCGGTCCCTAAACACTTAAATGTCGAAACATCTAAATTATAAAACATTGCCATTTAAATGTCGAACATACAAATTATAAATCACATTTTACTTTTTGTGATGTAAAAGATAATATAAGAATCTTTACACGTGTAAAGGATAAGTCTTGAGTACGCTAATACACTTTACTTTTTGACAGTATTCTTTGAGACAATATTTTATTCTCACTCAAGTACAACACAATGTAAAAGATAAGATTCTTGTTACTACTTATATAATGTACTCTCTACTCCATATCCTACTACATAAAATTTTCCTATTTTCTGCTCTGTAATTATCACACACACTCACTTTATTCTCTCTTATTCTCACTCAATAACAATGGCAGCACCAAATGGAAACTTTCAAAATGATGAAGAAGAGTATGAGTTTGTCTTAAACAACTATTTGCTTTTTGTGCAGATGTTAGATGCTTTTGGCGAAGAACCAATGTCGAATATGGTTCATATAGGCAAGTGAGTGTGGATGAGGACAAATATCCTTACTTGGCTGCGTCGCCAAGACTTCTCTTGGGATGAGATTTATGGACTTGATGGGAAGAGGAGGAAGAAGATGAAGATGAGGAAGATCTAGAGAATGAGGAGGAGGTGAAAGCGGTGGTGCTGAGAAGGTGAAATGGTGCGGCAAGGTCGAGATAAACAAAATGAGGTGGAGGAAGAGTTTCAAAGTGAGGTGATGCGACAAAGCGAGGTGGTGCAACAAAGCGGGAAGATGATAAAAGCGAAGTGGAGCAACAAGTGAATAATCCTACATTATTTGAAGATATTTATAATTTGGAAAATAGGATTAGTAGTCTTGAAAATCTGTTTCAACGACTCAAAACAAATAAGAAAAGCAAGGGAGAGAGCTCTGGAACTAAAAAGTAGTTTATGATGATGGTCATTTATGTTTTTAGTATCATATTAGTTTTTTAGTTGTCGAAAACTGTTTTAATGTGTGTTTATGTGCTATCTATCCAAATGTATTAATGTATTAATCGTGAGAGACTTCTTTGTGGCATATGAGTTTAAGTTAAGATATGTAAAACTAATGCATCATAATATTAAAATCTCGCAAAAATTACTAAATCATAATTATATAGTAATCAAAAATACATAATCCTAAATATCTTGCATCAAACATTTTGAGTTAATGATTCATATAGACATGAATCTATTAGACCATCTACTAAAAGTCTAATAATCATATTCATATTTATACTAAACATCAAACACAATCGAAGCATACACATATAAAAGCGAGAATACTCCTAAAACACTAGTAATCCTACTCATATAATTATCTGCGGTGTACTAATCAATTGCATCATAATCTAATATGTCTTGCATCATAATATAATATGTCTTGCATCATAAACTTATAACTAATCTTAAAACTACTATCGCATATACTAAAAATATTGCATCATAATCTAATATGTCTTGCATCATAATATAATATGTCTTTGCATCATAAACTTATAACAAATCTTAAAACCATGACCATATCCCTACACTAATCCTATATAATCCTATGACTATCATATGTGTGTGCATACCATACTAAACCAATTCAAATGTGCAATGACTAGCGGTGTTTTGTTACTAGTAGCCATCGTGAATCCTTCCTCATTCCTACTTCCATCTACATTAACATCAATAACCATCTCTCGCATCTTTAAGATTAGAATAATCACCCTCGATTATTGGTACATATCCAGGTTATAATTTTAAAATGAAAAGAATGGCACTACATCTTTCAAGTACCTTATTCATAGCTTCTAAAGTCTATCATTTGTAACTAAATATAACAATAATTAACCATTAATAATACATTAAGCTTTCATTAATCATAAATTGAGCAAGTATGTTTCAATTCTTAAGTAGTATTCATCAGTCTTAAAACTAATGCATCATAGACCTAATATACTGCATCATAAACTTATAACTAATCTTAAAACTACTACATCATACTTATATATCTATTCATCTAATTCTTAAAACTACTGCATCATAATACAATATGTAATGCATCATAAACTTATAACTAATCTAAAAACTACAAAATCATAATCTTATAATCTACTAGATCATACTTACATATCTATTCTTCATAGTCTAAAAATTAGTAATACAATATGTAATGCATCATATCTTGTAGGAAGCAGTGTACACTTTAAATTAATAAAATCAGATTATCAAATAATAAATAAATTAACGAGAAAATAAAAGCAATGACGAGAATGGGGTAGAAGCGAAGAGCGGACTCTATAATGTACGTTAATAAAATTAAAGCGATAAAGGTCGTGGCAAGAGGCTCGTGTTTAACACGATTCCCTTAAACAGTTAAGTCTGTTTCCCGGTACAACTCGCCAAAGGCGATGTCTGACGGACGTGACAAACTTGCACGAAAGATCACGGAAGCAACTTGCGTTTCGATCGAATGAATAGTGGAAAATGGTTGCGGAGGAGTCACGTAATTACGTATCATCAAAAGCGAATGAGAAGATTTTATTTTATAGGCAATACCTAGCTTGGTCACCAAGCGGAATATCGCTGGAATAAAATTATATGCATATCTGTTATTATAAAACACGATTTGCATATTTACATTAAGACTTAAGCACAAAGTCTAAATCTATTCCTAAAATAGATTACGAATATTACGGAAATTATCAATCTACGGTTTTATTACTTGTTGAGAAACCATGTGCTTCAGTGAGAATCATGCTTGACATATTCCGTGCATCACATAATTAAGCAAGTGAGAATCCCATGTGCTTGATAGAATCACTTCACATAATTCTCGACAAAAGATACTGCGTGGGTGAGATTTGAGTTGCATTCGTGTCCGCGGTCGCGGGCTCGCATGAGTTCGAAGCCTCGAACTCATTTTAGCTCGGAAATCCCATTTTGCACCCCCCTGCTGCAGCGTAGGATGGGAGCATAACCAAACTAAAGGAATTTGATATTCAATAGTATGATTTCCTTATAAACTAGTCTCCACTTACTCTTCAGGCGATGTGGGATAGTTTAGTATTTCGATTTTGTGCCTCACTTTGAGACACGATATCTCATTCATTTCTACTCCAATTTGGACATACTTTAGCTCGTTCTGAAGCTCTCATCGAGGAGAGCATAAAGCTACCAAGAAATATAAATATATATAACATATACATATATTAAATATTGTCCAAAATTTGCAAAAACTCATTTTGCAATACTCATTTTCCAACAAATACAATATGTAATGCATCATAAACTTATAACTAATCTTAAAACTAATGCATCATAATCTTATAAATCTAAAGTAGTATTCATCAGAGTTTTAAAACTAATGAATCATAGACCTAATGTACTGCATCATAAACTTATAACTACTCTTAAAACTACTACATCATAATATTATAATCTACAACACAAACTACTAAATCATACTTATATATCTAATCATCATATTCTTAAAACTACTGCATCATAATAATACATCATAATAAGATAATTATTCTTCTTAGTCTAACAACTAGTGCATCATATACCTATATGTAACTAAAAATCAAACTCTTAAGTTAATAATTCGTATACTCATATGTCTACTGCAGCATAGTTATATTTCAACCTGCGGCATAATTATAACTAAACATCAAACACCGCTGTGCATCAATCAAAATACAAATTTATCAACTGAAACTACTACTAGTATAATCGTTAAAATCATAAACATAATAAGAAAAAGTATATCAAAATTAAATTAAAAATAATAAAAGAAAAATATAAAATTAAAATCTTACTATCAATATTCATTGATGATGATGATGAACACTCGTTATTGATTGAAGAAGAACACTCGTTATTGCTTGAAGATGAACAAGCGGTATTCATTGTTGATCACGGTGAAGATCACGGTGAAGATGAACTCGTTATTGTTGAAGGGCGGTCGTGATAGCGAGAGGAGAAGGGCGGTGGTGCGAGATCACGGTGGTTTCGAGAGGAGAAGGACGGTGGTGGAGATCGTCGTTTGAGGAGGAGCGAAGAAGTTGAGATGAAAGAAAGCGTGAAAAGCAGAGAAGAAAAACCTTATATACCTTTTATTTTGTGGTGAAATTACCACAATGCCTTGAGTAAAAAGGGAGGGGTGAAGATGGGACACATGGCGCATTGTGGTGGCTTCCCATTCTTTTCATTTTAAACATCTTTTCATAATAACCCAAGTCTATATATATATATATATATATATATATATATATATATATATATATATATATAGGATACAACATACTCTATTTACGAAAGGAAGAAAAACCCTTTAAATCTAACAAACACACACCAGATCTATGAAAACTTATAGAAAAAAGATTTATGGCTAACGCATCCTCACCACTAATAGAACTACCACAAACCGCCACCACCAATACCACAATCGAAACCACCAATAGACAACAAAACCCACATAACAGAACTTGACTGGTAGTGGCAGTGGTGTCGTTAGTTAGGAGGTGTTGAAGAAAGAAAAAACAACGTGGTGGTAGTGGTGCCGTCAATATTGAGAGGTAATGGTGGTCGGATGATTTGGGTGGTGGTGGTAGATGAGTTGAGAGGAAAAGATGAAAGTGTTTTTGGTTGGTGTTTTTATTTTTGTGAGTGTTTTTATGAGAGAGAACTGGAAAATGAGATGAGGGTAAATGGTTGTAGGTTGGGTATTTGTTTGTTTTTATTTGTTAGGATAGAATGTTAGTTGGGTGTGGTACTTTAGGTTTATATTTTGGTTCGGGTATTTGAATAGTTAGATATAGGTTGGGTATTAGGTTGGGATATTGTTGTTTTATAGAGGAGTATGGTTATAGGCTAGGTACGGATGGCTGAATCTTAATAGCTATATCTATATCTATCTATATTACTTATAATGGAGGGATGACTCTCTCTCTTCTAATTTTTTAAAATTTTCATATATAAATTTTAAGCAAATACAACTACTTAAGCTATATGTACAATTACTTTATGCATAAACACCTACACATATTCACTGGTCAACATTTGTAATTAATGTCATATTTAACACACCCATTTGATAAAAAGTATAATTTATAAAACACAATGTACAAACTATTTGAAGCACAAATACAACTAAAAAACACTATTCAACACATACAATTAATACACTATTTAATTTACCCCTTCACTAAAATATACAACAATTTAAGCACAATGTACAATCTAATAAAACTACTAAGCCAAGCATTTAAAAATAAAGCCATTAGGCTGCCCATAGTGGTCGGTCGACTGGTTGTGCTGAATGAAAGAATCAAGATTTTGTTTGTGGTAGCTTCGGTTAACAGGAGATGAATTATTTCCACGGTCATAATTAAAGTTATTGTTATTTGTAATTTGATTGTTTAATAAAAGTATGGCCGCATAACATTACATTATCAGAAAATATAGTCACGGGGTACCCGCCGCCGCATCGCGCGAGTACCCTGCTAGTCATGTTTAATACAGCTTGAGATAAGCTTAATCCTTTTAAACAGATATCTATGGAAGCTCAAGTCTCAAGAGCTCTTGATAATTATCTCATTTATTAATCATGAAACTTTGTGTATAAATATCATGCATGCATGCATGTGGATATACCATATAGTTCATTCCAACTAAACACTTTCTAAAGACAAAACTATAAATGACTGGTGGCAAAGGTGGAGGTGGCGGCAAAGGCGGTGGTGGAGGTGGCGGAAAAGGTGGTGGTGGAGGTGGAAGCAAAGGAGGTGGTAGTGGTGGTGGAAAAGGAGGTGGCGCCTCAGCTAAAGGTGGAGGTTGCGGTGGCAAGACTGGGGGAGGATCGGATTCCATGAAGGCACCGGGTGGTGGTGGTTCGTATATTTCAAGGTCTGGGTTCGAAAGCGACCCAAAAGGCTATTTTGATGGCCTTCACGGTGCTTCCAAGGGTTGATGAGCCAGATTTTGTTACGAACAAGGAGGATAAGAACGTTAATATTATGTTATTCTCCTATCATGTAATTAAATAAAATTATGTGGTAACCGTTATTATCCTATAATATATGTAATTAGTTACTGTAATATTATGTTATTATCCTATCATGTAATTAAATAAAATTATGTGGTAACCGTTATTATCCTATCATATATGCAATTAAAAATGGTTTATAACCGGTTTAAAAGCCAATTTTTGTGGTAGTGTTAAGAACAGTTCATCAAAACACTGGACGATAAGAAAGATCAGGATGAAGTCATCCAAGCATATTATGGATCGAGGTCCATCCGGTCCATAAGAATGTCGACTTTTAAGCCTTTGAACTAAAAATTCGAAAAGGACTTTGAGCTTATCACTAGCAAATCTGCTTATATGGTTTTACAAGGTCGTAGAAACATATTTTTGTTAATTTACAATAATATACGTTGGATAAATGTTTCGTAAACATGATGTTGTGGCAGCAACCAATTCAAATTAGGAATTTAGGAGGGGAAAGGACATTTATTTGTATCCCTCTTGTGAAAGTGAATGTGACCCTCAAATTTGGCTCAACATATATGTGGCAGTTCGATTTCTTAGGATCGATTTCAGTTGCAAAAATTTAAGACAATAGAATTTCGAACTATGGCTGTTGATCCTTCTATGTTTACAAGAAACTTGTGACATTGAAGGCTTAGTCATCTCGCACGTACATACGGACGAGGTAAGCTCATAAACAACAATAACGAATACAACCAACCAGTGGCGGAGATAAAGGGGGTCCGGGAAGTCATGTGACTCTCGGCGAAAAAAATTGTAATGTAAATTTTCTAAAATTTTCGGTTATTTTTGTAATTTTCCTTTTTAAAAAATCAATTTTTAATGTAATTTCTAAAAATTATCATCTTTTACCCCTCGACAATAAAGTTCTGACTCCGACCCTGCAACCGGCCATTGTCAACTTCTCAAGTTGCAACTGCTACTATGGATTCGAGCTGACTACAAGCAGATAAAATAAATGACTTGCATCCACCCCATGTGACACGTGGCTTAATTTCGTCAACGTGTAAACAACCCACAGCATAAAAGAGTGCTAATACGTGTAACAACCAACCTACGTAGCAGGTGAGAAACTTCTTCCACAAGAACCTAGCTACTTAGAGTCTAAGTAGCTAGGTATATCATGCAACAAATAAAATTATCTCAGCATCACCTCTAACACATTTTCAATAGGAGAAATGATACATAGGCTTAAAACTGGGACTTAAAAGTAGACTTAAAAACACTTGACAAGATCTTGACAACTGCAGACAGGGACTCGCTTATTTTACAACCTGTCAAGATCTTATGAGTGTTTTAAATCCATTTACTGAAATTCACATGTGTCATTCTCTTCAATAATACACTAATAACTAAAACACTATCTATATTAATAAAAGCAATAACACCTATTGATGCATATAAATTTCACAAAAAATCTTACCAAAAATAACTCACTCACACAAACACAAAAAACGAGAAAAATGCAATAAGGCTCCGTTAGTGCACTAATGAAAGGACGAGTAACACGTTGAGATGGTGCATTATTGGTTGTTTTTGTTGCCAACGAAGAGCCGAATAACAACCACACCATGCTCTTCAAGGCCACCAACAGTGACGCTCTGAGCCACATTAGCACCTCTTAAACTAACACACAAACCTGCCAATAATCAAAAACAATAAATTTATTACAATAAAAAAGGAACACCATTACATCTATACTATCTAATATACTAAAATACTGTACCACCATCCTAAAGCACAACATTAAATTTTATTATTAAAAATACTTCCATATTTAGCACTAATGTACAAGACCCCAATGCATCCATTCATTCCAAAACCACGTGCAGGAACACGTGAGGTAGCTCAAGACTTCCTCAATACTCCTCTGTTTCAATACTTTTGGAAACTCATTAATCATTTTAATTCTGCTGTTACAATTTGATCGCATTAACTTCTATTTCAATATTCATAAATCAATCAAAAACACAGTTTCAAAAATCAAAAACCCATTTCATATATTTGGTGACAGTTCATCAAGGGAGTATCACCGATTCAAACATTTTCAAGATCCCTTTGTAGTCGATTTATGCCGATGATTAGAAGGATTATGTGAGTGATATATCATTCAAGGTAAATACACTCATTATTTTAATTTCTTTTATCACAATCGAAACCCATAATTCATTTTCTGATTAATAATTAATCGAGGAATCAAGGTTTTTATTTTTGATAATAGGTTTTATTTTTAGATATAATCGTTTCATTATTAGTTCTATTGCATACCGATTCAAACTAGACATGAGATTGATCAACAATGATTCTCATTTTTATTTTTTTTGCATTCTTTGCCGGAATATTAATTGTCTAACACTTAGGTTGTAGTTGATGGAAGCAATATCGTATGTAAGTTTTGCAAACCTAATTAATTTTTATACGCAATTGTTAGTTTTCAATTTTTATTTTTAGTGATTAGTTTTGTGTTAAAGTTTTCATCTGTATATATAATTTTGCTATTATTTTGAGAAAGTAATTTTTTTGAGAATGGAGTGTTTGGGAATTTGCGTAATGCTTATAGTTTTTGAGGTATTAGTTATGTTTTTTTTTCTTTAGGCTATGGATACTAAGGTGGCATAGGAATGTATGTTGGATAGAGTTGATTTTGACTCAGTATGCCTGTTTGACCCGCTAAAGAATAGATCACCTTAATTGACCCATGTTTGAAATTTTTTCTTAACGGGTACTATTATTTGAATTAGAAAAAAATTAATTGTTCTGATTTGAGATACAAAAAGGTAGTGAGTTCGGAGTAATCTATATTGTGATGTTTGGATTGTGCAGGGGATGTATCGGGTGTAAGTGCATATGCTCGAGTATGTGATTATGCCTGTATGCACAAGGTAAATGGCAGTAATGTCGTATTTTTTCTTTTTATCGATGAGTCTTGATATCTCAAATCTTTGTTGTCTCATTTTTGTGAGTTTGCCACAAACAAAAACTTATTCTATTATCGTCATGGCACACATCGGTGGGTTGGTTGTTGCTTGTGTTATACCATCTTCTTTTGAATATCGATGTTGTACCAAGCACGACATACAAGTCACTCGTAGACCACATGGAGCCATGATCTTTTGACTATTTGTAGGTTGAAATTCAAGTGACGAAGATCTTTTGTGTAAACAGGGCAGATCCCAAGCTTCCTATCGATATTGAGGATGCTGCTAAAAGTGAAGCTGAAATTGAAAAAGCATTGGAGGTATGATTAGGTTCAAACGCAATATTGTAAAGTTTTTTGCTTTGCTAGAGTTTGCCATCGGTACATTGTTTAAGATAACATTATGAACTTATTTCCTTATTGTATATTAACACGGTTAATTGGTGACTATGATTATGCCGTTTTACTGCTCCAGATCCAATGTCGTCTGCAAGTTTTGACTCCCGTTTTACTTAGCTAAGACGCAAAGGGACCTGATGTATGATACCATAGTAATTCTTTATATGAAGTTTTTACTTTTCTTATTCATACTTAGCCCATGCCTGCATTCACATAAGAAAAAAAATTTGTTTATGCAATGTATATCTTTTTCTATATCCAGGCGCCGCACAAGTTCTGTATTTGTTGACGACGAGAGTGGAATGATAAATTGGGTTGCAGGAGTGTTTGCAAGAAGGGGATATAATATCGAGTCCGTTGATGTTGGCTTATACATTCATCTGTGCTCATAATTTGTCACACAAGGCTAAAAATATGAAAGAGCTACAAAAGACTCAAGAAGCATATAATTTGAGAAGCTAAAAGGTAAACTTTATTGACATACTTCCACATTCATACGTGTTCATACTTTTCTTGTCGACATTCTTCCCCTTTCTTGAAATTCTGCTCATAATCTGTAGAAGTTATTGTTGTTCCGGCTTAGTCAAACAAAAAAAGCCTAATTTTTGTGTCATTGGTCTAATAATAATAAAGAAAAATAAATTACTACTGTACTATATAGCCTTTAATAAGTGTCAAATAATACAGTAAGCAATATATAAAGAGAAACCACTGAATATATAAAAAGTTATGTCTTACGAATATATATGTACATATGGATATACCAGGTGGAACACCAGTTAGCCATGGGTATCATATGCCTACTGAATGGGAAACCCACTCTCAAACATGGTTTGGTTGGCTGGTCATTTTATATAAAAAATATTTTCATGTTATAAAATTTTTGTTTGGTATTGTATTTTATAGATTTTGGATGCAAAAATGTCCGGATAATTGGAGACATAACGCAATACATGGAAAAGCTATTTTTGCTAATGTTCTTGCTGTTATTACTCACTCTGCAACTCTTTTTAGATGATGGATCAAATAGTTAGGATCAACTTGGTGTTTTATTATATGTTTACGTGTTTATCCATACTCGGTTTAATATGAAATACATGTTTTTATGTGCTGATATATGCATTCATGTTTCAGAGGAATATGAAACAATGACGAGGGGACACAGCCGCAAGCCTCTCGAGAAGGCATTAGGAAAAGGTGTACACCACATACTAAGGCGACAATGCTAAGAACATGCACACCCATCGATCGATGGCGAAATTTCCTCGACGGAAGGTGAAGCGACATTCTTGAAGACACTTGCTCTTGGTGACCATGAACTCTCTAAGGTTTGTAATTCATTATTTTTCATATTTCGAAGTTTGATACAATGGTTTGATTATTTTCATGGTGTCTGTGATTGATAAGTAACGTGTCGGTATAGTTGTTAGATCATGAATCGGGTGTATGTTATTAAACTTCATTGCTACTTTCCGCTATTTGGTTTACATTTTTTTACATTTTCTATTTGATTTGGATTTTTTTTGCTCTTTATTGTGCTTCCTGTGTGATTGCAGCCCTATATATGCTCCACAATCAATATACATAATGTGATAGATTAAAGTCATAAAACTACCAATTTCATCATCTTTCTGCAGTTATTTTTTATGCCATCCAGATGCTTAATTATAAGCTTAAATAATGTCTATATTAGCTGACCCGAATAAAAGGGTCTTTTGGAATTGCTTTTTTAAGTGATTATCTGCTTATAGTTGTGTTGGGGGCTGATTTTACGCAGGTGGATGCTTATTGGCAGACGCTGAACAAAATGTTGGGTTTAATAACGGGAGAGTTACAAAACAGGTTCTAGATCTTGGAGGGAGAAGTGGTTTAACTGAATCATGTTTACCACATGCCGGTTGGTCCCTTTGGAGGCGCAACAAACCTGCAAGAAACCTTTCCACAAAGTCATATTATATTCCATCAGCTGGAATTCAGAATATAGTTGGAACTGTACATGAAGGCGAAAAATAAGAGATAGGAATGAATTTCAAAAGCATAATGAACCAACATGTGAACAAAGGCCATTTTCTTATGACAATATCTTATATTCTTTGGTCAAGAGGGTTTAAGGGCGACTTTGTTGCGGGTTTGTGTCGACCACGGGCTATGTCACGGGATGTTCATGACCTTTTCGACCTAATGCTGCTTGAGCTCGAAATCGTTCGAGAAGTTCCGGTGGCTATCGCGGAGATGTGGGCATCGCGGTCAACTTGCATTGGAAAAGGTATCATGGGTGCTCTGAAAATGATGGCTCATTGTCTCTTCATCTTAGAGGTCGATCGCTTATTGAATTTCATTTGCAATATGTTGGTTTTGATTATAAGTTTGTTTTCGTGTACTCGATGGCGTTTTGCCTGTCATGATCTTACGAGTTTGAGTAAATCGGAGGTTGAAGAGATGGTTGCTAATGAATGTATGCAAAACGACTTCCATTTTTCTTCTTTAAGCGGTAGTAATGTGCATCTTGAACATGCTTGAGACAAGGAAAACAAACACGAAGGTTTGTGGTGTTTCTCGCGTCGTATTTTTAATACTATTTTTGAACTAATTGTTAGATATTGTTGTTCATAAACAAATGTGAGCGTCGTGAATCCTCTTCAAGTCATGAGAAAAGAAAATGTCGAACCAGCGGTGCCGGTTAGGCTCCCAAGCGTGTGCGCTAGCATGGAATGTGGTAGCGTATTAGACTTCCGTGATTCGGTGAAGATCTTGATGCGGCCGACTCTCTGTTCTTTGTATACGGACTTTGGATACGAACCCCGGGATCCACCTTTGTTCCCAACGCATGTGAATGTTCTTTGTTTTCCAACAATAATTTTCAGTTCTTATTAGTTGTTGGGGTGCCTTCTTAAAATTTGTAATGTCTGATCAAATTGTCTTAAAACATCGTGGAATACATTTGAGATATGCTACTTATAAGCTATCTTCCCGGTTGTAGGTGTTGCTCGGCTTTCCTTGGTAGGTTCCTTGGGTCGAGCAGATTGAGCGAGATATTTGCTAATTACTAATTTGATTTAAGCTACTCTTACACTTGATATAAGTTAAATGCGTATATGTGGCTGCTTAAATTTGTACGTATATGTGTGTAGAATTAAGTGGGTGTTTGGTTTAACTAATTTAGTTGACTTATTTCATAGTCACATTCGGGTGACACTTTACGGTTTTGGGTATAGTCCATGTTTTGATTCTTTTGTTTTTTTGAGAAGATACACTTCGTATTTCATTGGTCTTTGATTAGGACGTTGTTTTAATCCAGTTTTCATATGAAGAGACCTTGCAATAGCCACTGGGCGATGAAGTACTTCATGTACTTTATGCATGGTTTTTTCTGAGATATATAATGATGGAACAGATGGCCATGGAAGACCTTTCTTGCTGTTGATGAATAAATTTTTTTAGTATATATCGCTTTGGCACTTTTAGCTACTCGCTGCATTTCTAACAGTCTTTTTTTTGTTTTTGTAACACATACTTGGCTTGATTAACTTAATTAAAACATTGATTATCAATCAAAATTATATATACGAATTACGTAATTATATTTCATGTAATTTGACATATTGAAGCTATCAAATGACATTTTAAATTGCATTGTTATAAAAAAAAAATCACCATATGAGAGCTACTGTATCATAGCTTTACTTTTTTAGTTTTTTATAAATGCTTTTAGTCGTAGAACAAGTTTTGTTAGTAGACTTTAGAAAGGTAACATTTGTATTATTTCACATTACTCGATTTCATCTTTTTATAAAGAATCACTATATTATGATTGCATTTATATAGATGAGTCATATTATACCGGTTTTTCGGGATATATAATGATGGAACAGATGGACAAGCGTAGTTACTCTTGTCACGACTACTATAGGAATAAGGGGCGTTTGTATTCATGCTAAAACTTACAATGTAAAAGCGCAACCATCTAACAACCAAGATTTCACACATTCAAACACCCATAAAGCTGTTGGTCATGCATAAAGCAGATCATCAAAGAGTTTTACAATCAACACACACAAATGAACATATAAGTGATTTTTAACCGGTATGTACTGACTACATAAACGACATGGTTTATACCATTTTTAATGTTACATACGACTTTCTTCGGTTTGACATTTAAAATAAATAAATAATATATTTTAAATTTGTAGGTGTCAGGAATGAACATGGGTTGTTTATAGTGAGTAGCGATCCCTTGCAAAGGGTATATAAATTAAAAGTCTTAAAACAAGCCTCAACCGTCCGATTTCAATCCCGGTTGGGATTTAAATTAAAAAAAAAAAAAAAAAAAAAAAAAAAAAAAAAAGCGTTGTTTCCTAATAGAAGGGCATAATGGTAAATACAAGTCACCCTCCCAACTATTGAGTTCCTCCCACCTCTCAGAATTCTCTCATTTCTCTCTCACAAAAAACTCGGAAAACCTCAAAATCCTCTCTCTACAATTGGGGATTTAGTGTTTCACTCCTGCTCATCAAAAGCAATCATTTAAATAATAACAATTCATTTAAAATATGCCAAATAAAAAATTTAATGGACCATATAGGAAGCATATCCAGTCATGCTCATTAAAAAATAATCATCTAAAAAATAACAATTTATCTAAAAAATTCCAAATAAAAAATTTAATATCAACCATATATGAAGTAGATCCAGTCCTGCTTATCAAAAAACAATCATTTAAAAAATAAAAATTTATCCAAAAAATGCCAAATAAAAAATTTAATATGGACCATATAATAAGTAGATCCAGTCCTACTTATAAAAAACAATCATTAAAAAATAACAATTCATCTAAAAAATCCCAAATAAAAAGTTTAATATGAACCATATAGGAAGTAGGTTCAGCCCTACTCATAAAAAACAATCACCTAAAAAATAACAATTAATTTAAAAAATGCCAAATAAATTTTTTTATATGAAACATAAAGGAAGTAAATGCAGTCCTGCTCATAAAAAACAATCATTTAAAAAATAACAATTCTTCTAAAAAATGCCAAATAAAAAGTTTAATATGGACCATATATGAAGTAGATCCAGTCCTACTAATAAAAAACAATCATCTAAAAAATGCCAAATAAAAAATTTAATTAGGACCATATAGGAAGTAGATTCAGTCCTACTCATAAAAAACAATCAACTAAAAAATAACAATTCATCTAAAAAATGCCAAATAAAAAATTTAATATGAACCATATAGGAAGTAGATTCAGTCCTGTTCATAAAAACAATCATTTAAAAAATAACAATTCATCTAAAAAATGCCAAATAAAAAATTTAATATGAACCATAAAGGAAGTAAATCCAGTCCTACTCTTAAAAAACAATTATCTAAAAAAATACAATTCATCTAAAAAATGCCAAATAAATTTTTTAATATGGACGATATAGAAAAGTAGATCCAGTTCTGCTCATAAAAAACAATCATCTAAAAAATAACAATTTATCTAAAAAATGCCAAATAAAAAATTTAATATGGACCACATAAGAAGCATATCCAGTCCTACTCATAAAAAACAATCATCTAAAAAATAACAATTCATCTAAAAAATGCCAAATAAAAAATTTAATATGAACCATATATGAAGTAGATCCAGTCCTGTTCATAAAAAATAATCATTTAAAAAATAACAATTCATTTATAAAATGCCAAATAAAAAATTTAACATGAACCATATATAAAGTAGATCCAGTCTTACTCATAAAAAACAATTATCTAAAAAATGCCAAATAAAATTTTTAATATGGACCATATAGGAAGCATATTCAATCCTGCTCATTAAAAAATATACATCTAAAAAATAACAATTAATATAAAAAATGCCAAATAAAAAGTTTAATATGTACCATATAGGAAGTAGATCCAGTCCTACTCATAAAAAACAATTATATAAAAAATAACAATTTATCAATAAATTGCCAAATAAAAATTTAATATGAACCATATATGAAGTAGATTCAGTCCTGTTCATCAAAAAAAATCATTTAAAAAATAACAATTCATCTAAAACATGCCAAATAAAAAGTTTAATATAGACCATATAGGAAGTATATCCAGTCCTGCTCATAAAAAAACAATCATCTAAAAAATGTCAAATAAAAAGTTTAATATGAACCATAAAAGAAGTAGATCCAGTTCCACTTATCAAAAAACAATCATCTAAATAATATCAATTCATCTAAAAAAATGCCAAATCAAAAGTTTAATATGGACCATATAGGAAGTAGATCCAGTCCTGCTCATAAAAAAACAATCATATAAAAAATAACAATTCATCTCAAAAATGCCAAATAAAAGTTTAATATGGACAATATAGGAAGTAGATCCGGTTCTGCTCACCAAAAACAATCATCTCAAAAATAACAATTCATCTAAAAATGGTAAATAAAAGTTTAATATGGACCATATAGCAAGTAGATCAGGTTCGCTCATCAAAAACAATCATCTAAAAATAACAATTTATCTAAAATGCCAAATAAAAAGTTTAATATGGACCATATAGAAAGTAGATCCAGTCCTGCTTATAAAAAAATAATCATCCAAAAAATAACAATTCATCTAAAAAATGCCAAATAAAAAGTTTAATATGACCATATAGGAAGTAGATCCAGTCCTGCTAATAAAAAAAATCATCTGAAATATAACAATTCATCTAAAAAATGCTAAATAAAAAGTTTAATATGGACCATATAGCAAAAGATCCAGTTCTGCTCATCAAAAAAATAACAATTCATCTAAAAAATGCAAAATACAAAGTTTAATATGGACCATATAAGAAGTAGATCCAGTTCTGCTCATCGAAAAACAATCATCTAAATAATAACAATTTATCTAAAAAATGTCAAATCAAAAGTTTAATATGGACCATATAGGAAGTAGATCCAGTTCTGTTTATCAAAAAATAATCATATAAAAAATAACAATTCATCTAAAAAATGTCAAATAAAAAGTTTAATATAGACCATATAGGAAGTAGATCAGTCACCTTATAAAAACAATCATCTAAAATATAACGGTTCATCTAAAAATGCCAAATAAAAGTTTAATATATACCATATAGGAAGTAGATCAAGTCACCTTATAAAAACAATCATCTAAAATATAACGAGTTCATCTAAAAAATGCCAAATAAAAAGTTTAATATGTACCATTTAAGAAGTAGATCCAGTTCCACTTATCGAAAAACAATCATCTAAATAATAACAATTAATCTAAAAAATGCCAAATAAAAATTTTAATATGGATCATATAGGAAGTAGATCCAGTCCTGCTAATAAAAAAACAATTATCTAAAAAATAACAATTCATCAAAAAAATGCCAAATAAAAAGTTTAATATGACCCTATAGGAAGTAGATCCAGTCCTGCTCATAAAAAACAATCATCTAAAATATAACAATTCATCTAAAAAAAGGTAAATAAAAAATTTAATATGGACCATATAGCAAGTAGATCCAGTTCTTCTTATCAAAAAACAATCATAAAAAAAATAACAATTCATCTAAAAAATGTCAAATAAAAAATTTAATATGGAAGTAGATCAAGTCCTGCTTATAAAAAACAATCATCTAAAAAATAACACTTCAGCTAAAAAATGCCAAATAAAAAGTTTAATATGGACCATATAGAAAGTAGATCCAGTCCTGCTCATCAAAAACAATCATCTAAAAAATAACAATTCATCTAAAAAATGCCAAATTAAAAGTTTAATATGGACCATACAAGAAGTAGATCCAATTCTGCTCATCGAAAAACAATCATCTAAATAATAACAATTTATCTAAAAAATGTCAAATCAAAAGTTTAATATGGACCATATAGGAAGTAGATCGAGTTCTGTTTATAAAAAATTAATCATATAAAAAATAACAATTCATCTAAAAAATGTCAAATAAAAAGTTTAACATAGACCATATAGGAAGTACATCAAGTCCTGCTTATAAAAAACAATCATCTAAAATATAACAATTCATCTAAAAAATGCCAAATAAAAAGTTTAATATAGACCATATAGGAAGTAGATCAAGTCCTGCTTATCAAAAACAATCATCTAAAATATATCAGTTTATCTAAAAAATGTCAAATAAAAAGTTTAATATGTACCATATAAGAAGTATATCCAGTTCCACTTATCGAAAAACAATCATCTAGATAATAACAATTAATCTAAAAAATGCCAAATCAAAAGTTTTATATGGACCATATAGGAAGTAGATCCAGTCCTGCTCATAAAAAAACAATTATTTAAAAAATAACAATTCATCTAAAAAATGCCAAATAAAAAGTTTAATATGAAAAATTTAGGAAGTAGATCCAGTTCTGCTCACCAAAAAACAATCATCTCAAAAATAACAATTATCTAAAAAATGTCAAATAAAAAGTTTAATATAGGCTATATAGGAAGTAGATCAAGTCCTGCTTATAAAAAACAATCATCTAAAATAAAACAGTTCATCTAAAAAATGCCAAATAAAAAGTTTAATATAGACCATATAGCAAGTATATCCAGTCCTGCTCATAAAAAAACAATCATCTAAAAAATGCCAAATAAAAAGTTTAATATGAACCATATAAGAAGTAGATCCAGTTCCACTTATCAAAAACAATCATCTAAATAATAACAATTCATCTAAAAATACCAAATCAAAGTTTAATATGGATATATAGGAGTAGATCAGGTCCTGCTCATAAAAACAATCATCTAAAAATTACAATTCATCTCAAAAATGCCAAATTAAAAGTTTAATATGGACAATATAGGAAGTAGATCCAGTTCTGCTCACCAAAAAACAATCATCTCAAAAATAACAATTCATCTAAAAATTGGTAAATAAAAAGTTTAATATGGACCATATAGCAAATAGATCCAGTTCTGCTCATCAAAAAACAATCATCTAAAAAATAACAATTTATCTAAAAAATGCCAAATAAAAAGTTTAATATGGACCATATAGGAAGTAGATCCAGTCATGCTTATAAAAAAATAATCATCTAAAAAATAACAATTCATCTAAAAAATGCCAAATAAAAAGTTTAATATGACCTTATAGGAAGTAGATCCGGTCACTGCTAATAAAAAAATCATCGAAATATAACAATTCATCTAAAAATGCTAAATAAAAAGTTTAATATGGACCATATAGCAAAAGATTCGATTACGCTCGTGAAAAATAACAATTCATCTAAAAATGCCAAATAAAAGTTTAATATGGATATATAAGAAGTAGATCAGGTTCGCTCATTGAAAAACAATCATCTAAATAATAACAATTTATCTAAAAAATGTCAAATCAAAAGTTTAATATGGACCATATAGGAAGTAGATCCAGTTCTGTTTATCAAAAAATAATCATATAAAAAATAACAATTCATCTAAAAAATGTCAAATAAAAAGTTTAATATAGACCATATAGGAAGTAGATCAAGTCCTGCTTATAAAAAAAAATCATCTAAAATATAACAGTTTATCTAAAAAATGCCAAATAAAAAGTTTAATATAGACCATATAGGAAGTAGATCAAGTCCTGCTTATAAAAAACAATCATTTAAAATATAACAGTTCATCTAAAAAAATGCCAAATAAAAAGTTTAATATGTACCATTTAAGAAGTAGATCCAGTTCCACTTATCGAAAAACAATCATCTAAATAATAACAATTAATCTAAAAAATGCCAAATCAAAAGTTTAATATGGATCATATAGGAAGTAGATCCAGTCCTGCTCATAAAAAAAAAATTATCTAAAAAATAACAATTATCTAAAAAATGCTTAATAAAAAGTTTAATATGGACAATATAGGAAGTAGATCCAGTTCTGCTCACCAAAAAACAATCATCTCAAAAATAACAATTCATCTAAAAAATGTCAAATAAAAAGATTAATATAGACTATATAGGAAGTAGATCAAGTACTGCTTATAAAAAACAATCATCTAAAATATAACAGTTCATCTAAAAAATGCCAAATAAAAAGTTTAATATGGACCATATAAGAAGTAGATCCAGTCCTGCTAATAAAAAAACAATCATCTCAAAAACAACAATTCATCAAAAAAAATGCCGAATAAATAGTTTAATATGGACCATATAATAAGTAGATCCAGTTCTGCTCATCGAAAAACAATCATCTAAAAAATAACAATTCATTTTAAAAATGCCAAATAAAAAGTTTAATATGGACCATATAGGAAGTAGATCCAGTCCTGCTCATAAAAAAACAATCATCTAAATAATAACAATTTATTTAAAAAATGCAAAATGAAAAGTTTAATATGGACCTTATAGGAAGTAGATCCAGTCCTGCTCATAAAAAACAATCGTCTACAATATAACAATTCATTTAAAAAATGTTAAATAAAAAGTTTAATATGGACCATATAGCAAGTAGATCGATTCTCGTTTCATCAAAAACAATCATATAAAAAATGCCATATAAAATGTTTATTATGGACCATATAGGAAGTAGATCCAGTTCTGCTCATAAAAACAATGATCTAAAAAATAACAATTTATCTAAAAAATGCTAAATAAAAAGTTTAATATGAACTATATAGGAAGTAGGTACAGTTCTGCTCATAAAAAGCAATCATCTAAAAAATAACAATTCATCTAAAAAATGACAAATAAAAGTTTTATATGGAGCATATAGGAAGTAGATTCAGTTCTGCTCATCAAAAAACAATTATCTAAAAAATAACAATTCGTCTAAAAAATGTCAAATAAAAAGTTTAATATGGATCATATAGAAATTAGATCCAGTCCTGCTCATCAAAAACCATTATCTAAAAAATAGCAATTCATCTAAAAAATGCCAAAGAAGGTTGTTATTTCTGATGCCGATAGTAATTTATCAAAGACTACTACAAATGTAGTTTAAGAGGTTCTTCACGGTCTTTGATCGATTATCAACGGTATGTCACGGATGTTCATATAATGCGATATGCATTTGTTTTTACATGTTTTATCATTGACACAAATGTTTTATTTACACCTTCTACTTCCCACTACATACTTTTCTTTTTGAAATTTGTCAAGATTGAAGGCCACATAAATGGTTGTTTATTATATTATTACTTACTGATAATTGTCTTTACATATTGTCTTGTTTATGACTTCATATTAATAAATATGATTTACTATTTTGTTTTCTTTCATTATTTTTCTTATTTTGTTTACATACTAATTTTTCATCTTTTTGCAACATCTTTTTTCATCTTATTACTTTTATTATCATCTCATTTATCCATTTTTTAAAAAAATTACCCGGTGTCAACGGGTCTTATAAGCTAGTTTAAGAATAAAAAGGTACATTACATTTAATAAAAGAAAAAACGACTACATTAATGTTGACAGTAGGCAGGCAAGCGGTTCCAAATGTGTTCGATTAGAGCATTGCGAAGTTGATGGTGCAACTGAGCATCACATAATTCCTTGACTATACGCGATTGTATATTGTCCCTTTCATCGATTGGTTATTCAAAACGGGTATAATGTGAAGCCAATGATATTTGTTGTAAACAAGATGATTTTGTTATGAAATGGGTATAAAGTGAATATTTATAAATGGTATATGTTTGAAAGTATTGTTATTAATAGATAATGCTTTGTTATGTATACTTGACTGTGGTGGTATTCATATAAAGTTTTTTAAAATCAATATGCATACATAGAACCGAACCATCTTCAATTCGTCATGTACAATCATTAAAATGTTTGTTATTATTATTTTTTAGTACGAACATTTCATCCATCATGCTTTTGTTACTGAATTGCTATATTTATTTAAACTATTATAATAAACTGCTTCACAAAGAGACGTGAATAGTATTTTGACACCGAGCAGTAAGTAATCTTGGTGCACGAACTAATTACATATGTGTCAACTGCAAGTACATTACTAGTATATCAACTCATATACATACTGATATGGGGTGTTTGGGATAAGAATTAAGTTTTCTTGGACATAAACTACAACGGTTAGAGTTGTGAGCGTTGCTACTCCCATACAAAAATAGTACCAGTTGGGGAGCTACAGTTGAGATAAAGAGGCCAATGTGCAGTTTTCTTTAGTCCAGATGGTGGTCATAGTTGTGGTAAGATTGAAGATGTCATACATGATACCACCACCTGCACATTGAACAGTCAATGTTGAATTACTTTGCATCATAGATTGAAGTCATAGTAACTGATCAATGTTGCAACAACGTTATACTAGATGAGTTTACATACCGAAAAAGAGTATGCGTGAGTACCAAATAAATTAGTATAGCGTGTCTGATTAAAGAAAAGCGGGATTGAAAACCACCCTGCGTGTTTGATTAAATTTTTGAATTAGTAATCATTTTATTTAATTTAAACTCAGTAAAAAACGGGATTGAATTAGTGATCAATGTTGCAACAACTTTATACTCCCGCTTTCACAAAATTATGTATCAGAACACCCTCGCCGCGTCGCGACGGGTACCAAATACTTGTTGACTTATAAAGCTGATAAAACAATTGAAAATTCTAAAATTCAAAACAAATTAATGTCTAAATTTTTGTGGCATTAGCTATTAATTTCTGAAAAAGTAAGTTTAGTTGTTATTAATAGTCGGGGACGAAAAATATGACCAAGCTTATTTATGATAGCTATTGATCTTTTTGAATATCGGGTGCATTTATGAATATTAAAATTATTTTTACAATAATTAGCACTACGCTGTAAAATCTTATAAATGTTTTCAGACCTTCTGAGACTCGCCCTAATTCATTTACTGCAAATTGTAGAATAATATAACGAGAGCGCAGTCATAAGTTTAAATCATTTCACTAGACTACTCCCAATGGTCTTGTCACTTAGGAAGCCGACTACACTACACTAATTTTTTTTCTCGTGATGGCTGATCTATAGAGAAGACGCATGTCGTCACATAGATCCCTTAAATAACAAAAAATCCACATTTTTTTGAAAAACCTCATGAGAGCTTTCAATCTTTCAAACTAATCACGTGGCGCCTCAGCTAAAGGTGGAGGTGGAGGTGGCGGTGGCAAAACTTGGGGAGGATCGGGTTTTATGAAGGCACCAGGTGGTGGTGGTTCTTATATTTCAAGGGCTGTTTTTGAGAGCAACCCAAAAGGTTATTTTGATGGCCTACACGGTGCTTCCAAGGGTTGATGAGCCAGATTTTATAATGAACAACGAGAGGCTAAGAATGTTAATATACTATTATCATTCCTATAATGTAATTAAATAAAATTATGTGGTAACCTAATTCTATTTTCTACGTTGTTGCAAGTACATTTAGCTAATTGTTTTTCGAACGATAACTCATTAAAAACAGTTAGGTCAACAGATACGACGATAAGAAAGAAGATCAGGATGAAGTCATCCAAACATATTTGGGATTGAGATCCATCGGTCCATAAGAATGTCCAGTTTTAAGTCTTTGAACAATCCAAGAATTCGAAAATACTTAAGCTGATCATTAACAAATCTGTGCACACAGTTTTACAAGGTCGTAGAAACATATTTTTTTTGTTAATTTACCATAATACACGTTGGATAAATGTTTCGTAAACATGATGGCTGTGACAGCAACCAAATTATAATGAATTTAAGAGGGAAAAGGACGTGTTAGATTATTATTTGCATCCCTCTTGTGAAAGTGAATGCGACCCTCAAATTTTGGCTCAACATAGATATGGCAGTTCGATTTCTTAGGATCGATTTCAGTTGCAAAAATTTAAGTCAATAGAACTTCGAACTATGGCTGTTGATCCTTCTATGTTTACAAGAAACTTGTGACATTGAAGGCTTGGTTATCTCGCACGTACGAGGTAAGCTCAAAAACAACTATAACGAACACAACCAACAATTGTCAACTTCTCAAGTGGCAACTGCTACTGTGGTAATCGAGCTGACTACAAGCAGATAATATAAATGACGTGACATCCACCCAGTGCGACACACGGCTTAGTTTTCTCCACGTGTAAACAACCAACATTGCATAAAAGAGTGCTACGTGTAACAACTAACCTACGTAGCATGTGAGAAACTTCTTCCACAACAGCCTAGCTACTAAAAAAAATGAATGAAAGTGAAAGAAATAGGAAGTAAAATAAAAGAAAGGAAGTAAAGTGACTTTCACGCCAAAAGTGAAGTGAAAGTTTTATAACTAAAATATCACCACTTTACTTCACTTTACCTTACTTTACTTTCTAAAAAAAACTGAAGAACACAAACTTCCTCACTTTTATTTTACTTCCTCCCTTTTACTCAACCTCAGAACACAGTGTACCACTTCAACACATTTTTTAATAATACACCAATAACTAAGACACTATTTTTATCAATAAAATCAATAACACATATTGATACATGTAAATTGCACAAAAAATCTCACCAAACATAACTCACTTACTAAAAAAAGAAAAGAAAAAAAAAAACGCAATAAAGCTTCGTTAGTGCACTAATGAAGGGATGAATAACACGTTGAGGTGGTGCATTATTGGTTGTTTTTGTTGCTAATGACGAGCCCGGCCAATAACAACCACACCATGCTCTCCGAGACCACCAACAGTGACGCGTTTTTTACGTGTCAGTTGTGACATCTCTGAGCTACATTAACACTTCTTAAACTAACACACAAACCAACCAATAATAGTATGTTTTTTATGTCATTTTTTTTCCGATTAACACAATAAATTCATTAATAAAAAGAACATTACATTTAAGAATAAAAAGGTACATTACATTTATAAAAAAAAAACGATTACATTAATGTTGACGGTAGGTAGGCAAGAGGTTCCAAATTTCAAGCGGACTTATTGTGCGACCGTTGTCCTCAAATGATCATGCTGTGTAAAATCGCACAAGTGTACATGATTCATTGTATTTGTTAACGCTATACAATTATTCCATTTTTATTGACTTCAAACGGTTAAATGGGCCCCACTCTCGTCCCTTTCCTTGTCATCAAACCGAAGAAGACCAAACTAAAGCACCATTGATGAGGTGGTGCTATCTGTGTCAGAAACCGATGCTCGTTGAAAAGCTAAATTTTTATGAGGTGCCGACCCAACTCAACCCGTTGAAAAACGAATCACTTGTTTTAAACCGAATACATTTTAACCTCATACCCAACATGCCAAATGTTTGACGTTCAAGCAATTTATTAGTACCTAAGCTAAAGTTTGAATCAACTTGTTTAGATCATAGGGAATGATCTCAATATCTGGTAAGAAATTCATAAAAACTTGTTATGTTGAAGACTTGCCGACACTAAACTTATGTAGTTTGTTTATTTATCAAGCGCTTCTTATTAAAAAATAATAATAATAAAATAAAATAAAAAACCTTGTTAGATACTGAAGTTTTATCATAAAATGAGCTCTAATTTAAGCTCAAGCTCGGGCTCGTTTAAAATCGGCTTGTTCGAGTTTTTTACCAATCTGATCTCGAGTTTTTTTTCACGAGCGGCTCGGCTCGTTTTCACTCCTAATTTCAGTTATGTCGACAAATAAAAATATTAGGAAATAATCAAGATCTAATAAGATCAAACTTAAAGTTGTTAAAATAAGATTCAACTAAAATTTGACAAGCGACACTCTCCTTACAATTTTTTTTTATTAACTAAAACTAAAATTGTTAAAGTTTCGATAGATTTCTTTTTAAAATTTACGAAACCTAGGTGATACACTTTGATTAGAAGTGTAATGTATCGAGTTTTTGTATGTGTGTCGATTATAGAATATTTATTAGTGTAATATGTATCGGTGTATCACTAATCCAAACTCATGTATTATTTGGTTATTAGTTGCTAAAATGTTAATTTGTATTAAAATGTTATTTTTATGTGTATTATTGCTAAAATTGTTATTTATAAATGTTTTAGTGATTTTTAGAGTTGATCTTATTTTACAACTTTAAGTTTGATCTCACGTTAACTCTCCCATATATATATATATATATATATATATATATATATGGAAGGGATCCAGTGCGGATTGGATCTTAAGTAAAGATGGTGCGGATAATATCACACTAGTTTTTTTTTTTTGAAAAATTCAGAAAAATCTATAAACAAAAAGAAATAGGACAACAAATAATTAAGAATCGCTGAAAAAAAATTAAAAAAAGAATCATTTTCATGGATAAAAGGTATTATTATACTATGGTTTTTTTAATATCACTGTAACTAACAATGTTTTTTTGAATTTTTTTAATATCACTGTAAGTTTTTTTAATATCGCAATAAAAAAAAAACTATGATCTTAAGTTTTTTTACTAATATCAAAGTAATTTTTTTAATAAAATTGTTAATATCGCAGCTTCTTTTTACATGTAAAACAATTTTTTTTTAAATGTAAAAAAACTTAATATCACGGTGGGTCTCATAATATCTTTAATATCATGGTAGGTCTCATAATAAAAAAATAAAAAAGTGCTCATAAAAATATGAAAAAATAAAAAATGAAAGAAGATAGCAATAGTAAAGATCGCTCAAAAGAAAAAAAAATTAAAAATCGTTTACATGGTTAATTAGTACGTGAAGGTTAGCGCACTCTTGACATTTTACAAAAGTCACGATCGGATCCGGAATGGCGGTCCGGATATATCCGCACATCCGCACAATTAAAAAAATCATGACTGATCCTCATATATATATATATATATATATATATATATATATATATATATATATATATATATATATATATATATATATATATATATATATATATATATATATATATATATATATATATATATATATATATATATATAGGGGAAGGGTTATTTTCGAACCAAATAAATTATGCGAAGCTGCGAACCAAGCATCAACCAATCAGATTTTTTCTTATATTAATTTTTATTATTTAATTCAAAAGGGTATAATGGTAAAATTATTTTTTTTATATTTGATTTTTTTTTTAAAAAAAGTTTTTTAGTTCCCGTAATTTTAGGGTTTTTTTTTTTTAACATTGTGTGCACATGTGTTTTGCATTATGTGATAATTGTATTTTTTGTTTATGCATAAGTGTTTTTTTTACATGTGTTTTTTTTTACATGTGTTTTTTTTTTAACATGTGTTTTGCATTGTGTACACATGTGTTTTGCACATATATCTTTAAAAAACATTACATAAATATAAATACAAATACAAACAACAAAACTTTATTATTAGATTTATGCAATTTTAAAAATTACAAATTGTCTTACTCTAGTTATATGAGATTCAACTTTATCACAAACGTCATCATGTTTACACTTGTATTCAATTTTATTACAAATATATGAAGCGTGCACATGTGTTTAATACAATGTCTTTAACGGTTAGTTCATCTTTTAGGCGTGCACATGTATTCCTCGCCTGGTTCAAGAACCCATGAAATCTGCCCATGTGCTTTTAATCCTTGTGCACATGTGTTTTTATCGTCTCGCTCATATTAACTGATACAAGTCTGTGCTAACAGCCACAACGTCAAGTAACCTGCAACCATAAAACACATATGCAAACTCTTAGAAATTTTATACCAACAATAAAACACATATGCATCACCACACTTATTTTATATTAACTTTGAAACAAATATGCATCATTACACTAATTTTAAATTAACTGTCTGAAACACACATATGCACACACTTTTCAGCCATAAAACACATATGCGCCTTTTCAATTGATTATTTACCTTGTCATAAACACGTATGCACCATTTTTCAAAACACGTATGCATCATTACTCGTCATAAGACACATATGCAGTTCTCATCCATTTTTACTTATATGTGGCTTATGACCTCTCACGAGTCAAACAGTAAAAATAAAATATTTTGATGAAAAGGAAAACTGGTCAAACAGGTCAGTACTCAGTAGTACCCCAAAGTGTCTTGTTAACACACCACAAATTATTTAAAATCATTTTCTCCAAAATAAAAAATAAAAAAAATGAAAAATCGATTTGTACTCATATATCCAAAGACCCATTTAAACATACTACACCAACATTTAAACACTTAACAAGAGCCATTTAAGGAGTGCATAATTCTCATATGTAAAGAAGACATAAACGTTATTTGAGGAAATGACATATATTCTTTGTACCTTTGCATTGTTCATCAAAGAGTCTCATGAATGATCCGCACATTCACTAGCGGCGTCGCAAACCCTTGTCCTCCGCTCAAAGCATCAAGAAGTGCTTTTTTGAATTTATCAAGTGTCTCTAATTGTATGTGTTCTAGCATCAATAGATAGGTTGGTTGAACAAGCTGGAAAATCAAAATATAACAATCAATTAGTACAACAAATACGATATTTATTTAACATCGCCTGAGCAATTTTGACAATCATGACGATATATTACTTGAATCAACTTCTCTTCCAACTGCCTTCGCTTGGCAGATCTAACGTTGTCTTCAAAGTAAGTAGCCTCTTCATCATAACTGAAAACAGTAAACGCAATAAATTATTAACGCAACAACATCATAGAATTGATATATACACATATCTCGATTTAAAATTTCACGAAGAGGTAAATTATGTTTACCTGGATAAAGATGCGTCAATCATTGAAGTAAGCTTCCTTCCAAAGCCATATCGAAAAACAGATATCCAGTTTTAGATCGAAAGTCTTATCACTTCAAAAACACATATTGTAACCGAATCTTAAAGATCATACTTTTCGTACATATTAAATGCAAAAAACGAATTACAGTGAAAAAAACATACAATATTGAAGACAGTGGAGATAAGTCGATGCTATTAAAACTTATTTAATGCTTGTTAATGTGTGCTAGTTCTAGCCATGGAGATTATGGGCGGCTAGGGTTTTTTTGTTGAGATATGGGAAGAGGATGATGAATAATAAAACCAATTGACGAAGAAAATACTGTTTTGAAAACTATTGTAACTGATCCACAATTCACGGATCCACTCTATTTTTGTGTTAAATTAAATTACTTTAATGCCCTTAATTTATTTATTTTTTAAAAATAAGTGGTAGATATTTACAAAAATGCCATCTTGCATTGATATAATGTACAATATGCATTATTAAGAGTAAAAAGTTGGTTCTCGCAGTTCTCGCAATTTTTTTGGTTCTGACAAGAACCTCACATATATATATATATATATATATATATATATATATATATATATATATATATATATATATATATATATATATATATATATATATATATATATATATATATATATATATATATAGATTTAGTGTAATGTGTATCGTGTATCACTAATCTAAACTCATGTATTATTTATGTTACTTTGTAGGGTCGATATGAGCACGTGTGTCAAGTGGCATTGAAGTTCTTTGAACTCACAACCTCCGCATAAAAACATAGAGTTGCAACTTGCAACATCAAACGTAGTTGTAATAGCTTCATTATCATCGAATGTAGTTGTAAAAGCATCATTACCAATGTATTTGATTGGGGTCAATTCTTTGAATTATTGTTTCTTGTTTCGTCACAAGCTTGTTATAAACTAAAATTTGACAAGCGACACTCTCTTTAGAAAAAAAATAATTTTTTTATTAACTACAACTAAAATTGTTCAAGTTTCGATAGATTTCTTTTAAAATTTACGAAACTTAGGTGATACACTTTGATTAGAAGTGTAATGTGTATCAGATTATGGAATATTTATTAGTGTAATGTGTATAAGGTGTATCACTAATCAAACTTATATTATTTGGTTATTAGTTGCTAAAATGTTAATTTGTATTAAAATATTATTTTATGTGTCTTATTGCTAAAATTGTTATTTATAAATGTTTAGTGGTTTTTAGAGTTGATCTTATTTTACAACTTTAAGTTTGATTCTCGTTAACTCTCCTATATATATATATATATATATATATATATATATATATATATATATATATATATATATATATATATATATATATATATATATATATATATATAGGAGAGTTAACGTGAGATCAAACTTAAAGTTGTAAAAATAGATCAACTCTAAAAAAACCACTAAAACATTTATAAATAACAATTTTAGCAATAAGACACATAAAAATAATATTTTAATACAAATTAACATTTTAGCAACTAATAACCAAATAATACATAAGTTTGGATCTTAAGTAAAGATGGTGCGGATAATATCACACTAGTTTTTTTTTTTTTAAAATTCAAAAAAATCTAAAAAGAAAAGAGAGGGGACAACAAATAATTAAGAATCGCTGAAAAAACAATTAAAAAAAGAATCATTTTCATGGTTAAAAGGTATTATGATACTATGGTTTTTTTAATATCACTGTAACTAACAATTTTTATTTTTTTTTGAATTTTTTTAATATCACTGTAAGTTTTTTTAATATCGCAATAAAAAACAATGGTCTTAAGTTTTTTTACTAATATCAAAGTAACTTTTTCAACAAAATTGTTAATATCGCAGCTTATTTTTACATGTAAAACAACTTTTTTTTTTTAATTTTTTTTAATAGCATAGTAACTATCATATGTTTTTAATATCACGGTTCTTTTTTACATGTAAAAAACTTAATATCACAGTGGTCTCATAATATCTTTAATATCATGGTAGGTCTCATAATCTCCGACGTGTAGCCGGCGGCCGGAGGCGGTGGCTGAAGAGTTTAGGTTTAGGGTTTTTGTGAAGGATCGAATAGTTGGCTGATACCATGTAACCACATTATCAATTAGTCAAATCAAATCATTCTCAATCATTACTAGTCTACATTTGATAGCACCAAAATGCAACGGATAAACGTAATCTCAAAAAGAGTGATTTTTTCGTTAGCGACTATCCGGACTTACCATAGAGCATGACGGCGCGTCCGACTAGTGGAGGCATCAATTCCGGTATCATTATCTTTGGAATTTAAATTACGAATCCACAGTCGCTGACGGAGTCAACTACCTATAAATGGTTTGAGAGTTATAAGCAAAACAGTAAGTCATATATGTTTATAAAAACGTGACGGCTTGTTATGGCGCGTGGTGGAGGATACGATGGCAATTCCGGTATGATTTTCTTCGTGATTTCAATACGAAGCTAATGGAGCTGCCGACGTTAGATAACTCGTAGTGGTTTTGGTGTAACGTTCAAAACAGTAAGCTGAGCTTTTTTATGCTTAGGATACACGGCGACAACTAGGGTTTGATTGGATGTCATAGAGTCGACGGATGCATGCCGACTAGGTAAGATGATCGAATTCTCACATACCAAGTTAGAATGATATAAACCCCGTGATGTGTTATATTTTATTTATCGATATTTAAAATATATAAAAAATTTAATGGCTTAACCAATAAACGGGTTTGAACCAACATAATAGTGTCTAATAATTATTAGTGCTTAGTGAAACGCTAATCACTATTAGTTTCGCAGGCTACTTTTCTGCCTACATTTTAGTGTTAAATCTAATATAAACATTTTACATATATATATATGTAATCTAAATTAAATAAGATCAAGCTTAAAGTTGTTAAAATGAGATCCAACTAAAATTTGACAATCGACACTCTCTTTACAACAAAAATAAATGTTTTATTAACTACAACTAAAATTGTTAAAGTTTCGATAAATTTCTTTTAAAATTCTGAAACCTAGGTGATACACTTTGATTAGAAGTGTAATGTGTATCGAGTTTTTGTATGTGTATCAGATTTTGAATATTTATTAGTGTAATGTGTATCGTGTATCACTAATCCAAACTCATGTATCATTTGGTTATTAGCTGCTAAAATGTTAATTTGTATTAAAATATTAATTTTATGTGTATTATTGCTAAAATTTTTATTTATAAATGTTTTAGAGATTTTTTAGACTTGATCTTATTTTTAGAACTTTAAGTTTGATCTCACGTTAACTCTCCCCTATATATATATATATATGGGGCATTTATTTTGAGAACCCTGTTAAGTGCGAGAACTGTGATAACCCCTTATGTACTCCTAGTCATGCATATTGTGCAACAAATCAATGCAACATAGCATTTTTGAATTATAATTTTTTTTTTATTTAATCCAAAAGGGTAAAATAGCAAAAGTCAATTTTATATTATTTTTGATTTTTTAAAATAAATCCTGTTTTTTAAAAACTTCCAATTTTCGTGTCTTTTTTTTTTTTTTTTTTTTCCTGAACATGCATGTTTTAAAACTGATTTAGTGCATATGTGTTTTTATGAATTAATTTTATTATTTTGGTTTTTGGAATAGTTTTTTCGACATACATGTTTTTCAAATGAAAATGTGCCTATGTGTTTTTAGATCATGTAAACTTATAACCACCAAGAAAATAATGTTAAACAAAAAATTCGATATAAATTGAAATACAATTAAAATACAATATATAATAAGAAGAAATACATGAATATAATCTATTTTTACACTTGTGCACTAACAATAATTAACGTAAACGGACATATGTACACAAAACATATGTTTTTGAAGTTTCTCATCATATTATTTTAAACATGTGTGCATGTCTTCCAAAAACATACATGCACGCCTTCCAAGAACATATATGTACTTCCAAAGATGTGTGCGCCTTCAAAGAACGTCACGCCTAGAAAAATAATAGCCAAATTAAATAAATTTAAAATAAAACTTAAGATAACATAACACACATGGACAAGCTTAAACTAACAAACACAAATAAACAGGATAATTTTTTTTCACGTATGTAAAACATATATAATCCAATAACAAAACATATATGCTTTATAATTCATACACAAAACATATATGTTTTATACGTAAACATATATGTTTTATACATAAACATATATGTTCACCTAACGACTACATGATCTCAACTGCTTCAATGTGATTATCACGTAAACTAACATATATGTGCACCTAACGACTCACATTCGAAGTTATTGTCATGAATAGTAGGATCATGACACATAACTAAAAAGGAGATGGAAGAGAGACAAAGGAAGGAAGCACGTGTAAAGAAACTTACTCTTTTCGAGAATCGATCTCCGATATCGCCTCGAGCCGGAGAGTTCGCGTCTTCTTTTCTAAATTTCGAAAATTAACATGTAAAATAATCATTCAATTGGATGTAAGTAACATCAAGAAAGTATAACAACATGTATTGACGCTCACATAGGCATTAAAATATGCATGTATTGATCAACTTTCATGAATTTGAGTTGCTAAACTTAATTTCGATTTGTGAGCCTCGGGCAACAAGACAAATGAAGAGAATGGGTATCATCTATCATTCCTAATTTCGACAGAGGTAAAACCTTTAATCGATAGTGTGGACGAGAGAAAATGATCTACATATCAACCATGTCTCTATATTTCCGATTCATTTTTTTTATAGGGTTCGTGATTACCGGTACAAATCAGTATTTGCTTTGGCTCTAGCTTCTCACACCACCTTCTTGTATTCAGTTTCAACTATTTTACAACTTCAGTGGCTAAGAATATGACACACCATTCACACTTCACAAGATTCAACAAATCATGTCATACGTTACTAGCTTCCAAACTACAGTCTAAATGGATTTACTTATACAATGAGATGTGGGTAATATTCAAGAAAGAATGGACAGGTCAATAACTTCCGTTCTCAAGTACTACTATTCAGCTCATCTATATACAGATCGAAAGCATAAAAATTAACGAATTAATTGCAGATCGGAATCAATATTCATTATCAGATCGAAAGCCAACAAAAGTTCATCTCGAAAAACTTTTCTCAGATCGGAGTAAAATAAAAAAATTAAAAAAAAACGATTGACACATAATAAATCAAAATAAAAGCAAGATTATAATTAGCAAAATAACAAACTTACATACGAAGAAACCAAATTATAACAATGTCGAAAAATGATTTACACATAATAAACAAGCAAGAAAAGAGAAAATTAAATTATAGATGAAAGTCAAAACTTACATGTGAAGATCTATAGATGAAAGTGACGAGATTTAATTAGATGAGAGATAGACGGCTAGGTTTTTTACGTGTGAGGAGATGGAGAAAGATAGGTGGCTAGGGTTCTTGAGGAAAAGAGATTAAAAGTGAAAGAGAGTAGATCTAAAAAAATAAAATGAAAACGGTTTTGGTAGATAATCCCTTTTTTTGGAGAATTAATTTCCATTTTGCCCCTAATTCAATTTTTCATTCAAATTAAGTTACATATATTTTCAAAATGCCATTATGCATTGACATGATGTACATCATGTATTATTAGGAGTAAAAAAGGTTCTCGCGCTTCGCATTTAACAGATTCTCAAAATAAAGATACACTATATATATATATATATATATATATATATATATATAGTGTTATATTCTATAGATTCCATTCTTATATACAAGATTTACTACGGTACCACTTCGACCAATCGAAATTAATAAAATATTTTTCATTTATTTAATTCACAAAAGCACCAAGGGTATATACGGTATTTTACAAATTTCCTAATTGTCCCACATTTTTAGGATTCATTATCACTTAATACGATATATGCATCATTTTCTCTCTCACACATCTTCATCTCCAACCCTAATTCACTTTTCTCAGCCACCACAACAAACTAACCACAAACAAAAAAGGAAAAAATGATTTTAGGAAGACCTCTACCACAAACAAACCACGTAAATAAACTCCAACCAGATCCGAGGACTACTAAAGAGATTGAACATATTGGTGTTCTTTTTTTCGGATATGAACATATTGGCCAGATCCACGTTTGGGTCTAAAGGAAAGGTACGTATTGGTCAGATCCACATCAGAGTTTTAATCTTAGATTCTGCTTTGTTGGTTGATAATGACGGTCGAGGTCATTGATTTTATCAGATGTCTCCAATACGAAAGGTGCGTAAATTGGAATTTGACAAAGAAGAGAACATATTAATTATAATTTGAAGTTCGCAATTACAGTTAGATGAGGTAAGTAAATCATACCCTTTTTGTATATTAATTAATTCGTATGTTAGGTGTTCTTATTATTTTAATGACAAAGCTTTTTAATATAAGTTATTTAACAAAAGGTGATAAGATGAACACAGAGGTGGCGCCTTCTGTCATGGTGAATCTCATCATAAATTAAAAAGGTGTTTGTTAATTTTATTAAGAAAACAAATAGTTATAATTATCTTTTGAATTGGTGACCGGTTGAACTCGATATTCATGTTAAATTTTATAGTGAGTTTGATTCATGGAATATTTTGGGTTTAGATTAAAGTTTTGATTCATGGAATTATTGTTTAGAACATATATGCTTATGGTTGTGAACATATATGTTTGACAAGAAAATGGTTTAGAACATATATGTTTGGTTGTGAATATGTTCAAGGTTTTTGTAAGTTTATGTGTTTGTAATATGTCACTTTAGCATTTTAAGTTTAAGGTTCGAATGTGTGTAAAGTATGGTTAGTCATACACTTTTGTAATAATGATAAGAAATGATGGATCAAAGATATGGTATTCAAGTGGGATGACATATATGTTTATGGCATGGTTGTTGCTAGCATTTTATTATGTTCAATGTGTGTAAGCTTAACATTAAAAACGATGTATATTCGACGGTAAAAGCTTTGGTAGATGAAAGAAGTTTTTTGAGGGTATATTGTTTGGTATGTTCTTCTAGTTGTTCTGGTTTAAAATTGCATTAGCTATTATTAATAAGATTAAATATTTAATTTTTATTTTTGTTTCAAAACAAGTATTGTGTTTTGGTGCTTTATAAATACATCTTTGATTGAAGTTTATGTGGCCACAGGAAACATACATGTTTTGGAAGGCGTGCACCTATGTTCTAATAAATTTGATGAATTGGAAGATAAAGTGAAGAGTGCACACATGTTTTTGAAGGCGTGCACAATGTGGACACTGCACATACATGTTCTTAGAAGAGTGCACACATGTTTTTTGAAGGCGGCACAGCGTGCACATATATTAGTGGAAGAGTGCACACATGTTCTTAGAAGAGTGCACACATGTTTTTGGTTGGCGATGTACATATATACTTAACAAGATACATTTGTATTTAAATTGTATTTCATTTTATATCAATTTTTGTGTATACTATTTATATTTTGGTTTGTTATAAATTTAGAGGTTACGTGTATATGTTTATGTTTTTGTTATAAATTTCAAGATTAAAAAATGTAAGCTAGAAACATATGTGCAATTATCATTTTAAGCAATACAAGTTTGATGTATAACCAATTGTACACAAAAAAACATATGTAAATTTACAATTTTTATAAAAAAACATATATGCACTTCATTTTCAAACATGTAAACTCAAAAAAAAAAAAAAAAAAAAAAAATCCGAAAATTAATGGAATTTAAAAACGTTTTTTAATTAAAAATTTTCAAAAGAAATTAAAATGTGTTTGACTATTATGCCTTTTCAATTAAATAAAATGTTTATTAATACTAAATTCTATTGGTCTAAATGAGTCAGAAAGTCACTGTATCTAATAATGGTCAAGATAGAACAGCGCCCTATATATATATATATATATATATATATATATATATATATATATATATATATATATATATATATATATATATATATATATATATATATAGAGTCGGTTCTAGAGAAAAGTGTAATTAGAGAAAAGTGAGAAAAAAAGTTCTGAGGTAGATTTTGATAACAATCAAAACTTGAGGGTAAACTTTTAAACAAATGCAAACAAATACGGTAATCACTTCTCCCGAATCAAACACACGGTTATCACTTCTCCTCCCTATTCAAAACACACAACCTCATGATTGAAACACACACGCTCTCTATCACCACCACCACCAACACCACCGTCGTCACCGTCTTCCCTCATGCTTCAATTTATCAGCAGACGAACAGAAGTACAACGACACTCAATCGCCGATACATGTTCCGGCAATCACTTCGGAGATCCACCGTAGTAGCTTAGGGTTCCGGTTATCCGAATTGGTGGAGTGGTGATGAATGGAGAAGATGCGGTGGAGATTGAACGGAGGTGACGGTGGATGGTGGTTGGTGTGCGACTGGTCACATGGCGTTGGTAGTGGTTCGAAAATGAAGGAGCTGGTAACCATCAGGTTATAAAACTTTTCTTGATTTGAGTTGCGTGATATTGTCATACTGGATAATTGCGTTGTCCTAATTTTATTCAGTTTATATGTACATTTTAAGCTTATTTTTTTTCTTATTATTGTGGATTTGTGTAAATTTAGGGCATCGATTTTAAACTAATTTTTATTTATTTATTATTATTCTGAATTTGTGTAAAATTCGACATCTCTTTGGAGGTTTAAAAAATTAGTGCATCAATTTGTGTAAAATTAGGGCATCGATTAGTGTAAAATTAGGAAAACGATTATACACTGCATCTTCTAGGTGCCCTGCCTCGTCAATTGGTGCATCGAAAAATATATATTAGGGCATCTATGAATATGATTAGTGCATCGAAAAGATATATAATAGTGCATCGATTTGTGTAAAATTAGGGCATCGATTTGTGTAAAATTAGGGCATCGATTATACACTGCATCTTTTAGGCGCCCTTCCTCGTCAATTGGTGCATCGAAAAGTAGATATTAGGGCATCTATGAATATGATTAGTGCAATCGAAAAGATATACAACAATGCATCGATTTGTGTAAAATTGGTTTAAAAATGAGGTTTGGTTCAATGTAAACATGTTTTTAGTTTATGTTCGGTATACTTTCTTTTGTATGATTTTTCTATATCTTGAAAAACCAACTTTAGTGATGAGACCCATTTTTTGCGGTTTGCATTCCCATTCGAGTTATTTATTTATATTTTACACGAGAAAAAATCCTACAAATAGGCATACATACTCTTTCCGGGCGAATCGCTCGGAGCGTAATATAAAGGAAGATTACATTCGAAAATAAATAAATATTTTCTAGTCACTTTGGATAATTAATCTCAACCTTTGGCGGTGTTACAAACTTATCAAAAACATGTCCCAAAGACGTGGATGCTCTGCGGATGGAGTTGATGATATGACCAAGCTTTCTTATCCGCACGAACACGGAGTTACGCAAAATTTATCTACCGATTTCGACTCAATGAAATCTATGTAAGGATATCTCTTTCAAATATTAATTGTTGTTGATCGCCACAAGAGAATTCGTTATAGATTATCTCATATACTCGATGCTATGGCAGACTTATATGGAAATATCCTAATCGCCATTAACCCATTTCAAAGATTGACACACTTGTATGAAACTCATATGATGGAACAATATAAATGAGCACCATTAGGGAACTAAGTCCTCATGTTTTCGCAATTGCGAGATGTTGCTTTTAGGTAATTTTCCATTCTTTGGCATTGTGAAAACTTAACATATTAATGGTTATGCAAACAATTTTACTTGAGATGAATCAGGCAATGATTCGTGAAGGAAAAGAAACTCGATCTTGGTCATTTGTGAAAGTGGGGTTGGTAAGCGAGACTCTCGAAATGCTTATCGCTTATCTTGCCTATTTGGGTGGTCGAAGGCAATCAAGGACAAACAGTTGAACATCAAGTTCTAGAAGTAAGATGGCAAAGTCTCCTATATTTCTTTTCGTTGTACTTGAAATATATTTCTTAAAGTAATTAATCCTCCAAGGCTTAGTTTTTGTTACTCTGTTACACCCCTTCAGCGTTTATGGTTTCTATGGTCTCAATTTATACAAATTAGACGTAATGGGTTATAGTTTAGCGATTATATAAATGGCCTAGCACAACCACATAGGCAACTAAGAAATCAATAAGTTAACTTCACTAATGCACGTGATCATTACTTGTTGAGCAACACTTACCTTCTTCACTTTCATAATCTTTACAAGCAAGAGTATGTTCACTGTTGATACAGAACGAAAGATTTGATGTAAATATTGCATGGAAAGTGATTGGTGCTAAACAGTCAAGTCAAATAGACTTAAAACAGCTCAAACACTAATGCAATTAAGATCGAGGAATATAGGAATTCTGGTCGTTAAGTCCCACGGAGGATGAATTGGTGTAAAACACTTGATCGGATGGTAGAATGATCACTAAGGATAGTGATCGATAAGGTTTTCGATGGAAAATTATACCTAAAGAGAAAATCTACAAATTAAAGCGACTTAAATGCAAATTAAAAGATTAAAAGATAAAGATATTAAATAAACGCTATCACTATTTTTAAAGTGATGAACGTTTAAAACCTACAACTTAAAACTTACGTTTAAAATAAAATTACGTCTCACGTACAAAATAAAAGTGAGTTTAAAGAAATAAAGACCTACAAATATGAAAATGACATTTTATAATCCTAATAATAAAAGAAAATTATTAGAAAAAGAAAATTATTTTTACAACTATTTATTTAATTATTATTACTTAAAAACTATTTATTAAGTATTTAAATTGCACTAAAATACAAGAAAATACAAAATTAACCTAGATAAATGAAATTATAACTTGGAAAAATCTAAAATATGATAAAACTTATTTTAAAACTAAAAATATATTTTTTAGACTTATTATGTATTTATTATTAATTTAAAACTAATTAAAACTAATTAAAATGCTAAAAAATACTTTTTAAACTAAGAAAATTATGGAAAAATACTTTTTATTACTTTTATATTTATCTTAACCTAAGAAAATTGAAAAATCATTTTTTGGACTTTTTATAATTTATTTGTATTAAATGCTATTTAAAATACCTAGAAACTGTTTTTAATTAAGAAAAATAGCAAACAGTTATAAAAATTATGAAAATTTCAGGAAAAGTCTATTTTAATATCCTGAATCTAGGAAAATAGAAAACATAGGCTTGTGTGGAGAAATAAGCAAGCTGCAGTTACAGCGCTTATTATTAAGCACTTGAAAAAGCCAAATGACAACCAAAAGCTACCAAACCTACAAAGAAGCTATATTAAGCTAAAGAACTCTATTGCAACCAAAAACAACAAGCTTGAACCTCTGGATTACTAGTTAACATGATTTGAGGTTTGAGCTTGATTATGAAAATGTAAACGGTATACTACTTTAAGCTATTGCAGGTCACTCAATAAGCTAAAAGCGAAAAACAATTATTAGAACTTGTTTAAGACCTGGTTGAGACCAAGTATACCAAAACTCGAGACAATGAAAAGCTCTTATGAGCTTGGGACAAGCTATTTCAAACTCGTCAAACCACCGAGTTAAGACTCGGTTAATCGCCGATTGATTTGGGACAAAAAGATAAGCGATTCAGAGCCTAGTGAATAAGTCGAAAATGGAATTTTAAAACTTGGAGCTTGAAAAGTACCAGGTTGGCTATCTTAAGACCAAAAATCAGATACTGAGAAGCTCTTATGAGCTCAGGACAAGCTTGACAAAAAGCTTGTAAAATCTCAGTTCTGAACAAGCTTTGGAACAGGGCACATAAGTGCTTTTTGAAGAGCTTATTTGAAGCTTAAGAAAAATTAACAAAAATCTGATAAAATGCTTATAAGAAACTAGACCAAGACAAGTTATAAAACCCAAAGTTTGAATAGTTTAGACCCAAAAATGAGCCTGTGATAAATCCTCCCAGTTGGCTTCAAACCTGGATTTTTGCAAATATCTTGACTTTTAAAGCAGTTGAGATAAGTTTGACTTTAGTGAGTTTTAAATCAATCTAGCTTACTAATTATGATGTAATAAGCTATATTGATATGAAATTAAGCTAGGTTATGAGATTCTAAGCTAGTATGGTAAATATGAAAAGCTAACATCAAACAGTTAACAAGCTAGGTAAAGATTAAGGTACTTTTGACTTTTACTATAACAAGCACAGGATTTTAAGGTTTCTTTGAGTTCTTTAGACCAAGTATAACTTAGAATAAACAAAACCAAAGCACTGCACAGACTTTAATACAGTAAATCAACTAAAACCAAACACCCTTTCTGATACTGTCTTGGAACTTTTTCAAAGAGAATCACTTATCTAGATCTTGTAACTGATTTCAAACCTTAAATTATCATCTAATAGGACTAAAGAAATATGAAACAACAGTATTAATACCATAAAACTCAAGATTAATGAGAATTCTATATTGACTGTTAAAATGAGAATTTTACTAACTACTGATTTAAATAGAATAAGCTTACTGTTTTATGGTTAATTTTAGCTTAACTAACACTAATAAACTTGAACTTACAGAAATTAGAACTTATGAACCACCAAACAGTGAAATGCCAAAATAAAGAAAATTGCTTACAAATGACTTTGAAGCACAAACCGAGATTTAAGACCAAGTAATGAGATCCTATAGCTTACCAATAAGCACTATACCCAAGACCATCCATTATATATCCTGCTCCCTTTTTGAACCTTGTACCATGATTTTTATTTTTAAGCTATTTAATTAGTATTTTGTGAATTTTTGATTTTGCTAATAAACCGATTTAAAGAGTATCTAAAAGCTTTGATAAGCTTAATTAGGAGCTTATATGTGCTTCTCATCCATAAGAATACCTAACAACAACATTTGATCATTCATGATATTTTGAAATTTTGAAAATGCATAAACCGATATTGAAACTTGAAACTTGAAATTGATACTTGTTAAAGGTTTACAATACACTGGTAACTTGTAAAACAAAGCTTGAAATCTAAAACAGATACTGAAATTTGAATTTAAGCTAAAACGACAATGGAAATTAAAAATTACACTAGATTGCCTTCTCTGTTGCTTCACCTTGATATTTATTGACCTCAACAGTTTCTTGTCGACCTCTGAAAATATCCCACCACAATCCAACCCTTGATTTCATCCAGATAATCAGATTTGCCACTTGTCGATTTTGGCGCCAATTTTCAATATAGTTGGTTTTCTGCATTAATTTGAGCTTGGATTGATGTGGAGGTGGAGGGGAAGAGTGATCAAGTGGATATGGTGAGGTGGAAAGGTGAAAACCAGTGGTTAAAACCACTGGTTTTGGCTAATACTGCTTTGGAAGAGACAATGAACAGTACCCGCGGTATTATTCGAATTTAAAATCGGGCGGGTAATGTATTGGGCTTGGGTTGGGTTTTATATTGGATCCGGTTTGGTTTGGTTTAACAATAAGGACCATCCATGTAATTCTCTTGAAAGTTAAGGGGCTGATCTAGCAACATTTCCAAAGTTGTAATAAGGACTAAACCTGCCAAGTAAGAATAGAACAAGGACCTTTGTTGAAAATTTCCATTTTACAAATCCAGGGACCAAAAGCATCAAGTTTAAAACTTGAGGGACCAATATTGTAATTTCTCAAAAGTTTTATCATAAGGACCATTTTGTCATTTATAAATAGAACAAGGTTAAAACTTGATAATTTTCACTTTTTAAATTAACCAAGGACTATTTTGACATTTTTCCAAAGTTAAAGGACTAAAGTTGTCATTTTGTGATTTTTAAACTTTAAAGGGTTTATTTTGACAACTTTTGAATCTTATGGACCTAAAATGATATTTTGCAAGTTTTGAATTACTGAGGACCTGATTTTGACAACTTTTGTAACTTGGGGACTAAAGCGCCAATTATGCAAACTTAATACGTTTTCACCGATTTTGATGTTTTGCATTTAAAACATATAAAACACTTGTTTGTGATATTTTATCATTTTGAAGCATTTCGAGTGTTTTCGGATGTTTTGGCATTCTAACAAGATAAAATGATGAGTATTCGACACTCATCAATCCCCACACTAAGATATTGCTAGTCCCTAGCAATGATTTGAGAAAACATAATGGATTTTAAACTCTTTACCAAAAGCCATTACTCGGAGTAGCCAATTGTTTCAGTTCAAGTAAGAACTTTGGTACAACGATAACCAAATGATTTTGAGCAAATCATGTCGTCAACAGTTTGATTAGTCTTTACCGAAGCCGCACTCTTACGGACTAGCCAACTCTTAGATAAATTATCGAATTATCTTTGGTGAGCCGATTACCAATTATGGATTTTCCACGCCTTTACCACAAGCCATAAACTTGCGGGCTAGCCAACTCTTTACTTTTTAGGATATGGTGAGTTGAACACCATACAATTTTAGGCAAATTGCAAGCCATAAACGGATTTGAGATATCTTTACCAAGAGCCGCTTGCTCTGGATTAGCCAATCCTTATGTGGGTTAGACATGGCGGATCGACATTTCTTGAGTAAGTGAAAACACTTACTCAAAAAAATTTTGCCAAAACGGGGAATTGGGTGAAATAATTACATGAAATTCGTGAGAATTCCCCACTTAGAAATGAATATTGCCCTCAATATTCAAAGTACCGCGCAGTTATGCGAAACATAGAACATAAAAGGGAAATACTACGGCCATTATTTTATTTTTGATATATACACATTTTTTTTTTTTTTTTTTTTTTTTTTTTTAGATAGAAAGAATGAGAATATACAACATGTGGGTAGACTCCCCACACTAGGGTGATAGAAAGGGATAAGAAAATGTAAATATGGATGAAAATCCATATTATGTGCTACTATTTTTTGATTCCCGAGTCACTAGCTTGACTCGATCCCCGCATTCATTGGTTCACGGGAATGTTTGTAAACCGGACAACCATGGGGAATGTCCTCTCCAAAGTAATGCTTTAATCGATGACCATTTACTTTAAAATTAGGACCATCAGCCGAGATAACTCAATGGTGCCATAAGGATAAACCTTAGTGATAGTAAATGGACCGCACCGGTAGGGACTTAAGCTTTCCAGAAAATCTTCAACTGGAATTGAAAAGAAGGACTCGATCACCAACGTTGAAAACGCGGTTCTTGATTTTAGAGTCATGAATCTTCTTTGTCTTTTGTTTGTAGATCAAAGAGTTCTCATAAGCTTGATCACGAAGTTCATTTAGTTCATTCATTTGAACTTTTCGTGATCACCTACCGTCTCAGATATCGAAGTTTGCATGTTTTAAGGCCCAAGAAGCCTTGTGCTCTAGTTCAATCGGAAGATGACATGCTTTTCCGCACACTAGCTTGTATGGAGTACACCCAATTGGTGTTTTGTAAGGCTGCGAAAAAGCCAGTCGCCATCCGGTTTATCCGACCGGGATGCACGATTTTCACCCATCGTCCTTTCAAGTATTCTTTTAATACCACGATTTGAAACTTCCACCGCCCACTTGTTTGGGGGTGGTATGCGATAGATAGACGGTGGGTAACACCATACTTTTGCATGACACGATCAAATTGGTCATTACAAAAATGTGTACCACGATCACCGATTATTGCACGAGGAGTTCCAACCGGCAAAAGAGCTTTCAAAATTTCACAACTACTCGGCATCATTTGTAGGTAAAGCTTTTGCTTCAACCCATTTCGACAAATAATCAACACCACGAGTATGTATTTGTTACCACGAGAAGATGGAAATGGCCCCATAAAATCAATACCCCGGATGTCAAATATCTCACAAACTTGAATGGCATTTTGTGGCATTTCATTCCTTTGAGATATGTTTCCATGACGTTGACAAGCGTCACGTGTTTTGACATAATCGTGGGCATCCTTATAGATTGTGGGCCAATAGAACCCGGAATCAAACACCTTTTGGCGGTGTAGTTTGACTATGATGGCCCCGGTGGGTCCAAAGATGGCAAGCTTTGAGAATGTCAAGAGCTTCTTGTCCATAAACACACCGTCGGATGACTGATCCGCACAAATTTTGAATAAGAAAGGGTCGTCCCGAAATAATGTTTAACATCCTTGAAGAATTTATTCTTCTGGCTGGGTTGTCATCCCTTTCATGATGAAGTTACCGCATGGTAATTTGCAAAGTCCGCAAACCATGGGGTAGAAGAGTTTCCACCTAAAAGAAACCGCATTGAGTGTCTCGGAGGAAATGTTTCATTAATATCCTTTTCTCGAAAACATCTTGGTGAGGGTTTTCTAATCAGACGAGATGATCGTACAGCCGTGTTCTCGGCTCCTTTTTATCACGTATGATGATATCAAATTCTTGAAGGAGGAGAACCCAACGGAGCAATCTCGCTTTGCATCTTGTTTTGCAAAGAGATATTTAAGAGCCGTGATCGGTTGCTAAGCATCAAGTCTAAAAGACTAAAACCGCTCAAACACTAATGCAATTAAGATCCGAGGAGTACAAAGGGTTTCCCGGTCGTTATGTCCCAAATGAGTTGTGCAATGGATTATCAAACGTTTAGTGATCGCGAGATTTGAGCGGAAAAGGATTTGGAATATGATTATAACTAAGGAAAAAGCCAACAGATGAAAACGGTTTAAATGCAAATTAAAAAGAAGATTAAAAAGATAAAATCTATTAAATAAACGCTATCACTATATTTAAAGTGATGAACGTTTAAAACCTAAAACGTACGTTTAATTTAAAAACTACGTAACGTACAAAATAAAACGTGAAAATTACACTAGATAAATCCTAAAAATAGGAAAAATACATTTTTACAAACCTAAAGATATAAGAAACTTTATAGAAAAGAAAATTATTTTATAACTAATTATGTAATTATTATTAATTAAAAACTATTTTAACTATTTATTAAATACTCTAAAATAGAAGAAAATAGGAAATAAGGCTAGAAAAATAAGATTAAGACTTAGAAAAATCTAAAATATGATAAAACTATTTTTAAAACTGAAAATATATTTTTCACACTTTTTATATATTCATTATTAATTTAAAACTATTTAAAACTAATTTAAATTATTAAAAATACCAAATAAAAGGAGAAAAATATGGAAAAATACTTTTTAGGCTTTTTACATTTATCTAAACTTAAGAAAAATGAAAAATTATTTTTAAAACCTTTTCTTAATTATTTGTATTAAAAGCTAATTAAAAATACTTAAAACTAGTTTAAATGGAGAAAATACCAAACAGACTTGGAAAAATCGAAAAATTCAAGGAAAGCTTAAAATAAAGTTAGAATCTAGAAAAATATAAAAAACAGGGTAGTGTGGAAGAAATTACAACTGCTATGCAAAGAGCTTAAAATAAGCAATTTAATAAGCCAAACCAAGGCTAATAAGCTCCAATCGCATGTAAACTATAAACTGCTAAAATAACTCAAATTGAACTAAAATAAACAACTCCAAACTTTGAATAGCAACTATTGATTTGAATGATTTTGAGTTTAGTGCTAAAAGCAGTTCAGGTATCAATTTTCACCTAAGAATAAGCCGCTCCAATAAGCCAAACTCAAAACCAATTGTGGGAGTCTAAACTAGACTGGGTGGCTTCCTTTAAACCAAAATTAGCTTAGACAAGCCAAACCGAGCTTGTGACAAGCTATGCAAAGCTTAGAAAACTCTACTGACCGAGTTCATGTTCAGAAACATAAGCCCAAAAAGACAAGCTAATTTGAGGCTTCTAAAAATTCACAAAATATACGAAATAGCAATCGCCAGATAAACCAGTTGAAGTTTCTAAAACAAGAAGTTTCACTTGAATTGACCCAATATTGAACACAAGAAAATTCATTCTAGTTTGGTATAAACCGACTTTTTAAATTTTGACTTAACCGTAAATGCAACTTTGACTTATTTGAGATTTGCAACCAATTAGATGAACTAATATTGATGTATTATGATGGATTGAAGCTGACCGCAAGCAATGTTTCTCAATTTCACACACTAAACAAACTTATGATTTCTTAAAATCTCACGAGCAAGCACCTAGATGAGTTAATGGTGAAGTTTGACTTTTGAGGTATCAAGGCACAGTTAAGACTCAAATGATTCTACTACCTAGTTAAGGCTAATGCACATAGGATAAACACAAGTCAAGCCTAAAACTCACATAAACCTCTTGAACCAAACACCCTTATATGTTCTTCGAATTGCAAATTTGAATAAGCTAAACACTACACTAGCTAGAATTAATAATCAAACTAAGTTATAATCACTTGAATACAACTATTTGAACAGATTTCAACTAATTATAAGCGCAAGAACAAATTATACTATTAAACTTGAGTACAACTTACAAAATGTTCCTAGCCAACGTGGCTTGAATTCACCGAACCAATGAGCACAACAACCTACTACCCTATCTATACCAACCCCATTAACTCGAATCAACCTCAACCCTCTGCATCACCCTTGTCTCATTTCCATGCTGTTTGAATCAAATTCATCGCACCATTGACTTTCGTTGACCAAAATCCACATTTGCTTGGAATATAAATGCAAGCTTGCAAAAAGCTGTAAGAAGCTTTTACAAGCTTGTTTGAACTGAGAGATAAGCTTTTAAACGTTTGAACATAGGATTTCGAAATTTAAAATTGCCACAGTAAACATGAAATTTGAAATATAAACACAGACTTGAATTGATACTCGAAAATGTTTGTAATACACTTGATTAACTAATATAACACTGGAAATTACAACTTAAACATATTTAAGACATAGAAATCTAAATAGCGACATACACATTAAAAATGAAAACTAAGTACTAACTCTTCTTCTTGCATCTCTTGGCCTTTTATACACCCAAGTATCCCTCTCTCTCTTTTCTGAAAAGATCCCACCAACAAAAATGACCATTGGATCACTGAGTTTAATCCTAGCCGCTTAAAGCATTTTGGCGCCAAAACCATATTTAACCGCTTGTGAGATTGAGTGAGGTTTTGAGGTGCATTAAATGTACCTTGGCTCTTTGTGTTTGGAGGGAAATAGGGTGATGATGGTGAGGAGGAGTGTGGTCAGTGGTATGCGAGGAATGGTGATGATGTGGTGTTCACGTGAGGAGGGAAGGGCATGGGTCAAACCCATTTGACCGGGTTTTAATAACAAAGGGTTTGATTCGGGTATAAAACCGGTTTTGGTTTGGGCTGGGTAAATGGTTTGGGCCCAAGGTGTAAAAGGGTCCAATTGGTAAGTTTAACACATAAGGACCAAATTTGCAATATTGGGAAATCCAAGGACCAATCATGTAAATTATGAAAAGTAGTCAAGGGGCTGGTCTTGCCAACTTTAATAATCCAAGGGTTAGTTTTTGACATTTTTGAAATTCCCAAGGACTAATTTTGACCAATTTAAAAGCTCAGGGACCAAACTGTAATTTCTCAAAACTTTTTACATTTTTCACCAAAGGACCAAATTTGACAAGTTATGATTTAAAAAGGACCTTTGATGATTTTTCTTTGAAATTTTGGCTCAGGACTATTTTTGACAATTTTATAAACTTGGGGACTAAAACGCAATTTTGCAAATTTGAAATATTTTTCATCCGATTTTGATATTTTTGTATTTAAAACACATAAAACACTGATTTGTGATATTTTGATCATTTTGATGTGTTTCGAGTGTTTTCGGATGAATTTGCGTTTAAATGGTACAAAATGATGAGTATTTACACACTCATCAATCCCCACATCGAGATATTGCTAGTCCCTAGCAATGATTTGAGAAAACATAATGGATTTTAAACTCTTTACCAAAAGCCATTACTTACGGAGTAGCCAAATGTTTCGAGTTCAAGCAAGAACCATGGTACACCGATAACCATGTGATTTTGAGCAAACCACCGACTTTCAACGGATTTGATTTTGTCTTTACCGAAGCCGTTGCACTACGGACTAGCCAACTCTTAGATAAATTATCAACATTATCTTTGGTGAGTCGATTACCAATTATGGTTTTTCCATCGCCTTTACCACAAGCCATAATCTTTGCTAGCCAACTCATTATCTTTTGAGGATGATGGGAGTCGAAGAACCATACAATTTGGGCAAATTGCAAGCCATCAACGGATTTGAGATATCTTTACCAAGAGCCGTTTGCTCTGGATTAGCTAATCCTTTTGTCTTACGACATGGCGGATCGATAACCAAATGAGAAAGTGTAAAACACTTACTCCAAAAAAAAAATTTTGGCCAAAACGGGAATTGGTATAATTATATGATAAATATGATAAAATTCGTGAGAATTCCCCCACACTTAGAAATGAATATTGCCCTCAATATTCAAAGTACCGCGGTTATGCCGAAACAAAGAACGTAAAGGGAAATACTACGGCCATTATTTAGAAAGAAGATTTTTTTTTTTTTTTTTTTTTTTTTTTAACATGTGTGGTAACTCCCCACACTAGTGGTGGAATACATGGGTGAAAACCCATGTTTAGCTCTTGTTTTTGATTACCGAGTCGCTAGCTTGACTCGACCCCCGAATTAATTGGTTCATGGGAAGCAAAGTGGAAGAAACAATCTCCATCGGACTTTCATTCAAAATGTTTGGATAAACATTTCAAGCACGTGAAAGTTCCACACCGATGAGATATACAGAACCGGCTCAAGATAATGGTACATGAAAATGCGGGATCAAGATAATGTCTTCATTCCGAAGGAGTGAAGAATAGGAGAAGTGATGAATATATGAAGAAAAGAGAGAAAATCATGATAGAAATCATGACTAACTCTTCATCCTCAATAGGAGAATTCATAGTTTCATGAATCTCCTCGGTTAAGCTCAATTGGTCTAGACATATCTCGGGTGTGTCTAGATCAAAGTAGAAGTTATCATACTCCGTCGGAGATATGATATGAGTGAGTTCATCCGAGAACTCCATAAAGGTGAATGAATCATATTCGAATTGATATGAGTGGGTTCCTTGGCGAACTCCTCAAAGGTAAATGATTCATGATCGAGGAGAATTGTGAGAATGAAAAGTGGTAACGCCACTAATCTTCTCTCCCATTTTATCAAAAGCAGAGGCTTTCATTTCCGGAATAGAATCATCGGAAAGAATGTCACTATCCTTAATGGGGATAGGAGATGAAATAGGTTTCTCTTTGAAAGCCTCGATTTTAGAAATGAGAAGACCGACATTCAATAATGTTGCTCAAGAGCTTCATCTTTGATTTCATTGTCATAACTTCATCATTCTCTCTTCTAAGCTAACAAGCTCGGAAGGTGAATCTTCCACATAAATGATGTCTCCACAAGATAACGACTCATCATCATCGAATCGGAGAACATCTCAACATGATCTGTTTGGAAGACAAGAGGAGGAATATCATCACACATGATCAAGAATTCCTGTGACTCTCTTGGGATTGGGACAAGGCCCTCAACACTAGACTTTATGAATTCGTCCGATTCCTTTTCGAGAACAGTGTCGAGATGCTCGTCCCCATAATAAGAGAGTGAGTGTGAATCTCGGGTGTGATAGCAGTTGTTTGAGATGGAATCTCAATCATGGAATATCATCCGACCGAGGGGTTGAGAAATATTACTCTAAAAGGATAAAACCCTCCTCGTCATCATCATACAGAGCGACCTTAAGAATTGGGAACGCTTTAAAGTTGCATGCTCTAAGGCTAATAATTCTTCCCTAGATTCTCGGGCCTTTCGCTCTTCGGCAAGTAATTCTCCTATGGTCTTTTCACCACTCACTTGATTCTTAAAATTACTCATCATATCCTCAAGTGTTTTCATTGCGGTTTCAAGATCCTGGGAGATTTCATGAGACAACGGCTCAGGTGGAGTTTGAGCCGTATGGTGCTGTGGAGGTTGGAAATTATCAAACATGTGAGAGTCATAATTGTTACAAGGAACTGGGTTCCCTATTTGACAATCAGAGCTGTAATGGGGACCTCCACAGACTACAACAAGAGAGCTGTTGAGTCCGGATGGTGAATCATATGGATTTTGGTCATAACCAAAGTTCGAGCATCATTGGAAAACTGTTCATAGACAAACGTGTTTCGGATTGACACTCAAATCCTTGGTGAGGACCTCCACAAAATTCACAACAGATATGTTGATTATATGAATAAGTCGGGTGTGGTGGGTAATTGGAAAAGTTTGAGGAGTCGTTAAATGAGTTCGATTAGGATCATAATCAAATGAATTCCTTGAACCACAAAACAAACAACTCCCGTTATGAATATCATTACCACATTGTACACATGTACACCAACGATGTGGTGAACCATAGAGGCTCACCACAACCGACACAAGGAATAAACGATTGCATTTGATAGTTATGAAGAGGAATCGGTTTATTCAAAGGATCATCAAAACCAACATGGTGATCCGGATGACTATCAAGTCTCAAAGAACATTCGGAAAGATCGGGAGGTGGGACAAGTGGTGTGCTCGAGAGCTAGCAATTTCCACCACTTCGTTATGGTCTCCGGTTCGGTTCTTGAGAAACGTGAAGATTAGGCAAGTCATTCTTGCTAGTCACCGGTGTTTGAACGGGTTCATCGTAATCAATTCTAATTCTCGACCTTTTTCATCGGTTTGAATTTGTTCGATTAGATTACGGGCTCTATCTTCAAAGAAAGTGTCCTCGTAATCCTCGGTGGGTGCTTTGGGTAGCTCCGAGCGTTTGAACTGGTTTGTCAAGATTAGAATGTATTTCGGGTTGTGGCGGGTGGTCGAAATAACTTTGAAAAGAATTTTGATGGATAATTCGCATACAATTGCAAAATTCGCTTGAACTAGGCCCTCCACACCGCTCACACACATTTCGGCGATGAAGCCGACATAAGAATTAAACATATAGAGGATTAAGAAGAGAATCAAATGGTTGAGAGGATACGAAGAATAGAATTAAACGGAAAAGAGGGTAAGAGAAATAGAATCAACGAATAAGAGGAATGAGAAGAATATTTTGGTATTTTGGATAAGAAAATATAAACATATATGATGGATGGTATGAACAAAGAGTGAATATCCAAATCACTAATCTGCTAGACGTAAGATAATCAAGACTGACTCCGCAATGGCGCCAAAAATTTGATCGGTGCTAAAGCAATCAAGTCTAAAAGACTAAAAGCGCTCAAACACTAATGCAATTAAGATCCGAGGAGTATAGTGTTCCCGGTCGTTATGTCCCAATGAGTTGTGCAATGGATTATCAAACGTTTAGTGATCGAGGAGATTTGAGCGCGGAAAAGGATTTGGAATATGATTATAACTAAGGAAAAAGCCAAATGATAAAAACGGTTTAAATGCAAATTAAAAGAAGATTAAAAGATAAAATCTATTAAATAAACGCTATCACTATATTTAAAGTGATGAACGTTTAAAACCTAAAACGACGTTTAATTTAAAAACTACGTAACGTACAAAATAAAACGTGAAAATTACACTAGATAAATCCTAAAAATAGGAAAAATACATTTTTACAAACCTAAAGATATAAGAAACTTTATAGAAAAAGAAAATTATTTTTATAACTAATTATGTAATTATTATTAATTAAAAACTATTTTAACTATTTATTAAATACTCTAAAATAGAAGAAAATAGGAAATAAGGCTAGAAAAATAAGATTAAGACTTAGAAAAATCTAAAATATGATAAAACTATTTTCAAAACTGAAAATATATTTTCACACTTTTATATATTCATTATTAATTTAAAACTATTTAAAACTAATTTAAATTATTAAAAATACCAAATAAAAGGAGAAAAATATGGAAAAATACTTTTAGGCTTTTTACATTTATCTAAACTTAAGAAAATGAAAATTATTTTTAAAACCTTTTCTTAATTATTTGTATTAAAAGCTAATTAAAAATACTTAAAAACTAGTTTAAATGGAGAAAATACCAAACAGACTTGGAAAAATGAAAAATTCAAGGAAAGCTTAAAATAAAGTTTGAATCTAGAAAAATATAAAAAACAGGGTAGTGTGGAAGAAATTACAACTCGCTATGCAAAGAGCTTAAAATAAGCAATTTAATAAGCCAAACCAAGGCTAATAAGCTCCAACCGCTACGAAACTATAAACTGCTAAAATAACTCAAATTGAACTAAAATAAACAACTCCAAACCTTTGAATAGCAACTAGCTATTGATTTGAATGATTTTGAGTTTAGTGCTAAAACAGTTTCAGTATCAATTTTCGACCTAAGAATAAGCTGCTCCAATAAGCCAAACTCAAAACCAATTGTGGGAGTCTAAACTAGACCTGGGTGGCTTCCTTTAAACCAAAAATTAGACTTAGACAAGCCAAACCGAGCTTGTGACAAGCTATGCAAAGCTTAGAAAACTCACTTGACCGAGTTCATGTTCCAGGCACATAAGCCCAAAAAGACAAGCTAATTTGAGGCTTCTAAAAATTCACAAAAATATCTGAAATAGCAATATGAAGATAAACCAGTTGAAGTTTCTAAAACAAGAAGTTTCACTTGAATTGACCCAATATTGAACACAAGAAAATTCATTCTAGTTTGGTATAAACCGACTTTTTTAAATTTTGACTTAACCGTAAATGCAACTTTGACTTATTTGAGATTTGCAACCAATTAGATGAACTAATATTGATGTATTATGATGGATTAAAGTTGAATGCAAGCAATGTTTCTCAATTTCACACACTAAACAAGCTTATGATTTCTTAAAATCTCACAAGCGATTACTAGGATGATTCACATGGAAGTTTGACTTTTGAGGTTGCAGCACGAGTTAAGACTCAAATGATTCTAGCGAGACCTAGTTAAGGCGAGTGGACATAGGATAAACACAAGTCACAGCCTAAAACTCACATAAACCCTTGAACCAAACACCCTTATATGTTCTTGAATTGCAAATTTGAATAAGCTAAACACTACACTAGCTAGAATTAATAATCAAACTAAGTTATAATCACTTGAATACAACTATTTGAACAGATTTCAACTAATTATAATCGCAAGAACAAATTATACTATTAAACTTGAGTACAACTTACAAAATGTTCCTAGCCAGCGTGGCTTGAATTCCCGAACCAATGAGCACAACAACCTACTACCCTATCTATACCAACCCCATTAACTCGAATCAACCTCAACCCACTCTGCATCACCCTTGTCTCATTTCCATGCTGTTTGAATCAAATTCATCGCACCATTGACTTTCGTTGACCAAAATCCACATTTGCTTGGAATATAAATGCAAGCTTGCAAAAGTCGTAAGAAGCTTTTACAAGCTTGTTTGAACCGAGATAAGCTTTTAAGCGTTTGAACATAGGATTTGAAATTTAAAATTGCCACAAGAAACATGAAATTTGAAATATAAACAGACTTGAATTGATACTCGAAAATGTTTGTAATACACTTGATTAACTAATATAACATCGAAATTACAACTTAAACATATTTAAGACATAGAAATCTAAATAGCGACATACACATTAAAAATGAAAACTAAGTACTAACTCTTCTTCTTGCATCTCTTGGCCTTTTATACACCCAAGTATCCTCTCTTTTCGAAAAGATCCCACCAACAAAATGACCATTGGATCACCGAGTTTAATCCTAGCCGTTTAAAGCATTTTGGCGCCAAAACCATATTTAACCGTTTGTGAGATTGAGTGAGGTTTAGAGGTGCATTAAATGTACCTTGGCTCTTTGTGTTTGGAGGGAAATTGTAGGGATGATGGTGAGTGAGGTGGAGTGTGGTCGGTGGTATGCGGGAATGGTGATGATGGTGGTGTTCACGTGAAGAGGAAGGGCATGGGTCAAACCCATTTGACCGGGTTTTAATAAAGGGTGGGTTGGATTCGGGTATAAACCGGCATGTGTTGGGCTGGGTAAATGGTTTGGGCCCAAGGTGTAAAAGGGTCCAATTGGTAAGGTTAACACATAAGGACCAAATTTGCAATATTGGGAAATCCAAGGACCAATCATGTAAATTATGAAAAGTAGTCAAGGGGCTGGTCTTGCCAACTTTAATAATCCAAGGGTTAGTTTTGACATTTTGAAATTCCAAGGACTAATTTTGACCAATTTAAAAGCTCGTGGACCAAACTTGTAATTTCTCAAAACTTTTACATTTTTCACCAAAGGACCAAATTTGACAAGTTATGATTTAAAAGGACCTTTGATGATTTTTCTTTTGAAATTTTGGCTCGTGGACTATTTTTGACAATTTTATAAACTTGGGGGACTAAAACTGCAATTTTTGCAAATTTGAAATATTTTTCATCTGATTTTGATATTTTTGTATTTAAAACACATAAAACACTGATTTGTGATATTTTGATCATTTTGATGTGTTTCTGAGTGTTTTCAGATGAATTTGCAGTTTAAATGGTACAAAAATGATGAGTATTTACACACTCATCAAGCCGAGTGATCCGTATACACTACACATTTGGTCAAGATTAAGTACGGCCGAAACTTCTCAAATGCATACACCACGGCTAATAGCTCTTTTCCGTGGTGGTGTAATGAGTTCGAGCTTCGGTCATAGTTTTGCTGCGTAGTGAATTGGCCGAAAATGCTTGTTTCTTCGTTGTTCTAAGACCGCGCCGATAGCAAAATCACTTGCATCGCACATAAGCTCAAAAGGTAAATCCCACGGAGCAACGAGAATGGGTGCTTGAAGTTTTTCTTCAATGTTTCAAAAGCTACGATGCACTCGGGTGAGAAGATAAAAGGAGCATCCTTTTCAAAAGATGGGTCATTGGCGGGCGATTTTGGAAAATCTTGAATGAATCTACGATAGAAACCGGCATGACCTAAAAACTCCTAATACCCTTGACGGTAGTAGGATGAGGTAATTTAGCAATAACATCGACTTTTGCTCTATCTACCTCAATCCCATTCTTTGAAATCTTATGGCCAAGGACAATGCCTTCTTTGACCATAAGTGACTCTTCTCCCGTTTAGACAAAGATTGGTGTCTTCACACCTTTGAAGCATTTTATCTAAATGGAGAGACATGTTTGAAACGAATCCCCAATGACCGAGAAGTCATCCATAAACACCTCCATTGTTTCCCGATCATGTCGTGGAATATGGCCATCATACAACGTTGGAACGCATGTGAGCATTACATAAGCCAAAAGGCATATCGCCTATAGGCAAAAGTTCCGTATGGGCAGGTGAATGTGGTTTTATCTTGATCCTTTGGATCAATGGAATCTGAAAGTACCCCGAGAAACCATCAAGGAAACAATAATACTCATTCCTCGCTAATCTCTCAAGCATTTGGTCCATAAAGGGTAGAGGAAAATGGTCTTTTCGGTAGCGTCATTCAACTTACGATAGTCAATGCACACACGCCATCCGTAACAGACGAGTTGGAATTAACTCGTTATCATTCATTTGTGATATGATTATGCCACCCTTTTAGGAACACAATGAATTGGGCTAACCCAAGGACTATCCGAGATCGGGTAAATCAATCCTGCATCAAGAAGTTTGATAACCTCCTGCTTGATAACATCATGGATTTTGGATTCACTCTTCTCTCGATGTTGAGCTATTGGCTTAAAGTCATCCTCCATCAAGATTTTGTGAGTACAAAATTCGTGGTTGATACCCTTTATGTCGGAGAGTTTCCAAGCAATTGCTTGCTTGTGTGACTTCAAGATTTTTATGAGAGCAGCTTTTTCATCTTTACTCAAATCTCTAGCAATAATGACTGGTAATTTATCATCACCTTCAAGAAATGCATACTCGAGATGAGGTGGTAAGTCCTTAAGCTCAACCTCAGGAAATTCTTCAGTTTTCTCAATTGACTTGATTTCCTTGTTATGAAGTTCGACGGAAGGAAGTGATGATGATGATGGATCATCATTAAGCAACTTCTCAATGAGAAGTATGTCCCCCTCAATGTCGATGGGAGCGTGATCAATTTCCCATGGAACAGAATCACTAGATAAGTAAGCTTCAATCTCTTCCAAGATGAAGTCACTTTCCTCAAATGGGGTGAGAGAAGGAGTAGAATTGGCGATGATAGGTTGAGATGAATGAGTGATATTATCACTCGAAGAATTATGATCATAACCAAGAACTTCTTGCGAGTACTCTTCAGAAGCAACATCAATGATATCTATTCGGTTGACCGATTCGTAATCATAATTTGTCGAGTACCTCAAGTTTGATCAAGGTTAAAAGTGACGACTTCATTTCCAACACGCAATGTGATTTCTTGCTCAAATACATCTATGAGAGCACGCCCGTCCTCGTGAATCCTCGACCAACAATGAGAGGAACCCGATGATCGCATCAAAATCAACAACCACGAAGTCACCGGAAAATGGAACTTTCCTACTTTCACAAATACGTCTCGGCAATGCCAAGAGGACGGGATATTGTACGATCCGCAAGCTCGAGAGTCATGCATGTAGGAATAAGTTCCTAAGAGAAAGTTTCTTCCAAACCGAATAAGGCATCGATTAATGCTTGCACCAAGATCTCGCTAGGGCAAAGCATTCAACCATTCCCGGAATACACAAGGTAAGAGAAATTTCCCGTGATCTCCAAGCTTTTCGAAGCTTTTTCAGATAACTGCTGAGCGCCTCGTTAAGAGGAGTCTTAGCCATTTCAAACGCTTTTTCCTTATTGCTTAACATGTGTTTGAGAGTCGATGCAAACTTGGGCATCAAGATGATAGCATCCGCAGCTTATGTCAAAATGTAACTCTTGGAAAATTTGGAAAAATTTATCCATTTGATGACTAGCTTTTTCACCGAGCTTTTGCTCATTCAAACGTGATGGATATGGAATAGAAGATTTGGATTTGATATTTTCAACGGAGCTGGTGGTTCAAAACAACTCTGGATTAGACTTGAGTTTCGGACAACTTGAGGTTGGACTACCGAAGGTGGGACTTGTGCGGTATTACTTGGGCTAGAATAATGCACCTTGTCCGTTGTTTCCTTGGTAACTTGACTCATTGCCACGGAGGAGGGGCATTGGAGTCGAGGTCCATTGTGAGTCGAGGTTCACTTTCCACTACCTTTGGAAGAAGAAGAAGTAGTAGGAATAGCGGGTCCATTGTATGAAACACCACTTCGGTCGTGATCGCCTTAGCATCGCCTCGGGTTAGCGATCGTGTTGCTCGGTAAAGTACACGAGCTCGAGGGTCGATCATTTAAAGACTTTGAGATCGCCGATCCGACCGACCAACAACTGCTCATCTCATCTTGGGATTTCATGAACCGCTCAAGAACTCATCGATGATGGTCCCGGAGGAGTAATGATGGGAGGTGGATTAGAGGAAATTTTGAGGTCGGATGTTTTGATTATGACCTTGTTGTTGAAAATTCCTTGATTAGGATTCACATTCCCATGAAATTGATTCCACGATTGAAATTGTTTTGATGAAGGTTCCTTGTTGTTGGAAACCTTGATTGGGTCCAGGATAGAAATTACCTTGGTTTTGATAACCTTGGTTCATTCTAGGTTGATTCTCGATTCTGTTAGGATTCGTTAAAACCGGTGGTGCACGATAAGTGTTAGCACGGTAATTTGGATCATTCGAGGACGGTATTGATTACCTCCTTGATTAGAAGTACCGCTATAGCATTTGCTTCAAACGGACTACCATCGATGGCGATCAGCTTGTAGTATGCATGAGGACCACCACAAGTGACACAAACTTCAACTTTCTTCACTTCACCATGTGATGGTGTCGAGTGAAGGTGACTTTCTTTGGTTAGCAAGAACCAAAGCTCGAATAAAGATCTCGTGAGTTTATCAATCTTAGCATCGGTGCTAGATGTACTCACAGGGAGATGAAGTAGAAGGTCCAAGATTAGACCGATTTTGATATGTCTTAGTGCGGAAAGAGCGGACCGGGACTTGTTTTCAATGATTTGTAAGGCTTCTTTTGTGGTTTTGCTAAGGAAATTACCTCCAGCGGAGGCATTGAGAGTCTTGGTCACCGGTCTCGCACCATTATAGAAAGTATCCATTTGCATTAACTCGGTAAAACCATGATGTGGACATCTTGCGGAGCAATTCCTTGTAACGATCCCATGCCTCCCGAATGATTCATCAAATCTCGAGAAAATTTCATTATCTCATTCTTAAGACTTGTGGTTCGGGATGGAGGATAGAATTGTTAACAAACTTGGTGACAAGATCTTCCCATGTCTCTATAGAACGAGGGGTTGTTTCTCGAGCCAATTCCGGCTTGTCCTCTGAGAAAATGGGAACAGAAGAAGCTTGATAGCTTCGTGGGACATTCTTGTACTTGATGGTTGATGCAATCTTGTTAAACCATCGAATGTGTGCATGAGGATCATCCCGCCAAGACCGTAGAATTGACTTTGGGTTACTAGATTAAGCAACCCGGTCTTGAGCTCGAAGGTATCGCCACAATGGTGGAACAACAATGGCATCTCCGTAACCCTCGATGGGTGCTTGGAGAAGCTCATTCATAGGTTTGTCTTCCGCCATTTCGACGGTGGTGGTGGTGGTAGACGTTCCTCGATCCACGGTGAAGGAGCCGAACGTCCTCTACGTCTGCGAGGAATGTTTCCAAGTTCGGAAAGTGGACTTGTAGAATCGGAAGAACGAGCGATGCACTAAGTATAAAATCAATTTTCAAAACAAATGAGGCAAAACACAAGTGAACTTAACCAATAATCCCGGATGAAATGGCTTTGAAAAGGTACACCAAATCACAAGTGACACAAAGGCAAGTTTTAAATCGATGTTCGGAACTTATTAATGGTCGCACCCCGTTAGGTAGTGACCGCCTTGATTTCATGTGGTTGATTTTATGTATATTAAGTACCGGTGAAAAGACGTAGGTAATGATTTGTGCAAAGGGTTTAAAAACTTTTGGAAAATATTTTTGGTATCGTCCCGCTTAACCAAATCGTATCTCTTTAAGAATCACCTTAAAAGAAACACAAACTAGAAAACGTTACGATTGTTTTGTTGTTTTATATTGTTTTGGTGTTTTAACACTTTAGGAAAAGTGTTAATGAACTTTTGATTTATATTAACTTTACGTAAAACTTTTACAAACCGTGGTATATGTGCAAGTACGGGTCCGAAAATGCTAGAAACACGCTTACTGACCTCCCGTGCGCCTAAAATTTGATTGGTGCTAAGCAGTCAAGTCAAATAGACTTAAAACAGCTCAAACACTAATGCAATTAAGATCGAGGAATATAGGAATTCTCGGGTCGTTAAGTCCCACGGAGGATGAATTGGTGTAAAACACTTGATCGGATGGTAGAATGATCACTAAGGATAAGGATCGATAAGGTTTTCGATGGAAAATTATACCTAAAGAGAAAATCTACAAATTAAAGCGACTTAAATGCAAATTAAAAAGATTAAAAAGATAAAGATATTAAATAAACGCTATCACTATTTTTAAAGTGATGAACGCTTAAAACCTACAACTTAAAACTTACGCTTAAAATAAAATTACGCTCACGTACAAAATAAAAAGTGAGTTTTAAAGAAATAAAGACCTACAAATATGAAAATGACATTTTATAATCCTAATAATAAAAGAAAATTATTAGAAAAAGAAAATTATTTTACAACTATTTATTTAATTATTATTACTTAAAACTATTTATTAAGTATTTAAATTGCACTAAAATACAAGAAAATACAAAATTAACCTAGATAAATGAAATTATAACTTGGAAAAATCTAAAATATGATAAAACTTATTTTAAAACTAAAATATATTTTTAGACTTATTATGTATTTATTATTAATTTAAAACTAATTAAAACTAATTAAAATGCTAAAAATACTTTTTAAACTAAGAAAATTATGGAAAAATACTTTTTATTACTTTTATATTTATCTTAACCTAAGAAAATTGAAAATCATTTTTTGGACTTTTATAATTTATTTGTATTAAATGCTATTTAAAATACCTAGAAAGCTGCTTTTAATTAAGAAAAATAGTAAAAGTTATGAAAAATTATGAAAATTTCAGGAAAAGTCTATTTTAATATCCTGAATCTAGGAAAATAGAAAACATAGGCTTGTGTGGAGAAATAAGCAATCTAGCTTGCAACCGCTATTATTAAGCACTTGAAAAGCCAAATGACAACCAAAAGCTACCAAACCTACAAAGAAGCTATATTAAGCTAAAAGAACTCTATTGCAACCAAAAACAACAAGCTTGAACCTCTGGATTACTAGTTAACACATATTTGAGGTTTGAGCTTGATTATGAAAACAGAAACTGGTATACTACTTTAAGCTATTGCACAGGTCACTCAATAAGCTAAAACTGAAAAACAATTATTAGAACTTGTTTAAGACCTGGTTGAGACCAAGTATACCAAAACTCAGACAATGAAAAGCTCTTATGAGCTTGGGACAAGCTATTTCAAAACCTGTCAAACCACTGAGTTAAGACTCAGTTAATGCTGATTGATTTGGGACAAAAAGATAAGCAGTTGCAGGCCTAGTGAATAAGCTGAAAATGGAATTTTAAAACTTGGAGCTTGAAAAGTACCAGGTTGGCTATCTTAAGACCAAAAATCAGATACTGAGAAGCTCTTATGAGCTCAGGACAAGCTTGACAAAAAGCTTGTAAAATCTCAGTTCTGAACAAGCTTTGGAACAGGGCACATAAGTGCTTTTTGAAGAGCTTATTTGAAGCTTAAGAAAAATTAACAAAAATCTGATAAAATGCTTATAAGAAACTAGACCAAGACAAGTTATAAAACCCAAAGTTTGAATAGTTTAGACCCAAAATGAGCTCGTGATAAATCCTCCCAGTTGGCTTCAAACCTGGATTTTTGCAAATATCTTGACTTTTAAAGCAGTTGAGATAAGTTTGACTTTAGTGAGTTTTAAATCAATCTAGCTTACTAATTATGATGTAATAAGCTATATTGATATGAAATTAAGCTAGGTTATGAGATTCTAAGCTAGTATGGTAAATATGAAAAGCTAACATCAAACAGTTAACAAGCTAGGTAAAGATTAAGGTACTTTTGACTTTACTATAACAAGCACAGGATTTTAAGGTTTCTTTGAGTTCTTTAGACCAAGTATAACTTAGAATAAACAAAACCAAAGCATCGCATGCACTTTAATACAATAAATCAACTAAAACCAAACACCCTTTCCGACTTGTCTTGGAACTTTTCAAAGAGAATCACTTATCTAGATCTTGTAATCGATTTCAAACCTTAAATTATCATCTAATAGGACTAAAGAAATATGAAACAACAAGATTAATACCATAAAACTCAAGATTAATGAGAATTCTATATTGACTCGTTAAAATGAGAATTTTACTAACTACCGATTTAAATAGAATAAGCTTCTTGTTTTATGGTTAATTTTAGCTTAACTAACACTAATAAACTTGAACTTACGTAAATTAGAACTTATGAACCACCAAATGTTGAAATGCCAAAATAAAGAAAATTGCTTACAAATGACTTTGAAGCACAAACCGAGATTTAAGACCAAGTAATGATCCTATAGCTTACCAATAAGCACTATACCCAAGACCATCCATTATATATCCCGCTCCAAACCTTTTGAACCTTGTACCATGATTTTTTAATTTTAAGCTATTTAATTAGTATTTTTGTGAATTTTTTGATTTTTGCTAATAAACTGATTTAAAGAGTATCTAAAAGCTTTGATAAGCTTAATTAGGAGCTTATATGTGCTTCTCAGTCCATAAGAATACCTAACAACAACATTTGATCATTCATGATATTTTTGAAATTTTGAAAATGCATAAACTGATATTGAAACTTGAAACTTGAAATTGATACTTGTTAAAGGTTTACAATACACTGGTAACTTGTAAAACAAAGCTTGAAAGCTAAAACAGATACTGAAATTTGAATTTAAGCTAAAACGACAATGGAAATTAAAAATTACACTAGATTGCCTTCTCTGTTGCTTCACCTTGATATTTATTGACCTCAACAGTTTCTTGTCGACCTCTGAAAATATCCCACCACAATCCAACCCTTGATTTCATCCAGATAATCAGATTTGCCACTTGTCGATTTTGGCGCCAATTTTCAATATAGTTGGTTTTCTGCATTAATTTGAGCTTGGATTGATGTGGAGTGGAGGGAAGAGTGATCAGTGGATATGGTGAGGTGGAAGGTGAAAACCGATGGTTAAAACCACCGGTTTTGGCTAATCTTGCTTTGAAGAGACAATGAACAAGACCCGCGGTATTATTCGAATTTAAAATCGGGCCGGTAATGTATTGGGCTTGGGTTGGGTTTTATATTGGATCCGGTTTGGTTTGGTTTAACAATAAGGACCATCCATGTAATTCTCTTGAAAGTTAAGGGGCTGATCTAGCAACATTTCCAAAGTTGTAATAAGGACTAAACCTGCCAAGTAAGAATAGAACAAGGACCTTTGTTGAAAATTTCCATTTTACAAATCCGAGGACCAAAACATCAAGTTTAAAACTTGAGGGACCAATATTGTAATTTCTCAAAAAGTTTTATCATAAGGACCATTTTTGTCATTTATAAATAGAACAAGGTTAAAACTTGATAATTTTCACTTTTTAAATTAACCAAGGACTATTTTTGACATTTTTCCAAAGTTAAAGGACTAAAGTTGTCATTTTGTGATTTTTAAACTTTAAAGGGTTTATTTTGACAACTTTTGAATCTTATGGACCTAAAATGATATTTTGCAAGTTTTTGAATTACCAGGGACTGATTTTGACAACTTTTGTAACTTGGGGACTAAAGCGCCAATTATGCAAACTTAATACGTTTTCACCGATTTTGATGTTTTGCATTTAAAACATATAAAACACTTGTTTGTGATATTTTTATCATTTTGAAGCATTTCTGAGTGTTTTCAGATGTTTTTGGCATTCTAACAGTATAAAAATGATGAGTATTTGGACACTCATCAGAAAGCAGGGTACATAATTAGTATGCAACAACTATCACTAAGACATACTTTAAAGTAGCTATAAGGAGTAGATCAGTAGATGATGCAATGTGCCTTCTCGTATTTTTTCCACCAAAACACTTTAGTGAATTTATGTCATTTTTATGTAGTTTCTTTCCGATGCTAAATAGTTATCCAACTCTCATGATTAAATATTGTAAATGCAGTCAAATCCAGTTCTAGAAGCCTTCGGAAATGCAAAAACAGTTAGAAACAATAATTTAAGGTGCAGTATCAAATTTACATTGCAAACTAAACGTAGCTTCTTTAACTGTATTCAGTGTGAATTTTTGATGTATCCGATTCATCATGTCTGCGATGCTTTGGAAAGTTTGTTGAGATCCGACTTCATAAAATTGAAGAATATCTAGAGCTGCCATCAGAACATATCTCCTTGAGAGATCTCGTGTTTGGCAGATTTCAGATCCCGAACGCAACTGTCATTGTTTCTATCTTCTATGTGCAGCACCTCCAGAGGTAAATGTACACTCGATTCACATTTCACAACTAAGTATCTAGCGACGGAATGGTCACATGGCGTTGGTAATGGTTCGGAAATGAAGGAGTTGGTAACCATCAGGTTATAAAACTTTTCTTGATTTGAGTTGCGTGATATTGTGATACTGGATAATTGCGTTGTCCTAATTTTATTCAGTTTATATGTACATTTTAAGCTTATTTTTTTCTTTTCTTATTATTGTGAATTTGTGTAAAATTATGACATCTCTTTTGGAGGTTTAAAAACAAAATTAGGGCATCGATTTGTGTAAAATTAGGGCATCGATTTGTGTAAAATTAGGACAACGATTATACACTGCATCTTCTAGGCGCCCTTCCTCGTCAATTGGTGCATCGAAAAATAGATATTAGGGCATCTATGAATATGATTAGTGCATCGAAAAGATATATAATAGTGCATCGATTTGGTTAAAATTAGGGCATCGATTTGTGTAAAATTAGGGCATCGATTATACGCTGCATCTTTTAGGCGCCCTTCCTCGTCAATTGGTGCATCAAAAAGTAGATATTAGGGCATCGAAAAGTAGATATTAGGGCATCTATGAAAAGTAGATATTGGTGCATCGAAAACTCATTCAACAATGTGAGAACAAAGAAAATTGTTATTCCATTTCATATCTTCATTTTCAGCCTCCCTTATATTGAGATATTCAATATGTTCATTAGTTATTTAGTTTGGAAACTCCACGCTCCAAATTCTTTCTAGAGGTTAAGTTGTTCGTCATGTAGGTTTAACTTCAAAGTCATCTGAAAGCTGTAAATATATTTGGTTATCTTGGACAAAGTCTCACACAGATGGACGATCACATCTTTTTATTTGTCAATATAAGTTTTGTAGGATATTAGACCAGTTTTTAATTGTATACGAAGGTAGGGCATTTTTTGAATTCTGATCATACTTGGGTGACTGTTTCTAATGTTCGACCAGGCTTAGTAATGTAGATTAATTGGGGAAACTAGAAAAGATATTTCTCATTCTTTTCATATACACTTTGTGAAAGGATCCCAGCTTTTAGTAAAGCATAATAGTATCAATATTTGTTTGAAAGGCACATAACAGTATCATTGTTTCACTTGTGTCAATTTGGTTGATATATGTTCTGTCTGGTTAATTTTTTTTCAATTAACCATATAAACTAGTCGCAGATCCTCATACATGCATGGAGTCTATCCAACACTGATTTTATATAAACAATGAATCTCGTTTTGTTGTTTTCTGCACGTTTTATCCCACTCATTTCTAGCTAATAATCGACTTTTATTTTTTGTTTCAAAAAAGAAAGAGGCAGGACACCAACTAGAAGCATTCTCTATTTTCTCTATCAGCTTGTGATCCTTGCTATATGAAAGCAAGCATTGGATATCTGTCACACACAAAATAATTTTGCAAATTTGACTTGCCGTATCTGATTATTTTGTCCCATCATCCTTGTCCCCCCCTCTTTTGGAGTATCATACAAAACTTACATATTAGTTGACATGTAGTATTTGCAATCCTCATAAACTTTTAGATTTGTAGTTCCATATTAACGTTGACACCCAAAAGAGTAGATGTTCTCTTAAAAGAAACTAACTTTTATAACGGTAAATACGTGATTACTTATTTATTAGGTCATAAGTAAGTATGATTAGTGCATCATTGGACAAATAAAGGCATCAATGTGCATGTTTAGTGCATCCATTTGCATGACATGTTTAGTGCATCCATTTGCATATTTAGAGCATCTGTTTGGACATATTAGTGCATCCATTTGCATGTTTACTATTTAATCAAAAAGTAAATCGAAATTGATCTTTTCTTCGGTATCTTTGAAAAACTAGGAAAAATAGGCATGTCAAGTGTGGTAAAGTTGTAAAAGAGGCTCGAGGGGTAGACCGAGTACTCCCCCTTTGCTGGAATCAAGAAAGGAGCAGTTCTCAAGAAGCTAGGGTCTTTAATTATATTCAAAGGAAATACTCATCGAATTCTTTTAGTCTATTGGGGCATACGACACCTATCCAGGCCGGATCTTTGTTATTAGTTGGCCCATTTATAGATTACTGGTGACAGATAAGAGAGAGATAAAACATCAGCTACCTAAAAGGCGCGCTAGCAGAGACAGTTTGAAGCTCAACAGAAGGAGGCTGCATAGGATTCTGATTCTTCAGTGTCGTGGGTTCCGTCGACTGCTATGGAACAAGCTTAACGGATCTAGAAGTCTCAAAATGAGAAGGATGCTAAAGGCTAGTCATAGGCAGTCAATGCATGTATAATGGTAACAAACAGGTTTATAATAAGCACTATCATGTATTAGGTGAAAAAATTATGTTTAAAAGTAGCTGAACATGAGTCCAACAAGTACTAAACCAATTGGATTTTGTTATAACGTGTTATGGTTCAGTTTTGTACCAGTTGTGTAATGCTAGGAGAATGATACTTGACATCAGGTTTGTACCAGTTGTGTAATGCTAGGAGAATGATACTTGACATTGGGTTGACATTTGGATTTTACTAGATTCTTACTCGGCAATCATGTTAAATTCTTACTAACAATAGCTACTTCACTTGGTAAAAATGTGAAAAATCATATATGTAGAATGCAAATGTATATATATATATATATTTTTTTCAGAAATAATTTAGGTAAAGATCTGGAATTCCCGCGGATTCACTTATCAGCCATGGTATCTTCATATCTGTCTATCTACATTGCAACTTTTCTTCTCATTCAATGTATCATTATTAAATCTTTATAAATCCACATATAAAGAAAATGCTTTATAGCAGTTTTTCACCTTATTGAACTAAAGTTTATACAAACTAAATATAAGTCATGATATACTTATATAAGCTTTCCCTAAACACTCTTTCGAGGTAAAAAAGACCTTGATACATGGTATTAATACTACTAAACTATAATATATGATTTGATGATAACATATATGATAACATGTATGATATCTAATATATATTTGTCAAAGTGTCTTTATCTTCGTAGTTACTACAAAACATAGTCACCTCCTTCCCTAAATTTGGTTTCAACCTACACAATCTCCTCCATTCTCATCGACCCTCGATCAAAATCATGTAGTGTGAAGCGGTCTCTCGAGCTTGTACCTTGTAGTCTTTGGAGAGTCCTTTAGAATATTATATGCACCTTGTTGCGATCACGGTTTTCATCCAAACCATTTTAGGAAAATCATCACACGCCCATTTGTTATAGCAAGTAGAGGCTCAGGAATTCTCGACCATTTTGGGCTTGGTGTCATTAGGAGACCACTTGGCTAGCTCTCTACAATCGGGCTTGAACTGGGCATATTCTTGAAACGTCAGATCTACTAATGTCAAAGTTGGTTCTGTAAGTCTGCGCTTCCTCTTGTGTACCTATATTATAGGATAACGATTACTACTATATGTCTTAATTGACTAATTTAGGAAGAAAATACTTCAATAATCGAATGTCGAATATTAGTGCAATGAATGAACTTACTAAAAGTACCAAGATATAGGTCCTTATTTCTGCAACTCTTCCAATTCTAGCTTGCCACCTTCCATGTTGATGGTGCTTGCAAATTAAACCTTCATAAACCAAACATAAATTTGATAATTTATGGCATCTTCCAAAATTACATATGCAGAATGTTATACTGAAAAAGTTGCTTTGTTCGATTAAAAATCTTGAGAAATATCTTCTCCTTCACCTTCGAGGGCATAGGCGCCTTGAACGCGATTGTTGTTGTGTTATTTGGTAAAAACAATCAATAATGAACACATATAACCATTTTAAAAGGTGTATCAGTTATATCGAAGTAAACTAAAATATGTTCATAGAATTAGGGCATCAACACTTACATTTAATGAATAAAAGTTGAAAATCCGACGCAATATAACAAAGGCATCACGGTTATATTGTAAGTAACGACAATAAATTCACAAAAATAAACATAATATCAGTGTTAAACGGGGCATCACAATGCATCACTGTATGAAATTAATGCATCACAGTTAAAAAAAAAATATCATCTAAGCATTTTATCAAACACTTTGCATACAGTTTTTGTAAACACATTTTCAAGTCTTTTTTTTTCAAAATTTGTTTACAACAACTAATCCATATAGTGCATCATATCACAAAACGCATAAAATCGATACATCTATGAACAAACCTAATGCTTACCGAATAAAATTTCAAAAAACAAAACTTTAAGTCATAATTAAAAATAATAAGTACAAATAAACAATAACAAACACATATTTAAGCTTTACAGTTGATTTTATATAGCAAAACGACCAAAATTATAATCAAAATCAGTTATAAAACTTACTTTGATCTTCGATTAAAGAAATTCTCATGATGTGGTGTATACTCTGATAATACCGTGATCATTGTGTTGATTGGATGGATGTGGAGCGTGAATCGAAAGGAAAAAATAAGAATGGAAAAAGGAGAAGAACTATGGAGCGTGAATCAGAGAAAAAAAAAGAGTAAAAAATGAGAGGAAATAGGAATTTTATATGAGAAGGTTAGATATATGACGAATTTATATAAAAGCCCCTGTAATTTGACGAAAGTGATAAATATAACCCTGAACTTGGGAGGATAAAAAGGAGGGGAATGAAAGGGGGTGATTTGTACACTTTTTTCACTTTTCCACCGAGATCAATTTTTCAAATGAACCGATTTCTATATATATATATATATATATATATGTATATAGTGTATCTTTATTTTGAGAACCTTGTTAAATGCGAGAACTGCGAGAACTCCCATTGACCAATCATAATTTAGTAATGTATTTTTTTTTAAATTTATTATATTGAATTTGTAGGGGCATTAAGGGTAATTAACATATACCACATTTAAACTGATAATTCAAATTTTGGCTAAAATTATGGAAAGATATGGTTTTCAATTTTATAGTTTTATTTTCCGTTTTCTTCTCCAATTCAGCAGTTACACCAATCAAACCCTAACATAGATTTAAAGATTCAATCAAACACATAATTATTTTCTAGACCCCAAAAAAAACATGATTGATATTATTGTTGATATGGTTCAAGACGAAGATGTAGATTGTGTTACTTTTCCAGATGACATCGTTGTTCAAGGACCGGATAATCAAACATTTTTGTTATTGTTCAAGGACCGGATAATCAAACATTTTTGTTATCGGAACATGAACCTAATATGGACAACGTGCAGCATAATCACGACGACAACAAAGGATTTTTTTTTCTTTTGTCATTTTTGTCTTTCATTACATTACTATCATTTAAAGCATCAATTTGTAAAAATGAAAACCCATATTTCCTTATATCTGATTGAAGCAAAAAAAAAAAAAAAAGTTCAATTTGTGAGGTATACGAATCTGTTTTATCATATACATGCATGATAATTCCCTTATAGGCAAAAATGCATATATATATATCCCTCCCAAAATGAATAATTGCATATATATCATTTGTACAAGTTTTTTATGCATATTTTACAATGGTTTTTATACATGCTTTGGATATATATGCAATTTTGCATTTTCGGGAGAATATATATGCAAAAGCCCCTTCCTTATAATGGGGTTACATTGATTAAATCTTATTTAATCCATTATATTTTGCTTGTCTTTCTTAAACTGATTTTATGTTGTTTTTAACTTGTTTTTATGATTTTTTTATGTGCATGCATGTTTATCCATTACACTTTTTATTTAATACGTTATAATATTGTACCTTGATTATAGAATGCATTTGTTTATCCAAAGAAACTTAATTCATGTGTTTTAAACATTTATGTTATTCGACTCTACTTCTGATAAACCTAAACATTCATATTTTACTAATTCACCTGTTTTAAAACTTTGTAGAAGTTGATGTCGTTGATATCTATTATATTGATCATGAGTTCATTCCCACACCAAAGTTGACCGATGTGGGCTCTTTTGATTTTTATATTTTTATAATATGTTTGGAAATATTGTTTTTGATGTTTACATATGTATTACTTGAATGATCTTTAGTTTAAGTCATGCTAATGAAATGTCTTTGATGATATTGCTTTAGTTATTACTCGTTAGTTAGGATTTGTATGTTTTTGTGATTAGCGGTGATGCCAGTCTCGATACTTTGTTCAAGGAAAAATATTATTTATGTCTCTTGCGGTACAATGCGATCCATTAGCAGGTTATTGTGTTTGCGTATAAAACATGTGTGTTTACGTATAAAACATGCATGTTTACGTATAAAACATGCATGTTTACGTATTGATGCAGGTTTTACTGATCAGGTCTTAATATTTATAGTGTCTCATTATACCTATGGTCTATCCTAGTGCACTAACGGGCAGTGTACCCGGTCGTGTGTAGTGTAGTAATCGGTAAAGCCGAGGTCGTCCCAAGAGCTATGTGTGTTGGATTATTACTAAGTCTAGGTGTCACAGATTAATAATGGTTTCAATAGGGATTTAATTAATTAAACTACTAATGCAGAATAAAATAGAATAAAAGCTAATAAAGGATAAAGGGAAGTCAATAGAGGAGAGTGGTGCTAACCTAGTTAATCCTCCTAGCTAGTTATGTCTACGTCTACTTACTTCCAATTACTTCAGGTGGGGTCAAAGTCGAGATGACAACATTTGGTCAATTCGCCCTAACCTATTAGCAAAGATGCCACCACGGAGAAGTCGGTGTCCCTCATAAGTCCTGTTGTTCCCGGTCCCTAAGCCAAGTCATTAAGTACCGCTACATGCTAGATTTATAATAGTGAATGCCCGCCATTAGGAACTTAGACACGCACCCCTAATTCTTAAGTTCATCCAAACGATAGGTGATCAGGCTGGTCAAATCTCACAAGTAGAAAGGTCGAAATCGATTGGTCATATCTTACCCTTCCCGTCCCGGTCCTCTCACCTAGGTTGGTTGGTCATATCTCCTAGGCAATTGGCCTCTATCACCATTCAAAACTACCAATCCGGGTGGCTACCAATAAACTATGCATGTATACACTTAGAAATAATTATACTGGAAGTAAAGTAAAGCGTAAACAAAATAATTAAGGAATCATAACTAGGCCAAGACAAAAGGTGCTTAGCTCATATTAATCATGCAAACCAATTCAATATTCAAAGGTACGAAATACATGAATTGAAAGTAAAAGAAATATAAAACGCTAATGCTTATCGTAGGGAGTGATTTTCCTTGGAGACAGCCCAGTATGCTCCTCAGACCGCCTTGAGCTTTTTCCCACGCTCTCTGAGTGTTGTGTGTGGAATGGAATGAATAGAAATCTTTGGAATTCGGGTATTTATAGGCCGATCGGGTTACGACATAACTAATATAAGAGTTACGCCATAACCTTCTATTTCCTCGTATAATGCACTAAATCTGGCGGTTATGGCGTAACCTAATGAGTGGTTACGCCATAGTCTTCAATAAGCTCGCCACGTCGTAGTTGATGCAGCGATTCGGCGTAAGTATCGGCGTGGAACCTCATTTGACCTAATGTAGTTACGTCGAACCTTTTGGAAGAGTTAGGCCGAACCTTATGATAAGTTGGTTTTCCGAGTCACGCAATAGTTACGGAGTAGTGTGAGAGACGAGTTACGCCGTAACTTCTTCAAAGTAGCATACTGTGATAAATCTTTAGATATTTCTCCAGTTCCGCATCTCTTTAGCTCCAATGCTCGTAATTTACCTGAAAGTGGAAAACAATGGAAAACAAGCGTAAATCCATATAAATGATATAAATTACAAGCATTATCGGTGGAAATTGACACTTAATATTCAGGACTATTTGATGTTATCACGTATAAAACATGTATGTTTATGCATAAAACATATATGTTTTGTATTTGAATTATAAAACATATATGTTTTGTGTTAGAATTATATATGTTTTGCGTACATAAACAAAATTTCTCTTGTTTATTTGTGTTTTTAGTTTAAGCTTGTGAATGTGTGTTATGTTATCTTGAGTTTTATTTTAAAAGTATTTAATCTTGGCTTATTATTTTTTTTCTAGGCGTGACGCTCTTTGAAGGCGTGCACACATACCAGAAGTACATATATGTTCTTGGAAGACGTGCATGTATGTTTTTGGAAGACATGCACACATGTTCAAAAGTAATATGATGAGAAACTTCAAACACATATGTTTTAGGCACATATGTCCATTTACGTTAATTATTGTTAGTGCACAAGTGTAAAGATAAATTATATTCATGTATTTATTCTTATTATAAATTTTGTTTGAATTGTATTTCAATCTATATCGAATTTTGTGTTTAACGTTATGTTTTTGGTGTTATAAATTTACATCATCTAAAACACATATGCAATTCATTCGAAAAACATGTATGTAAAAATCTACTCCAAAACCGAAATAATAAAATTAATTCATAAAACACATATGTACTAAATCGACTTTAAAACATGCATTTGAAAAAAAAAAAAAAAAAAAAAAGGATTTATTTTAGAAATGTCATGTTGCATTGATATGTCATGCACACTATGCATAACTAAGAGTACTTAAGGGTTCTCGCAGTTCGTGACTTTACGGGGTTCTCAAAATAAAGCCCCAATATATATATATATATATATATATATATATATATATATAAAATAACTTCTGGGCCTTCCTTTGATGATGCTTTATGTGCTTTTAATGTGAAAATGGAGATTGATCTTTTGAGTAATCCAAGTGAGATCGCTGCCCCCAAACTTATGAAGAAACTGGCAGATATATATTTCACGCGTGTTACTCAAATGGCCAGATCTGGGTTACGACATAACTAATATAAGAGTTACGTCATAACCTTCTATTTCCTCGTATAATGCACTAGATCTGCTGGTTATGGCGTAACCTAATGAGTGGTTACGCCATAGTCTTCAATAAGCTCAGTTACGTCGTAGTTGATGCAGCAGTTACGGCGTAAGTATCAGCGGCGTGGAACCTCATTTGACCTAATGTAGTTACGCCGTAACCTTTTGGAAGAGTTAGGCCGTAACCTTATGATAAGTTGGTTTTCTGAGTCACGCAATAGTTACGGCGTAATGTGAGAGACGAGTTACGCCGTAACTTCTTCAAAGTAGCATACTGTGATAAATCTTTAGATATTTCTCCAGTTCCGCATCTCTTTAGCTCCAATGCTCGTAATTTACCTGAAAGTGGAAAACAATGGAAAACAAGCGTAAATCCATATAAATGATATAAATTACAAGCATTATCGGTGGAAATTGACACTTAATATTCGTGACTATTTGATGTTATCACGTATAAAACATGTATGTTTATGCATAAAACATATATGTTTTGTATTTGAATTATAAAACATATATGTTTTGTGTTTGAATTATATATGTTTTATGACATAAACAAAATTTCTCTTGTTTATTTGTGTTTTTAGTTTAAGCTTGTGAATGTGTGTTATGTTATCTTGAGTTTTATTTTAAAAGTATTTAATCTTGGCTTATTATTTTTTTTCTAGGCGTGACGCTCTTTGAAGGCGTGCACACATACCAGGAGTACATATATGTTCTTGGAAGACGTGCATGTATGTTTTTGGAAGACATGCACACATGTTCAAAAGTAATCTGATGAGAAACTTCAAACACATATGTTTTAGGCACATATGTCAATTTACGTTAATTATTGTTAGTGCACAAGTGTAAAGATAAATTATATTCATGTATTTATTCTTATTATAAATTTTTTTTGAATTGTATTTCAATCTATATCGAATTTTGTGTTTAACGTTATGTTTTTGGTGTTATAAATTTACATCATCTAAAAACACATATGCAATTCATTCGAAAAATATGTATGTAAAAAATCTACTCCAAAAACCGAAATAATAAAATTAATTCATAAAAACACATATGTACTAAATCGACTTTAAAACATGCATTTGAAAAAAAAAAAAAAAAGGATTTATTTTAGAAATGTCATGTTGCATTGATATGTTGCACACTATGCATAACTAAGAGTACTGGTGGGTTCTCAGATTCTCGCACTTCTGAGGTTCTCAAAATAAAGCCCCTATATATATATATATATATATATATATATATATATATATATATATATATATATATATATAATAACTGGGCCTTCCTTTGATGATGCTTTATGTGCTTTTAATGTGAAAATGGAGATTGATCTTTTGAGTAATCCAAGTGAGATCGCTGCCCCCAAACTTATGAAGAAACTGGCAGATATATATTTCACGCGTGTTACTCAAATGGCCAGATCTGGGTTACGACATAACTAATATAAGAGTTACGCCATAACCTTCTATTTCCTCGTATAATGCACTAGATCTGCAGGTTATGGCGTAACCTAATGAGTGGTTACGCCATAGTCTTCAATAAGCTCAGTTACGTCGTAGTTGATTCAACAGTTACGGCGTAAGTATCAGCGGCGTGGAACCTCATTTGACCTAATGTAGTTACGTCATAACCTTTTAGAAGAGTTAGGCCGTAACCTTATGATAAGTTGGTTTTCTGAGGCACGCAATAGTTACGGCGTAATGTGAGAGACGAGTTACGCCAGTAATTCTTCAAAGTAGCATACCGTGATAAATCTTTAGATATTTCTCCGCCCGCATCTCTTTAGCTCCAATGCTCGTAATTTACCTGAAAGTGGAAAACAATGGAAAACAAGCGTAAATCCATATAAATGATATAAATTACAAGCATTATCGGTGGAAATTGACACTTAATATTCAGGACTATTTGATGTTATCACGTATAAAACATGTATGTTTATGCATAAAACATATATGTTTTGTATTTGAATTATAAAACATAAATGTTTTGTGTTTGAATTATATATGTTTTGCGTACATAAACAAAATTTCTCTTGTTTATTTGTGTTTTTAGTTTAAGCTTGTGAATGTGTGTTATGTTATTTGAGTTTTATTTTAAAAGTATTTAATCTTGGCTTATTATTTTTTTCTAGGCGTGCGCTCTTTGAAGCGCGCACACATACCAGTACATATATGTTCTTGGAAGACGTGCATGTATGTTTTTGGAAGACATGCACACATGTTCAAAAGTAATCTGATGAGAAACTTCAAACACATATGTTTTAGGCACATATGTCCATTTACGTTAATTATTGTTAGTGCACAAGTGTAAAGATAAATTATATTCATGTATTTATTCTTATTATAAATTTTTTTTGAATTGTATTTCAATCTATATCGAATTTTGTGTTTAACGTTATGTTTTTGGTGTTATAAATTTACATCATCTAAAAACACATATGCAATTCATTCGAAAAACATGTATGTAAAAAATCTACTCCAAAAACCGAAATAATAAAATTAATTCATAAAAACACATATGTACTAAATCAGCTTTAAAACATGCATTTTGAAAAAAAAAAAAAAAAAAAAAAAGGGATTTATTTTAGAAATGTCATGTTGCATTGATATGATGCACACTATGCATAACTAAGAGTACTTAAGGGTTCTCGCAGTTCTCGCGCTTACAGGGTTCTCAAAATAAAGCCCTAATAAATATATATATATATATATATATATATATATATATATATATATATATATATATATATATATATATATATATATATATATATATATATATAATAACTTCGGGCCTTCCTTTGATGATGCTTTAAGTGCTTTTAATGTGAAAATGGAGATTGATCTTTTGAGTAATCCAAGTGAGATCGCTGCCCCCAAACTTATGAAGAAACTGGCAGATATATATTTCACGCGTGTTACTCAAATGGCTGAATCCTCTTTTTCTCTATCTACTCGTCAAATGGCTTTATGGAAATCTCAGATGGAGGACCATACTTCTGACTGGCTTAGGGTGGTTCCGATTTCTGGGTTGGGGCAGACTATGAATGCTAGGACCTATCGGTGTGTGTTATGTTATCGATTCGGTGTTCCATTATTTTCTATTCAGGTACCATGCACAGCTTGTTCCAGGGTCTTTACTAGGGATATTTATGGGGATCATGCTGTATCGTGTGCTGGCATTATTGGTATTAAACATCGGCATAACGTGGTGCGCGATACCTTGGTTCACATCTGTTCTCGATCGGGGATTTCAGCTCGTAAAGAAGTTGACATCGGGCTTAGTGGAGAAAGGGACAAACCCTTACGTCCAGATGATAAGTTGCTCTACTCATGGGACGGAGGGCTTGATGTATGTGTTGATTTGACTGGGTCTTCACCCTTGACGCAAACTTGTATGGTTGATTTTGTGCCTGGTCGTGCGGTGTCTGTGGCCTCACAACGTAAACGCGTCAAGTATGAGGCCAAGTGCGCGGATATTGGATATGGGTTTCTCCCCTTCTCATTATCTTCTTTTGGGAACTTGAGAAGGATCTTGTGACCTACTGCGAATCCGAAAGTTCTTGATGACCCAAGACATTGGAGCACGTGCTGCTTCTCATATCTTTAGTAGGATTAGCTTTTCTATAGCTAGAGGAGTGGGAGCCTAGTTAGTATCTCGGCTTCCCACTAACTTCTTGTAAATCCAGTCCAGCTGATATTTTGCTCTATTCATGGGATGGAGGGCTTGATGTATGTGTTGATTTAACTGGGTCTTCGCCCTTGACGCAAACTGGCATGGTTGATATTGTGCACGGTCGTGCGGTGTGCGTGGTCGCACAACGTAACGCGCGCCAAGTATGAGTCCAAGTGCACGGATATTGATATGGGTATTGTTTGAGCAAATATTCGTAGATGCTCTTCAACCTAAGCTTAAAGGAGACTCATGGTAGCTCCTTCTTCTTGTAGCTTGGTGAAATAAGAGAGAACACCGTTAGCTCGCTTGGGTTTTAGTCCGAGACCAAGCTCCGGCGTGAGTAAGTACTTGGTATAAGTGAATGATAAATAATAAGTGATAAGTAAAGAGGAGTAAGGGTAGAGAAGTCTCTATCGGAGTATGTGTGTGGGAAAAAGGTCCTCGTTCATGTGTGAACCATTCCTTTTATACTACGAGATTAGCTCCACGACATATCTCTTGTGGAAGCTAAGTTGTCTTTAGGGAAGCACATAAACCGTGAGCACCGAGCTTGGTCCTCGGGGTCAAAGTTGTCTTCATGCTAGTTGTGGACGGGCCTTTGTGCCATTCGTACATCATCGTACAATGTGTGTCGGTTGTCGTACTAGTTACGATGGAGATAATGTTCTACCTCCGAGTAGACACATTCTCACGAGTAGACAATGCTTCACGAGTAGACATTGCCTCTGAGTAGACATGTTCTCTGAGTAGACAATGCCTCTGAGTAGACATGTTCTCTGAGTAGACAATGCCTCTCGAGTAGACATTGTTCTCTGAGTAGACAATGCTCTCTGAGTAGACATTGCTCTCTAAGCAGACAATGCTCTCTTGAGCAAACATTGACATTGCTCTCTCGAGTAGATATTGCTCTCATGAGCAAACATTGCTATCGTGAGCGAGACAACTCTCTGAGTAAACATTGGTCTCTGACGGGCACAACTCACGTGAGCGAGACAATTCTCTGGCGAGACATTGCTCTGAGAGCGCACAGCTCACTGAGCGAGCACAGCTCACTGGCGACAAGATAGCTCGAGACTCTCATAGCTCATGGTGACAACTCTCTGGCGAGACAATGCCTCATCATAGATTGGTTTTGTCTTAGAAACATTTGGAGTTAATTGTGATTGTCTCCTCCGGAGTATCCGGAGGAGGACATACCTCATCATGTCCCCCAGTCTAGTATCAATGTATTGTCAAAGAGTTGGTACTAGACTTAAAAGAAAAAAGGTTGTCTGGTTTGGAGGCCAAAATTGCCAAAGAGTTGGTACTCTCGAGAATTTTTTCTATCTGTTCGAATGTCTCGATCAAGGATGAAAGAATTTCCAAGAATACCATTAAATTTTGAAGTTTGATACAAGAGTGGGTCACTACCATACTACTTCACCTGTCTTAAAAGACATGGCTATCCATGTGCCTACTCTGGAGGAGATAATTGCCACTTGATCTGATCACAAATTGGTTGCAAAGGCAAAGGCATCGACCAAGCGAAAATCCTCTACTAAGTCGCAAGAGCCTTATGATGCAACCAAAAAGGGGAGGTTGACCAAGTAAGGCTCCCAAGCAGACTCTAGTGAGCCCTCGAATGAAGAAGGTGCTGAGATTGATGATATACTTTTCATTCATAGTCGTACAAGTGTTCGGGGTGCGACGAGAAGAATATCGATTCGGTTGGCGATTCCGTCGGTAATTCATACCGTATTTTGGTGATGAATTATGCGCCATGTCTCCATAGTCAAAACTAGAGCGAATCCACTTCCCAAGTAATGTTCCTTATGTTGTCAATTGCGAGTCGTGTCGATATTGTGCCTCATGTCGAGTTTCGAGCTAATTAGAGAGGTTGCTCGTTCATCCAGTGTATCGTTCGGAGGCTAAGTGATTTTTCGGACACAATAATAGTTTTGGACCATGTGCCTCATCATGTCCCCCAGTCTAGTTCTAACGTATTGCTAAAGAGTTGGTACTAGACTCTGGGAATGTCGCGTGACCATTTCACACAAGTGCCTTGTTTGGAGGCCCAATGCAACCCAAAAAGGCTCATTGTTTATCTATCCGCTTGAGTACCTCGTTAGGATATAACATCATAAACCGAAGGGTTTCGTTCGGATCTTATCTTGATCGGAGTTTTCGATTTGTGAGTTCCATTGGTGTTTCGTTAAGAGGTCTTCATCGAAGGCCATACCAAGGGTTTTGATCAAAGGTCTTAACCTTTAAGTTTTTATTTAAGGTTTTTCTGTCACTAACACAGGCTGTCTTGATCAGGGATCTCGATCGGGGATCACCCAAAGAGTTTCAATCGGAGTATCCTTAGCGAGGGGTTTCATCGAGGCCCATTTAGAAGGACCGTTGGTGATGTTTGTTTATATATTAAGGATTTTACTATGTGTTCTCATTAAGAGTTATTTGAATAAACCATAGCCCACTCATTTAGTGTTCACATTCGGACTTCTCACTCGGAGGTCTCGTGGGGTTAGTTTATGAAACAATAGGATTCCCATCGGAGGTTTTGATTAGCTTGCCTCTATCGGAGGTTCCACTAGTTGTGCTTGTTCGATTGGAGGTTTGAGAATTTCCTCGGAGGGTTTGTTGTCTCAATCAGACTTTGGGAGGCGTGGTGTCTCATTCGGAGGTTGTTTGGGATGGGTGAGCCTCGATCGGAGTTTTTGGGTGAGCCATGTCTCGATCGGAGTTTTCTAGGCGTGAATCGATCGGAGTTTGGTTTGGCTCGTCCGGAGTTTGGTTTGGCTCGTTCGGAGTTTGGTTTGGCTCGTCCGGAATTTGGTTTGGCTCGTCCGGAGTTTGGTTTGGCTCGTTCGGAATTTGGTTTGGCTCGTCCGGAGTTTGGTTTCGATTGGAGTTTTAGCGCGACTCGTCCGGAGTTAATAATATATTTTTCTGTTTATTCCGAATCGTTTTTCTTTTTTGAATAGTATTCCAAAGTTTCTATTCAGGTGAGTTGTTTCAAAAGGAGTTTTAAGCTAGTGTGTCTTGATCGGAGTCTAGGAAGACTTTGCCTTGATCAAAGTTTTGGGGAAATACAAGTCCGGATCGGAGGTCACCTCAAGAGTTTCAATTGTTGTATCCCTAGCCCAAAGGAATTTTGTTTGGAGCTAGCATCACAAACTCGTTCGGAGCTTTTATTCACTAGCATGTGCAACTATGAGTATTTATAACTTCATGCTTGTGCCCTCTTGGGATGGTACCAAGGTAAGTGAGGAACCATATGATCAAGACACCAACATTTTACAACGAGTTGTTGATCGAACCACATCACCTGCTCCAGAGGGAGAAACTATCCTTGAGCCTACTATGGAGGAGATCATTGCCACCTGAGGTGACTCTGGGTGGTTGCAAAGGCTAAAAACACGGCTAAGCGAAAAGCCTCTACTCAGCCGGAGGTAACTACCGATGCAACCAAAACAAAGGAAAGGTGGCCAAGAAGAACTCCAGGGTAGGTCAAGTGAACAAAATGTTGAAAATGAGAATGATAAAGGCAAAGGCGATGAGAATTTAGATGATCATTGATCGAGTGTGGATTCTGATGCTTACTTTGACGCATAACATGTTGAGAGCGATCAAGAAAATACCGGAGGGACTAACAAGACCAAACTCGTAAATGTAATCCATCTCAAGTCTATTGATCAGGGGACACGGCTAGAGGTGAGTGCTTCTCCCATTATTCCTCTAGACCAAGCATCTTTTGGTCCTGACCACACTGAATCCTCCATGACTCCGAATAATATCACTAATGTACCTTTCTATGGAGTTCAAGGTATTTCATGATTGTCCTTTTTTACTTTAGTCACTATTTCTACTTCATGTTTTCCTAAGTCTCTTTTTAGGTAACGAAACAACCACTCAACCTCAAGATACTGAGATGGATATGCAACATTAGAGTGTGGGAGAGGACTCGACCTCAGGCGACCACTCACGGTCATGGTATCGATATAGGTGCTCGACCTCGGGGTGTCCGGAAAAATTTTCATCGGCATGACACCAATGAAGACATGCATCATCCTGATATTGCTTGAGGTGAGAATTTTGATGGTGTTAGGTCAGATAAAGATGAACTCACTGACAAAGATGATAATGAGAACACTGGGTTTTATTATCATGCCAAAGTAGGAGATACCGCTAGAGACACAATTTACAAGGAGCTTTTTTCCTCCGCTCCTGGTCCCTACATCATGCCATATCCTTATGATGCAGGTTTAAGCAGCAATCCTCCCAAATATATGAGGGATGAGTGGGATAAAGCTCATGTTGTAAAATGTGGACTTTTGAATAAAAACTCTTCAAGGATCCTAAGTTATGAAAGGCTATCAATGATCGAGTACTTACACCGACAGGTATAAAGAAGAAAGCGACTTTATGATCCAAGAGCTCTCGGGAGTTTGATGTTCGTTTCTAATAAGTAGTTAGTTTAGTTTCTAACTTATCACTTTTTTTGGTGAAAGAGGTGCGGTGTCTGGGAGGACCTTTCAAGGTTACTCAAGCTTGGGTATATCGATCGTGAAGTGCTCACGGCGGACCCGGTCATACCCTATCCCAAGCCCTCATGTTTTTTATTGGAACATTAGTTTATTTTGTATAGTTCCGGTCATTATAAAATTTCTTTGGGCTACATGCATAAGCATACCCCAACATCTAGATAAATACACACTACAACATATACCGATGCAATGCCCAAAGTTTTTACCCGGTGCCTACCGATGCAGCGCTGGTTCGGTGTTCGTGTGATTTAATCGATGCAATGAACCGACTTGTGTGCCAAACATCGCATGTCTTGTACAAGTATCTGGCGATGTGCACTAACTACAATCATATCTTGTAAAGTTATAACACCAAATACATTTGCTCCAATGTTCGAGTATAACACTTAGATCAACATCTTTGTGTTACCTTTCTATATTGGTATAACGTCTTCTTATGTGCAACACATGCTGACATAGCACTTTACAATGGTGCTTTCAACACTTGGATCAATATCCTTGTTCTACCTTCTCCATCCGGTGTATCTACTTATCAGAGAGTAATTATTAGAGCTAAATAGAGGTTGACCAACCAAAGGTTATACCATCACTCCGGAGGAGACATTGTTCCTCTACTCCATATGAGATTATGAGCCGACTCGACATGTCGCTTAGCTGAAGATTATTCCATCACACCGGAGGAGACATTGTTCATCTACTCCAGTGGAGACTATGAGCCAACTTGACATGTCGCTCAACCAAAGATCATACCAACACTCTAGAGGAGATATTGTTCCTCTACTCAGGAGAAGATCATGAGCTGGCTAGATAGGTTGCTTAACCAGAGATTATGTCATCACTTCGAAGGAGACATTGTTCCTTTACCCTAGAGGAGACTATGAGCTGACATGATATGTCACTCAACCAATGAGCATATCAACACTCTAGAGGAGATATTGTTCCTCTACTCAGGAGGATATCATGAGTTGACTAGATAGGTTGGTTAACCAAAGATTATGTCATCACTCTGAAGGAGATATTGTTCATTTACCTTAGTGGAGACTATGAGTGACGATATGTCGCTCAACCAATGATCATACCAACACTCTAGGCGAGACATTGTTCCTATACTCGGAGGAGATTATGAGCTAGTTAGTAATTGTTCTATTGATTATTTTACCATCACTCACGGGGTTGTTTCACCACCGGAGGGACCATGAGCTAAGATTGGTTACTCAACCAAAGTTTATAACATCACTCCAAGGAGACATTGACCATGGAGGAGCGATGAGCTAACTGATTGGTTACTCAACCAAAGTTTATAGCATCACTCCGAAGGAGACATTGTTCCTCTACCCGGAGGAGACGATGAGCTATCCGGATTGCTTACTCAACCAAAAGTTTATAACATCACTCAAAGGAGACATTGTTCCTTTACTTGAGGAGACCATGAGTCATCCGGATAGGTTGTTCAACCAAAGATTGCATCATTACTCCGGAGGAGACATTGTTCTTCTACTCCGGAGGAGGTTATGAGCAAGTTAGCAAGTTACTGTTACATTCATTATTTTACCATCACTCCGGAGGAGTTGTTTCACCACTTCCGAAGAGGCTACGGGCTAGTTGAAGTTTTAGCGGATCAAAGATTGCACCATCGGATGTCAATCCCTATGTAGATCATCACAAGCTCATAAACTAAGTCAAGATGGTTCATCCTTAAGATGTTTAGGGCGTCCTCCACAGGCGCCGCCGCTTGTGATGTATCATGGACCTAAGTCCTTTGAGTTGCTTAACTTGCCAACTCGGGAATGTAGTTATAGTGTGTGTACATTCCGCTACCGATGTAGCTAGTCATCCGGTAGCCTATACTGTGCGAAAGGAAGGTGGGTGTTCCGGCCTTCACTGCTGAGTCAATTAGCAAGGTTGCTCGGCTAACCACCGATGGTACACGTTCACCATGGGGAACACATTAGTAGGAGTTACCCTTTACATTCGGAGGTAAGCGAGCCATCCGATGTTATTTGATTGTTTCTTGATAACAAGTCCAATCACATAACCTAGGCAAAGTGTTGTTTTAGCTACTCGGTAGCTTCCTCCCATTATTTATGACATAAAGGCAATAGTCTTTAGCGGGGCATAGTTGGAGATCCCAACCTAGAAAAGCGAATAGCCTCTGGATCTCCTCTTCTAGGAGGTTCCAATGCCTCGGCTATAGTAGGACTACTCGAGCGAGGAAGCACGTAGCTCTCATTCATGACACCCAAAGGATGAGTCTACTCATATTACTCTGATGAGCGCGCGACCGAGGATGCTCAAGAGATTAGAGCTATTATTAATGACTCAAAACTACACAGGGGAAAGTTCTAGAGCTCGGGATCGAGTTTTGGGGTGTAAGGAAATATAACTCCTTGGGTTCGATACATGCGATGAGGAATTAGCTTAAAGTTAAGGTTCTAACATTCGGTGCTAATGCTCAATAGGCAATTATGAACTTTCTCCCGGATAGTGGGATAATACTTTATGTCAATGACCTTAGGATGGTTCGAAGAGACAACGGCTCGAGGCTATCGCGTAATGGAGTATTCGGTGCATACTTTTATGCCTTTGAATACTAGCTCTTCGGATCATACCCTAAAGATGGGTATTCAACCACCCATATGTCAATCTATTTCACATGAACATTTATATCTAGAGTGTAGCTCAAGGTGCAATTTCATGGTACAAGCCTATAGTTTAAGTCAAGCCTAGTGACTTGTTGGGAGAGACACTCCTCTAATCCACGGATGACATCATCTTTCCGAATGGTGTAACTTATACATGCTCTAAAAAGCCTAACATGGTGCAACTTCATGCATAACGTGTGTTTTAGGCATGCGGTCGAGATATATACTCGAGATATGGTAATATGCATCGTTTACAAGAGGTTAAGGCAAGATTAACAGTTCGCTACCAACAACTCTACTTATGTGCTTTTAACTCCATGGCAATTTTAGAAGCGTAAAGACAAAGAGTTCAAGCACTTACAAGTGTCGCAGCGATATGTGGGATAGAACTAGTGGGTGCGAGGAAAATGGTGCTTCACATGACCTTAATCCATAGGAGGGTATCCTCGACCTCCACGGATTGACTAACTTGAGACTCCTCGGTCTAGCACCTCATGACCCTCCGCACGAGAGTCTGCGAGAGGGTTGCTTTCTCCTTGCCCATATTGTCAAGTTCCTTGACCACGATCCTTAACACCTTAAAGTTTTGCTTCACGAATGGTGAAAAAGGTCCTTCATGAACTGGTCCGGCGGGAACGGAGGTTCCTCGTGGAGGAGTCCTCCTAGTCCCTTGTATCTCGGTGTTCAAGTTTTCCCTTCCTCAGGATGAGAATCCCTAATACAACCGTCCATTGCTTAGAACTTAGTAGATTGGTATAAGGGTCCCACGGATGGCGCCAATGTTTGAGCAAATATTCGTAGATGCTCTTCAACCCTAAGCTTGAGGAGACTCGCGGTAGCTCCTTCTTCTTGTAGGTGAAATAAGAGAACACCGTTAGCTCGCCTTGGGTTTTAGTCCGAGACCAAGCTCCGTGAGAGTAAGTACTTGGTATAAGTGAATGATAAATAATAAGTGATAAGTAAAGAGGAGTAAGGGTAGAGAAGTCTCTATCGGAGTATGTGTGTGAAAAGGTCCTCTTTCATGTGTGTGAACCATTCCTTTTATACTACCTGAGATTAGCTCCACGACATATCTCTTGTGGAAGCTAAGTTGTCTTTTAGGGGAAGCACATAAGGCGCTGACGAGCACCAGGCTTGGTCCTCGGGGTCAAAGTTGTCTTCATGCTAGTTGTGGACCAGACGCCTGTGCCATTCGTACATCATCGTACAATGTGTGTCAGTTGTCAGCGTACTAGTTCTGATGGAGATAATGTTCTACCTCCTGAGTAGACACATTCTCCTGAGTAGACAATGCTTCCTGAGTAGACATTGCCTCATGAGTAGACATGTTCTCCTGAGTAGACATGTTCTCTGAGTAGACAATGCCTCCTGAGTAGACATGTTCTCCTGAGTAGACAATGCCTCCTGAGTAGACATTGCTCTCCTAAGCAAACAATGCTCTCTTGGGCAGACATTGCTCTCTAAGTAGATATTGCTCTCATGAGCAAACATTGCTATCTGAAGCGGACAATGCTCTCCCGAGCGAGCAGCTCTCTCGAGTAAACATTGGTCTCTGAGCGAGACAGCTCACGTGCGGACAATTCTCTGACAATTCTCTGGCGAGACATTGCTCTCTGAGTAGAGCAGCTCACTGAGCGAGTACTCATGGGCGACAACTCTCTGGCGAGACAATGCCTCATCATAGATTGGTTTTGTCTTAGAAACATTTGGAGTTAATTGTGATTGTCTCCTCCGGAGTATCCGGAGGAGGACATACCTCATCAGGTATTATAGCCATTTAACCATTTCTCTTTCAATTCCTCATTTAAGCCTTATTAACCACTCATTTAAGTCTCAATTTGGCTAATCACGTCACTTTTACCTCAAGTAGCAAATCCACATACGAATTTCCATGTCCTCTTTTTTTTGTAATTATCACGCCCGCAAAGGAAGAATTTGTATATATTATATTTTGGGTGTTTCTAATAAACTAAAATATATTCATATGTATGACCAATATTACCTATCGTAAACTTGTATGTTTCAAAATACTACATTTTTTTTTCATTTTAGCTATTTAGTTTTGAATTTTATGTTTTATTTTAACATAATCAATGAGTTTTTATTGTGTGTCATCATAATGTATCAAAAACTAAATGTGCCAATAAAAATTTGTTAAGAAATTAGTGTGTCATTACACGTGTACTTAAAAGACTAAGTAAAATTTGTGTGATGAACAAAGTGTGTCACTATAAATGTAACAATATTTTGTAGTGTGCCACTATAAATATATTAAAATTTTGGTGTGTAAATGTATCAAAGATATTTAGAGTGACACTAAAAATGTGTTAGAAAATATTGGTGTTTCATTACATATGTATAAAGAAACTTAGTGTGTCAAAAAATATAATAAAAATGAACAAAGTGTGTCACTATAAATGTAATAAAATTTTATAGTGTGCCACTATAAATGTATTAAAATTTTTGTGTGTCACTATAAATGTATCAAAATATTTAGAAGGACACTACAAATAACAAATGTGCTAGAATATATTGGTGTTTCATTACACATGCATAAAGAAACTTAGTGTGTCAAAAAATATAAGAAATTAGTGTATCACCAAAAGGAAGAAAAATAAAACGTTTGAAACTGGTCAACTTGAATAAGGAAGAAAGAGAAAACGTTTTGACATTAATTGTGGACTAATGAAGAAAAACAGAACATGTGAAATTCGTCGAAGAACCAATATTTAATTTACTAATTTTGCCCTTTATTAATGAGTATTAATGCTATAAATATTTCAATATTTACTAAAACACCATTATTAACCTCAACCATTGATCAATTTTTGTTAGCTATATCCAAGGATTAAAATCCTTCTTATCCTTTCTACCTTTATCTACATTTTACAATAACTAACCTCTATATATATATATATATATATATATATATATATATATATATATATATATATATATATATATATATATATATATATATATATATATACTCCTTAAATAAAGCAATAAACACAACCTAAAACCGAACCTCACTCCTAACCTTAATTTAAGATTCAGCCACCCGAGCCTCAAATCTATACTCACATGCATACTCCTTACCAAAAAACAAGCCAAATCCCGAACCTCTATTGTAACACTCAACCACTCATTCCTACTTAATATAAAAGCACCAAACACACACACACACGCGCGCACCACATATTTACTTTTCTTTCTTCTCTCTTCTCTTAACCTAAAACAACCAGATCTCCCACTTAACAATAACAGTCGCCGCCACCATCGTTACCTCAACGAAAAAACCAGCACCGTGGCTCCCACCACCTTTGGAAACCACCACCAAGACCCGACACCACTGAAAATCTACTTCTCTGAAGACTTTTTCAAATTTTGTGGTTCTTCTTTATTTTCTATAAATCTATGTATTCTTCAAGTTTAAAGGTTCTTCTTTATATAAACATATGTATTCCTTACGTTTTGGAAGTTTTTATTTCTATTTTTGTACATATCTATTTTTTTTATAATTGAGTTGTAATAATATGGATCTGATCTAAGTTTTATTGTCGTCTTTTAAATGTGCAGGGGTCCCTTACAAACTAGACCAGATAGCTAGTGAAGCTAATAACCAATCAAAGTTGTCAACGTTTTTAGGTTTAAGAAGCAGTCTGATTCCCGGTGAGATGTCGCTATAGCTTTAGATGTAAATATTTCTGAAGTAAGCGACTCTGCAGAAGATGTAAAACAACCTAATTAAAAATTTGAATATTATGTGCGTGATAGTTTAGATGAATCAGAAGTTGAGGAGCCAACTTGCAATAATAATTGTGAAAAAGAATTTGAATGTTACGTGCGTGATAGTTTTGGTGTTTTTGGTTGGTGGTTATAGTTTTCGTGGTTTTTGTTAAATTGGTTTTGGCTGGTGGTTTGTGATTTGATTTTATTTTTTTGACGATGGTTTTTCCGGTGATTTGTACGGAGATTTGATGAGATCTAGCTGATGATGAAATATTCTCCGGTAGGTAAGAAGATGGCCAAAAAATTTTTAGGCAAGTTTCGAGTTTTGTTTTTTTGTTCTTGTAATAGCTAGAACTCAAACAATAATGTACTTGGGTTGTTTTGTTTGTTTTATTTTAGTCTTTTGTTTTTAATCTCAAGATTTATGAGTTTGAGTACAACCTCTAACAAAATTTGAGGCTATTTTGTGTAGGGTTTTTTTGAACACCAGTCATGAAGAAACGGTTTGGCTCGCTGTCGGTCTTGAGACATGAAAGCTCTGGTTTTCGTGTTTGGTTGTGTACGCTTTGCTTTGAGGTGATATTCCAAGTTTCAACCGTTTGGTGCCTTGATATTGTTTAGGCATTTCGGATCATGTCTGTAAGGATCATCCGAGATCTGCTTTTATCTTTATGTTTAAGGTTTGAGCTTAAAAAAGCTTTTACGATCAAAAGTATGATGGGGTTCTTTTGGAGTTTCGATATTCGCATCGGGTTGTTCAAGTTATTTCATTAAACAAATGCTATCAAAATTTTAGGTTCTTATGGTGGCTGACAACTTTTTGCTAATGTGTTTCAATGGGACCATATACCTTAAATAAGTTTGAATTTTGAATTCTCAAACAAAGCATTTTGTGGCAGAACCAAAGATAACTCAAGGACCCAAAAACTGAAAAAGGACAATGTAGGTTGGACAATATACAGTAATACATATGCTTTATGGCTATGATGGACATAGGTAAACATGCATAAGTCAAAAAACGTTTAGACAAGAAAATATCATACATAGTTGAAATCACAGGCTTTTAGTAACTCATTTAAATGATTTCTCTATTGCTAAATATCTCATTATTAGGCTATTAATCAATTTTGTGATACTTCAATGGTTATATTTTATAGAATGATGTACGTCTGGAAAAACACAAAGGTTAATAAGATTATTCAATTTTGTAAAGAAATTGTAAAGCGTTTTATAGTCACTCAAATTCTGAGACTTAAAATAGTTGAGATGTATGAGTTTAGAAATTGTGTGTTACACATAAAGTCACATTTATAAATAATTTAAAACATGTGTTCTGATTGTTATGATGTACATGTTTAGAAATTATGTTTTATACTTGTGTAACGAATAATGGGCACATATAAAGACACTAAACGTGAAAACATATTGATTGGCCCAACAAAATTTTATCAAAACTACAAACTAACGACGCAATGCGCAAACACTCGCCTATGCAACTATGCCATTAGAAAAACAGTTCGTCCAAAAAAGAATTCCTTGATATTACAAATACTGTTGTCGAAGAAAAATATTTGCCGTTGAAATTTTGTCGAAACTATACGTCGCTGCCGCTAGGTGAGTTTAGGTGAAATTTTGAATCAAATTATAATATGCACAACATTGTATTGGTTGAAGTTGTGCATGCTATTAATTTTACTTCGGCCTTCATCTTTGTAAATAATAGTTAGACATGTAATATAAGTAAAGACAATATCAATGGTACAAAAATCGTTTTTTTTTAATCCAAATCACGTGTATGATTTTTTGCATTCAAAAGTTATGCGTATAATAGTAACTAATGAAACTTAAAGCGTCGTAAGACGTAGATTGACGCGACCAAGTTCTTTCACAACTATACACCACCGCAACTAAGTTATTTCAAAATCATATACATTGCCGCTAGGCAATTTAGATATGACACTTTTGTATTTGAAATTAATTTGTGATTGTTGATAAATGTTATTATAACTTTTTGGTGGATATATGTTTATTATATACAAAGCTCGAATCTATTATTATTTTACTTTTAATTGACTACTAAATTTAATAACGACATTTTCAAAAAATAATGCAACCATGTCACTAGAAAAACATTGTAACTTAAAACAATATTACCAGAAAATGATTCCCTTACGCTACAAAAACAATATGATGATTAAATCATTCGTCGTTGAAATTTGGTCGAAAATAGATACCGCTACTGCCAGGTGCGACTACTTGGCTAGATACCGTTGTTGCCAAGCGCCTACACGGCTAGATACCCCGCTAGCTAGGCGTAAGTACTCGCCTGATACCGCTGCCGCTAAGCGCAAGTAATCGTAAATATCGGCTGCCGCTAGGCGCGGGTACTTTCAGTATATATATATATATATATATATATATATATATATATATATATATATATATATATATATATATATATATATATATATATATATATATATATATATATATATATATATATATACATTATATATAAGAGGAGGCATGCCACATAAAATGCCACTTGGCATCCCATAATGCCATGTCATATTTCCATGTCATCACATTATTGCCATGTAAGCAAATTTCGGATTAATTTGGAAAATGTTAAAAAAAACGCCACTTGCAAGATTTGAACCCAAGGTGTTGGTAATATTAATAGACATGATAACCACTAGAACAACACATGTTTTGATTTATATCTTGAAAGTCTAAATTTATAAACCTATGCAACCAATTATAAGAGATAAGTAGGAGAATCCCTAAAACTTAGATAATGTTAATCAAAGATATACTAAAAGAATACTTTTTCTCAAAAACCCTAATATCTTTTTTTTCCTAACAATCTCCTCAACGGATTTATGTGTTTTCTCCTGCACAGGTTTGCAACCATGAACGATTTACATGATGTGTAATGTTTATTTGATCTATTATTTAAAATTATGCATTCTTCTAATTAAATAACAACTCATATGTTTTTTTTTTTTTGATAAAGTGTAATTACACACGTAAAGGAGTTTGAATATAATTTATCCCGTATTCGTTCATGCAGTATTTACATATGTTTGTTGTTGCTGTTGTGAATTCTTCACATGATCTTCAATGAATCACTAAGCTTTACGTACCTCTACTTTTGGTTTTTATTCATAACGTACATGTTAATGTGCCATGTGTTTATGAGATTTTTTGTTTATACAGGCATTACAGGATCATCTGTTAGGATAAAGGTGCTTGATTTTGCCAATGGTGTTGTTCATGCTCAGGATTATGTCTCTGATTCACTTGCCACTGGCCCTAGGAAAACCTAAAACTTCAATGGCTTTGTTTCCAATAATTATCTAGAATTGGTTCACCTCCCTGAATCTTTTTGTTCTTGCTTTTTATGAACTTATCGTCATTCTCAAAAAGGTGCTAAGCTTTTGGCTCCCATTTTGCAGATTGATGTTCAATCCTTATGCAGAAACTATTTATGACTATATAGGAGGGATGGAGGATATTAAAAAAGCTAAAGTATGCATTTATCACTCTAGAATAGTACTTTATTTAATGCTTCTATTAATCAAATTTCGGTGTAGGTTAGAATCATTCATCCTGCCAGCGTTTCATTCGTGAAAGATTGTGGTGAGTTCTTGATTTAATATTTATACTACACGTATAATTCATTAACTGATAATCAGATATGCAAAACATTGTTACTTTTTGTCACTCTTTGTTTTAGGTCCATCACGATGCCTACTAAAAGCTTGAGCTTGAGTGAATTTAGTTGTGGATTAAAGAATGTGCTTACAAGTGGCTTTCGCATTTGGGATTAGTTGCCTTATTTAACTGCTTGAAACAATACTAAAACCTAGAGGTGGTAAATTAGACATCTTTATCAGTAAACAGGTGATTCGCAATGGGTTTAAAGCAAATATAGTTGTGATTAATATTGCCGCAAATTTCAGAATGCATTAAGCCCCTTTAATCTAAGTTGTGATTATCATTGCAACAATGTAATTTATTAATCGTAATTAAGTAATAAACACGTAATTTTTTGTAATACTTGGGAAAAAATGGGAAAAGAATTTGTGGGTTGATCTGGCCCGACTGGACTAATGTGACCCGTACTTAAATGTACAGATTTCAACCCGTTTACCCAACCCAACATGTTACCACATCTACCAAAACCTCTTTCCTCTGCAGTTCACATGGTAGGCTTAAAACTTTATAGCCAAAGGCATTGGTTTTTAAATGCATCACAATTCACAAACATGTCTGCTTATAACCTGAATGTTTTTGTGATGGAGACTAAACACAACTACGCTATCTAAATTTTGTGCAAAACAGTAAATTACTGTCTTGTACGCATTGTCTGGGTTTTTTAAATGAATTAAACATACTACATGGGTTTCGTGTGCTACTAAAATTCACAGGTAAACTGTCTTTATTCTTCTATTTTAGAGGTGTATGCATTAAAGGTGGGTCGTTTGGCTTATTTATATACTTAAAACTTTCAATAAAAAAATCAGCTATTTCTCGTCTACTACTATTGGTTTATGAAAGGATTTTATACTTTAGAATAATAACCAACGTGAAGATGGTTACAATATCTTTCAATGGTTCGTATAATAAAGTAATCATACACGCACGCCTCCATGTATGCAATAGTAAGTTTTGATGTTGAGTGTTAAAATGTCAAAATGATTGATAGTTCAAAATGCTAATTATGTTATATAATTTTTATTGTGGGTCACCATTTTCTAAAATATAATGGTTACTGAAATCAGGGACAGGAATAACTTGATTTATTTGTTATTGATGTTTCCCCTTGATGCGAGGAGCTTCTTGATTCCGTTTTGTTGAACTTAGGTATGATCATAAATCTATTATTCTCTTATCACATGGGTATTGTTTGATTGTAAAAAAAAGTTCTAAGTGTTATTGGTTATGAGCTGTTCAAAGTGGGTTTGCTTTCATTGTTGAGACCATATTTGATGGGCAAGGAGATTGTCCGATACCAAAAATTTTGAGAGGATATCTTGTAATGGCGGACTAAGAGTGTGTACTCCAAAGGTGCCTTTGTTGCTTATTATTATTTTTTAATTTTTATTATTATTATTTTTATATACAACAAGTAAACTGTTTTAAACGCCCAAACAGGTTATAGGTTGAGGCGCATTTTTGAAAGATCTTATTTAGGGGTGTTTGTTTAAGCTTATTGTTTTGGCTTATGAGATTTTGGCTGGGGGTGTTTGCTCTTGCTTCTTTATTATGCTTTTCAGTTGCCACCACTATGCCAACTACCTAAGCCAAGGAAAAAAAACCCTTTTTCGCAAACCATGTCTACTACAAAACTGAAGATCGCAGGAGCATGGAGTGGAATCCTAGAAGCAGATTTAAACGAATGGACACCCTTTTTAAAGCAACAAATTTTAACCAAAATAGACAACAACTGTAGCAGTAGTACTAACAATAATGATTCTATTAACCTTATTTGTGCTGGCAAAGTGTTGAAAGATGATCTTGATGGGACCCACGAAAAAAAAGCTGGTTGAATTTGGTGTTAAGAATAATTCCAAGATTTTGGTTGCTAGAGTGTCTCCTGATCATGGCAAGGAGTTGGTTTCTGAAGAGGAGAAGACTAATAGGCTTCAAAGATTAAAGGCTGCTGCTACTTCATTGGCCACTAGACATGTTGATGGTTCGTTGGCACTAGAAGACTTCAATCTTGAATTGGAGAATCAAAGTGGAGAGAAAGTGCAGCTTGGTTCTGAGAACGATCAACGTGCGCTAATGATGGGGCTTATGTTTCATGGAAAAGCAAAACAATTGGTAAAAAGAAAATGTATGAAGATGTTGTTGAAGTTCTAGCTATGGGCGAGGAGTCTTTTTCGGTATGTGATTCCAAGGTCGTTGAGCTAATCGACAATGTCCCAATACTTCAAATACACATGGTTTGGTGTTACTTTATGCTCAAAGACATCAGTAAGCTATCAGTAGCTGGAAAACGACTTGAAGATGCTCGTAAAGGAATTGAACGATCTCACGGAAAGGAATCCACTCGTCTCAGACTCCTTCACGGAAATTCCCATCCTGAACTTGCATTGCACTTGCGATTGAAACTGCTTGAAGGTATAGTGGCGTACCATAGTGGCAATATAGAAAAAGCAAAGATATCGCTGAACAGTGCTAGGAGTAGATACTTGCAGCTCCAGGTCCCGGATGAGAAGCTATCTATGCTAATGGGGATGGGGTATGGACAAAGGGCTGCAAAAAGGGTCCTACGCATGAACCGTCAAGATGTTGAGCGTGCTGTCGATTTTCTTATTGAGGAAAAAGCTAAGAAGGAACAGAAGCTTGAGGATGACATTAGGCGGAGAAACGAAATTATGGAGCAGAAGAAGTTTGGAGTTACGCCACTTAAGAAATCCGTTAATCTCGAGAAGTTAAAGGAACTGGTATCATATATTGAAAAGGAACTTGCTGCAGAGGCGCTTAGAAGAAATGAAAATGAAACTCAAAGAGCTCTAGATGACTTGACGAATCCAGAGACTAATTCTGATATTCAGCTTTTCATTGAATCAAAGAAGAAGAAGAGATTACGTCAAGCTGCAAATGCTACTATTGAGAGACTCACAACCTTGGGATTTCCTAGAGATTCAGTTGTGGCTGCTGTTCGTACTTATGGAACAGAAGAACTGGCCTTAAACCATCTGCTCCAGTAGCGGACAATGTCGGGAGTTCAAGTGGTGTTGGTGAAGGTTCATCAAGTGTTGCCAATGAAACCACCCAGAATGGAGAGTAGTATTTGTAAATTAGCAAGTATATATGTTAGATAATAGCAGCTGATACGACTTTATTGTTACAGTTAAAGTGGACGCCTTTAGGAGTTAAATTTTTCTCTGTTCTGTGAATGCAAGTATGTAGTTGCTTGTCCATGTGCTTTAGGTTTAGCAACACCAATGGTTGTGCTGGTAAGACCTTTTGTCTTAGTTGATTTTTGCTGATTTTCTAGGTTTGAACATCTCTTGGTGCTACAAAAGGATTGCTATTGCGTGGTGCAAGTATCTTAGAAAAGTTTTCTGCAGTGAACACAGTTGTTTTTGACAAAAGAGGGACATTGACCATGAAGGAGACAATTGTTTTCGCTCAAGGCTGTGAAGGTAGGATTTAAATAAGTATCTTAGAAAAGGCTGTAAAGGAAAACATGGTTTAACAGGTAAGTATAAGCACTTAAGTGACACAATACTTATTATATGGAGGTGTTCAATAAAATTTGTTGTTTGTTGTGTTGTAACGACATCAGCTGAAAAAGCGATTGACACACATTCAATAAAGTGATATTTTATTCATTTCGTGAATAAAATATCACGATTGTAATAAGGTTATTCATTTTGACGATTCTTCGTTTACAGCTGAAAAATTGCTTAGATCGATAGTGCGACCAGATGTGATATGAAATACAAGTTACGGGGGATATATCTAGCCTACAGCTTACCCAAACACCCGCTTCAGTAGGTGAATTCTGTAGAAAGTTTAAGAAAGCTATTAGTAGTGCTTGGCATTTTGATGGTGGAAGAATTAAGTTTATCATCATGTGCAGAAGTGAAAAATGACAGAAGAAGATTTGAGATTGAGTTGAAAGAAGATGAGAAAGCTATTGCTTCTTGGACTGAGATTCTTCTTGATTAACCTAAGAATCTTGATCTTGATACAAATGTCATAGCTTAAAGGCTATCATGATAAGAAAGATGTTCCAGTGGTGATCATTACTCATAATAAGGCTTTTCTTTATCAATCATGCACAAAAATAGTGGAGCAACTGGAGGAAATCAAGACTACAACAGGCTTAGGTTAGCAGGTTAAGTGGTGCAAAAACTTATGGACGTGTGTCTTCCGCTAAAAAGGTATTTTTTTCCGCATAATATTAGAGTAGTCATGAAATATGTATTACATTTTAGTGCTTTCATGTGTGTGTGCTGATAATTTAGGTACCATATGAAACTAGCCCATTCATCGGATGGGTATTGAAGTTAATATAATTGTGTGAGAAACGTTCATTAAAAGGCAAGCCTATGCAATGAATAACGTTGTTTTGGTTCTCATACTTTTCATTGTTCTTTTTACATACAATACATGATTACTTTATTTTTGTTTCTAATTATTTTTTTAACATATTTTCCGTTATTCATTTTTTTATTTACGTTCATATGATTTTGTCAAACAATATTATGTAATTACCCATCGTTGGGCCAGCCAAGCTGTGTGAAAAGGAGTAATCACTTGCATTTGCGGTGTATTTGTTCAAGACAATTTATCTTAATAGTTTCTTAATGTTCGCTCAAGACAATTTTTTTTCACATGTGTTTCATTTCAATAATTAAGTAATTTTTTTTTTTTTTTTTTTTTTTTTTTTTTTTTATCATTTATGGATCTGATATGATGTATGTTTATCATTTTCTTCAATTCATGGTTTTATATTAATAAAGTATGAAGTTTTATTCCGCATATGAGTAACCATTATTTAATTATTTTGTTATGATACTTCTAATTCTTATTTGTACACATAATACATGATCAATAAATCATGGTTTTCTATAACCCGGCAATACATACATATTCTTATCACAACAAACATCAAACAAAACCATAAATCCATTCGAGATAATTCAAATTGGCCAACATCATCTAAATTTGGTAAAATAATAGTTGGAAGCACCTATATACAATAACTAAATAAACATAATTAACAAAAACAAAATAATAATAATAAATGTTAATAATCCACTAAATCATAAAAATAAAAACCATGAAGTCATACCCGTCCATCGGACGTTTTGACACTAGTATATATATATATATATATATATATATATATATATATATATATGACTTTATTTTCGAGCCACTTTAAATCACGAGCTGCAGAACCATCTTTTACAACTAATAATACATGATATACGTCGTTTAATCTCCATGAAATTTTGTTATTTTTTTAATTGAAAAGGGTATAATAGTAAAAACATTTTCATATTATTTTTGTTTTTTATAATTTCCGTTTTTATAGATCTTAAAATTCGGGTTTTTTTTTTTTTTTTTTTTTTTTTTTTTGGTGCTAACATGTTTTCAAATAGTCATAGTGCATACGTGTTTTTTATACCTAATTTTTTTTTTAAATCTCAAGGAGCATGCATGTTTCTTTTTTGTTCAAGTAGGCAAATGTGCATACATGTTTTTCTCAAATAATTAAGGTGCGTATATTTCGATTAGTCAAATGCATACATGCTTTTTGGCTAACATTTTTCTTATCAACCTACCAATATGTTTACATGATAATTATTTTTTTTAAGTTTGAAGCAGAAAATTAAAGAACATAAATCATTATAAAATAAAAACAAGATTGATATACTTAAATGTTACATTTCACTTGATTACAAGTACAAAACACATGCAATAAGCATATATCTCAAAAGTCACAAATTATCTTCGTGTATAATCGTGTTCATCCACTTCCTCTTAAATGATATCATCATCTTCATCAATCAATCGAAACAAGCGTGCGAAAACAATTAAACCACAAACAATAAGAAATGAAAATTAATCACGACAACTAGCATAACGCATATGCACAATCTTGTGTATATTAAACTAATGATGTAAATATGTTTTTAATCATAAACACAAAACATATATATTTTATAATCAAAACACAAAACATATATGTTTTGTACGTAAATATATGCATCTTTCCAAAACTTATATGTTTTATAATCCAAACACAAAACATATATGTTTTTTTTTTCTTTTTTTACAAGGTCCATCCGTGTAAAAAATTAATGAAAAGTATGGCAAAAAGTCAGATTAGAGACAAACTAATTTTGCTCGAATGTGTAAATTAGTTCAATTCATAGATAGAACAAAATTTTCTTGATTGGTCTTGTTGGCTTTTACACTGATCTTATGGCTTTTTTTACACATACGCATGTGAACTTCAATTCATAGATATAAAAAAATCTTCATGTTTTTTTCCCACAATTGAACCCATAAGATTATCAACAACTAGACTACATACACAATTATTATATTTCAATTTGGATTTACCCCAATTAAATTCGATAACAACACAAATTAGAATAAATTAAATAACACAATAATAAATTGACAGAAATTAGAGGTAGATTTTCATTTCACATTAACTAAAAAGAAATACAATTCATAGCCACCAATTAAACATCTATATTCCAGATCTACAAAATAAAACCCAACCTAAATCTACCATCAACCAAACACAACCTTATCAAGACCTAACCTAACATCAAAACAATCCTAGATCTAAACAAACTATTCAACCGTTGGTGATTAATTCAAAATGGTCACACACATGACTAAAAATATGAATGTTCTAGTATATGATATCTTTCTTCAATTCTCACGTCAACTATAAGGAATTAAAAAACTTAACAAAAATCGTTTTTATTATCATATAGAAATAAAAAATATATCAATAAAATAATCATACAAATAAAAAAAATCACATAACAAGAAAACAAACCTGAAAGATCCACTTATTCATAATAATAACAGAAGTTCTTGCCCAAAAAAGAAACTTGCTGGAAAAAATCAAGAAACCACTCTCAAGAATTGGCATAAACCGCTCCCAGGAAGGACTGATACAACAAAAAAAACACCAGATCTAGAACCATGGCTAACGAATTATTGTTTATCAATAACATGACCCGTCTTTACTAGTATAAGGGTTGTTTATTCGTGGCTTATAGAGATCAAGAGAACAGAGGTGGGAGAAGAAAAAAAATGGAGTGGTGGTTTTGTGAGAAATATTAGGTCAAAATAAAACTGATAATTTGTTATCCGGGACATTTATGAAAAAGTATTTGTAATTCCTAAACTACCCTCTAACCATTTTCAAAGTTAACTTATTGTTTCACTTTATTACATTTTGGCACAGCTCATTTTAACCCTTGATCAATTAATCCGATTATTTAAAAGTGGTTCTCATGAGTCTCGCGTTTAAGTAGGGTTCGAAAATAAAGTTTATTATATATATATATATATATATATATATATATATATATATATATATATATATATATATATATATATATATATATATATATATATATATATATATATATATATATATATATATATATATATATATATAGTGGCAAAACCGTCCAGATGGGCCGGTATGACTCATGGTTTTATTTTTAGGATTTAGTATAACAAATATATATTAAAAGGTAATTAAAAGTTTGGGGTTTTCTTTTAAGACTTTGTGTGACCCAGGATTATTAAAAATTAAGTGTAAGCGCTACCCACTCCTGAATGTGACTCGCTGCAGCTTTTTAGGATCATTCACCACTCATGTAAGAGCCTAAAGATGAGACTAAAACATATACAAATATAATGGAATGAATCTAAAGAACACAAAAATCCAAAATACAGTTAATCAGATGACTCCAAACAATCTAATAAAACACAAATTACATTCACATGATTAGCTGTGTATCCCTATGGTGCTTCTTGAGCTCATCACTATCTATTAATAACTCATCGGCTATTTGGATCTTAATGATTCGAGTTTTAGCAATTTCACCTTTATTCAAAGACCCTTTACCATCATTAACTGACACACAATCTTTGGAACTCCAACTCAAATTTCGTTACTTAGGAAAACAACGATGGTTTATGCCTTAAAAAGTACCATGTTACCATATTAGGAATTATACAGAAGGTGGTCGAAAAACAGATCATCTGGGTGATCGAACTTCGATAAACGTTTACCTATTGACTGTTGAAGGGGTTTAGGATTGTTCATCGTAACTACTCAACTTTTTATTAGTAAGAGACATAATCAGTATTTGTTATACCATTTCTTTATGCTCACAGTCAATGAAGATGAAATATTGTTAACATATGAAACACCCTAAAACAATAATATATCCGGCAGTAGTCATACTAAAAAACATAGAAATTTTGGACAAAAGAATTTTGGGTAGACCTGACCTGATTTGTTTTACCCATACACAGAATTACCCGTTTTTTACCTATTATGCAACCCAACTCATCGATTTTACACCTATACCCTCGGATGTATGAAATATATTGATATATATTATAACATAATCATACCGTAAGATTCTTATAATTTTGTGATATCATTTGTTTTAGAATAGATTACGGTGAGAATTTTTTGTCATGCTTCTTTAGTATCTGTGATTTTATGTATCCCCTTCGTTGCCAGTACCCAAAGAGCATGTGGAGGAAAAAAATGGTTTCAGGCCATCATCAAGGTATCCTTAACACCCTTGAGATGATTAAGAGACTTGTTAAACAACATTTTATTTAATGCTCAGACATACATTTGAATTGATATTTTAAAGGGCTCAAATATGTTGATATATTAGACCAGTGATATTTTACACAAAAGATAATACTTTACCAATGTACCCTCTTTAAGTGTTTTTTAAGATAAAATGATTACAAAAGCGTATATTATCATATCTCATTTTACTAATAAAAATTGTTACATGTTTACACATATAATTCCTTACAAAATCTTGTCTAGGGACTTTGTCGCCACGGATTGAAAAAGCATATCGGGCACCAAATCTGTGTAAGCATGTTGCTCAAACTTTTCTGCGTCACATAAAACAAAAACAAAAAAAAATATAAATGTTTGCATAAAGCGAAGAATAGCCATATGTGTGCAGCGAACACTAATGCAAGCCTTTTCACGATTTGGTGATGCTTCCACAAACCCATACTGCGCTCCGGCGAGATTGGGTGTTGTTGTTGTTGTTGTTGTAGTGATGCTTCCACAAAGATGTATTCCAATTAAACCACATCTCAAGAACAGTACTGGAAATGCTTGCATGTGCTGTAACAGTTTTAAAGCATAAGTTAGATCATTAATTAAAGATAAAATCACATACTTAAAGACAATGTACTAACCAGAGTTCACAGAGGTCCCTGCATCAAGAACCCAAGAAAGTTTCTGATAAGGAGAGAAATCGGTTGGAGGTCTTGAAGAAAAGTTAAGTGAAAACTCCAATGTAGATTCCAATAGCCAACCTAATCAAGATAAACCCTAACAAAACAAATAAAAGTCCATGTCGTTCAGCCTAGAGAATAAAAGGATACATCAAGATTTAAAAACTGGTCAACATAACACTGAGCTATCTTTTCCACTCGGTGTATGTTCATATTTGGTTCAGACCCGTGTTTTGCAAAAATATAAAGATATAATAATAAAAACTGGCTTTTCAGTATCCAGGCTAATTCTGGTTAAGATGATTCCAGACTAATAACCAGTGCAATTTAATCTAATCCAAACTAAACGAATAGGAAGATAAATTTTAAAGATGGTAGTTGAAGCATACAGATTCTAGTTCCTTCCCATCAAAAGCGACGATCTCCGATAGTTTCTGCAGTAGTCTCATATCAAGACCAAAACTATTATAATCATTCACAGGCAGAGTTTCAAGCCAACAACTCAAACCAGAAGGTTGGCATAACATGCCAGTGTTCATCACACAACAGCTAGATACATCGCCCAACAATGAAGCTTGCTCCGTAGTCTCGGCATTCTTTTCCAGCTTGCCCTTTTTGTAATTAAATTTACTTAAAAGTGTCTGCAAAATTAACATAGGAGTCCAATTATATAATGTTGAAGCCATCAACACCTCTTACAAAGCGAATACTTTGCACGTAATTAATAGATCTTGCCACTCTAAAGCGATGATAGAACAAATAAGTGGCCTTGGGGCCCGTTAAGGGTTATTAAAATGATATGGTTGTTTAATCCCTAGTGTTCATCATTTCGCTGTACCAACTACTTTGGGGTAAAAAGCATTTCTTTGAGAATCGATCGCCTTTGTAGAAATCAGTCCATTTGAGCCCAAAATCAAATTGTCTTTTCCATATCTACACCTACATCAACACATGCAAAGACAAAGTGTGTGTTTGGTCTCTATTCATATAGTTGAAAGTTTGGAGAATTTGTACCAGTTCCTTTCTTCCATTTCTGGTTCGGCAGCCCAACTCAAAAAGGAGACAATATCTTTTCCCATCTATAATTAAAATAAAGAAAGAATCCAAATGTGAGAAAAATATTAACAATAAGCCTATTAACCATTAGCTTAATAAAGGATCAACCAACCTGGGCCTCTGTTGCTGGAGTTCCATCTTCGTATTCAACAGCGCCATCCATAAGCATTTTAGGCATTGCAATTGCTCCAACAGGAAAGTAAGGATTATAGTGCAGACCTTCCCTGATCTGCAATTCATTCGTAGATTCGCCATTACGTGGAAGAAAGAGGATGATATATACACGAAAACAACCGAATCTGATTATTAATGGCTTTAATTTATACGTGTGCAAATGGAGTCACACTTATGGACTATAAAAGCATCTTATAATACGAATTTTTACATTATTAGCAGAAATAGCAGCTGATGCTTAGAATTAGCAGCAAAAACCAAAGTAGCAATGACAAAACCAAAAAAGTACTATTCAATCTACTTGGAACAAATAGACTACCATGATAGTATAATTTATTTTCCAATTTGCAATAGTCATGGCTATTTTAAGGAAACAAAACACCCCTTATTTATATGGTGAAAACACAATACACATGTACTAAAGAATTGTCATCAAATGACTATGCCATCGCAACCAAGATTACACTTTGTGCCACTCGGAAAAATAACTCTTTGAACAACTTAACTATCCGAATTAGAAAGTTTAAAATTATACTTTTCCATTTCATCGTAGTTTAAGACCTAGACCTCAACTCATAAGAATTTATACAAGCATATCCATTAACTTCTTTTTCTTCTTTAATAAGAAAATTTTAGAAAATAAAGCTTACTTTATAGAAGAAAATAGAAAACATACTAACATGTAAACAAAGATTGGCAACTTACAGAAACACCATCTGGAGGATCACGGTTACCAGTCAGTAGCGCAAACACATAGTTCTGTCAGTTATGACGAGCCTGAAGAAACAAAATATATAAGAACTCTAACAACACACCAACATAGCTCTAAAAAAAGTAAGCAGCAGGCGAGAAATTACTTTGCTAATAAGACTTAAACACGGAGGATAAGCCTCCATTAGCAAACCTAGCGACTTGCTCATTTGGATAAGGTTGAGGAAATCGATCACTCGGTTTGCGGGACATGTAAACATCTCACCCTCATCGTTAGGACCATCAACCACCTCAATTTCGTGACCATTGCCTTTGTTTCCTCTTAGATATATGCAACACCCACCAAGTCACGATATGAAATCAAACCCATCGAATGACAGGATGCACATACTTGTGTGTACACCTGGTGACCACGTCGAATCCTGTTTATGGTCAAACAAAAAAAATGCAAAAAGTCAATTGTTTGAAAAAATCCGTAGATGTACATACTGAGCTGCATTTATTTGGAATTGGTACTGAGCTCTCGGTTGAAAAAATCATGATACTTTTGGTCTTACAACCTACGTTAAGTCTATTTCACGTTTTTCCATTTCAGTGAGAGTTTAAGCACAAAGTATACATTTAAAGATTCATAGCTTATGATTAAAAAATTGAAGGACCTACAAAGTAGACCAATAATTTTGAATAACGGTGGATAGATATTTCAAAATCCATTTACTCTACCCATGTAATTTTCACCTAAGAAGGGGTCATGTATCAAGTCCGTAATATCAGTATGAATCATTTCAATTAAGTTTTCCAAGCACCTACTTTCTCTTGTGAGTTATGGGATGTAGAAAATGAGCTTATTATATCTATTTTGAAGCACCGAGTGAAAGAAATAAAAGTAGACACTCACTCTAAACAAAAGATTTTGATAATTAGTGTGTTCATGTTTCTTAGAATCAAAGAAAAACAAAAACATCAACTTTCAAACTTTACACCCAACGGATCCGACGGGTTTAGCAGTTATCATCATTAGCACGACATGCCGAACAAAGTAGCAGAACTGAGCACTTTCAACAAAGCATTGTCAGATAATACCCGACTTGCCACATACATACTTTAAGTGCCAAAATGCATCTAACTAACTTACGATGTTTCATAACTTCTATTCCAACAGTTTTCTTACAGCGATAGCACACTCATCAAACAAAAAAAATATTAAATTGCAAATAGATCAAAATATGTATCATAAGTCTGATATATATACCCGCAATCTGTAGCACGGAAATATAATAAATTCATATATTGGTACCTTGCTAAAGTCAGTTCCATTGAACCCATATAAGATTCTGAGTCATATGGGGTTCGATATCAATCTTCAGCTCCATCGGTCACCTTAATTTCCATCAGCCTCTCCACTCGTAATTCTCGCAAATATTTGTTATACACAATTATAGTCTGAATGGAACAAATAAAATCCAAAATTGTTTAATGCATATTTTTTTCAATACCTTAAGGAGCCATAAGTAAGGCCAGCAACATCATCAAGCTTATCAATCCAGCCTGCATAGCCGATTTAAACAGACAATACCAGTCTCTAAACAGTTAGAGATTGTAGCGCACCTGATTACCAGATACTTTTCACTAAATAAGGGATACCAAATCGCACCTGATTACCAGCCATATCTATCATATTTTTATCTCCTTTAGATACTAATTCATCAACAACTTCGACACTATAAAAAACAACAAACCCAAATCCCATATATCGGTTGGTCGCATGATCACGTACAATTTGGTGCTCTGCGACCTTTCCATACTTCAAAAAGAAAGTTGCAAACAGAAAATAGTAGTGTACCTTCACCGAGTGACGTTGGAATACCCTTGACAAATATCTTATTTGTTTTGAAATCCTTTGAATTAACGGATCCTTTAGGAATGGTCCTCTTAATCTCAACCTAAAAATAACATGAAAAATATGATCAAAAGATATTGAGGCCAATAAGATGTAACCACATATAGCAACCACTTTTAGTCTTTACCTTTCCACTAAAGACATGGGTGTCCTCGATAACCTTGTCCACAACAACATGATCGAAATGCTATGAATCCAAATCCCCTAGGTTAACCAGTCATGCGGTCCATCATTATCACAGAATCTGTTATATCTCCATACTTCCCAAAGTGCTTATTAAATTCATCTGATGTTTATAGAATAACACTTGATACAAAAACTTATTTATTTACAGAAGGGCAAAGCATCAACGTATAATAATTTTCAATGTTAGATTAGTTAAAAAAAAAACATGATACAACGTGATACAAAAAATCAATTAACCTATGACTTGTAAGTTTAATAGATGATCATAACATGTATTTATCTAAAAACAATCAATGGCTTATACAATCATGTATTATACATAATGAAGCGATCATATATACCTCATAAAACTTCCACAAACGTAGACCCAAAAACAAAAACAATTTGATCAAGTAGTGGAATTCTAATTGTTTGCCATAAGAAAAAAAAAACAAACTCATCACAAAATCTTGAAAATAAAAAAAGGAAATCTGAAGAAGGTTCGAGTACTATAAGTGTGGAAGAACCATAAAATCCAATCATTGAGTGGTATTACTATTCAAGGCGTTGTGAGGTCATGAGAAAGAATGTCCGTCACAGATGACATGGCACTCAATGCGACCTTGAACGTCTTGAGAACAACCAGTTTCACAATTGTTCTTACTGTCGAAAATCTAAAGAAAAAAAATAATCAATTCGTTAACATCATAAACCATCACCATCATCATCGCAAAAAACCAACAATATGTAAAAAATATATACGAGAGACCATTAGGGTTTTAGGAAAAAGAGGTTTTGAGACAACAACAATAACATAATTGACGTAACGGGCATCAAAGAACCATCTTCAAGTGCCCTAAAAACTTAAAATAGTAGGAAAAACCCTACTTATCCCGATTAAAACATAAAAGGTACGTTTATTCCAGGATTTGACTATTTGAGATAACTTATCCTAAGTTTTTCTGATGGATTTATGCCTCCATCTTTGTATCCGATATCTCATAACACAGAAAAAATTAAAACTGGATAAACTTGTAAAACTTAAAAGTCAATAAAACTTGTTAGGGATTATTAACCTGTAAAAGTTAAAAATCCTAAAAACTTGTTAGGGATTCTTATATTTTGGAATAATATATTTATACAAAAAAATAAGTTAAAAATATTTAAGGTATAATTATCTTGTAAGTAATATATATCATAATTTATTTTAATTGTTATCTTCATAATATACATACCTAAAATACAAATTCCAGAATTTTTTATAATCTCCTTATTTGTATTGATTTGAAAGATATAAATCAAAAAACAATTTACTCTAGTGGTAAGTTGTTTACAAAAAACATGAATGACCCAAGTTCAACTCCAACAAATGTCTTCTTTTTAATAAAAAAATTTTAAATTAAAAATAACAAAAAAAAAACAATTTTAAATTTTATTAAAAAATTGTACATATATTAATTAAAAAGCCACGTGTCATTTAAAAAAAAAAATGCCACATAAACCCAATGATGACATGGAAATATGACATGGCATTATGGGATACCAAATGGCATTTTATGTGGCATGCCTCCTCTTATATATAATGTATAGATATATATATATATATATATCTATACTCCCTTAAATGGAGCAATAAACACAACCTAAAACCGAACCTCACTCCTAACCTTAATTTAAGATTCACCACCGAGCCTCAAATCTATACTCACATGCATACTCCTTACCAAAAACAAGCCAAATCCGAACCTCAATTGTAACACTCAACCACTCATTCCTACTTAATATAAAAGCACCAAACACACACACACGCGCACCACATATTTACTTTTCTTTTCTTTCTCTCTCTTAACCTAAAACAACCGGATCTCCCACTTAACAATAACGATCGCCGCCACCATCGTTACGTCAGCGAAAAAACCAAAGACCGTGGCTCCCACCACCTTTGAAACCACCACCAAGACCCGACACCGCGAAAATCTACTTCTCGAAGACTTTTTCAAATTTTGTGGTTCTTCTTTATTTTCTATAAATCTATGTATTCTTCAAGTTTAAAGGTTCTTCTTTATATAAACATATGTATTCCTTACGTTTTGGAAGTTTTTATTTCTATTTTGTACATATCTATTTTTTATAATTGAGTTGTAATAATATGGATCGATCTAAGTTTTATTGTCGTCTTTTAAATGTGCAGGGTCCCTACCAACTAGACCAGATAGCCGATGAAGCTAATAACCAACCAAAGTTGTCAACGTTTTAGGTTTAAGAAGCGATCGATTCCGGTGAGATGTCGCTATAGCTTTAGATGTAAATATTTACGAAGTAGCGACTCTGCGAGAAGATGTAAAACAACCTAATTAAAAATTTGAATATTATGTGCGTGATAGTTTAGATGAATCAGAAGTTGAGGAGCCAACTTGCAATAATAATTGTGAAAAAGAATTTGAATGTTACGTGCGTGATAGTTTTGGTGTTTTTGGTTGGTGGTTATAGTTTTCGTGGTTTTTGTTAAATTGGTTTTGGCTGGTGGTTTGTGATTTGATTTTATTTTTTTGACGATGGTTTTTCCGGTGATTTGTACGGAGATTTGATGAGATCTAGCTGATGATGAAATATTCTCCGGTAGGTAAGAAGATGGCCAAAAAATTTTTAGGCAAGTTTCGAGTTTTGTTTTTTTGTTCTTGTAATAGCTTGAACTCAAACAATAATGTACTTGGGTTGTTTTGTTTGTTTTATTTTAGTCTTTTGTTTTTAATCTCAAGATTTATGAGTTTGAATACAACCTCTAACAAAATTTGAGGCTATTTTGTGTAGGGTTTTTTTGAACACCAGTCATGAAGAAACGGTTTGGCCGCTGTCGGTCTTGAGACATGAAAGCTCTGGTTTTCGTGTTTGGTTGTGTACGCTTTGCTTTGAGGTGATATTCCAAGTTTCAACCGTTTGGTGCCTTGATATTGTTTAGGCATTTCCGGATCTGTATCTGTAAGGATCATCTGAGATCTGTTTTTATCTTTATGTTTAAGGTTTGAGCTTCTTAAAAAAAGCTTTTTACGATCAAAAGTATGATGGGGTTCTTTTGGAGTTTCGATATTCGCATCGGGTTGTTCAAGTTATTTCATTAAACAAATGCTATCAAAATTTTAGGTTCTTATGGTGGCTGACAACTTTTTGCTAATGTGTTTCAATGGGACCATATACCTTAAATAAGTTTGAATTTTGAATTCTCAAATAAAGCATTTTGTGGCAGAACCAAAGATAACTCAAGGACCCAAAAACTGAAAAAGGACAATGTAGGTTGGACAATATACGATGAATACATATGCTTTATGGCTATGATGGACATAGGTAAACATGCATAAGTCAAAAAGTTTAGACAAGAAAATATCATACATAGTTGAAATCACGGGCTTCTAGTAACTCATTTAAATGATTTCTATTGCTAAATATCTCATTATTAGGCTATAAATCATTTTTGTGATACTTCAATGGTTATATTTTATAGAATGATGTACGTCGGAAAACACAAAGGTTAATAAGATTATTCAATTTTGTAAAGAAATTCATAAACGTTTTATAGTCACTCAAATTAATACGGACTTAAAATAGTTGAGATGTACTGAGTTTAGAAATTGTGTGTTACACATAAAGTCACATTTATAAATAATTTAAAACATGTGTTACAGACTGTTATGATGTACATGTTTAGAAATTATGTTTTATACTTATGTAACGAATAATGGCGCACATATAAAGACACTAAACGTGAAAAACATATTGATTGGCCCAACAAAATTTTGTCAAAAACTACAAACTAACGACGCAATGCGCAAACACTCGCCTATGCAACTATGCCATTAGAAAACAGTTCAGTCAAAAAGAATTCCTTGATATTACAAATCTTGTTGTCGAAGAAAAATATTTGCCGTTGAAATTTTGTCGAAACTATACGTCATTTGCCGCTAGGTGAGTTTAGGTGAAATTTTGAATCAAATTATAATATGCACAACGTTGTATTGGTTGAAGTTGTGCATGCTATTGATTTTACTTGCCTTCATCTTTGTAAATAATAGTTAGACATGTAATATAAGTAAAGACAATATCAATGGTACAAAATTGCGTTTTTTAATCCAAATCACGTGTATGATTTTTGCATTCAAAAGTTATGCGTATAATAGTAACTAATGAAACTTAAAACGTCGTGAACGTAGATTGACGCGACCAAGTTCTTTCACAAACTATACACCACCGCAACTAAGTTATTTCAAAATCATATACGGCGCCGCTAGGCAATTTAGATATGACACTTTTGTATTTGAAATTAATTTGTGATTGTTGATAAATGTTATTATAACGCTTTTGGTGGATATATGTTTATTATATACAAAGCTCGAATCTATTATTATTTTACTTTTAATTGACTACTAAATTTAATAACCACATTTTCAAAAAATAATGCAACCATGTCACTAGAAAAACATTGTAACTTAAAACAATATTACCAAAAAATGATTCCCTTACGCTACAAAAACAATATGATGATTAAATCATTCGTCATTGAAATTTGGTCGAAAATAGATACCGCTGCTGCCAGGTGCAACTACTTGGCTAGATACCGTTGTTGCCAAGCGCCTACAGCTAGATACGCTCGCCGCTAGGCATGAGTACTCGGCTGATATCGTTGCCGCTAAGCGCAAGTAATCGCCAAATATCGCTGCCGCTAGCGCGGTATTTCGGCTAATATATATATATATATATATATATATATATATATTATATATATTATATATAACAGGAATGCATTTGACATTAATGCCACCTCAATGACACCTCAATGCCACCTCAATGCCACCTAATCAAATTTCATGCCACATAATCAATTGTTGTCCAACTAAGCAATATTTTTATCCACCTAAGCAATAATATTTAATTTTCAGCTTTTTATTAATTTTTTTGGTAATTTTCGGATTTTTATTAAACATTTTTGAAAATTGTTTATAAATTTTTATCCACCTAAGCAATAATATTTAATTTTCAGTTTTTTATTAATTTTTTTGGTAATTTTCGGATTTTTATTAAACATTTTTGAAAATTGTTTATAAAAAAGGTGCCTTGCAAGGATTGAACCTTGGTTGTTTGGATAAATAACAAGTATGATTACCACTTAAGCAACAAGTTATTTTGATAATTATGTTACATATTATTATCTATAAATCTATGCAACCAATTATTGACCATTTTTATTAGTTTGAAAAGGAATGTATTTATCTTATAAAATTATATAGCACATATCCATTCTTAATTTTAGTTTCATAATAATTATTCCATTCCTTAATTATGAACTTTAACCTAAAAAAATATATCCTTTTTGTGCATGAAAAAACTCCAATCACAAATTTAGGGTTTTAATAATTTTTATGCGTGGAATCATCATCATCATTATTTCAATGGCATGAAGTAATATTGACAAAGGTATGTTATGCCAATCACAAATTTAGGGTTTTAATAATTTTATTGTGTTTTTGTGCAGGAATCATCATCATCATTATTTCAATGGAACTCGGTGGAAGTAATATTGATCCAAAGGTATGTTATGCCTACTTATAACTACATTAGCATGAACTTTTATTTTTTATAACTGTATGTTTATGCAATCAGATTGCAATCTTGCCATACCTCTGGATGGGAACTACGTGAAGGTATCTTCTATAACACAGTTTTCCTATATGGGACAAATGGCTACCAGTTTCAACAGGGTACCGGATGATGTGTCCATTACAGGTCTTACTTTTGGCTGGAAATTTATTGCTGCAATTGAAGGCAAGCAAGTGGCTGCACAGGAAGAGCGGACCAACTTCAGTGTAGAAAAGGCTGAGCACGACACACTAACTGTTATCATCACGTCAAACTTTTACACGCTTCAGTTAAATTTTGTGACTAGAGGTGGCAAACATGGGTGGGTCAGGATGGTTTCTCAAACACAAAATTGCATGTATTTGGCAAGTTAAAAATATCAGACCCGGTTAACAAGCTATTTATAAAAAAAAAATTTGTAATAGTCGGTGGCTGGATTCACTGGAGGAATAACCACTGCCATTATCGCCACCTCTGTAACATAAATGCAACTTAAAATTTAGTATATCAGCTAGCATATGTCATGTTGAACTATGTATTTTTATTATTAACGTTGTATAAAAAAGGGGCTGAAAGAAGTGCTTGACTCATGAAAACTGTCATATATGCAAAATGTAAGGGATGCGCTGCTCAAACCACAATAAACCAGCATTATCTTTTTTTTTCCCCTTAAAATTTGTACTTTGCATCTTCAGAAAAACTGCAAAGAGGACTTTGATGCGGAAGAAAGAGGGATTTACCATTGATGGAAGCGACAGAGTTGACTCAGGACCAACAAGAGAAACTATTTGAGCAATCTTTAGATGTCATGCCGAGCACATACACTCACCTCCTTAAGTTCTTCATGGAAGGCCTTCAACCTCAGAAAGCTATGCTCTATCTTGACTTAATCACCAGGTGTACTTGACAAAGAACGAGTTGGGTCCATCCGCCGCTTCTTAATCGAGTAAGCTCATTTCTGTAACCATTACTTTCTAACCTCATTGTGGTTCAAAGAGCTTATATAATTAAGAAAAAATGATAAAAGATCAAAGAGCTTATGTTTCCATTTAATGGGATTCGAGATAATCTAGATGAGACGCGTAAAAACCAAATAATCTTTAGTTGACCAAAATGTAAGTGTGTGCTTTTGTTATACAGAGACAACCAAGGAAAATGCATTGAGGGTAGACCGACCATCGGTTTGTTGTTAAAGGCCAAATCATGAAAGCTTCTTCGTTCTGACTTGAATGGTTCAACATATAGCAGAAAAAAGAATAGGATAGAGCGTGTCATTGGTTAGGTACTATCTGATAAAGTTTGTTTGTTGGTGGCGACATTGTATGTATGCTTTTCTAAAAGTGTTTGTGCAGCAAGCCAATCTAATTCCATATTTATAGCAAGAATCATAGAAGGCTATGATGTAAAAAGATTTACAATGGATGACAATCCTGCCTTTCATGTATTGATTCGTAGGCCATGCAACAAAAAAAGTTGTATATTTCTGGATTTGATTCATCCAAGCTTCATGCTATTATTTTTCTTGAAGGGATTAAAGCTGCCTTGAATCTATAAGTAATCTATTCAATCGAAACAGGAGTATACACTAACGGACTGTCATGTTGATGCGTTTAGTGCCGTTTGCATTTAGGGCCGTTTGGTTCAGGTGGTATGCTTTTGTGTTTGCAAGCTTATGACTTGAAATTTTAAGATTCATAATACTTCTGATATACTACTATTCTTGAAGTCATAATAGTCACCAAAGAATGAACATCCATATGCCCTGGTATGGGTTGTGTTTTTATCTCAGACAGACCATAAAAAAAGCTAATCGGGAAAAAGTTCTAACTAGCTGAAAGTAGCCCAAACTCTATTGTATCTTTTACCAATAGATCTTTTTCATTTTATCTGATAAAATGCAGCTTGAGGAAGCAATTGGATTTATCAAAGAGAACATACAGAAGGTGTTAAGTACTGAAGTAACATTATTTCCTGTATCTGTACGATCTGCACTTAAACAAAAATTGTCGACTATATCAGATACTGGAGAAGAACATATAGAGTTCACAGGAAGCGATTCGTATTGGGAGACAACTAGCTTCTATGAGTTCGAAAAGTTTTTATATAGCTTCTTAGACAGGTCAACAAGTACAGGAACTGAAAGAATGAAATTTAAACTTGAAACACCTATTGCTGCTGTAGAGCAACTGCTTTCTGCATCACAAAAGATTGTGGAACGAGATTGCCAACAGGCCAAAAAATATTTGATTTCAATAAACGAGCTAATAAGTAGTGTAAAAGACTATGCATACAAGATGGAAACCGAAAGCATATCTCGGAAGAAACAAGCTTTGTCACTGGTAAGATAAATACATAACCGAATATTAAATTTTGTTAAGAAAATGCATTTTTAGAACAAGTTATCTTTTTTGTTGTGTTAAAATGCAGATAGATAAAACACAATCACGTGTTGTGGATCTTATTGTGTCAACTCTTCGCTTATCGAATCTTCATATTGTTGCTTCGTATGTTTTTAGAGGAGGTAATAAGGCCCCGATGCCTGCTGCTGAAAATGTTAGAAACGATGTCCTTGGTCCAGCAATATTGGAATCACAAGTAAGTAAATAAATCATTGTTATTGGTTAGGTATCAAAATGGGCAGCTTGGGTAATAGGTTAAAAGAGTAGTTTTCTACATATCAGGTTGAGTAGTAAATCAAAGTTGGGGATGCCTTTGGTAACATTTTTCTGGTTCATTTTCCCAGAATAATGGTATTTTAGCTAAATTGATGTCATTAACTAAATTTTTCATTAGAAGCATTTTGTGTATCTGCTTTTGATTTTTGCTAATTAAATTATTGAACAAAGGAATCTTGCGAAAGCAAAGTGCATTATTAACTGACATTAGTCATGGCAAAAGGAGTCGGGTAATGGGTGTAAACGAGTAAACTTTAGTAGGTGTCAGCCGTCAGGTTTGGTTTGGCAGAACCAAAGTCGATCTCTCTTACTCTATTTCAAATAATAGTGTTAACTATGATTAAAAAACTGTATGATTGTGTTATAGTAATCAAAACATTTTTTTTTCATAAAGTAATTTAGAAGGTTATATGCATATGAAAACATTTGGATAACTTTCAAGCTTCAACCCATTTGACCCGTTTGCTTTTTTATATAAATCTTTTAGTTTTACCCATTGGACACAATAGAGATATAACATAACCCAAATTGACCCATTTGTATATATATATGTGTGTATATATATATATGGGTTGGAATTGCCATCTCTAGAAAGTTTTGTATTTGGTTTGAACCAGCAATATTGCAAACTTTATATAGTTTTGAAACTTTGAATGCAGGTGGGTACACGGAGTTACACTAAGAGAGATAAAACCAGAGGAAAAAAGTAGAATACTGATTAGCAGACCCCATCAAAGTAAGTAGATTCTCGCCATTCAAAATCTTACCCAAACATAGTAAATCATGCCGTCCTTATCAGTAATAATAATCAACTATAACATAAATGTTGTGACAAACTTTGAGTTAGACCGGTATGATGTGGAAGCAATTTCCAATAGCTCGCTTCATGTTGCCTCAACTGAAAAATAACATAAATTAAGCTATTTGGGTGGTCAAATTTTAAATTGAGTTTGTCGTTACCTAAAAGAAAATAAAAAATTTATGGTTGTTATGAAGTTTTTAAGAGTTTAAATGTTAGATTCAGTTACAAGTTGAGGAAATTTTTTGATAGAAGAAGCAGTTCAACAACAAAAAGGTCTTCATTAATAAGAGATTAGTTTTGGCATGTCATAGGGTTCAAGTAGAACCATAATGAAAGCTATATTGAAGAATGCAACATGTTTAAATAAATTAATTAAAAAATAAACGCGCCCCTCTTTTTACACGTTAGCCAGATATAGTATAGCCTATAAGTTATCAGTTCTCAAACGACACTGCTTAAAAGTTTATTTTATATTATCGAATGGTCTTAAAAATGCAATATAAACTTTTGTGTTGCTAGATTCTAATGGAATTAGTTACTTAGCAATGAACTCAAACACAAAATTTGCGGCATTAGTCTAACTTGCAAATGTTTAAGTATTAGACATGTAGTTTCATTCTTGACTGTTACATAAGTTTTGCTTTTATAGCTACAGCTAAGAAAGCTAAATCACTTGGGATGTATTAACAATTAATCTTAAAAACATGGGTGTAACATCTTGAAATGACAGTATTTCAGTTAATAAAATAAGAAACGTGTTGGAATGGATTATATGCTTTGTCACAGTGGTTATTATCGTTACCATTCGTATTATATAGACTAAGTTTAAATCAGATCTAAGCCAATAGTTGTAGTCACGATTCTCATGTAGCAATGCTACTTGGAGCCGCTAAGCTGCTGCAAGCCACCTAGCGACATGAACTCAAGGTAACTTCCGTACTTCACCTAATTTAACAGGTACAACCTTTGGAGCATGAAACTTACGATTCTGATTTTGACTCTTATAAGGTTACAATAAAGCTGGTTTTCTAGCCAGGCGAAGAGGGTTTCGCTGGAGCTTACCATATGCTAAAACATAGTGCACTTGACAACATCAAAGCTGCCTTTGCCCTTCATGTTCTGCCTCGATATTACGGATAGTTTTGATCCACGGTGAGAACTCATCTGTTGCATATGAAGAAATGGGTGATGACTCGAACTATTACGGTGATGATTACAAATCTTTGTAGTCAATAATAATTTATTTTTACGAATTAAGTGATCTGACAAATTCTAAGGACTGAGTATACAATTCAAATAACTTTCAGTTCAACCCGTTAAACTCAGTTGATCCAAATTCTTTATAGCTAACCTTCTTTAATTCCCTCTGTAGAGAATAAAAACATACCCAAATTGACCCGTTCATAAGGGAATGAGGCCAAAATTACCACCTTAAATGTGTAATGTAAAAAAACAAACACAAAAGATTGGATTTATAATGTATCCACCAAAAAGTTGTCATGAAAATGCAATTTTGGATCCGCCAACATGCTACTTGGCATTGCAAGCAATTTGGCTAATACATTTGTATTTAAATATAATATTGATCATTTATGCAGGTCTGGATATTAAAGTCATAAGCGCAATGACTTATATTCGGAATCAGGTACATACCCATCTATATTGTAAATGAAACAATATGACGGTTCCAAAGTTTAAAGGGATTGCTCAATTTTCACTGTTATTATTTGGATATTATGAATGTTCAGTCGTTACATTTTAAGTTTGGTCCACACTGGAGTAGTGGAAATTTAGAGAATCAAATGTTTGAGTATATGCCTCAATTGAAAGGTTACAAAATTAATTCAACATACAACAACAAACAACGATACTTTAGCTATGACAAAGATCAAGACTATGCCGACCAGGGGTTCAATCTACCCCCATGGGTTTTGACACTCGACGGGAGAATTGCTATTGGTACTACTTTTTTGACCCCGGAGTTTTGTTATGGGATCGAAACTCGCATGGGTTGCATGAAGGGGTCAGGTTTGCCTGAGTGCAGGACAGAGAATGACAATTTTAGTCAACAGAATGGAGAATTTGTTGCGGATGTTACAAGAAGTGTTACGGATAGTAACTTGAGCTTAGGCATTAGTGATTGTTTTGTCAAGTGTTGGAATAGTTGCAGCTGTGTAGGGTTTAATAGCAGTAACGACAATGGGACTGGTTTTGTTTTTTGGTATGGAATGAACAGATTTTCACCTAATTCGCATGAGAACTCAACTTTGATTTATGTTATCAGTTCACAGAAACAGATAAAGAATCAGACACCGAATCAGATTAATCCAAGTATAGGTAAGAATTTTTGGTTTCAATGGTATTTGTTACTACTTTAACATTTTCGCAGCTGAAGCGGTCATTTACAGGAAACAAAACCAAAAATGGCTTGAAATTGATATGGATACTCATTGGTATTTCCATTCCTCTGGTTTAGGCTTTTATGGTGCCTGAAGAAGAAAAAGCACAGACGAGAAGGTTTGTAATGGACACTAAATGTTTTTTTAATCTTATAAATAGATACTTCTTTTGTTAAGTCATTGATGCTGATTTCAGAAGAGAGACACAGGAGGTCAGATGAATATTTCCTTGAGTTAACAGCTTCTGAAAGTGTCGCGGAGACCAGACATGAGTTATGCTGTCAATGTGTTGTCCTCTTTAACAGACCTTTGGAAACCGTCTGAAATAATGGACCCTGATGACATATATGGAATTGACCAGGATATGCCGTTTCCTCAAGTGTTTATGAAGTGAAAAACATTGGAGGGTAAGAGTTGGTTTGATCAGTCTTGCTGCAGTGAAACCACACAGTCGAGTATGGCCTCACTAGCTATTGAGATTCATGATTCAATGGCGTCAGGGTCAGTTTTGGACAGTAGGAGTCGTTATTATTTTGGTTTTCCATTCTTATTGATGATTCATGAAGAAGAGCATTTTTTGGAGGTGATGTCACCCAAGTTTTATTAGGTGATTATGGAAAAAGCAAAGGAAATGGCACAAATATGAACTGAGCGACCACGAAAAGCAAAAGCTGAGAAGGTGAAGCTTACATTAAAGATACGGGTGGAAAAAGTAAAAGGGTTGACAATGAAGAAATCTTAAGAAGAAAAAGTACAGTTGGGAGTGACTAAAGATATGAAACCGAGGGAGAGGTTAACAAAGGTATTTGCTTTTAATAAATACAATATATTGGTAAATTTTAACATCATATTTTCAATGAAACTACAATAAAGAAGATTTATTAGACATTGGCCTGATATCAAACTTTGGGCTACCTATACGTGAACTATAGGTGGCAAAATGAGAAAGTCGGGTTGGGTAATGGGTTAAAACGGTTAAAATATAGGATTGGTGATGTTATATAAAACTGATTATGTCATGAGCTCATTTTCAATTAACGTATAATGTCCTATTTTTTTCTTCTATTACAGTGACAAGGAAAACCTGTATTCTGCATTTGATTTTGGAGTAACAGAATCTTGGATGTTGCGAGTACTAACTTTGCCAGAAAAACGGTTGGAGAAACATACACCTCTTTTCATGGCCTGAACACTGTCGCACATATCTAACACGAATTGCATCATGTCGCATGAGACATCCCGCTTGGAAAACCGACACCCCTGAAGATGAAATAACAAAGGAAGATTCCATAAATGACTCTCTTAGGGATGTGCAAGACGCATCACTGTTCCTCTCTATCGATGGAGATAGATCCTTTTCAATGAACGAGTCTTCAGATACCGGGGGAGATGTTCAAGATCAAGTAAAACGGGTCATGAGCAAAATGAAAAAACCTTAATCATCAGATAAAGTCAATGAGATGAACAAGAAAGCTACTGATAATAATAAGTATCCCATATTAAGGAAAAGATGAAGGTTGATTGTTATAGCAGTTGATTGCTATGATAGCAAAGGCGCACCTGAGAAAACAATGATTAATATGATACAAGAGACGTTTAAGGCGATTAAGCTAGACTCACAATTGGCAAATGGGATAGGTGTCACTATATCCACAGCTATGCCATTGTCAGAATTGATGGCTTTTCTGAAATCAGGGAAAATCAAGGTGAGTGAGTTTGATGTTGTGGTTTGTAGTAGTGAAGTGAAGTGTATTATCCGGGCACTTGTGAAGAAGGTGGTGAACCTTACCCTGATCCAGATTATGCGTCTCATGTTGAGTACAGATGGGGTTTTGATGGTATAAAGAAAACAATTTGGAAGTTGATGAATACACCTGAAGATAATGAAGGAAAACCTGGGAGACCTTTGAAAGTTATTGAAGAAGATGTAAAATCGAGCAACTCTCATTGCTTATCTTACTCGATAAAAGATGTCAAAAAAGTAAGAACTAAGCTGGTTTTTTTTTAGATTAAATTTGTTTTTTGGAATTGGATTTGGATTTGCAGGCTAAGAAAGTGGATGATCCAAGACAAAAATTAAGAACGAGGGGTCTACGATGTTGTTTGATTAGTAACTAAATAAACATATCTTCATCTCAAAATAGTTCTGAACAAGGAGCACGCATATTTAATTCAGTTATTCTCCAAGACAGATGTACGCAGTGCCGCAGTGGTTGCTGCTGGTGACATGCATCAGGATTTTCTTCCTTGCTGTAAACGATCAGACATAGTACGACGTCATCCTGATGGCTCTTTTGATGCTGAGCTGGAGATCAATTTTAAGTTCCAGTCACCATTCTATTCACATGTAACATTTGATGTTTGACTATTGGGTTTATTGCATAAAAAACCTTGGGAGGTGTCGGATGAGAAGTTTGTGAAAAATGGGTTTGGGGATAGGGAAAAAGGTTGGAGCTTTAATGAGCGAAATGAATTTAGTGACGAAATAGGAAGTTCATAACCATTGTCAAAAACCATACGGCTGTTTGGGGATCTTAGTTTGTTGAAAGACAGGGACATTGTGTAGCCACCAATGGCTGTCATCATGAAACTTTCCAGATCCATGGTCAAGTTAGAATGATCTTTTATCAAGTTGAAAGTACAATGATTTATGATTTAGTAGCTAAAAGCCTAAAATGCATCTTAATAGTCTTTTTTATAGTCATGTAATTTATTCAGGTTGATCATAGTCTTGCCTAGAAAGATTGAAATTAAGGCAAGTATTGTAATCAAAATCTACTTAAATACTTTAAACATGTGCAGAGGCCAGGGGTCTTTCTACTGTATTTTATGCTATGGTCAAATAGCACTCCTCCACTAGACAAGACTGGGCATGGTGCATTGGTAACGGATAAAAATGGGTTATGCCAAAATGTTATTTTTTTTCTTAATAAATGGCTTCATTACATGATGACTGATGTTTTAGCACTTACCTACTGGAGTATATTTTATTGATCAGAGATTTTACAAGGGTGTTTGGATGAGCATCTTAAATGTACTTATGCGATAGTAGATAACAAATATTAGAAAATCAAGTGTAATAAAATGAACTCTTGAGTACACTGTTTGGATGTGCTCCAAGTTTTAAAAATTTAGTGATCAATTGATTATCAGATGATCATTTGCAAACCAGCTTTTGAAAACGAACAAAAGAAGTGTTTGTGGTAGCAACTCGATTCCGGCTATTTTGAGACTTATTGGAATATAAGGCGAAATCAGCTAACCTAATTAGCCCACGGATAAGCTTGAACAAACACCCCCTTTGCGTTAGGTTTCATTTCCTGTAAACGCCTAACCGATACACTCAAACCCATTGTATTAGGGGCTGAGTTTAGATATAGGCAAGAGGATCCCACCGATCTTACTTACGTTTAGAAATGAGTGACCTTAAACTCAGTTGGTAATCTTGTAGAAGAATCCTTCCTCCCGCTCACACACAGACAAAGAAAAAGAAAATGTTCATGTTTGCCAGTGCGTTGCAGCTTATATAGTTATTGGGGTTAATATTGTTTATTTTTATGTTCCATGATATGTCCATTGTAGTATCTTTGTTGCACATAAAGTTTTAGATAAACCATTGCTCCAACTCGGTTTTTACGGAAAATGTTGGTGTTAACGCTCAAACTATCTGTATAAAATCTGAATCTGAAAGTTAATATATGTTTGCCTAAAAGCACAAGTGAACATCTTATGCTGGAAAGTATTATAATTTTGATTAGTTTCTGTTTGTTCCTCATTGACGTGCTTATGTCAGTAATTGTTACTATGTTTAAGAAATGAATATAATCATGCACATATGATAGAGTCATAGAGCTTATGAGTGGTCGGGCGGTTGGGTAAATGGTCAAAACTGTAACATTTAATAACGGATTCAAATGGGCAGGGTTATGAACATATAAAGGATGTGCATTGGAAGGTTTATAACCCCATTAGTGATAGATTTTCTTTAATTAAGTTAAAACCCTTCACCATATCATAGTTTTAAGGATAACACATGCATTTTGTGGTATTGGGTCAATGGTTTTTTGAGTCTGCATTAGGGTCATCATGTCATTCTTTCTAGAAATTTAGGGGCCGTTTAGTGGAGAGAAATACTCCATTTTTCGTAAAATTTTTCATATTAAAGGAAAACAAAAATCCGTTTAGTCGCATTTTTTACAATAATTTTCCAAAATATGAAATTCTCATTTTCCAATTTTAATAGAAAAATGAAAATAACATTACACTCTTCTCACTCTTTTCATTTTCAAAATAATAACACCATTTCCTTTCACCCTACACTTTTATCATGCCTCTTCCATCCTCCATCCTCCACCTTCAACTAAACAACTTTTCATTTAAAAAAAAGGAAAAATATAACTTCAACTAAACGGATTTTCAAAATTTTCAACTCTTCTATAGGAGAAAACCATTCCCTTCTAGGAATTTAGAAACGAAAAATAGGAAAATTTTCACCAACTAAACAGCCCTTAGTTGCTAATATATAGTTTGAATAAAATATATAACCTATGGAGTCTCGCATTAGGTCAATGGTTTTGAGTGCATTAAGGTCACCATTTTTATAACCTCACTGAGTACTAATTATTCAATAATAAATAATAATTGCTAACATGAGATGGTTATTTTACCAACATCGGTATATTCTCATTTTTAACAATATGTGATGGTAAATTTAACTACTAATATATGCATCTGCTTCAGCTTTGATCATTTTACCTAGAATCATATATTCTCATTTATTTTATTGGAATCTAAACTGATACATTAGTAACAATTAAAAAGAGATGGTTACAACATACTAACACATTAGTAAAAATACCTATTTTGACCCACGCTTGTGCATTATGGGTACTCAATTCTTATTAGTTGTCTGCAAATGCTTATATTTGAACTTAGGACTATGTTAGTAAAGGTTGTGGTGAATGCAATTCATCATGTTGCTGTCATTTTTTTTTTTTTTTTTTTTTTTTTTTTTTTTTTGTGTAGAGTGACCACAGGGTTGAACCTATTTATGTGGTTGAATCAAAGTATCTGGTAAATATGATCAAGGAGAGGTGATACCAATTTAATCACATTTCGTTTGAATCTATGTGGCGGTGGGTTCAAATCGCATGGATTAGTCGGCTAAAAGGTGGGAAACCATGGTTAACCAAAAAGAATTTAATCACATTTCTAATAGTTAGAGTGGATATTGTTACTGTAATATTTAAATATGAAAAAGCAGTTAATTATTGTGTTTTGGTGGAGTGTGTGGTAATGCAATGGGTCGATATGGTATAAAATTAGATAGAAAGGGTTATCTAGATTAATGAAATTGGCTATGCTTGGTCGTTATAGATCATAGAGTTGAGATTTATGTCAAAACACATAGATAAATGGATATGTTGGGTCATGCTCCAATATCACACAATTTTTATGCAATAGTGGTGTCAATTTCAGCCCTTTATCTATGAATAGGTGGATTTGGGTTGTTTTTTTATCTCAAAATGTGTCATATAAATATAGTTAGTCAAAATGAGCAAGGGTCGAATGGCACTTTCAGTCCTTATATCATAACAGGAAGAAAAAAAAATTGCGCTGTTGTGCTATACAATGTGTTTCTGGTATTAAAATGACATCGGGTCCGCAAGACCACAACTTAAGTCACTTTTAGTATGGTTTAATTTAATAACTTTCTTTATTGTCTATGTGTGTATGACGAGCAATTGAGAACTTCGCAATAAGCCTTTAGCAAGTTTATTGGATCGCTTTATGCAAGATTATTGAAGTTTATAAAAGTGTTATATCAATTGTGATAAGCCATCTAAAACCAATGAACTCGTAGGGTTGATGAAAATGGGTTGTGAGAAGTGGGATTGATTATACCACCTGTTACCTACTCATTTTCATAGTTACTTTCAACTAAAAGACATGAGGACCAACTCAAATGTTATATAATTTACCCTGAACCAAGCCATGCGTAAGTAAATGGGTCAATTTTGGCACGTCTATTAGATATTTTCTCAGTTCCAGGCTTCCAGCTCATTGATTTTGTTGGTTTTGTATAGGTTAAATCATTGGCCCAAGTTGGTAAAGGCAAACATAAATACACCTTCCAACTTCTTGAAGTTACATCCACCCCAACCCATTTTTGTGATTGTGAAAAGAACTCCAATGAATTTCCTCCACCCAGTAAAAAACAATCTTCATAAGTTGAGGATGAAAGTTATGGCGTTAACGAGCAAGAGTCGGATATGGTGAATTCGATGATCAACAAGATTTTCAACAGGCAAATCCATTTAAGCAAGTAACTACTAAGTCCGAATCGGTTAATGAAAGAGGCGACCAAATAATTTTTCTACTTCCTTGATTATATTTAAATTTTTGCGGTCGGAGTCTTTCAAACTTCAATGAAGTTTGTAAACAATTGAAGCCGCTTGAAAGCAAATATTTTATTTTTGTCGACTTTCCGGATGGCTTATACTTGGCTTATAAACCAAAATAAGGCAATCGATTTTGCCAAAGGTGCAAAGGCGATAGATGAATTTTGATGTTTAAAACCATAACTAATTAATAACATATTTGTTTTTTAATACATTTTCAATATCTACAACTTTACACACATACATAAAATTCATAATGTTGTGTTATTAACCATCCACATAAATCATACAATTATTATAATTCTTAACCCAAAAATAATAATAATAATAAATTCAAAGAACCAATTGTTTTATAATATTGTTTGACAATTTTAAAAATGTATTTTAGTTAACAAAAACAACAAACAAATAATTATAGTCATGCCACCCGCATTGGGCGGCAATTATATATATATATATATATATATATATATATATATATATATATATATATATATATATATATATATATATATATATATATATATATATATGTTGTATGCGTGCACATATGTTCAAATGAATTTGATGAGAAATTGAAGAGTGCACATATGTTTCTAAATAGCTTCCACACTTATATTTGACAAGAGACTTGTATTTTATTTGAAATTGAATTTTGTATATACTATTTATGTTCTCGGTTTGTTATTAAATTTTTAGAGTTACATGTATATGTTTTTGTTTTTTGTCATAAATATCAAAATATCAAAGATCAAAGAATGTACACTAGAAAAATATGTGCAATTGTCATTTTAAGCAAAATAAGTTTGACGTCGAAACAATTAAACGCAAGAAATATATGAAAGTATACAATATTTTAAAAAAACACACATGCACTTGATTTTTTGAAACACGTTTTCGAAAAAAAAAATATAAAACTCAAAAAAAATTAATTCCGAAAATTAAGGGGTTTATAAAAACGTTTTTTAATTAAAAAAATACAAAAAAAGCAAAAATGTATTTTACTATTTTACCCTTTTGAATTAATTAAAAAGATTTAATATTACTTAATTCTTATTGGTCTAAATGAGTCTTGTAGTCATCAGATCTAATATTATCTACGTAGAGCGCCGCTATATATATATATATATATATATATATATATATATATATATATATATATATATAATAATAATAATAATAATAATAATAATAATAATAATAGGTTTTTCTAAAACTTGACATGTCATTTAAGCCACGTCTGCACTTCTTCTATTTTACTAATGCCACATCAACTATTCGAGCTGTAAAAGCCACATCAAATGAAACACATGCATTCGAGATCTGTTTTTGTATTCTTTCAATTTCACATAATGCATGCGTTCATTAATTATCTCGATTTTTATTTGATGATACGATTGTCATGAACAAACCTTATATCAACTGAAATCATTTCCATGTATACCATCAACTTTGAATTTCAAAATGGTTTACCGGCTTTTCATTCCTGTAAGTTTTATATTTCTGAAATGGTGGTTATTTTGACTCTCTCTTTACGACCCACAACTTATTTATTTCGACTCTCTACTTCCCTTTTTATAAAAAATAGAAAAAATAAAATCATTAATAATCTTTTGATAAATTGCGTGTTTACATGGTAAAGATAGTTGTGCTTGGTGAATGTTTATAGATGTTTGATCCTCCTATATATCTATCAAATGTGTCTTTTTCTAACCAATTTTGAATCATGCCTCCTCTTTCAAATAAAGTTTTTAATGACTAACCCTTCGTGATTGCTAAAACATCTAGCCTCTCTATTTTCTTTCAAAGTGCACATGTACAATTTTTTTTTTAAATGTTTGTCCATAGCTAATTATCTTAGGGCCCGTTTGGTTTATTGATAAGTTTAAAATAAGATTTGGATTTGATTTAGGATTTGAATTTGAATTGTGTTTAGGATCTGAAAAAGGAAATTATACTTATTAAATATGTTTTATAATAGAATTAAAATAAAAATATTATTTAAAAATAAAATAAGTGAGAGGATAAACAAGTGGTCTCACAACTTGTGGTGGTTGTAGACATTGAACTTACAAAGAAGAAAAAAATATATACATTAATCATAAAAGATCGTTTAAAGAGACATATAAAGTGAGTTTTGCCAAAGTGTCATCCATTGACTTCGAACCGAATCCAAAAGTTTTTACCTCATACCGACTAATTTTTTACTTTCATCCTATGCCCACGGTACTAACCCTACGTAGCAAACACCACCTTAATAAAATGCGATTGTATCTCAATTTTTGATGGGCTTAACAAGTCCTTCCTTGATCATATATATATATATATATATATATATATATATATATATATATATATATATATATATATATATAGATATATATATACCGCTATATACCGGCATATGATGTCTAGATTTCGCAAAGTTCGACGACCCATAAGTTTCTTTCAACAAACTCGTATTTGTAGCATTAGAGAATCGTTTTGAATAACTACAATTCTAATGCGTGGTTGCATATCAAGATAAATATATAGTTTTTAAAAATTATGTGAGTCGATCTAAGTGTGAGTATATTTTCTAATAGAATTGTTTTAAGTTATTAAGATTTTTAGTAATAATAGATTCAAGCATTACAAAAAGCAACGGTATTATGTAGTAGGCAATATTATATTGTAGTTTAGAGGTATAGCCAACATGTGTGACCGCTTTTTCTTGTTTTGTCGAGAATTTAGACGGTGATAACTTTTAAAATTATAACTTTGCAAATTGGATATCACCATATAAGATTATTTTGTACTATCAATTTGTATAGATATTTATGCATTGTTCAAAGTTATTTGTTTGAGGTACAAATAATTATCGCTAAAGATAACAATACTATTTATTTTTGTGATTTTAATAAACTTACATAACATTATTGATACACGGACAAAGGGCTATACAATATATATTAACTTTTAACGACGATTCATATATGCTAGTCCTTTAAATGGTGCAAGAGCAACATTTTTAAAATAACATTATACAAATGACAAATTACATGTGTCAAAGCAAAATAAACCAAAACTACAATTACTTGGTCTCTCCTTTCAAAAAAATTGTCACGGGTTCCACAACTACTCCATCATTTCTCATATAATTTTGTCAAATTTGAAACCCGATTTCACCCGGGTGATTCAACTGGTTGAACCGTTCCGATAAAAAACAGTCGATTAAACCGAGTCAAACCGATAGGTTGGGTCGAAAAATGTAAAATTAAACCGGTCACCACGGGTTTGAAGCGTCCCGGTCAACCCGTATCGGTTTCAACAGTCAACCCGGTATCGGTTTCAACGGGTCAACCCGGTATCGGTTTCAATTGGTTGTTTTTAATTTGGTAGATGTGCTTTTAATTGGGTGTACAATGTGAATAAATTATATCATCTATTCTATCGTTGTATATATTTATCCAAAAAACAAAATACAAAATTATAAAACCTACAAAAACAAAATAGAAAATCACAAAACCTTCAAAAACCCATAAAAATCAGAAAATTTAAAAATACCAAAAATATGTTTCTCTAGACATGTCTTCGGTATCGATAACATCTACGGTCTTAGAAATGTCATTCAATAATGGCACGGACTTTAGATGAAGTTCGAAAGTGAGGTGTAAATATTCTTTTCAAAACATGTCTCAAAATATGGCTTACGATTATTTCGATCAGAACCCGGCTTCAAATAATGGCTTGCAGTTAATTGATCAGAATCCGTCCTTAAAGCATGGTTTGCTATTATTTCAGATAGCAACCCGCTCTTCAAAAGAAAGGAAAGTGCTACGCTAAACCAATTTTCAAATATTTCGTGCACTTATCCTAAAAACAATTTAAGGAAAGTATGTCGAAGGACTGCTGTTCCTACACAAATGTTTTTCCGTCTAAAATTCTTCAGAAAAATATTTGGTGTTTTCAAAATGGTGGTAAATGAGTCGCTTTAAAACAATCGATTCGTAGTTTTGTAAATTGAAAACTCAATCAATGACTTTAGCGCTTTTAAACTTTTTATAAAATGAGTCATGGATTGAGGGGGATAATGTTTTCAAATCTACATCATCTAACGGGCTTTCTTAATTATCCTAATATGCTTAATTAAAAATGATGTTAACCTATGTTGAAGGACTAGGTGCCTAGGATATGATTGCTAAGATTAGATGATTAGAGTTTGATGAACACATTATTCCCATACATTTATATGATCTGATTGATATGTTGCATTGATCGTTATTAGTCAATTGTCGTTTGGGTGATGTCGACCACCATATATCTCAGATGTGTGTTCACTAACGTGTGCGGTATATTGGTTATAAGAATGTTCCCGATCCGGATCCCACAATTGAAGATGATTGGATGCCGAAAGGAAAGGGTAACTATATCTTGGGTTGACAAATGAAGAAACGGAGCTTAATTGGACTTATGGAGAGTTGGCATAAATGCAACGTAAGAGGTCTCATCGCAATAGCGGATGGTTTTCTTCTAAGTTATTGAAGAAACGGAGCTTAATTTGACCTCGCTGGCATTCAAATTGCAACGTGAAGAAGAAGTCTCACCGCATCTGCAGACGGTTTTTCTTCCAAGCCCTACAACAACAACTAAGCTTCTCAACCACCCAACGTATCTTTGTGCAGGATAATTGTGATTATACCATTTTCTTTTAACAATTTTTATCTAATATTGTTTTGAAAAATGGAAAAATATTTGTTTTGAAAATAAATTGGACTTAATTTTGAAATTCACCGGACTTCATTTTTATCAAAACCTAAGTCACTCAATCAACGACTACATTCATCGATTGAGGGGGAGAGTGATTTAAAATAAATTATTTTCAAATCAATATTGCTTCATAAAAGTCCGGATTGTACAATTTAAGTGGTGATCTAAAGATTTAATGTTATGTCATGGTATGATTTTTTTCTTTAGAATCAAGGTCTTTCAAAATGAAAATTTTTCATTCTTGTTTGATTGTGAAATTGTTTTGTTTTACTTAAAAGATCTCTTTAAAAACTATCATACACGAAACTAACAATCTTTAATGTCTTAAAATGGTCCTTATCTATCATCTTTCAAAATTGAATCTTGCCACGCCTTTCTCCAAATTTTCTAAATAATTTAAATCGGATGGGATCACAAATCTCAAATGGTTTGATATTTTTGATCAAGGAGAGATCGTGAGTTAAATCTCTTATCTGCTTAAATGGAATTGGTTTTAGTCCTTTAAAGGCACTCCGCCTCCATGTGCCAAACGATTGCATACACAATGCACATGTTGAGGAGGAGGAGTTATCCAAAACATGATGAGTATTTAAACCAGCCACATATTCTCCCATGTGTTCTAAACCGTATTAAATCACTTGGGATCCAAAATCTCAAAGGGTTTGATATTTTGATCGGGAGAAGTTGTGATTTAATAATGAAATTTGATAAAGGTGATCATTTTGATTTAATTGTGCATTTTCTCAGATAAAGCTAAACGCTTCGAATCTCAAGCATATATTGAGGGGAGCATTTTAAATGATAATAAACTATCGAGGTGCAAATGCTTTTATGTGTTAACATAAAGTACCTTGATTGAGTTTTAAAATGGTTTCTTAATGGCGCTTGTGATTGTGGAGGTGCTTCAATTAACTCTTGCCTCTATGTGATAAAAATGATTTCAAAATCCTATGCACATATTGAGGGGAGAATTTTACCATGAAAATCAAATGGCTTTTTCGTATGAAAATTGTGATCAAAGAAAATATTTCAAAGTCCTCTTGCCTCCTTGTGCTAAACAAATTCTAAATCATACGCACATGTTGAGGGGGAGGTTTTCTAAATGATCAAAACTATTAGGGTACAAAATGCTTTGATATCGTATCACAAGTACCTTGATTGTTTTTCCAAATGTGTTTTCAATTGGTTTCAAGGAAGAATGAACAATACCAAAAGACCGACCAATGTATTTTATGCATGTTGTTATAAGGATGGTTAGGTTAGGTATTCGTTCCCACGATCCCTGCAGAGTCGGAGGGATCTACCAGGACAATCCACTAGATAGTGTAGAGTCCTTAGGTATGATGTAAAAGGAGAAAAATGAGAATATGGGAAGAGTGCGGATCGAGATGAGCTAGTCTTGGAATAAACCCAACAAGGTTCTAGTTATGAAGTCTCGGTAAGCATCAAGGGGTTGAAGAATGAAAAATAAATGAATGTGAAAAGGGTGAAAAGAAATAGCCTCCAATAATTCAACCTTAGGGGTATACACGGGTTCAATACATATGCTACTGGTGGTTACTAAGGTAACACCGTATTGAAGACAAGACGTCATGGACCCAGTGGACGACCGCACTAAACTTCCCAAGCTACTCAAGTTCCTATTAAAAGGGCTTGTTTCATTCTCACGGGAACCGACATAATCTATCACCTTTCTTAGAGATTGTTGATATTGAAGAGGAGACCCTCTCCTAGTCTCCCAAGACAGAACCAAATATGCACTATTGAGTCTAGAGCCAAGAGATCATCCACAATATCTCGTTAGGACACTAAAATCTTGAAGACTTGCTTTTCACACAATGTGGAAAGTAAGTATATATTAAGAGTCCCACGATTATCCTTGTGGTATTGCCGTAACATCCGAGTGATATGTAAAAATATTCACAATGAAGATGGAAATCCTTCAGAGCCAACATCAAACAAGCTCTTGGTGGGTGACATGTGAAATCTTGCAAAGATCAAGCTTGTGACAACCGGATAGAAACAATGGGAGATTCGGTCTTGAATCAACCTTGGTCCAGAATGGATTTGACGAATACTTTTGGAAAAAAATGCGATGTGCAAACCTTCTTTTCTCTAGCACGCCGAATGTGTACTTATGTTTTCAAACACAAAAGTATCTCGATTGAAAAATACTTTTGGAAAACCGCTCGATGTGCGAATCTCTTCTTTTATTAGCACGTCGAATGTGTACTCTTTTCGATACAAAAAAGTATATTTGATTGAAAATTGATCTTTCTCATAAAACCTTCGTCAGATTGCAAAACTCTTTCTTCAAGCAATACATGATTGTTTTCAAATCATTTTCATCAATCGCTGAATCTCAATTATTGGTTCACTCACTACGTGTTGTCTTCTTTGAGACGTTCGGTTTGAGAACAACTAGAACATTGCGAAACCCCGTCAAGGAGATTCTTAGGAATCCTACCGATCACAGGCAAGATTTGTATCGATCAACGGGAACCGTGGGTCATGTACCTCAATTCAACGAAGTGTTCAAAGACACTTCGTGCACTTTATTGCTAACTCGTCGATGCGTGTACACCCCGACGATTGCGGTGATCGAATTGAGGAGTCAATCCAAAGCCGCATGTTCACAAAGAACCACACTTTATTGAAGAAATCATGATGGAGCATATCTACATAACCCGGTTCGATATTTTTATACTATGCTTCGCTACCCCGCCGCAAATATCATGAACCAAGAAGGCTTCCGCTACTCGATGGAAAGATGTCATGATTCAAAAGTGTGAACATGTCGGTCCAAAAGTCACAACTTCACATGATGGCAACACAATAAAGGGTGATCCGAGATTTATCGTGGTCGATGATCTCAATGAAAGCTCAAGATCATCAAAGATGTGGATCGATTAAAGGCCCCACTTAAAAGTACAAATCGGTGCGGACTTTGAAGAATCGCTACAAAAGCACAAAGATTGATGTAATTGAAGAATTCAAGTCTCACGAGCTCCGTAATCTAAGTCAAAGATAGAATGCTAGGAAGCAAAATGTATTTCATGGGTGACCTCCTTGGGGAGATTGTTAGGAATTGAAAATTCCATAGTAAAAGAGTCGGTCACCCCAACTATTATCTAGCATAAGGTAGCTCGTAGACATATAGTTATTTACGTTATTTAGTAGTTTACTAGTTAATTTGTAGCGTAGCTTAGTCTAGTGTAACACCGTGGAGGAAGGACGGGTCTTTACCCACTATATACCTGATCCACAGGCCGATAGGAGGTCGTGTATTCTGTAACTATAAATACCCCTTCCATCCATGGAAGGGGTGTGGCTTCTTGAATCTAACCTTTCACTTTTATTTAGCAACTCTCTTTCAAGAACTTCCTCTCAACTCTCTTCATCTCTCTAAAATGGCTTTCTTGTTTAATCACAATCCTAGACCACCCGAATCATCTAACAACATAAATATTAAGATCCAACATCTACCATCCTCTACGATAACATCAAAATAAAGGGATTTATAAGAGCATCCCTACACATGAGTTTTTATTTCGCTAACACTAATTGACCCGATTTGAAAAGATCAAAACACTTGGAGTACTTAATTACGAGACAAAGGGAATTTGAATTTATCGTTCCTTCCCGTTACTCCATAAAATATTACTTTAACCCATGAGTCCCAATCGTCCCAAAATTATATACAAAGGATATGACTCGACTTAGCAACCATGCAAGTAACTAGATAATTGAACTAAGGGTTTAACAATGATTACAATAATGCACTAAAGATGAGTGCATACAAGGTAGGCTAAGGCGATTTGGGTGTAACATTTGGGGGTGGATTGTAAACAATGCTCCTCATTGATATTCTGGAAACCGAAACATCACAAGAACCACGAAAAGGATAAGCTCTGAGGGGTTAACTAGGGTATCGTATACTAAAGATGAGTACATCGCAGGTTTGGGAAAATTACTCAACCGATGTGGATGACGAATTAAATTACTGTGTTTAAAACAAGGGTTATTCTAATGGCTCTTATCATTTAGTTAATCCTAAGTACACGAATGTAGTCTCACTAGCGATCTTGGAATGCATCACAAAACAAATTCTAGCATCTATTAAAGATGAATGCTTTTATTCCTAAAGATCTAGGGCGAACCTCAATTTTTGGGTGGAATTTGAGTGGTATACGCTTCGTGCTAGTCATATATTTTCTATCCATGAGACGCTTTATTAAGACTAAAGTTTTACTCAGAATGCCATAAAATTTTTAAATTTGGTGCTAAAATTACCCTAACAAATATTTCTCATAGTTTATTACACAATTTACCAAGAACAAGGCAAAAATCAAGTGAGTGAATAGTTTCTAAGTTCCGCTTTATTCTCCTTCCCTACACTTAAACCGAACATTGTCCTCAATGTTCCCAAAAGTATCAAAGTTATGATAAAGGAAGATAAATAAAAGTGAAAGAAAATGTTACTCCCCGATTAGCTCGGTAGGATATGTATAACGTTGCGGTTAAATCCTCCTCCAAGAAGAATGAGCAAGTAATAAGTGTTGCTTCCATCATGTACTTCATCTTCTTGTCTAATATAACTCGCACACTTATAAGAAAACGAAACGAAACCTCGCAGAATCGGCGATAAAACTATATATATAAAAACTATATTAGAAAGCAAATAAGATATAATGTTTGTGGAATGGATGTTTGCAGATTTTCTAGAAAATTAAGAACTGGAAGTTTCCAAAAATTATAAGTTAGACAGAAAACGAAACTGTGAATCTGTTTCTACATTGCCTAACGCCGTCGGGCTTTAGTCCCGACATCGTCAGGTTGTTCTGACAGAAAGGGTCTGGTGTGTTTTCCGGAAAAAATTCTGGAAAAATTATTTCTTTAAAAATTTAGAAAAAATCGTGCAACACATCCATTATGACTCGATACAAGCATTTGACTCTAACAAACAAAAAAATATATACAATTCCAATTATTGATAATCTCATGTTCATGCAAGTTCTTAAAACATATGTGATCTTCCCTACACTTATCTTTTGTAAAATACATTTATATACAATTAAGACGAGGTTAAAAACAAAATAAAGCATTTTCACAAAATAAACATGAGAATTAAGCAGCAATGAAAAAGATATATAAATAAACAAACAAAATTGAAAAACAAAACAAGCAAACAATTAAACATGGGTTGCCTCCCAAGAAGCGTTTTCTTTATTTATGAGTCTTGTAGCTAGACTCGCATCATACCCTACATGACCTCATTACCATCATCTCCTTCCTCATGACGATTTATATTGGGATTTTCCATAGCATAGCTATGTACGATCATGCATCTCTAGGAAATCATCATGCTCCCAATTAGTTTTATATTCCGGTCCTAACTTCACGCATTCTTTATAGAATCCAAATATCTTAATCATCACGTAATCTACTCACATCCTTCTATCCTCCTCATTCCTATAATATACCGATAGCTTAAGTTCTTTCTCATTATTGGATAGTGATGAGAATTGCTCAATCTTAAATGGCATTTGCTAGGCAATTTCATCGGTCTCGTCCTTGAATCTAACTATCCCTAATGATGGATCATAAGTCATTTCTGAGCTATCTATGAATGGCTTTCCTAGAACTACATGGGACAAGCTAGGATCTATAGCCGTACTAATATGTTCCACAATCATGAATTCCGTTAGGTACGTGAAGCTTCCTACATAAACAGGCAATCCCTTAATTCTACTCAGGAAATTAAATCTTATTCTAGGATCATCGAGATCTTGCCTACTTGGGATAGGTCTTTTCATCACCCAATTATAGTAGGTGCTAGTCTTGATGTTTATTGAGGAGTGAGGACTTGCGATCGATGTAGGCCTTTGCCATGAAGAGGTGTCCTATGCAACATAGTATGTTGAGATTTCAAGAATTTCCAAAGGTGATGTGTGGGGATCTTATAGCATAAAAGGGACGAAGGTCGCGTACTAGGTGTGGGTGGTATGAGAGTTCCTCTTCCATAGGAAACTTTTTGAAGTATTCGTCATCTACTTCGTCAACTTCTCCAGTGGTTTCATCCTTAGGACTCTCACTAACCTTAAGCACCGTCTCATGGTTCGCTTCATCATTATTCCTGTTTGGTCGCACTATGGTGATGGCATTGATGAAGTGAACGTGTTTTGACGAAGATGGGTCTCTATTTTCATTGCTTAATTGCGAGTGAGCGAAGAACTTACTTGGGTCCTTAATCTTTACAAGGGGAGATTTTTTGGAGGAGTGAGTCGAGATGGCATTAACTTTCTCGGTTGCCGTCTTATCAACATGATTATTAATTTCTTTCAAGAGGTTGTCTATCTTCCTATCCATCTCGGCTTGTTGTTGATTAAAGTGCACCGAAAGCTTGGTTATTTGGGCTTCTTGAGATGTCGCGAAGTTTCGCATCATCCCTTCCAAGTTATGTTAACTAGGGCCATGAGGGCTTGAATTTGTTGTTGTGGCCATGAGGAGTCGTTAGAAGTGAATTCTTTGGTTTGGCTACAATTATAGTTGGGTTTGCATTTCCATGCCTCTTGGGCTTTGTTGTAAGTCCTAGGTCCGGGGTTATTGGAATCTTCCTCCCGCTCCGTTGGTGCGCGAGGATGCGAGTCCACGGAAGCTTGTTCGGGAGTCTCATGCAATTACGAGTGTCGTGGGGACCACTACATAACTCACACAAGGAAGAGACTTTGTTCACTTGGCGTGAAGGTTTAAGAGCTTAGTAGGAACTCATATGGAATTTGACTTGATCTTCAAGTTCGAGCATCCTACGATTAGAAGGTTGTGAGTCATTTGAAGGCAAGGATATTGCCTTTACGGTTTTGGGAAACTCACGTGGGTCATTCCAACATTCGTTGTCATAGAGGGCAAGGTCCTCTATTGTACCCCATGATTCTTCTGCGGTTAATTCACTAAGCTTACCACCGACCGCTTGGGCAATGGTTTGCCTTGTGGAGAGATTGACATAATCATAGAAAATTTGTACTTGGAGCCAAAGATCAATGCCGTGGTAAGGGACTTTGTGGAGTAAGTCCTTGAATCGAGTCCAGGCCTCATAAAGGGTTTCGCCTTGACGTTGTTGGAAGATCAAGATGTCATTCCTTAGCTTGGTGGTTCTCCCGGTTGGAAAAATTGGGCGAGGAAATGGGTGGTGAGATCATCCCAACTTGAGATGGATCCTATGGAAGTCGCTCAAGCCAATTACTAGCTTGGTCCTGTAGAGAGAATTGGAAGACGCAATCACATGGTCTCGAGTGGTAGCATCAAGGTCAACGGAGTCAACGGTTTTAAGAAAATCTTTGAGATGCTTATTAGGATCTTCGGAACGAAGTCCATAGAATGCACATCCATTTTACACCAACCAGATGGTGTCAGATTGCAGGGCTGTAGTTTGAGCTTGATGTGGAAGCTCAATGGTGTTCCTATAACCTTGATGGCTCGATCTAGATTATTCATCAAGAGTACGGCCTCTTGGCGGGTCGAGTGGTGGTTGATTGGGTGGTGGTAGAGGATGATGTGGTGGATCGTTGTTTGGTGGATTGTCACCCATGGTGAAAAGTGACAAGGTTAAGAACAAAAACACAAAGAAAGGGATAAACTAAAAGAAATCTAAGAAAAAAGGAAAAAGCTCACTTGATAGGAATCAAGCGAGTAGACCTAATCGAGATAAATAACTAACTAGCTATTCTATTCCCTGGCAGCGGCGCCAAAAACTTGATAGCGGGTTCGGGGTCGAAAGACTTCCTTTTCCGTGAGCAAGCTTTACAACCCACTAGGCAAAGGTACCTAATCGTTGCAGTGTAGTATGGGTGAGCCCATGGGGTTGACCGCTCTCAGGGAATAGAGATGCTAGAAGAGATGTATGACGAGAAGGTGAGGTTGAGGTGATTCTTTTTAGCTTTTTTATATTTTTTAGAAAACAAGTAAAATCTCGGGGTATAGGAGTGGGGGTGGTAATTCTACCAATTTTAACTTACTAATAATTAAAACTAATAACTAAGTATACTAATGAAAAGGAAAAGATATCTTATGTATTGATTGGTGTTCTTATGATGATTGAAAGTGTATTTACTTAGATGTTCTTACTCCCTAGTTATCTCTTATTGGTCGGTTGAATTGTCACATACTCATCTTAATTGGTGCGTTGTATTATGTGTGCTCATGGGGGTGCCTAATTCCTAGTTCTATGAATCGTAACTCTCCTCTAGACTATCCGGATCGCCAAGTACCGTAGTATCTCCCCCGAATAAGGATGCAACTCACGCAATAAACACAACGATGGCTCAAGTGCACTCTTAAGCTTTGTGCTATTTAGGACGTTCAAGCTCGCAACGATTAAAGAAGAAGCCGGTTTTCCTTACTCTAGCGTCTACCAATTAAAATAAGAGACAACCTAACAATAATTAACAACTAGGTTTCATAGATTTAAGCAAACACAATAGTAATTTAGTTACTCATAATGGATAAGGATGCACGCACACACACAATTAAACATAGTTTAAACATTGAGATATAATGGATTAACAAACGTATTTCTTGGTGTAAAGAAGGGTTTGGAACCCTAAAACACTGTCCAAGTCGGACTACACACGAATGCTCTCCAAAATACTACTCTTTAAATGCAGAAAAATCGAATTCTCTTTATTTATTTACAAATGCGAAGGCGTCGCCTTTTGCTTGTGACGCCGTCTGGTTGCCGTCATTAGGGTTTCGTTTGGGCCAAGTCATTGTTGGGACGACGTCAGTTGAAATGTGTGACGCCGTCTGGCTTCATAAAGGACGTCGTCTTGAAATAGTTCTTGGATGTCTGGTGTAAAATAAAGATTGACGCCCTCCAGAAAATAGGCATGACGTTGTCATGTTGTAGAACCAATTTCACACCTAAGCCGTCGCTTGCAATTTAATTAGAAAACCTCCTTAGCGATACGTCGCCGCCTTTGGGTCGACGTTAAGTGCATAAACAAACCTTGTTTCTTGACTTTTTGCTTTCTTCATGTTTTCCTACTTTTCGTCCAAATATGCTTGATTCCAAGATTTTGCTTTCAAAAGACCCAAATGTGAAAAGAACGATTTTAAACAAGAACGGATATAAAATGTATCGATTTAGGGCTTAAATGACCTTCTAAAACGTATATTATATATCCTTATCAAGGAGGTACACACTTTTCTTCATGACGAAGAATTCAGCGATACACCACAATTATTATTAAGTTTTAGCAAGAGTTTGGCAAGGAATTCAAGGGTAATGTTTGTTATCAAGAATCAAGAAGCTTTATGTAACATCTCAAATCTTATGGTTTAGTTATAAGTAGTATAATATTAAATATGAAATATTAAAATAATAGTTTGTTTAAGTGTTTATTGACATAAGGACCTCGGGTTCAAGTAGTGAACGAAATAAGACTTGGGTTATTATATAGCTACACCATAAGGACCTGTTATGATATAAGAGATGATTAGTTAGGACTTGGCTTATAATATAGCTCTACCATGAGAGCATGTGCCAAATAGCAAATTAGTGGGAAAAGACAATTTTACCCTTGAAGCTTATCATAAAAATTATCTCCCTCCTATGCCACGTCTCTCACACTAGAGTGATTACAATTTCCATAGGATGAAGAAAGCCTCTAATCCTGACCAATCATAGCCGTAATTATTTGTAGAAATCATATTCCCGACACTAAAGTTAATAACTTGATGACAAAATCTTTCAGTCTCTTTTTTTTGGAACGAAAATCATTCAGTCTCTTATCAATCACCAAAGGTCACAAATAAAGGGTTGAGTTATTACCTGCTTTCTTTGGTTATTAGAGACCCCCTTTTTTTGTTTTTTATTTTTTTATTTTTTTTATTTTATAATTTTGTTTATATCAAAAGTTTATAAACCCGAAAATACTGAATCAGAATATAAAGTTTAATAAGTTCAAACGCTTAAAACTGCTGTGAATACTAACAAAGAATCGACAAAAACTTGCATTAGACTTGGAAAACGAACAAAGGTGACAGTGCAAGTTAGGGTAGGGAGGTTGCTGATAAGATGACCCCAAATAAAATATTGCAATCCGCATACATCCAACTTACTCCTTTATGTTTGTCAGAAATAAAATATTGCAATCCGCATACATCCACCTTACTACTTTATGCTTGACTTACAAACAAAATATTGCAAATAAAATATTGGATATATATTCCTGCATTTTCTTCCACTTGTGGTCGGTAAATTTATCCACTTCTTCAGCAAAGGCTATTTAAAAGTTGCTATACATACATAATAGTGCGCACCCAATTTGATCAAATAATATTACACCCCTGCCAAACATGGCTGAACAAGTGACACACCAACATTTCCAATGCTGCTATCAGAACTGGATGGCTCAACAGTGGCTCGATTACGATGAATTAGTCCAAGCACTCACTAACTACCCAATCGATATCGACTACCTCCAACTCATAACAAAAAAAATCATCACTCACTATGAAAACTACAGCGCTTCTCGTGCCCAACTAGCAAAACATGACGGACCTTCATTCTTGTTTCCCACATGGGGGACCACAGTTGAGAACTCATTGCTTTGGATTGGTGGTTGCAAACCTTCGTTAATTATCAAGCTTGCGTACACGTTATGTGGGTCCCAGTTAGATGCGCACTTTGCAAAGTTTCTTGATGGAGTCAGGCATGGAAACCTCAGAGAAATTTCGACGACTCAGCTCAAAAGTATAGACGATCTCAAAGCCAAAACTGTTAAGGACGAAGACAAGCTCAACTCCCATGTAGCAAGCTTACAGGCATACAATCCTTAACACCCTTTTTCTGCAAACGACAAAACTTTATATATTAGTAAAGGGAAATGATTCAGCGTCTTAAAAGTGTTTTTTTAACTTCTTCCTAAAATTTCTTAGGAATGTGGTAAACAAAATTGGTAGACTTTTTTGATGCATGCTTTTAAAATTTCTTATCCAAACTGCTTATTTGTATATTTATGCATGAAATGTTTCAAATAAGCAGCTTGGCCTTGGAGTTGCTTATTGCAAACTTTGCATTTCAAAAAGTAACAAGCTAGTAGATATACATTTGTAATAAGCAATCCCAGACACATAGCCCTTAAGTATATTTGTTACGATGGCGTATATATTGGTTGAAAATCCTTGATATGATGTATGCAGGAGCGGGCAGTGGATCAGGTGTTGCTAGCAAACGACTATAAACAAGCCAGAAAGTCGAGCCATGTCGATAGAGCAGTGGATACTCATGTCCATGATCTTTATAGTGTCCTATTAGAAGCGGACAAGCTGAGGTTGAATGTCCTCAAGGGTATCATAGACATTCTGACACCATTGCAATCTGTCGAATTTCTAGTGGCAGCCAAGAAACTACACCTTTCTTTACACGAGTGGAGCAAAAGAAGGGATATAAGCATGGGAATTACTCAGGTTTCTAAAACTAACATTCCCTCGTCATCCAATGCCACACCACCGAAGCCATGAATGGCTCTGATGGTGGGCCATGTTCACAACACCACAAGAACCGTTAGTTTATGTCTTCGATATGGCGAGTTCGTTTTAAACTCTCTAGTTATAGAGATCGAGTTCTAGCATTACATGTTTATTGTTTCTTATGTTTAATTACGCACCGTTGTTGCAACAACGGCCTATAATAAGTTGCAACACATGCATGTGGGTACTCGAGCACAACTTCATAACAGCAGGTGTTTGAATTGTTTTTTTTATACTAGTAGATTAAAACCTTGAGGCTGATCTCCAATTTGAAATATTGTGATAAATGTTGCAGCTTATGTTAGCTTCTTAAGCTATATACGCGATTCAAAAGGCTTATAGTGGTACATGCAATTTATATATTCATAAGTGTCAAAACAGCTGGATTCTTCTAGCGAATGATATATACAAATAAAAGATGGAATAACTATTTTGTAAACTGCCAACTGCTACAGTGAAAATTGGGCTGCAACTAGCTAGCAGGATCAAAGAAGACTGTAATCACGAGGAATGCATGTGAAGCAATGCGTGGCAAGACCCACGTGTAACAACTTGCTAGGTTTAAGCTGTCCTCTAACTACAGAGAACAGTCGTCTAAACGGGTCAGTCGGGTCAGATTAGCCTGCACAGGCCTAGAATCCTTGAGGAGCTTCAAAAACATATTTTACACCCATGGTTTTTCTTATACTAGTTAATTTTTATTTTTATTTTTTATTTTTTTTGTTTGTTTGTGGTAACGGTTTACCCTAGTAAAATATATTAATCACAAAGAGTTTAAATACAATAAAATATGACAGAAATATCTCATTGACCTCAAGCAAAACTTGAACAACCACTAATCGTTTGTGACATGCTACAAAAACGATAAACGACTAATCAAAGATAAACATAAAAAACAGTTATGAATCAACCTACAATCCATGCTTTGCCAACCACAAAAAGGAGTATACTGATACCACATGAGACTACCTCTTTAAAACTTTTTATAATTGTATGTAGCCAACTATTTTTTTTTCTTCTTATTGTGTGTATGAACTATTAAATAGCCCACATAACAAAAAACGATTGAACTTGAAACTTTTATGATTGTATGTATTAACTATTTTTTTCTTATTGTGTATATTGAACTTTCAAAATTCGATTATTGTGTGTATTTTGTGACCATTTTACCCTTAATTTTTCAAACTTCAAGGGTAAAATGGTCATTTTATCATGAGAATAATCGCAAAATACACATAATGATCGAAATTTGAAAGGTCAAGTCATAGAATAAGAAAAAAAAATTATTGGATACACAAAATCACATAAAGTATCAAGTTCGATGCATTTTTTTGTCATTTGCCCTTTAACTAATGACCGATATTAGAATTCTTAAATACAAATAAATAATGCAATAAATATATTAATTATATCATAACAGTATTACCAACATTAAGATCAAGATCCATAGCTTTCGTTGATCATTCGAGCAAAACCAAAAGGTTAGTAAATATACATGTTTATTTGTATGTTAATTCATGTACGCCAAAGAGATCCTTATAAAATAATCTTTTTGCTGCATACTCATGTGTTTAATTGTTATATGGTCTCAAAATTTCAACAGTTTAATCTATCCTCTAGCTATAACGAACAGCCGTCTAAAGTATGATTTAAAGTGTTCATTTTAACAGAAATTATGTCAAAAATAAATAGCATGACTCACCTTTAAAAAAAAAAAAAAAAAAAAAAAGTCTAGCAAAAGTCTCTCTATAAAAAAATTCATTAAAAAGGTTTAACAATTATCGAACAGAACTCCTCCTTTTCTAGAATGGTTTTTGTTAAACATTTAGTCTCTTATAAAATATCCATGCGGATAAATTTCTAATGCGGATGGTTTCTAAATTTTGGCTAAATTCGGCGAACGAAAGAACGAATTTCACGATTTACTCTTAATATTATGAATGACTCATTTACTCTTAGCTAACTTTTGATCTATATAAGTAAGTAAATTCCAGCTATAATTTATTTGAACCAATTTTAATTTGATAAGTTTTAGTAAGTTTAAATAATAATTTATCTGGGTCATATTCCCAACAATAAACGATAAGGAAAAGAAGGAATTTTCATTTGCATACTCTTATTTTGGTGCTTACTAAGGGACAAATTCACACATTCTATTTGGTTTGATCTAACAGCAATGATTAATCTAAGATTTAAACATTTTAACCTATTTTTTTACCCCAATATATATACCTTTTTTTTTTCCTCATTTACGACTCTGTTTCTCACACTTTCTCTGTGTGCGATTTCCCTCCATAAACGGTTAACCGCCTTCTCAATCACAACAACCCTGTCAACCACCACATCCTCCACCGTCATCACCGTACAACCACCATCATCACCGTCACGTCCTCCACTTTATCCCACCGGTAATTTTTGATCTTCTTCAATTCTTCATTATCTTCTTCAATTTCGTCATTATTTTGATCAATTTCGTAATTATCTTCTTCAATTTTGCAGAATGGAGATTTTTGATCTTAACAAAGTTCCTGTTTCTGTTGGAGAAGATTCAATTGATTTAGATGTTACGAGTTCAATTTGTGCTTCTAATGTTGATGATAATGCATCATGTGAGTTTTCGTTTTAATTCAGCTTTTTTTTTTCTTTATGTTAATCTGTTTATTAATTAAGTTGTTTGTTAATTAAGCTTTTGGTATTTTTCCAGTTTACTCTGTGTTGTATCACCTGTGATATTTAGCTGGTGTTGTTAGTTTTTTGCTTATTCATGAAGCTGTTAGTTTGATTTTGTTTTTATATAACCTGTTAATTTGATTTTGCTTTTATATAAGCTGTTAGTTTGATTAGATGTGTTTTTGTTCAGTTTATTTTGTGTAGTATCAGCAGTGATATTTCATGTTGATGATAGTTTGCTTTTTAATTAAGGTTTTAGAGTAATTTGCTTCTAATTTTAAGCTTTTATCTGAAAATAATGGTAAATGTAGTGTACTTGATTTCTTACCGCAATGTTCCGATATTTCTATGCGTAGGTCGTTATTGTTGCAGTTGTTGCATATTATTGATTAGAGAGATTGTGTTTTGTTAGTGATTCGAATGAAGAAGAGTGATAGCGTTTATTTGTCTGAGAAGCGTTTTGCTGTGTAGTCAAAGTAGTGGTAAATCTAATGTTTTGGAAGTGATTTCTTAAAGCAGTTGTTGCATATTCAAGAAGAATAGTCGTTTTTGCAATTGTTGCATATATTGACTGAAAATGGGTTATAGTTGTTGTCAATTTATGTTCTGTGAATTCGAGTTATAGGTTTTGTGTTTTTTGTTATGATAATGCTTAAGTATATTAATGTAGATGTTATTTTGCTTTTTTAAACAAGCTGTTAGTTTTTGATTGGATGTGTTGTTGTTTTAGTTTTATTCTTTTGTAGAATCATCTGTTATATTGTCACTGATGATATTTTTTATTCATAGTATCACCAGTGATATTTCAAGTAATGTATAGTATCACCAGTGATATTTTAAGACAATTTTTGAAGTTATTGTGTTATGCTTTTTGACTTTGTGTTTTATCACCTTCTTTACAGCTTCTAGTGGTTTGAAAACTCCTTCATCTTTTATTCATCATGATTTTATTGATACTCTGGTGGATCGGTTTTGGGTTCTAGAGTTCTTTGCTAGTGTGCTACCGTTTTGTTTAGTGTTTATGATTTCGTTGAGGATTGCATTAGTATGCACATGAGATATGCTTGAGGCGTGGATTTGGTATTAGAAAGTCTACTCGGAAAAGATTAAGGATGGATTTGTAAAGAGAAGTATTTAGTTTGCAATAAGGAAGGGTGCCCAAAGAAAATTTGTTTGAATCGTTAGCTCTAAGAAAGGTGACAAACAAGTGAGGACTTCAAACTTTAGAATTACAGGTTGCAAAATACGTGCAGTTTTTCATATGATGCCTGGTAGTAGAAAATATAAGCTTACTACATTCGATGTGGAGCATAATCATGAGCTAGATCGTGTTGAGTATAAACATTTGTCCAAGAGTGAGAGGAAGCTAACATACACTGAGCAGCTCTTTATAATCAAAGCTTCGAATTATAATATTGGGGCGACTAGAGTTCACAGTTTGTATACCGGGTTGAAAGGGTCCTCAGCACTTGTTCATGGTACAGAGACTGAGTTTAACAATCTAGTTCGTGGTATAAACGGTTTCATAGGAGCATAGCGATGCACAGATGCTTATTAACCGTATGGAAGATCGTAAGAAATTTACATCAGACTTCTCTTTTGATTATCTTGTCGAGAATGCTGAGCTTATTGGACTCTTTTGGGCTGATCAAGTTGCTAAATTGAATTACAAAGAGTTTGGCGATATCGTCTCATTTGATGCCACATACAAAACTAACAAGTATGTTTTTGAACCCTTTTTAGTATCTCTTGTGATATTTGCATTTGCTTTTTCTACATTTTGTATATATTATCACCTGAGATACTTGTTTTTTCAGATACCGGATGGTTTTCGTGCCTTTTACGCAATAGATAATCATAGGAGATCCGTGATGTTGGTTCGGTCTTCTTAAAATGAAACTACGAATCTTATGTATGGTTATTGCAAGCATTCAAGAAAGCATTTGTTCGTTCTCCAAATATCATCGCATCGATCAAGATGGTGCAATGCGGAAGGCTATAGTCAAGTTCTTCCCGATTCAAAACACGGGCTTTGTTTGTGGCATATCATGCAAAAGCTTCCGTCTAAGGTATCTCTTTGTGATTTTTGCATCTTTTATCTCCTGTGATATTTGCATATTTTTGGATTGTATCACTTGTGATACTTTTTGTATCCCTGTGGCACTTTATTGTTTTTTCATTCTATCACTTGTGATACGTTTGTTGCTTTTTGCATTTGCTGTGTATAATGATTCTCTTTTTTACTGTTTTCAGATTGTATCGAGAATTTATGATGATACTGATTTCAAGAATAAATTTCACAAGATTGTTTGGAACATGTATATTGGCCCTGAAAAGTTTGAGATCAGATTGAATGAGTTAATGGTTGAATTTGGCCTTTTAAATCATAAGTGGTTGAATAAGATGTATAGGATTAGGGCATCATGGATTTTTTTTTTTTTTTTTTTTTTTTTTTTTTTTTTGTTGATTTTCCTCTATGTGGGTGATGAGGACCACATCTAGGTCGAGAGTGAGAACTCGCTTTTTTCACATTTCACGTCCCCTACTTCTACACTTGTTAAGTTCATGGTGTGTTATGAGTCCGCAATGGAGAAACAGATACATACAAGAAAGTTTAGATCATCGCTCGATTGACTCATTTCTGGTTTGTTGACGCCATTAGCAATTGAAATTCATGCGACAAGGTTTTAGACTCGAAGTCGTTTGTTCTTGTTCGAAAGAGATAATTTTTGGATCATGGTTATGTTCAATCAAGTCTAAAAGTTGTGGTGAGGGTTGCGATGTTTCGTTATATCCGAGGAAAACCGGATGTCGATATTGTACCAAGAGTGGTTGATGATGAAAGTACTTGAGACAATACCGAGGAAGAGCTTAACTTGTATCAAAGACATTGAGAGTACAAGGTACATCTCTTTTTCTGCTTTTTACAAGTTTTTTAATTATCACGGTGATATTATCCATTTTTTCTTTGTTTAAAAGTCTATATGAGGTATCACATGTGATATATGCATGTAAAGTTCATAAAAGTTGATTTTGTTTATAATATCACTTGTGATATTGTGTGTTTTAATTAATTTTTTAAATATTTTTAATATCACCGTGATATTATGTTTATTTTATGTTTGATATGAGGTATCATTTGTGATATATTTAATTAAAGTTCATAAAAGTTTATACTTTTTTATGAAGGTGGTGTATAACAAAGTAGATGGTTCAGTTGCTTGCTGTTGTCAGCTTTTTGTTCGATGTGGTATTTTGTGTCGTCACATCTTTTGTGTGTTCAAGAATTGCAATGTTGTTTCTATCCCAGATCAGTATTTAATTAGGCGTTGGACAAGGGATTTGATTCCTGCTGATTTGAGGAGGCAAAAGGCTCGTTATGGTCAGAACAATGAAGAAATAGAGAGGCTTGCAATTGAGGAAACTGGTTTAGTTGAGTTGTGTGTTCATATGATGAGTAACAATAAAGGAAAGTTGACTTCTTTTGTAGACAAGCTGAGGAAGTTGAAAACTGAAGTTGAGGCTGATTTGCCAACTGTTCCTTCCCATAATGTTTCTGAAATTGTTGAAGAGTTTATGGGTATAAAGAAGCCTACTAAAATTTATGTTAAAAATTCATTGAAAGCGAGCAATAAGGGATTTATGAGGGAGCGTATCAAGGGTGGACGCGAGAAAGCATTTGATAAAAGCAAGAAGCAAAAGAAGACATGCAGTATTTGTGGGTCGACGGAGCATAACAGGACTACTTGTCCAGATAAAGGTAAATATTTGACCAATAATCTCAAGTAGGCGGCACTATCTCATGAAGGAGTACTTGTCCAGGTTGAGGTGGAGTCATCGGCGCAACCACTGCAATAGAAGACATGCAGGTCGAGGTTGAAGTTGAGGTGGAGTCTATCTGTTATGTGTTATCAAATTTTTTACAATTTTATCACTTGTGATAAAGCATAAAAAAATGATGAAATGCTTATACCTTTTTGTGAGTTTATTTTTTGTGACTTTTATTGAATATTTTTGATTAAATTTGTTTTGATGTTTTGTATTAGATTTTTTGACTTTATTGAATAATTGAAATAATTTTTTTTTTTGCTAATCTAGTTCTATTATATTGTTACGACATATTATTTATCGACATTTGGATACTTTAATAAAGTTAACGAAAGAAAGGTTGAATTCGATTTTCCAAAAGCTTTCAACTCGAATAGAAATCATCATTGTTTACAACGATAAGGATAATTTTTTACAAAATGATAGTCGACATCGAATTAATAAGTAGTCAAGAGAATTACTAATTGTTTTTACATGAAACCAAACATAAAACATTAAGCACTCGGTCAATTGTTGTTTAGTTCTGCATACTTTCTCTTTATTGCCTCATTGACAAGATTCTTTACTTCTTTTTCGTCCCTGTTCTCTGCAAGAAACTTTAATGCATAGTTTGACATCATCTTCCAGTTTTCGTTCATTTCATGAAGCAACATCTTTGTTATGTATCTTGATCTCATATTTTCTATCTGAATTCGATGATGTTTGTGTGTTTCCTATAGAAGGCCTGTTTTCCATTTTGATCAAATGTTTCCTTCGTAAAGTTCCATGTGTATCATCATGTACAAACCATAATCTATCTTTTACGCTTTTGTTTGCCAATCCATCTTTAATATTCTTTGGTTCTTGTGTTTGATGCATCATTTCATATCCTGTTGGATGTTCATATGTTGACAAGTGTCTTACAAAAACCGCCCTTTGAATTTATAATATAAAATGTCAATTATAGACTAGTATCCCTTTTGATATTATACTGTTAAAAAATAAATAAACAAATAATTTTCTTACCACTAACTCGTAATTTTCTTTGTACTTTCCTTCGTATGTTGCATCTGAATAGTTGTTATCTATTATGACAGATGTTCCTTTAACGATGTCGAAAACTATTAGATAGTAATGTCCATGTGCTATTATTGGGAAGAATACCTGTTATCATGAAAAAAGTATTAAATTTAAAATAATATACTAAGTTTCTTGATTAATTTATATAAGTAATGTAATATACCAAGTTAATGTCATCAAATTTGAGCTCGCTTATGTCTTCTTCCATCCGAATATCAATCAAGTGTTGAAACATATCATCTGTTTATCTACTTTGTTAATGAACAATTCTGGCTTATCTTGTAAAACTCCTGGAAGCTGATTGACAATTAAAAAAAAATTATTATTATTATAAATAAATAAAAGTTAATAAAGAAATACGTTCATTTGATATAAAAATTTATCTTACCATCATTGATGTATAAAAGTAATGTCGTTTGATCTTTCTAACTGAGAACAATTCCTCGTAGTTTAGGATATCAGCAAAGGTATCTATCACAGGAATTTCAATTTTCAAGCTTGGCGCTAGTGATTGAACATTCATTCTCATTAATCCTAAACCTTTATTGTCTACGAAAACTTGTTCTCTGTTCACAATATCACAAGTGATAAGTATAAGGAATTGTGTATATAGGTAATTGTTTTTTGTATCACAGGTGATAAATATAAGAAACTAATATATGTTTTTTTTTTATCACAAGTGATAACTATAATAAATTACATATCGAAATTTTAAATATAAGCTTACGCTTCGTTTCCTTGCATACAGAAGATGATTCTTGCCAAGAGTTTTTCCACCTCTGTTAGCTCTTTTGTCGTGCTGACCTTCTTGTTCATGTATGGAGATTTCAGGCACTGATATTATTTTTCTTCATCACTTGATTTTGATTGTACTCCTGGGCTATTAATTCCTAGATCAAAGCTTGGCTGAGACCCTGGTATAAAGACGAAACTAGGGCTCTGTGAAGATGGACCTGTTTGTTCTTTTTCTTCTACACTTTTCTATTTCTTAAGGTTCTCACGGTTCTCACTTTCCGCATATCATTGACTTCTTCATTTCGTTTAGCATCCATGTTGGCTTGTTTCCTTTGTATTTCTCTATATTCCTTTATAAATTCTTCATCAATTTTGTTTACTAATTCTCCAAAAATATCATCATCAGTATCAAAAGGTTTTCTGTGATCTTTAGTTTTATCGTTTTCACTCATTATTCTTTCTTCGTCACTTTTTTGACTTGTAACCTTGTTTGTTTCATCTTTTTCCCCTTCATTTTTCCCTGCAGCTTCATGTTTTTTGTTACTGTTCCCATCGATGTTTCCCACAGCTTCATCCTTTTCTATTCTATCCTCCTTGTTGTTTTTATCAGTTTCACCCTTTTTGGTAGTGCTTGCATCTTTGTTTCCACTACCTTGAGCAACTTCATTCTCATTAAAGATTGATTCTCCATTTTGGTCGTTTACTTCATCGTTTTTGACAGCATCATTAATTATCATATATTCGTCATTTTCATCTCCGTGTTCTGTATATTGACTGGCAAATGGATTTTATACTTCATTATTTTCATCTTTATCATCACTTGTGCCAAATTTGATGGAGCTTGACTCTTTTGATGTTGATGTAGAGCTTGATGATAAGAATGGACTTTTTCCTTTGAAACAATCATCTGGTTGTCTGAAAATCTTTTTTATTCTTTCTCTAAATTGCTTTAGCCTTTCATCCCTTTTGAATTTACATAGATATTCTTTAATAGTTTCTTCTAGCATTTATTTCTCACTCAAAATGCTTTCTATTTTATCTTCTAACATCTGATACACTTCCAGTGATTGAATTTCAACTTTAAGATCATATTAGTTATACATCATCACCAGTGATATTATAGTGTATTTTAATATTTTATTGTATTATCACAAGTGATACCATGCATAATTTATTTTATCACTTGTGATAGGACATAACAAAGAAGTTAATTTTTTTTAGACTGACCTGCTTTTGAGTATCTTCTTCGTCTTTATTCATATCTCCTATAATTTCCACCATTCCAAAGTAGTTGTTGAAATCAATTTTAATCTCCTACTTTTCAACAGATTTGTGTTCCACTTTTTAGAGTGGTATTCTTCTGGAACATTCATTTGATCAAACTTTGTGTAATGTAAATATGCAAGTTGTTTCATCAACCATTTTATCACTCAATGAATATATATTTTCATAACATTTTATGTTAGGAAGAAAAAATAATTTAAAATTTATCACTTACCATCAAGAACGTAACTGGGCCGTAATAGTCAACTTTCGTCATATTATTCTTTCTTGCAGACCAATCATGTTTTGTTAAGCTTGCACAATCATAAATATATATGCACCAGTCTATATCTTTCGCATCATCTCCTTCAAACACGTTTTCCAACAGCATTTTTCTGACAGCAGAGCTTTTATCACATCCTCCCAATGTATTTGCAATAAGCATTAAATGTTCATTCTTAACATGAAATCCGTGTTTGTTGTTTTTGTTATCTCCATTGATATGGCATTTATTGTCAAACTGTTTTCGTGTTTGAATTGTTTTTTCCATTCTTCAACGAATTTGTCATTGTATTGTCTTTGGCCTTCATCTCTTTCTAGCGTCCTTGATCCCTTTGGTAGTCCGAGAACTTCATGCACAATTTGTGGAGAGATTTTTAAATTCCCTGTTGAAAGTCTAAGGTTCATTGATTCGTGTCGAGGTTGTCTACCACAAAGAAGGCAAGCTTTGTTGGTATTTCATTTATTGGGAATTCTATCAAGTCTCCAAAACCCATTTGTGTTATAACCTTCTTTCTTTCTACACTTAACCCACGCATTGCCTCAAAAGTGGCTTAACTGCTTCTTCCTTGATGATTGTGTACACATTTCATTTCTTTTTGCATCTTTTCAATCTCTTCGTTTACATCATCTTCCATTTCACCAATTTTTCTTTTTCCTTTTACTTTTCTCCTTCATGATTCTCTTCTTTATCATCATTTTTGCGTAGTTTCTTTTTGATTTTTCTGCTTTTTCAAGAGTTTCTTTTTCACTTGTTTCATTTTTGCGAGAATCTTCTTTTTCACTTCTTTTGCATCCTGTAGTAAAATAAAATAATAAAATAGAATTGTTGGCATTTATCACTTGTGATATACCATTAGCAACTATCTCAAATTGTTATCACAAGTGATAGTAATTAATTTTTAATAATCCTTATTTTACAATTAACTAACCTGTTCTGTAGCTTTTTCCGATGCTTCTTTTTCTTGCTCAGGCTTTAATTTTGTTGCTTCTTCCTTCATCATCTTCTTTTTTTCCTCCAACCTTTTTTCTTTTTCTTCTATTAGTGGATGCAATCCTCTAAAACATTTTTTCTTACATCCTAATCTTGGTAACTGTTTTCTTCTTTTTGGTTTCGTTCATCTGTTTTGTCTGTATGTTTATCATATAATGTATCATAAATAATAGTGAATCCAGTTATACATTGGTTGGCAATGTCACAGTCATTGAATCTACAAATTAACCTAATTTGATAGAGCGTTTTAACAACCAAACTAAATACCTTCGTTTCTTTTCTACATGTTAACAACCAAATCACTTTGATTTACAACGACCCCAAAAAGGTTTCAACGATCCCAAACAGTCACATTTATGTCCTCAAATATCAATGTCCATCAGTTTACAACTTCACTCAAACTAGTTTCAACTTCAAAATGTATAATCTAAGTTTTTTTTATGTTAAAATGCTTTTTCTTTCACTATGCGGTTTGAATGAAGTTGTAAGGCCAAAAGAGTTAGATGAGCTTTTTTTAAAGATTTTATGTTGTATTAGAAAATTTTCAATCAAAATACAATGTCCCTCAATTTATAACTATCCCAAAACTACGACAATCTTAGTTTCTATGGTTGTAAACATCTAACAATCAATGATATGAGCTCCCGCTATTGTAACTTCTAATTCAATAGCATAAAATATTGTCTTTAACATATTTTCTTAAATCACAATAGATAAACTAGTATAATACACTTATCTTCAACAATCATTTCATTTTTTTTTAATATAATCTGTAATTTATCATTGTTTCAAAACATCTTAAAATACGCAAATGTTCATATATTATAAAACACATATAAAATAGGCAAACAGTAATAAAAATTCAAGTAATGTTTAAATAATAGCGAAATGAGTGTCATACCATTATCCATATTTTCAACAGCTTGTTTTCCCTTATCCGGTTTTTGAGGTTGCGATTCCTTCATATTTATGTATTTCAGAATTTGATTCAACAGTTCGTTGTTTGTTTTGCGAAGGATAGATTGTGGGTGTGTGTTTTTTTTTTATTTGTGTGTGTGTTTTTCCAGATCTGGTTTTTAGTTTATTGAACTTTACATTTTCAGTCCTTCTATTTTTACTTTTTGTAAACTTGTTTGCTTTTTTTAATTTATATCACCTGTGATATACAATTAAATATTGTTTTTGTATTACATTTGCACAATCATGTTTCATTTCATATTTTTGCAAGATGATTCATTTAAATCATGCTTTTTTTTTCATGTCTTTGTGTATGTATAGATTGTCCTTGACTACATTTTTGAAAAGCTTTGTTTATACTAATCAACTGAAAATTTTCACAGCAAGCACATACAAGCTCACATCTCAAAGTACATTTTGGAAGTAATAAACTCTTACTTATTTTTGCTTTTCATTTTTGTTATATGACAGGTGACATAACAGGTGATATAATAAACTTTTAGTTATATCACTTGTGATATGTTCTAATATCACAAGTGATACATATAAAAAAAAAGTAGGTAGGCTAGTTTTGGTTGCTTGTGATTTTTTGTGGTGACTCAAGATCTAAATTTTGTTGCCAGTCTTAACATGTTTTCACACAGTAGAACATTGCAAAAATAGTCGGTCTCTTAATTTGATAGAGTCCTTTTACACATTTTAATGACAGTGCGTCTTGGCAGTCATCTTATCAGTTAGCAAAGTATCGCAAATTTTGCTTTGAAAAATAATTCATCATAATCCCAAATTTACCTATCTTGGGTTCACCAATTCATTTATATAAACTAAAGCTACGAGAAGTGAAATCTTGATGAATTACCCAAAATCATAAATATATATAGTGGTAGATACATGCATATGTTAGCAGAAGAACATAAACAATGTTATATTCATATTACCCAAAAGCATTTACTTCCATCTAAAATCCAGAACAAAATTTAAAATACATATAAAAGCATATGTCTGCATTACCAACTAAAAGATGCAAATTTCAGATCAAAATGTAGTACAATCTCCGGCACAAGGGAATGTGATTCAGGTACCTAATAGATCTACCATCTACTTAGGTATTTCCCAAACTTGGACACTGTCTGTCACATTTCGTGGCCCGGCAGTCCTACTTGCATCTAAAATGCAGAACAAAATGTAAAATCCAACTAAAAGATGCAAAATCCAAAACAAAATGTAGTACAATCTCCGGCACCAGGGAATGTGATTCAGGTACCTAATAGATCCACCATCTACTTAGGTATTTCCCAAACTTGGACACTGTCCATCACATTTCGTGGCCCGGCAGTCCTACTATTGGTTTTTGCATATTTGATCCTTAAACCTACTTTAAACCATCTTTGTTATTCAGAAATATAAGATACTTAAACAGAAATGTAAATTGTTTTGGAAAAGCATTAAATACATTTAATGCTTGTTTTCTTCACTATCTTCCTCTTGATAGCTTCTTCAACCACCTTTGAATCTCTTTCTCATCATGCTTGTGTTTTCAAAGAAACTTAATTGCGTGATTCGACATCAGTTCACTCTTTTGATTCACTTCATGTAATGATATCTTTGTTGCATACCTTATCCTCATTCTTCTCATTTGTTCGACATATCTGTGATTTTTTCATCAATGATGTTAGGCTTCCAATTTGATCCTGCTTCACCTTCAAACATCTCCATATGTATCATCATGTATAAGCCATGATCAATCTTGTTATCCTTTGTTCTCCATTTCATCTTTAAAACGTAGTTGGCTTCTCTTTTAATAGTGTATCGACGATTGGGTGTGAAGCCCTCATCAAGTAACTTACAAGCAATGATTTCTGCAAATTAACAAAATATTACTTGCTACAATTTTCTCCAGTGATATACTTGCTTCAATTTATCTCTAGTGATATTACTCTGTATTAAAGATATAAGTATTTAAATAGAGTTCGTTTCAGACATTACTTACCACAAAATCAAAGTTAGGTTTGTATTTATCTTTGTAGGGTGGATCTGAAATGTTTTTGTCCAGTATTACAGCGTTGCCCTTCTCCAGGTTGAAAACTATTACATAGTAATGGTCGTGAGCAATTATCGGAAAGAATACAAGTTTCACATCTTTCAATTTCCTTTTTGCTTCTTCCTCAGTCATGAGTTTTTTGATTACTCTTTCAAAGTTGTCATACTGCTTTTTTTCATCTTTTTTTTGTCTTCAGTATCTCTGGCAGTTGTATCATGACACTAGGTTAAAGATTATTTAAAATACATATTACATAATTTTTGAAAATGCATAGATATATGATTGCATTTTTTTTGGAAGTTTTTACATTTTACCACTGCATCTGTGGGGAAGTAGTATCTTGTCTTCATTTTTCCAACTTTGTTCTTCCTCTCCTCATAATTCAAGACCGAAGCGAATGCATCGATTACCTGACTTTCTATTAGCAAGCCCGGGGCAATCGAATGCATTACTATTCTTGGTACTGGTGTGCCTTTGCCATCATTGAATACCTCTTCTCTGTTTTTTTAATATCACAGTTGACAAAATTTAGGTTCTTAAATATAACATATCACTTGTGATAAATAACATAACCTTAATACTAACAGCAAATTTGAATCTTACATGATATCTTCTTCCATTGAAAATAAGCTGTTAGCTAGCATTGTTTCAGATTCTGTTAAGGGTTCCATCGTGTCTGCCTTCTTGTTCATATAAGGTGATTTCAAGTACACCGATGGTTTAACAATCCTTTTCCTTCTTTCTTTTCATTTTCTTTGTTGCTTTGTTCAAGAACATCTTTCCCGATCTTGAATGCTTTATGTTGAATTTCGGGCTTTGAAATTCTCCAAGTTTATTCTTCTTCTTCTTCTTGTGTATGAGTTGCTTGTTTTTGGTCATAGCGTCTTTTTCAAATTGTTTTTAAGCATTTAATAGGGTTTAGATATGAAAAGTTTTGCAAGGTGTTTTGTTTAAGTTTATATGTCTAACGATCTTATTTTTGTTTCGACTTATGTTACATAATTGAAGCCGCTTATTTTTGTTTTATTTTGAGTCATATAAGCATATAATTCTCAAAATAAGACAAAAAGCGATGTTTATGTAATATAAGCTTAAACAGAAATAAACTCATAAGCCCACATATAAGCTTTTTAACAATCACACTGTAAACAACAATCCACAATCTAACCATCAACAAGACATTTGACAACAATAACGTGATTCATTTCCCATTCATTCTTAAAGTTTGCGATTCGATATCGCTAAAATGATAGATCATAAGTGCATGCATGTGAACAAAACCCATGCAATGCCTAAGAATGAATGGTGATTTATGCAAATCTGAAGAAAGCATACATTCACCATTCATTCTTAAAGTTTGGAGTTCCCTATCTCTAAAATACTAGTTATTACAAACCATAGATCATAAGTTTATCGCAAAAGCATGCACGTGAACAAAAACCATGCAATGCGTAAGAATGAATGGGTACTAATAGTAGTTCAACTAGGAGGGATAAACAGTAGTTCAACTAGAGCGATAAACACATGAGGCATTAAAAGGGACTCTTCAAAGGCACCAAAATACATCGACTTTTCTCACCTTTTTTAAACAGAGCAACTATCTAACCTTTTCTTTTGCTCTTTTGTTGGCAAGTTCTTTTGCAGCTACTTTTCTTTTTTTTCCTGCCTCTTTCACCTGAGCTTCTTTTGTAGCCTCCTCTGATTTTCTTTTGTTTTCAGCCTCTATCGTGGCAGCTTTTTTCATGACTTGTTTTTAGCCTCTTGCTTTTGATTGCGGCTTTTTTTTTGCTTCTTTTCTTCTTGACTTCTTTTGCGACCGCATTAATAAAAAATTAAAAAATAAATTAAAAGAAAAACTATTATATTGTATGACTTTGTTTTATTAGAATTTATAACTTGTGATATTACCTTTTTGGCTTCTTCTTTCTTCTTCTTCTCAGCTTCTTGTTTTTCAAATTCTCTTTTTTTCCGAGCTGCTTCTTTTTGAGCTTCTTTTTCAGCTTGCATCTTTTTTGCAGCTGCTTCTTTTTCAGCATGTATTTTTACCATTTTGTTATGTAAAATTATCTAAAAATAAATAAATAAATAAATAACTATTAGATTTTATGACTTTGTTATATTAGAATTTATCACTTGTGATATTACCTTTTCGGCTTCTTCTTTCTTCTTCTTTTCAGCTTCTTGTTTTTCAAATTCTCTTTTTTTTATCAGTTGCTTCTTTCTGAGCTTCTTTTTCACCTTGCATCTTTTTTGCAGCTGCTTCTTTTTCAACCTGTATTTTTTACCATTTTGTTATGTAAAAATTTATCACTTGTGATATTGTATACATATAAGTAGTTTAAATCATAATTGTCTAACCTGTTGTTTTACTGTTTCTGCAGTAGTCTCTTCTGTGGCTTTTTCTTTATCCTTGTTTGCTCCTTCTCCATTTCCTCCTTCGCTATCATCATCATTCCCATTATTTGTATCCTCTCCTTGACTATCTTCTCCTCCTTCAGTATTCCTGCCTTCATCATCACTTCCATCATCTCCTCCATCTTTTCTGCTAGTTCCTTCTTGACTATCAATCACTCTAGCATATTCATCTATTTGAAGATTTCCCTGGAATTGTGTATTATATTTTTCTACAAATAACTTTATCGTTTCATCTCCTGGGTATATCTTCATGCTTACTCTTATAAAATTCTCTAACTCTCTTTTCATTCAAAATTCTAGCAAACTTATCTTAAACAACTTCATATACTTGTTTTGTTTTAATTAAGTAAAGCAATTATAAGTATTTTATCACTAGTGATATATTCAAATTTTGCATATTAATTATAAGTATTACCTCTTTCTATTTCCTGATATCTGCTTCTTCATTGTCATCATCTTCTTCGATGACCATGACATTACCAAACCCTTCCATGTCCATCTCCATCTCTTGCCTTTTCTCAATCAGTTTTGTGGTCCAATTTCTGATGGCTGGCCATTTTCGTGGCGCATCCATTTCATCAAACTTTGTGAAATGCAAGTAAATAAGTTGTTTTCAAGCAAACAAAACATTCATTAAAACCTTTACTTATTAAAAGAAAATGTAGATTAATCTTTTTAGTATCCCAAGTGATATTGTACATGGCATCTATTTAATAAAAACAACTTATAATATCACTGGTGATAGCATACATCTTATCATCATTAACTTAAAATATCACTTGTGATACCCTACATCATATTTGTTTTAAAGCATATTTTTAAAGAAAACCTTTACTTACCGTGAATGCTGCGTATGGTCCGTAGTACCAATTCTCCAGCGTTGAGTCATCCCACCCATCCTTGCTTACTTTCATACAGTTCCAAATGTATGAGCACTAGTCTATTCTCAGTATTTCTTCTAGTGTCATCAGATATTGAAGGACGTGATACTTCAACATGGAGCTGTTATAGCAAGTTCCCAGACAGTTTGCAAACAACATTAGGTAATTCATTTGGAATGTGAAGTCTGCTTTCTTACGTACTCGAATCACCTTTGATAACTTATTTGTTGTTGTTATCCTTTTATTTTCTCGGGAATTATTGCATATATTGTGTTACAAATTCGTCATCCCACGTCCTTTGTGGTCCGAGCAAAGTGGTTTAGGACCCATTGGTATCCCAAAACCTCCCTAATCTTTTCGGAGTGATTTTTATTACACCCCATTTGGCAACTTGATTTGCATCGTCTCCACATCCAAATGTGTCAATGAAGTAGGGTAGCTTTCGAGGATTTTGACAACGGAAAATCAATCAACGTTCCAAATCCCATTGTTGTAACCATTTTCCTTCTTTCCGGGCTCAGCGAGTGTGTTGCATCACAAAATGGTTGGATAGTCGTTTTAGCCCTTAACGACTTGAATGCAATTACATATTCTTCATCTTTGTTGGGTCTATTATAGATTTGATGATACAAAACAAGAAGAATGAAACATGAAGGACTAAAAGTGACAAGAAGAGAAACTACAAAAAGATAGAGGATTTAGAAGATTCTAGAAGATATGCTTAAAAGAATATTTAGTTTCCTAATTCTATTATGATTCCTCTTGTAAATCCTAGATATCTCTAGTATATAAAGAGACATAGATTCATTAGTTTTAGAGTACGTACAAGATGTAGACGTCTAAAGGTGTGTGTGTGTGGGAACCTAGGCGTAGGGATTTGGGAAAACGCCTAGGGTTTAGTTAGTTAGTGTTAGATCAAGTCTTTGATCTTTATTATAATTAGTTAGTTAGTTTATGATAATAAAAAAACCTTGTTCATAATAATATTGATTCTATGTTTGAATATTCCGCCTTTATTATTATGTGTTCCTAGATATAATATTAGACCTCGTCTAAGAGCTTACAACGATCTTCACATGTGGTATCAAAGCCTGGGGCTCGTGATATCTAGGATCTACAAGGTTTTCTTGAAGAAGAAGGAAGAAAAATTTCAAGTCACAAAAATTCGTAATATACTGCGACCTTGCTTTCCGAAGGCATAACTTTTTAATGAACCGTTGGATTGGGCTAAAATTCGAACTGGAGCTTCTTGGTATATCTATCTTTAATCTCACTGAAGGGATTGTCAATCGGAGCTCTCAATCAAAAGTTATAAGCAGTCGAAGTCTGCTGCAAAAAAAATCCGTAAGGTTACAACAACATTGTTTTGTAACGATCATAACTTTTTCGTTAACCGTTGGATCGTAATGAAATTTTGGGTGGATGTTCTCTATATACCAATCTAACTTTCCACCGAAGGGATCTTCCATCTGAGCTTTTATGTGAAAGTACTGTTGAAAGTACTACTGTGTATTTTCAAAGTACTGATGCGTTTTGGAAATCTTCTTTGCAACGTTATGTTCAATCTTCTGCTCTTGAATTTAAAGCACTTGTTTCGTTTTCAAAGTCTTGTTTAAAAGTCTTATGATTTTAATGAAAGTTGCTCCTTCTCCAAAGTCTTGCTCAAAGTCTTGATTCTTTCTCATATGGTTTTCGATTTAAGGGAAGTCGAGCGTGATAATGGTTATGGATTTTGGATGACACACACGGAATGGTTATTTGGTTCACACACGGGAAGAAATTTATGTTCTTAAAAGGATTCTAAAATGCTTGTATTTGATTCATTGAATAATTGATTATGAAGAGGATTATTTATCACTTATTTGAATGTGAAGTGGAATTACTTTGTTTGTGTTCTTATCATCTAGCTTGATGAATCTAGCAATGTGTGATTTTTCTTATGATGCTCTATGCACACATTGGCTATCACTTAAAGGAGTTACATTGTAGTGCTCAGTGTCTCATACTAGTTGAGGATTCTTGTCAAGGGATTGCGGTCTACTTATATTTGGTGATACGTATAAGTATGGAGTTCCGTGGATAGTACAAGATTTAAGACACAAGTTTGGGTTATTTTACTTCTTCATCAAATTCGTTATACTCGGTTTTCTTCACAAGTAATCATTACATAAAGCCTACAAATTTTGAAGAATCATTGATATACATGCATCACTCAAGGGGAAGTGTTTGATTTTTACTATTGTTGATCATTATTACTATTGCTATTTGAAGTTTTCTACTGTTTTGGATCCATTTTTCTTATGGTGCGTAATGGTGGGCGATTTTAAACATTGGAAGTCTTAGATTGGAAGTATGATATTGGTTCGTGGTGGTCAAGATCATTATTTGCATCGTTCCCTATTTAGATAATAACAAAAGGGAAGAGATGTTTGAGTGACATGTTCAAGTCAAGGGAAGATTGTTTCATTCATGGTGAGATTTAATTATCTCAACTTCTCGCTACTCGTCTAGGGAAGTTCGTACAAGAATCGTGTTTGTTTTGTCATCATCAAATAGGGAAGATTGTTGGGTCTATTATAGATTTGATGATACAAAACAAGAAGAATAAAACATGAAGGACTAAAAGTGACAAGAAGGGAAACTACAAAAAGATAGAGGATTTAGAAGATTCTAGAAGATATGCGTAAAAGAATATTTAGTTTCCTAATTCTATTATGATTCCTCTTGTAAATCCTAGATGTCTCTAGTATATAAAGAGACATAGAGTCATTAGTTTTAGAGTACGTACAAGATGTAGATGTCTAAAGGTGTGTGTGTGTGTGGGAACCTAGGCGTAGGGATTTGGGAAAACGCCTAGGGTTTAGTTAGTTAGTGTTAGATCAAGTCTTTGATCTTTATTATAATTAGTTAGTTAGTTTATGATAATAAAAAAAACCTTGTTCATAATAATATTGATTCTATGTTTGAATATTCCGCCTTTATTATTATGTGTTCCTAGATATAATATTAGACCTCGTCTAAGAGCTTACAACGATCTTCACAATCTTCCTCGACTTCCACCTCCATTTTTCCTTGCCTTCTTCGATCTTCTTTCTTCTTCTTCTTCTTCGCTTCTTCCTTTCTTCTTCTTTCTTCTTCTTCGTTCTTCCTTTTTTTTGATTTATTGCCTTTTCAACCTTCTTTGTTTCTTCCTTCTTTTTCTTTCTTGCATCCTCGACTTTTTCTTCATTTTCCCTATCTTTCTTTTCCTTTTCTACCTTCTTTGTTTTCGGTTTGTTTCTTTTTTGTTGTCGATCTTGTTCCGCAACCGTGAATCTGTTGCTTGTTGTTTTCGTTTCTTTGGTTCCTTAGGTTTCACCTTTGGGTTTGCTTCTTTGGGTATCACAGTTCCTCTAGAATTTGTTTCTTTCGTGTTGCTTGGGGTGTTGCTTGGTTGTTGTTTGGTGTTGGTACGGATGGTGTGTCTTCCGTGGTTATTGCTTGGGTTATTGGTGGTGTTGGTGTGGTTTCGATGGTTGCTAGAGTTGTTATTGGTGTGCTTTACGGTGATGTTATTTCAGCGATGCTTGATTTCTTGGTGTAACAAGCCTTGATCGTACAATGGTTGTTATCTGTTTTGTGGGTGTCTTTTCTAGATAGGTACTTGTTGGATCGATGTACTCTAACCAAACTAACTTAAATAGCTTGTTAAGGGTTTAATAACCTCGGATAAATCCTAAGTTATTAACAATGAAAACACTGAGTAATCTCTATTAAGTACGCGGAATTTACTTAACAAAGATAAGAAGATTTAACTTTATTAATAACTCTAAAACTGCTTATTATGCAGATTCTTTAACAACTCTAAAACTCTAAATAATGATCGTACTTTAGGATTCTAAAAAACATATATCTCTAATGCCAATCTAGGGGTCCTTTTATAGGCTTAAGGATAACCCTAATCGGTTTACAATTCTTATCCTTGTACGTCAAGTAAACAATACTTAGAAAGTTCTAGATAAACATTACTTTCCATCTATTAATCAATTACAACCGACTTTAAGCTTTGCAGTACTTTGATGAATAAGCAGTACTTTGACTTTTACTTAGCAGTACTTTGACTTCTTTAGCACTTTGTCTTTCTGCAGTACTTTATTAATCTTCAGCACTTTAACTCTTCAGCACTTTGACTTTCTGTATCCCAACAATCCTCCCCTAACTTGAATTCTACTAGTTTGATTTCAAGTTCCTTTGTATATTTAGCTTTAACATCTTTGTCTTCAAAAAGGAATTGTGACTTTATCTTCAAATTTTATCTTTGTAGATTCTGTGCTTATATCTTCATCAAAGTATTCTTGAAAAAATATTCTTTACAGCATCATTCAACAATTTCTTTCTTTTCAGCAACATTCAGCAAGTTCCATCTTTTCAGCAACATAAGACAATTTGTACATTAATTCAGTTTAAGTTTCAGTCTATTCTCATTACTTCCAGGTGTGTAAACTCACGTGAAAGGTGAATCATTGAAAATTTAATGGATTTGATGTCTCTTTACCAAAGCCATTAACTCGGAGTAGCCAAATGTTTTGATGTGTAAGATCATGGTACATTGATAACCATATGATTTTTAGAAAGTCATCAACTATCAATGATTTGATTTGTCTTTACCAAAAGTCGCACTTTTGGACTAGTTAGTTCTTTCATCATGGTGAACTAATTACCATATAATGGTTTTTCCACAGCCTTTACCACAAGCCATTTTCTTGTGGGCTAGCCAACTCTTCTCATTACTGATATGGTGAGTTGATTACCATACAACTTATTAGCAAGTTGTCAACTATAAAACGAATTTGAGATATCTTTACCAGAGCCGTTTGCTCATGGATTAGCCAATCCTTTTGTAACCATGGTGGATTGATAACCTATTGTTGTTATCATCTCAAAAACCATTTATTTCTTTTAACCTTTGTTTCAAAATATTTAATACTTAACAAAAGTTTTCTTTTCAAAATCAATAACTGGTATAAAGCTGCAAGCGGTACTTTGATGAAAGTACTATTTGATCGTGAGACTTTGAATAAAGTCTTGATATATCAAAATTTTAATCAATTTAATATTCATACCGTTATTCATCATCATCGACCATAGTAGTCCATCGATAAATAATTTGATGACCAAAAGTGCGGTTTCATTATCTTCTTCAACTTCCATTCCATGCTCTAGCATCCTCCTCATGAGATCGATGTAAGAGGATATCTTCTATCTCGCTAACATGTGAATCATAGTCCCATCTTCTAACTCTAAAACATGCACTCCAGTTCTTCAAAGAATCTCCAAGAAGTAATCTCCCAATCTTCTTGGTTTTCCAAATCTCAAGAAGTACTTGTTTCTTGATTTCCCAAACAGTTGTGAGATCTCAAGCAAGATTAAACCAAATCCTTCCGATGGATTGTGCTCAAAATATTCTCGTACCACATGATATAAATGAAATAAATCCACTCTATCTATTATATGCAATAAATCCCATAGCATATTGAACACCCTGAAGCTTTCATCTTCTCTGTGAAACATCAGATAACTTCCATCCTTTGACTCTACAACTTCAAAAGTAGTTATTGGAGATTTGTTCATCTTCATTTCAGCATCATCTTTAGAATACTCAAAATCTACAATCCTTAAGTAATTCCTCAGTTCATCATTTGTTTCATATCTTAATTCAACTTTCTTTGATTGCTGTTGATCTTCAACTTCAGTAGTTCTTTTTCTTTTTAAGGTTCTTTTTCTTTCTTCTTCTTTATGAGCATCATCATCTTTATAATCTTTGATATTATCAACTTGTTTATGATAATCTTCTCTAACAGCTTCATATAACTCTTTCATCTCAACATACTTTAACTTATTCAATCCAATATATCCTTGCTTCTTTAAATACGCCATCATTGCATTCCTTTCCTTAGCAAGATTTGGTCTTCTTGGTAGAGCAGAAATAGGAATAGGTGACTGTAATTTTTCAGTAGCTTCATCATTCAATTCCTCTTGCAATTTCTTAGCTGCTTCTCTATTCTTAGCTTCTTCAATTTCCTTAGCTTCTCTATCCTTAGCCTCTTCAATATCAATTTCAACATTCAATTCAGCTTGAAATTTTCTAGCTGCTTCCTCATTCATAGCAACTTGAGCAGCCCTTATATGTGCTCAAGTAGGTTTCTTTTTCTTCTTTGTTTCTACCAATTTACCTTTTCCTTTATCTTTTGGATCTATAGTAGGTTGAGAAGTTCTTGGTTGTTCTTACGTAATTCACGGAATGCTAACACCCTTGGCTTTGATAAATCATGCAAGATCTCAACAATGGTTTCATCATCACTTGCGGTATGTATAGGTTTGGGTGTATCGACTTCCTCTTCTTGAATGACAGTTGAAGGACCAGCTTCCTCTTCTGGAATGACAGTTGAAGGACCAGCTTCCTCTTCAAAATCTAACAACCTTGGTGTAATTAACTCTTGCTTGTAGGTTCCTTGAAAAGCAGTACTTTGATCAGCAGTACCTTGATCATCAGTACTTTTAACTCTAGTGCTGTCTTCTTCAGTACTTTCAATATTAACCTGCTCTTCAGTACCTTGAGGTTGAACATTAGTACCTTGAGGTTCTGTTGATCCCAGTTGAGCAAATGATCTAATATAGAAACTGACTTTAAACAAGAACTTATTAAGTATCACGCGAAATTTAATACTTAATCTTAAGAAGAAGAACAATGAACATTCAACACCTCAATATTATTATTAATACGAATACTCTAATTAGTATTAGGGTTTTACAACCTTGAAGTGTATCGACCTTAGATATAAAACATACGTATATCTAATCTAACCTAGGACCTCCTTTTATAGACTAAGGAGTCCTAAACATAATAATCACGTAACCTACAAGATAAATATCTTTTCCATATTTATCTAATACAAAATACTAAACCGACTATACAAGACTAGCGGTGGTTACATATCAATATCCGTGGTTACACAATACTACTAGCCGCGGTTTGTCTTCATCCGTGGTTCCATTCTTACGTCCGTGGTTATATCAACTCGTCCGTAGTTCCGGTGCTTAGAATAATTCTTGATTCAAGGAACCAAAACCCAACAATCCTCCCTAAACTTGATACATTCAAACGAATTCTCAAGTTTCCTTTAAGCTCAAAACATCCGAATTGGAGGATGTAGCCAAACACTTACTAGATTTAAGAATGTTCTCATACTTGACAACAAATTGTAAGCTTGACCATCATAAGGTAACAACATCTTGATAATACCGGGCTTCATCATCGAGCAATAACTCACGGATACTTATTCATTGAGGATAATCACCTTCTACAAGCATATGAATAACTTCTCTAGAAGCAGTTAAAACATGAACTCCACAAGTTTTGATATAAAAACCATCTTGTAACATGACCATTGTAGAGTCCTTTCCATTCGGGTTCATCATGAGTAGGTTCAAATAAAATCTTCAAATGATGATAAACCGCCTCTCATGATAATCATTTGGATGTTCTTCACCAAACTTATTCTTATAAAGTATCCAAAGATTCATCAAATCATCTCTATCAAAATCTTGAAGCATCTGTGAAAATTTATTATACTCATAAACTTCATTGTTGAGTCTTTGAATTTTCCAACATCCTTCACTTCCATTAAGCTCAAACTCATAAGAAATAATTTGATTACCATCTTCAACTAATTTCAATCTTTTAGAATCGGATGTCTCACGAACCTCGATTTTCTCTTTTGTGTACTTTGAATCCACTCTTTTATTTTTCAAAATTCATTGGACGAAATCATCATTATTAATCTTCATACATCTCGGATAAATCTCATGAATTCTTTCAAATGAACACTTACTAAGATTATCAAGAATATGTATGCTTGAATTCTTAATAATCTTCATCAATACATTCCTCATCGTGCAATGGTAGGAGGTTTCTTTCTTATAACTTGTTTCCTTTCTTTCTTGATCCTCCTTGCCCATTCACCCAAAAGTCTAGCTCTTTCCTCATCATCCAACAATACCCATTCTTGTGCGGTATACTCATCATTTATTTGTTGAGAAGCTTGAAGGTAGTTTTGTGATTCATACCATGTAGCTAACCATTTCTGACTAGCTTCCTCTTCTTCTTGCTTCCTTTTCTCTAAAGCTGCTTGTTCTTTAGCTAACATCTTTCTTACATACTCTTCATCATAAGCAACCTGTTCTGCTTTACTTTTAAACTTCAATTCTGGTTCTGCAACTCCTTTACCTTTTCCAACAATTGATTGAGTCACCTTTTTTCTTAAAGGTTCACCAATAACTAAACTTTTACTTTTGGGTTTGGTTGCAGTAGATTTAATAGATGAAATAGGTGCAATGATGGATGTGGAACTAGATGAGGTTTTACTTAGATTAACCAATGTACTTGCACTTCTTTTCAACTTCTTTAGATTTAGGTGGTGATACAGAGATGGTTGTAACAATGGTGGAAGTAGTTAGAACAGCAGTGGGTACAATAGCCATTTCTGAAACTGCAGTAGTGGTTATGGGAAAACTATCCATGGTTGCAGACACACTAGCAGTGGTTGTAGACACACTATCCATGGTTGCAGACACACTAGCAGTGGTTGTAGATACACTATCCATGGTTGCAGACACACTAGCAGTGGTTGTAGACATACTAGCAGTGGTTGTGTTCTGCATCACTTCATCTTCTACCACAGTCTTCAAATTTTCAAGAACAGCCTCATTCCCAGCTTTATCAAATGCCAAAAATTCTTGATCTCCACAATCAACATCTTCTTCCATAGGTACATCTACAGCCTCCCCTGAATTCATGCCATCACTCCTCCCCTGTTTGGATACATTCTCCACATTCAGAGCTGAAGAGGAGTCCACCTTCTTTTTCTTTCTCCTTAGTTGCCTTAAAGCAGCAACCCCAGGCCTTCTCATCTTTTCCAAAACCAATATCTTGTGCTTCAGTCTTTTAATATCTTTCCCCTGAAATACAACAAACACCTGAAGACTGGATACTGTATCCTCCAGTTTGGTACATTTGGCCGTCAATTCATTAAATCATTCAAGAATATCCTCCCCACTTCGACCTGTGTGAACTGGTCCGAGAGGTGGTTCATTGGAAAAGTCATCATGTAGTAACTCAGGATCCGTCAATTCAGTTTCATGTTCCAATCTATCCTCATCACTTCGAGCTGTGTTAACTGCTCCGAGAGGTGAATCCTTGGATAAAGTAAACATAGCACCGGACCTTGCACGATCATCTATGCACCCTTTAGTAGCCGGTTGGCTAGGGATTCCTCCACTGTGTTAAGTTCAAGGAACTCTCTACATTAGGAGTTGCCAAAGGTTGGGTCTTAATTATGTTTCCTCTATCCTGATAGCATCTAAGCATGAATCAGTAGTCGAAGCCCTTCCAATCATGTCACCTCCACTCCATGTGACAGCCTCATGAACAACACCACTAACACCAGCCTGAGGTAGCTTGGTGCCCTTCAGTCTCCTAGTCCATACAATTGGTTTAACAGTGGTTTAGGTTTGACTAGAAGTAGGTTGAGGTGCACTAACAGTGGTTGCAAGTGTACTACCAGTGGTTTGAGGTGCACTAGCAGTGGGTTCAGTTATACTATCATTGGGTTCAGTGACTATAGATTGAGATTCAAGACCTTCATCAAACTCAGGATCAGCAGGCAAAGCAAGCATATCTGGAAATAAAGGAACATCCCTAATTTGTAAATTTTGTGGCTGATTCCTCATATGTGCAAAGACCTTAGGAAGCATATAATGCACTTCATACTCCCTAGAATGCTCAATAGATTCGGCTATTTGACTTTCCACAATTAGTTGAACACACCTAGGATATAAATAGTATTTAACCTTCTTCCTAATGTTCTGTACTAACCCCTCATAAATCATCCTACACCAATTAAACTTCCTTCCATCAGACAAACAAATAATAGCAGTAGCAATCTTTGAAGGAAAGTCATTAAACCCAGTTGTCTTATTACTCATACACATCAACAAGGTGTGAATCAAAAACTTCCATTGTCTTGAAAACAAATTCTTAAAAAATTGTACCTTAGCACCCCTGTGTGTATAGCCTAATCTTTCTAAACCAGCAACAATCTTAGCATCTGAAAGATGATCAATACTATCAGCATCATCAAATTTTAAAACCTCTCTAATGATCTCATCGGTAATTGAAATAGCATTCCCATCCACAACAAATGCTAAACACTTCTATTCCTTCAACCTCTTCAAGCTTAGCATTCCTCCGGGCGATGTATGTAGGCTTTAAGGATGGTTGGAGTAACGGTTAAGGCATAGTGAATAGAACTGTGAAGAAGGAAATCAATCATTTGATGATAACCTTCGGATCTAGCATTCTTGACAAGATTAGCAACAAGGTTATGTGTGGTGGAGTACTGGGTCGCCATGGTGTGTGATGTGGGTTTATTGAATTGCAAAGGAAAGTGATTAGGGTTAATGTAGAACGCCAATTTGAAGTGATTTGAAGACCAATTGAATGATCCATCCGTGATTTTGGGAGATAAATATACTTTTGCCAAAGTTACCAAACGACTCTGTAGTATCCAAAATAAGCGACATTCTATCGGAGGTTTTAGAAGCTGTTGTCCGCGGTTTGAAACACACTATCGATGGATACAATGTGTCACTCCAATCAGTTGACCAAGAGATATGGCAAGCAAATGTGTCAAACAAAAGATATCTCACAAAAATATGAAGGATTCTCACAATCTTTTTTTTTTTTTTAACAAACACTAGCGACTAAATACATCATAAGCTCCAATGTACATAAATCCTTCATACCGCAAGACACAAACAAGAACCAAACACGAGAAGAGAGTTATCGGTGGTTAGAAAAGATAGAAGTGGTTCCAAAGACCTATCGGTGGTTAGCCAAAATGCGAGAGAACTAAGTCCATATGGCAACTTCCAATATTAAGACATAGTCAAAGTCAAACCACCTTATTAACTTCTCAACCACATTTAACATGCCCCTCATTAACTTACATAAGCCCTATCTCTGCTTATAAAAGAAACCCAAATCTCAGTTACCACACACATCAATTAAAACCAAAACCCTAATTCCACAAAAATCCACAATCAATATTCACCATGTGGAATCCCAGTTGGAATAAACCAGAAGTCATCGATCTATCAACCTCTTCATCCTCATCATCATCATCATCAAGTGAGGATTCTAATCCATGGCGGCTTCACCTTCCTCCTCAAGAACTAAGACCTAAGAAATCCCCATTTCTCCCTTCTTCTGAAGATGACAGTGTAGTGAATCCAAGTGAGTCTTCTGATGACTCTGATGACTCCACTAAGGAGATAAGTTCACACCCCCAACCTTCACCACCTCAACCTAAATAGGTGGTGTTCGCTATTCCTGTGCCATGGTTTGGTGCTTCATCTCATATCGTAAAGGGGAAGGGTAAAAGGAAGATGGATTGATTGCTTTTTGGTGAAACCAGTAGATGAAGCACAAAGGACAATGTCATATCACACATTTATCTACTGTATTCATCTTCATCATCTTCGTTTTCATCAATCCATCCTTCCCATTTTGATCCTTAGCTCGTCGTACTGGTCATGCATATCATGGTCATGCATATCCAGCAGTTGAAATAGAAGATATGAGCTAGGATAGGTTTAGGAACTCTTGTAAAGCTGGTATTGTAGTAGCATATGAAGTTAATTGTGGTATGGTCGTAAAGCGCTTCTTGAATGAATGAACAATTTAACTTCAGTACTTCTTTTGCTTATGTAATTAACTTTCTTTTATCTGCAAAATGGTTAGTGGAAACACAGAGCAACAACCAGTGGTTTGAACAAAACTATCAGTGGTTAGAAACAAAAATAGCAATACTAAGATCACATAATAACAGTCCAAGTCTTATACATGATTTTACAAAACAAGTTGAGATTTAGAGATTAATCATTCCGATACTAACAACAAGGTACTGAAACCTCCCCACATCAAAAGCTTTAGTGAGAAGATCAGCAACATTGAAATCAGTATGGATTTTTACCATTTGAATCAGTCTTTTCTCATTACAATCTCTAATAAAATGATGCCTTATCTCAATATGTTTAGTTCTAGAATGTAAAACAGGATTTTTAATGATGCAAATTGTACTGTTATTATCAATGTAAATCTTAGTATGCATAAAATTGTACCCAAAATCCAACAATTGATTACGAATCTAAAGAACTTGACCACAACAACTAGCAATGACCACATATTCAACTTGGTTGTAGAATTTGCCACAATAGTTTGCTTTTACCTTTGCCATGAAATAAGTACGCTTCCCAAAAATGACATCCTCCGGTTGTAGACTTCCTATCTAAACTAGCACCAAAGCATAGTCACTATATCGTGTAGGACACCAAATCAAAAGGAGAATCCTTAGAGTACCAAAGGCCTAGTTTAGGATGACCTTTAAGGTATCTAAATATTCTCGTAACAGCATTCATGTGTGATGTATTGGGTGTGACTTGAAATCTTGCACACACACACCGAGAACATAATATCCGCCTAGATGCGATGAGATACATCAAAGATCCAATCATGGACTGTACAACTTCGATCAACTTTGGGACTTCCATCATCGGTAGCAGTGGTTTTGAGTCTCCATAGGTGTACTAGCACTCTTCACATCCACGAAACCCAATTTTTTCAAAACATACGCTACATACTTGTATTGACTAATAAAGATACCATCGGTCCTTTGTTAAACTGCGACCCCAAAAGAAAGTGAGTTCTCCCATAGAACTCATCTGAAACTTATCATGCATAAGCTTCTCAAAATCTTTGCATAGCTCCTTATTGGTTGAGCCAAAGATGATGTCATCTACATAAACCTGAACCAGTAAAATATCATCCTTGTGCTTCCTAATGAACAAAGTCTTATCAATCAACCCTCTTTTGAAGTCATTGTCCATTAAATAAGTAGACAGGCATTCATACCATGCCCTTGGAGCTTGATGCAACCCATACATAGCCTTTCTCACCCTGTAAACCTTGTCAGGATGATCAGGATCTTCAAAACCAGGAGGTGGACAAACATAAACCTCCTTATCAATTGTGCCATACAAAAATGCACTTTTAACATCCATCTGATACACAACAAAATTTTTGAATAAAGCATAAGCTAAAAACAATCTAATAGCCTCAATTCTTGCAACTGGAGCAAACACTTCATCATAATCCAAGCCTTCAGTTTGGGTGTATCCTTGAGCAACCAACCTTGACTTGTTCCTCATAACAATACCTCTTTCATCTCTTTTGTTTCGAACACCCATTTTGTCCCAATTGCCTCTTACCATTTGGAAGATCAACCAATGTCCAAACCTCTTGAAGTTTGAGTGAAGAAGCTCCTCTTGCATTGATTCTACCCAACCTTCTTGGATAATGCTTCTTCAACTCTCTTGGGCTCCTTTTGAGACATAAAACATGCAAACAAGCAATTTTGCGAGATCTTTATGACTATTTCTTTTTGAAGTGATCTTGCAAAGAAACCTTGTTCGAGAAAGGTTTTGTATTCGAACCTTGCTTCTTGTTTGAGCAGGGTGTTCAAATTTCCAAGTATTTGTTCCTTAGGATGAATCTTATGAATCCTTGTTGAGGTAACAGGACTTTCATGAATGACATGTTCCAAATTAGTAAAATCGGCATTGAAGAAATCATCCATGTCTTCATCATCGGTAGGAGTATCAATTTCAATCAAAGCGGGCATATTAGGATCATGTGGATACTCCTCTTCACCAAATAATGGCTTTGCGGTTGGTCCAAAGAAAGTACTATCATCAAGTTACAAGCTGTGGTTTCACTTGTCTTGGCGGTGGTAGAAGTTGGCTTAGCGATGCTTTCATTATATCTATCCATGCTTTCATTTGACTTAGCGATTGCTTTGAGAATGCCTTTTCTTCTTTTCAATTTCTTCTACCGACCCGAGTTATCTTTCAACCACTCATCCTTATCTTGATGATGATTAACATTGCCTCCATATTCAATATATCATCATCGGTGGGACCTTGCTTATCAATGATGGGTGAGGCAGAACTAGCTTTCCAATTTTCAAACAAATAGAACTCCTGTGGAGAATCGGCTTCCTTAGAAATTGTACGCATCGAATCCTTTGTGTACTTGCATTTTCATTAGTGGAAGTTCCCGCAATGATAGGCTCATAATTCATAGATTTGGTTAGCATATCAATGTTAAGCGACCGATCTGGTCCTTTGGTCTCAACACTAGGAGTCTTTTCACTAAATTGAACATGTAGGTTCTCTTCAACAATTCTAGTCCTCCTATTGTATACTCTAAAGGCTTTACTATTAGAAGAATAGCCTAAAAGTATCCATCATCGACTTTTCTTGAAACTTGCCTAGGTAGTCTATGGTATTCAAGATAGTAACAGGACACCCAAAAGGTTTTAGGAATGCAATCATTGGCTTCCTATCATGCAACGACTCATAGGGGTCTTGTAATGAGGCTTCACTACCTTACTTCTATTACGCACATAACATGCGGTGCCTCTGACTTCACCCAAAAGGTAGTTGGTAACTTAGACTCGACAACATTGTCCTAGCTTCCTCAATTAGTGTCCTATTTTCCTTTCGGCTACACTATTACATTGTGGTGTTCTAGCAACACTAAACTGTCTTTCTATACCCTTAACTACACAAAGCGATTCATCACATCATTCTTAAACTCGGTTCCATTATCACATCGGTTATCTTTACCTTATGATTTACTAGATTTTCTATCTTAGTAATGAAACTCTTGAGGATCTCACTAGTCTCACTCTTAGCGACCAAAAGTATACCCAAGAAAATCTACTATAATCATCAATGATAACTAGGCAATCGCTTATGGTTCAAACTTTTAACAAAGGTAGGTCCAAATAAGTCCATATGAAGCATAAGCAAGTGGTTGTTTAATGGTATTGACAGTTTGGTCTTACAAGAAGCTCTAGGTTGTTTTCCTTTTGACAAGCCACACAGTTCCTTACACTCAAACACCTTAGAAGGTAACCCTCTCACTAAGTTTCCTTTTACCGGTTTATTGATTGTTTTGTAATTGAGGTGACCTAACCTTCTATGCCATAACTTAGACTCATCCACAGATGCTTTAGCAAACAAACAGGTTAAGGACCTATTAGGAATTACATCTTTAAGATCAAAACAATATATATTTTCTTTCCTAGGTACCCTTAGCTGTATGTACTTCTCATCAGGCATCTTAAATTCAGGTGACAACACCACACACTCAGTTTCAACAAAAAGTACCCAGTTTTTCTTATCACACATTTGAGAAACTTGAATAAATTATACTTAAGTCCTTGTACGGATAGACCTTTTCAAAGTCTAAATTCCCGATTCGATTGTGCCTCGCCAAGTATCTTTCCTCCTTTGGATCATTACCAAATGCCACATATCCTCCATCAAAAGCTTCAAAATCCTCCGGTTGCTCCCATCCCAAGTCATGTGGCGGAGCAACCACTATCAAAAACTCCTTTGTCTTTTAGCTCATCTTGTAGATTGCCATGCACATGAAATTAAACAAATTAGTTCCTTTTGTGGACCCAAGCCAATCTTGACTTGGAGTGCACCTGTCATCAACATAATCAAATTTGTTTAAGTCCATTGATGCAGATTGACATGATGTAAAAGCTTGGTCTTAGGTTTCCATTGCCAACTACCTGAGGCCTTCACAGCTTAAAAATGGTTTCCAACCACTGTGTCAGTTATCACCTTTGGAATTTTTAAAACTTCTTTTGTATCATTGGTGATATTTTGCTTAGCAGTGTTTATAGTTTGCTTAGCAGTGTTTACATTTTGCTTAGCAATGGTTGGAACCCATTTGGGTGTAGCAGTGACAATTGATTTTTTATTTCCATTCCTCATTAACACTGCTCTAGGAATCATGTTTCTGTTAGGATGAGGGTTTGTTTTCTTTGAAAAGTTTTGGTGATTTACCCTCCTCCAATGATTCCAAACTTGTGGTCTGTTTTTATAACAGTTTCTCTGTAAGTGCTCAAAACTACCACATGAAAAACAAGCCTTTTTAACACATTGAAACTCATCTCCTAACCTATTTGAAATTAGTCCATTGAAGTTTCTCTGGTTTCCCCTAGGTATATATCTTTTCATCTGTTCCCTAGGTACTTCCTTGTACTCTACTACTTTCTTAACAATTTGAGCTCCAAATCTAGGCACAAGCTTGGCTTGCTTAGTATCAACTTCCTTAAGAGGTTCTATCTTCTCAGGCTGTGTTGATACAGATCTATCTTCCTCAGAATCTGATTCCCAATCTTCAATGATGGGAGCATCAGATGACTTATCAGAACCTATCTTAGGTGATTCATTACTAGTTTCACCTACAGGTTTATTGAAACTGAATTCACTGCTAAATGACAGTTCTTTAGAAGGTGGTGCATGTTTCATAAGAGATGGTGGGGGCATATTATTGTAACCAAGACCAGTACCATCCTGGAACAATTTTTGACCTATTGGCTTATTTACTAGATCAGAAGCATATTGTGTTTTAGCAACCCTAACAACATGTTTTTCTTTTTCTTTTAGGGCTTCTTCCTTTACACTTTCTCGCCTTTTCTAGTTTCTCTTTAAGCATCTTAATCTCTATCCTTAAGATCAATTTCACCACCAAGTATATTAATTTTATCAACATACTCAAACTCACATTTAATACTGATAATTTAGCTTTTCTTCAACACTTTCTAGACCAACTCTATAACCTAAGTTATCTAGAGCAGTCTTTCTACTTCTTTCCTTAAACTCTCGTTGATAGCTTTTTGAGATTCTAGGTTATCTTGACATGATTTAAAAGAACAAGTAGAAGTTTTAGAATCATTTGATACCTCGAATCTGAACCGAAAGATGAAGCATAGGCCATAAGAGCAAAGTTATGCTCTTTTGAAGCTTCACTAGCAAGAAAAGCTGCATTGGGTCCTTCTTCAATTTCATCACTCCAATCATAATCACCAAGACCATCTTGAGCCACCAATGCTGAAGAAGGAGCAGACTCTTCAGTGGTCTTCTTGATGCCTTCAATCCTCTTAGGTGCTCGACATTCCCTTGCAAAGTGACCCTTCTTCTTGCAGTTAAAGCACTCCATCTTGCTTTTGTCGATCCCAGCTCTTCTTTTACCATCATACTTGACCTGTCTTCTAGTCCTTCTCAGAAACTTCCTTGATTGAAGAGTCAACATTGCCATTTGCCATTGAAGACTAATCTCCTCAAGATCATCAGGATCAATTTGATCTAGATCTTGATTCAAAACAGTAACACTGGTAGTTAAATCAGCCAGAAAAGCACAAATTGCACCATCACTGACATTATCACTAACAGTGGTATTGTTTGCAATAGCCGTGGTTATACCATAGGCAAGCAGTGGATACATCTTGTGAATTCTTGTGATTAGTGGAAACAAAAGCAATGTTTTGGCTAGATGAAGATGTACCAGCAATGTTGTTCTCAGACTCATATACCTTCAAGTTGTTGTAGAGATTGTCCAGAGTCATCTTTTCAAAGTCATCCTTGTTCCTCCACACAACAGTATGCATAGCCCAGTCAGGTGATAAACTTCTGATGAACTTTAGATTAATATCTTCTTGAGCAACTTTGTAGTCCACTGACTTCAATTGGCTGATAAGCTTTTGAAGTCTGTTATAGGTGCCATCTAGTTTTTCTCCACTTAGAGCAGTGAAGTTTTCAAGCTGATGCTTGAGCATATTTTTCCTTGATTTCTTGGTAGCTTCATTACCAGCAAACCTTGTTTCTATAGCATCCATAAGCTCCTTAGCAGACTCATATTGTTCAAAGTCCAAAGCATATTCATTAGGTATTCCCATAGAGAGAATACTATGAGCTTTAATCTCCATCTTTCTCTTAGCCTTGTCGATCTCACTAACAATGGAGATTTCTTTGCCATCTTCACCCTTCTTAGGAAGAGTATCACCTTTTTCCACAACATCCCAGAGAGCATAATCAATCATACGAATATATTGCCTTATTCGCATTCTCTAGATTTGGTACTCACCATGCTTGAGCATGGGAACCTTTGAAGCAGTAACCATGTGTGTTTTGTCAGACATCTTATCTTACTTAAACAGAATGTAACAAAGCTTCTTCTTGGTAACAGTTTCTATATCACAAGCTCTGATACCACTTGTTGATCCCAGTTGAACAAATGATCTAATATAGAAACTGACTTTAAACAAGAACTTATTAAGTATCACGCGAAATTTAATACTTAATCTTAAGAAGAAGAACAATGAACATTCAACACCTCAATATTATTATTAATATGAATACTCTAATCAGTATTAGGGTTTTACAACCTTGAAGTGTATCGACCTTAGATATAAAACATACGTATATCTAATCTAACCTAGGACCTCCTTTTATAGACTAAGGAGTCCTAAACATAATACAATACGTAACCTATAAGATAAATATCTTTTCCATATTTATCTAATACAAAATACTAAACCGACTATACAAGACGAGCAGTGGTTACATATCAATATCCGTGGTTACACAATACTACTAGCCGCGGTTTGTCTTCATCCGTGGTTCCATTCTTCTGTCGTGGTTATATCAACTCTATCCGTAGTTCCGATTACTTAGAATAATTCTTGATTCAAGGAACCAAAACCCAACGAGTTCAAACTTGACTTCTTCATTCAAATTCTTATCGCCAATTTCCTCCCAATTGGAATGAATATAATTGTTGTTGAACCTTTCTGCCTTTGGTTTTCTTCTTAAATTTCCTAATTGGCCTGCCTTGCTTTCTTTGAGACTTGACCCATAGACGATGATGTTGAACCAATGGCCAGACAAAGTTCTTGAGTCTTCGAAACTTAAGCTTCAACTTATTAATCTGTGTAGCTTGAGCCTCAGTTGTTTTCTTCAACCTGACTAACTCCCTTGTCAGAACATAATTATCCAACACCAAACCTTCAGGGGTATAGTAGCTGGATCTTTTTCAGAAGATGATGAGAGAATATGTACATCTTGTTCTGGTGATGCCATAGGAGGAGTAGTATGGTGAGATGAGGTGGAAAAAAATTCAGTACCTTCATTAACATCAGAACCTTGGGAAGCAGTACCTTGTGTTGAAGTTTCTTGAGAGGCAGCACTTGGAGAAGCAGTACCTTCAGAGGCAGTACCTTGAGTAGCAGTTCCTTGAGCGGTACATTCTCTATCTTCACTAGCTTCAGCCTCATCTCTAATAGCTTGAACAATCTCCATCATTGAAGTAGTCAATGGAGTGTTCCTTCCAATGAATAAGTCACTCTTCCTAGCCATAAAAGTGAAAATCTTGGTGGTTGCACCACAACGGTAGTAGACTAGTAGGCTTTGGTACATCGACAAGTTGTTTGTTCGAAATACTTGAATAAACCTTGGATACATCAAACATCTTGAACCATGAGAGATATGTGAGAGCATTCCATCTAGGATGAGCCTTGAAAAGTTGAAAATGCGATTTGTAGCCAATCCCACTATAGCGAGATGCTATGTTAGATCCAAATTGCTCCAATGATGTACTTTTAGCACTAATACAATGAAGCAATACATGAACTAAATACTTTCAGTGAGGATAAAATAAGGGTTTCTTGAATGTTTGTTCGGTTAAGGACCCTTCATATCCAATGTCCCTAAATGTATCCCAAATCAGTTTCTTATCAAAATGACCAACCCCTTGTTCATCATCAAACAATAAATCTTCACGAATTGAGGCTTCAGTAACCTTCACAGTTCTCCTAGAAACTTTAGATTGAATATACGAATCATCATTCTCCATATGAACCCTAGCAGTTGCCCAAAATTGTTGAATCCAGGGCTCAATGATATCTGGTTCCACTAAAAGCGCCTAACTAATCGGTGACCCAGTGAGAAAATCAATGATATCATGAAAGATCACATTAGCTTTAGTCTTATCTAAATTCGCCACCATGTTGTGTTTTGAAACTGTATTACGATTTGCCATTGATGATATGTTTACACAGAAAGTGATATGATGAATAATATGGGTGTTAGAGAGAGAAATATGGAAAAGATTATAAGGTATCAATATGATAGGGAAATTCGAAGAGTAGTTATTTATAGGTGAGATTTTAAAAATCACAGCCATTAATAACAAAGTTACCGTTAGTAGTAGTTACCCTCAATATTACCGTTGGAGCAAGACTACGATCGACAATCGGTTCTTTCCACGTGTGCGGTACTTTCAGCAAGACTTTCCAAGCAATACTTTCATAAAACCAAAAGCGACTTTTCCATTCTCCTCTTTACAATAGCAAATCTGACAAATAAACATGAATATCCTCCCTCAACAATGCATAGGACTATACTTACACGAAATAGTCCTCCCCTTAAATGTAGCTCAGTAATTAATCATGCCAATACTCACAACCAAGTGATTAAATCTTGAAACATCAAATCATTTGGTGAGTAAATCAGCTACATTATCATCTGTATGCACCTTGTCAACATTAATGAGCCTATGCTCATAACAATCTTTGATGAAGTGGTGCCTAATCTGAATGTGTTTGGTCTTGGAATGATAAACTGGATTCTTGACAATATAGATTGTACTCTCATTATCAATATTGATAGGAGTATTCTTGAAATTGAACCCATAATCCAAGAGTTGATTCTGCATCCACAAAATTTGTCCACAACGACTTGCGGCCACATATTCTTCTTGGTGGGGTGTTCTTTGCAATAGTCTGTTCTTGCATTGCCATGAAACTAATCTTCTTCCAAGATATTGGCATCCTCTAGTGGTTGATCTTCATCATAGTTATCACCGCATAATCACCATGCGAAAAAGCTTTCAAGTGAAAAGGTGAATCCTTTGGATACCACAACCCCAACTTAGGTTGTTGTTTCAAATAACTAAAATTCTCTTCTTTGCATTCATATGAGAGATCTTTGGTGAGACTTGATATCTTGCACATAAACAAGCAGAAAACATGATATCGGGCCTAGATGCGATAAGATACATAAGACAATCAATCATTGATCGTATAACTTGACTTCAACTGGTTTTCCATCTTCATCCTTGCCCAATGAGTTGATAGATTTAATAGGTGTAGTAATGAGCTTCATTGCATCAAAATTGAACTTCAAGTATGTCGACTACATACTTGTCTTGACTTATGAAAATTCCCTCTTTTGACTGCTTAACTTGAAGTCCCAAAAAGAAAGTTAACTCACCCATTGAACTCATTTGAAATTCATTCTGCATCAGCTTCTCAAACTACTTGACCATAGATTGTTTGGTAGCTCCAAATATGATATCATCTACATACACTTGAACTAGCATGATATCCTTCTTATCTCTCTTGATAAACAAAGTCTTATCTATAGCTCCTCTTCTATAACCATGTTGCAATAAAAAGGTAGAGAGCTTTTCATACCAAGCTCTAGGTGCTTGATGTAAGCCATAAAGAGCCTTAACAACTTTGTAGACTTTGTTTGGATGTTTAGGATCTTCAAAACCAGGAGGTTGTTTGACATATACTTCCTCTGTAATCTTGCCATATAAAAAGGCAATCTTGACATCCATTTGATAAACCTGGAATCCCATATATGATGCAAAAGCAAGGAAAATTCGAATTGCTTCAATTCTTGCTACAGGAGCAAATACTTCATCATAATCTACTCCTTCTTCTTGTCTGTAGCCTTGTGTAACTAACCTTGCTTTGTTTTTTATAACATTCCCTCTTTCATCTCTCTTGACTCTGAACACCCATCTTGTACCAATGACCTTCTTTCCATCAGGAAGATCACATAATACCCAAACTTCTTGAAGTCTGAATTGAAGCAGTTCTTCTTGCATAGCTTCAACCCAACTCTCTTTAGTCAATGCTTGAGCAATATTCTTGGGTTCTTCTTAAAAGATAAAGCAAGTAAACAAGCATGTGTGATGGTCCTTATGATTCAGCCTGTTTTGTTTATAGACAAAGCTAAGTAAAGCATTATGAGGTTTAGTAAAACTTTTAGCTTTGTGTCTTGTCATCACTCCAGGAGTAGAAGGACCAATGATTTGATCGAGAGGATGATTCTTATGAATTCTTAAGATAGAGTCTGTGGAACTCCATAATTATCTTCAAATTAGTGAAATCGGCATCTTCATTGGTATCGAGAAAATACCTTCATCTTTAAACTCATCATCGGTATCTTCTAAGCCGGGCATGGTAGGATCATCCAAATCATCCAAAGTGTTGTTATGTGTACAACAATACTTTGGTCTAAAATCTTGTCATCCAAATCTTGTGAGTGAACTCTGCGATCTTGTTCTTTTCTTTGCTTCCTCATAAGCTCTTCTTTGATCATCAATATAAGAGTGTGCTAGAACATCTTGAAAAAGCATGTGGTTAAGTTCATCTTGAATAGCTTGATCCTCAGGAGACAATGAGGATTTTGGCTCATTAGTACTTTTAACATTTTAGGTTCTTCATCATGAACGACATCGGGTCTAATATGGACTCCATGAACAACATCTTGTACCTCTTCTCCATTGTGTACAGGTTGATTCTCTCTCTAACAGAACATAATTCATTGAAGAGTCAAAACTTCAAGATCAAACATCAATCGGGACCTTTACCCTTCTCGATTTTCTTGATCTTCTAAAAACTCAACATGAAGACAATCTTGAACCTTCTTGGTGACTACATTGTACCTCTAAATCCCTTCTTTGTTGGTGCGGTATCCCAATAAATAACCTTCTTCCGACTTGCCATCAAACTTACCAGTTATCAATTGTATTAAGAATAGTGAGAGGGCATCCAAAAGGCTTTATAAAATGAATATTAGGTTTGTTTCCCATCGACAATTAATAAGGTGTCTTCATTTGTGGTTTGGTGGTGATACTGTTCGATTACATAGCAAGCGATGCTTACGACTTTAGCCCGTAATTGAATAGGTAAGTGTGAGTGCGCAAGCATTGTTCGCTTCTTCAATCAAAGTCCTATTCTTTCTCTGCAACACCATTACTGCGTGGTGTTCTTGCAATCTGAACTCCCTCTTGATTCCTTTGTTGTACAGAATTCATCTATAAGCTTGTTCTTGAATTCGGTCCATTATCACATCTAATACCTCTAACTTTCGGTCTTAGTTGGTTTCAAGTGCTATTATAAGATCATGAATAGCATCAAATGTATCATCTTTAAATCCCAGAAGAATACCCAATGAATCTCGCAATCATCTCGTCACTACCAAGCGGTACTTCTTCTTGTTCAAACTTGTAATGAAGCAGGACCAAATAGATCCGTATGTAATGACTCGATGGTTCTCTATGATCCTTTCCTCAAGCTTCTTGCATGAAGCTTTATGTTGTTTACCCTTTTTGCACGCCAAACAGGAGTGATCATTCTTGTAAGTCTTTGAAGGTAAACCTCTAACTAAATTTCCTTTGACCAATTTGTTGATATTCTTATAATTCACATGGCCCAATCTTCTATGCCATTGATGTGCTTCTTCAAGTGATGCCTTTGCTACTAAACACGTAGCTCTTTCAGAAGAGTGAAGACTATTCATATCCAAACTATACACATCATTGGTTCTTGGTACTTTTAGTATCACCAAGTTATCATCATTAAGCTTGAATTCAGGTGAAAGTATGAGACATTACGTGTCGATGAATAACACGGGATGCTTTTGTCTGAGATTGAGAGGCCGACAAAGAGTGAGCTTGAGCTCCTTCACATATCTAACATTCTCAAAATCTATGCTTCTTGTCTTGATGGTTCCTTTTCCACTAATTCTACCTCCACTAGCATCATTCCCAAATGCAACTTTTCCTCCACAATATGGCCTAAAATCGATAGAATCTCCTTGTCTCTGTCATGCTTCGGAGCAACCACTATCCACAATAAGATGATCTTTAAGCTCATCTTACGGGTTGCCCTGCACAAAGATAAAAAGTTAGTGTCTTTTAGGAACCCAAGCCATTCTTGACTTGTGTTCCCTTGTGGAGTAACATACTCAAATTCCTTGAGTATGTAGTCTTCTGATTTTGTAAACAGAATCAAGCATTATCTTTTGTTTCAAAACTTGTGGTGGATTTTCAGTGAGAACTTTCTTTTCAACAAAACCTCCTTTTCTTTTCAACAAAATCATCTTTATCAAAAATCTTTGTTTCAAGTGATTACTTGTTGAAAATCTTGTTTGTTCATCATCGATACTTTCTTTCTTAACCCATTGAGTTTTAACCCGGTGAAGAGTCTCTAGATCTAACTATTTTCTTGGGTTATAACGCCTTCTAGATTGATAGTAATTAGATCTCCTAGGGTTCCTATTCAAGAGGTGTTTTGGTGGCCGAGAAGTACTTTGAGAAAATCTTGTTCTTGGTTTAATGATGACCTTGGAAAGTATTTGAAGGTCTTGGAGGTTTTGAAAAGGTCTTCTCGGTGAGGGTACCTATAGTCCGGTGAGAAGTTTCTATGGTTAACCCTATGTGAGTGATTCCAAGCTAGTCTAGTCTACCTTGGTTTTGGTTGTCGATTACATTCTTTGGGAACTTACTTAAGTACTACGAATGTAAGTCAGGTCCTTAATCAAATGATTAGGACTAAAACAAACAAAACATAGTTTTTGATCTGTAATTCCAAAATTTCTTCTTCTATGTGTATGACCAAACCTATCCTGTCTTCTAGGTGAATGATGAAAACTGTTTTGACTAAAACTATCCCAAAAAGGTTTAGCAGTATGTTGAAAAGGTTTTCTTAAAGGTATTGTTGAAGGTGTAGCAGTACTTTGGGGTAAAAGTACTGCTTGGCTTTTAACATCATCTACCTTAGGTGTTTCAACAGTTTCTTTTGAGGTTTCAGACCTAGATTGACCTTTAAGTTTCTTCCTAAACTCTAAGCTGTCTACTCCAAAACGAGAAACATCAGGCCTAAGAGGTTGATGACTACCAGTAGGATGAGGGACTGCATGATAGGCATTATCTTTCTTAAACTCAGGAGGTGTTTCACTAACTCATTCCTCATTACTAGATATATCTACGTAATTAATGAGTTCAGCATCACTAGTGGTTATATCCTCAAAGTCACATTCATCCTGATCACTAGGTGGGTTTTCTATGCTATTAAAGTCCATGCCAAAACCTAGGCCAGTTTTAATGTAAGCTCTTCTCTGTTTTTCAACATAAGTGACATGAGAAAGACCTGATTGTCCCCAAGCAGCAAACTTTTCTATCAATTCATCTCTCTCCTTAGTTAGTTTCTCAATTTCAGATATCTTAGAGTTTAACTTCCATTCACTTAATTTCAACTGATAATCCTGTTGTTCATACTTTTATGCCCAAGCCATTTCATTATTTTCATGTGTTATTATTTTGGCTTCCATAGACTCTAAAGTTATTTGGTAACCTGCTACTTCAGCCCTAGCTGTTCTACACTTATCTCTTTCAGTCACATAATCATTAAGCACTTTTTGATAAAAGTTATGACACTTTGAACATACCTCAGAGATAGGGGTGAACTTGGTGAAGTGGCTACCATAGCAAGTAGAACAGGTTCAGCTTCACACTCCATGCTCCAGTCAAAGCTTCCATAACCATCTTTAGACTCCATAGCAGCATGTCCAGGTTCCTCATCAAAAGCTGTGCTCGGTCAAATTCTTCCTTTGAATCATCCACGGCTACCATACTGATGGGTTCTTGGTTTATCATCAAACTCGGCCTCGATCAACCTCGATAAATTCTCTTGAGCAACCAAAGCTTTTGTTTACGTAATAGGAATTTCTTTCAACTCTAGCTTTGGTTTCTCGGTCATCTGTTTGCTTGATACTTAGCAAACACTGCATTCCCTGCAAAATGTCCGGTCTTTTGACAATTGAAGCATTCAATCTTGGATTTGTCAAAAGTGATTCCTATTTTGGTTTGAAGTCAATGCCTCTTCCTGTCTTCTTCATAAACTTCTTGATCCTTGCGGTGATCATAGCAACTTGCCACGATATCAATTTCTTCAAAGCATCCTCTTCAATGTGAGAGATCTTCTTTATAACTAACGGTAGAGTAGCTTCTTTGTGCAAAGAAAGAGCACACGACTTCATCCGAGTGGATGGTATTAGTTGGTGTGAGTTTACGAGCAAAGTGGGGTAGTGTAGGCGCGATGCTTTGAGCAGCAGTGCTTTGATTAGGAGAAGCGGTACTTTTGGTGAAATCGCCCTCTTTCGAGATGACACAAAAGCAAAACTGTGAGACTTTGAGCTTGTTTGGCCATTCATCTCATGCTCATACACCTTCAGATGATTGTAGAGATCATCAAAGTCCATGGTGTCCAATCCAGGTTGTCCTCTGATCATAGTAGTAATTACATGCCATGTAGATGGCAAACTTCTTAAGAACTTTAAATTTGCATCTTCAACTGAGACCTCTGCTTTGTACAGCTCCAGCATGCTAAGAATATTTTGAAATCTGGCATAGGCAGCATCAAGGCTTTCTCTTTCTCCAACAGTAAAAGTTTCAAACTGCTGTTTCAACAGATTTTTGTGCATCTTTTTGGAAGCATCATTACCTCCAAATCTAGTCTTGAGAGCAGCCAAGAGTTGCGTTGCATCTTTAGCATCATGGAACTTGAGTAGATTACCATCTGGAATAGCAGACAACAGTATGTTGAGAGCCTTCTCTTGATTCCTTATTGTAGCAGCTGGCAAGATGGGTTTAGGTGCTTTAGGTTGGCCAGGAATATCTACAGGTTCTTCCACAACTTCATTACCATTGACAATCACATTCCACGATTGCATGATGCGTGATTGCAATATCTCGCCTCATCTTCATGCTCCATAGATCGTATTCGCCCTTCTTAATTATAGGAATCCTTAGTGAGGTGATGGATGGGGGTGGAACAACTTCAGTCGACATCTTTAGGTTTTTGTTGTTTAACTAGGTTTAAACAGTTTCTTCTTAGTCAGAGTTTCCACACAAGCTCTGATACCACTTGTTGGATCGATGTACTCTAACCAAACTAACTTAAATAGCTTGTTAAGGGTTTAATAACCTCGGATAAATCCTAAGTTATTAACAATGAAAACACTGAGTAATCTCTATTAAGTAAGCGGAATTTACTTAACAAAGCTAAGAAGATTTAACTTTATTAATAACTCTAAAACTGCTTATTATGCAGATTCTTTAACAATTCTAAAACTCTAAATAATCATCGTACTTTAGGATTCTAAAAAGCATATATCTCTAATGCCAATCTAGGGGTCCTTTTATAGGCTTAAGGATAACCCTAATCGGTTTACAATTCTTATCCTTGTACGTCAAGTAAACAATACTTAGAAAGTTCTAGATAAACATTACTTTCCATCTATTAATCAATTACAACCGACTTTAAGCTTTGCAGTACTTTGATGAATAAGCAGTACTTTGACTTTTACTTAGCAGTACTTTGACTTCTTCAGCACTTTGTCCTTCTGCAGTACTTTATTAATCTTCAGCACTTTAACTCTTCAGTACTTTGACTTTCTGTATCCCAACAATACTTTTGATTGATGACTTTGTGAATTTTGTGGTTGTTTTTTGTGGTGAGGGTATTGATGTTTGCTGTTGTGTTTCTGTTGTTTGTGGTCGTGGTAGTGTTGTTTCTGGTGGTGGTGTTAGTTGTTTTTTTCTCGATACGGTGACTTTGTAAACTGGAGGTTGTTTCTTATTTCTTTTCTTTTTCATTTCATTTAGACTTTTATTTCATTCTGCACAAAACAAATCCCAAGTAAGTTTTTATGAATATTTATTCATGATAAATATAAACTCTGAATGTTTATGCGTCATACAATTTTATAACATTCTACTGCAAGTATGTCATATCAATTTGTATCACGGTGATATAACACAGAAGCTAAATGTCAAAACAAGTATGCCGCATACATACAGGGTTTATCATAGTTGATATTTTTTAAAGGAGACATGCTTATATGTTGCAATTTATCTTTTCCTTTTCAATCTCTGTAGATAGGCTCAAAAATTTGCTTGTCGACAAAGCGCATTTACAAATTTTTTTAGAAACAAACATAATGTACGCAATTTTTATGTTTAAAGATTTATTAGCGGACAAAAGCCCGACCGTTTAAAGCTTGTATTGTCTCTAGATGCTTGTAAATATCATCTTCTACATTTTTTCAAAATCAAAATTTTAATGTCTTATGTTATATAAAACAAAAGACACTATAAATTCTAATCAAGATGTATTTGAAATATAGTTATTTCAAGTATAACGACTTATCATCACAGTTGTTATACTAACAAAATCAAAAAGCTGTTTTTATCATTTGTTGATAAACCATTAAATATTTAAGTAATCCATGATTGCTCTTCATCATCACTATTACCATCAGTACCACTACCACTACCACTACCAAAAGTCAAAACTAAACCACCACCACTACCACGAAGAACACTAAAAATGTATCAGTTATCGCGCTACAAGATCACTAATTGTGTGATAACTGATCAATTATTGCTACATCTATTTTTATCACTAGTGATATACCATAAAATATTTCTCTGTCACACTAAAAAACGCATTATATCGACGTTCGCTACCACTACCACTATCTCTACCACAGAACATATCAATTATCACGAAGAACGCTAAAAGTCAAATCGACGTTCGCTACCACTACCACTATCTCTACCACTACCAAAAATCAAAACTAAACCACTAACACTACCACTACCACTACCACTACCACTGTTTTTTTTTCCCACCACATTCAAATCACAACCACATCTACCACAACTCTTTTATCACATGTGATATTTTTCCAAAATCTTTAATAAATCAGCAAAAACATCTAAAAACATCTAAAATCAGCAAACACTAAAAAATCTTAATAAATATCTTCTTCTTTTACAGTATGACAGCAAAATCTCAAATAAATACATAATCATCAATTTCATGACAGTAATACAACAAAATAATACAGAAAAATGTTCAAAAATAGCAATAACATTCATAAATAAGTATAAAATCAGTAGAGATACATAAATAACATCTAAATAATTAGTTTGAAGCTTCGTACCATCATTTTCGGAGTCGGTAGGTTTATTTCGATCCATTTTTTTTGTGCTTCTTCTTTTTGAGTTGAAGATTGTTGCATTTTTGTTTTTTTTTTTTTTATTTTGTGGTTATTTTTGGTTGATTTTGATAGTTAGGGTTTGTTTTAGTGAGAGAAAGCGATGTTTTTATTTTGTGTTGAAATGAGAGTGTGTGATGTGTTTTGTGGTTGGAGGAAGTTTAGCTTTTGGCAAGAATGGTCCTTCCGTGTTTTAATCCTTAAAATGTGTTTGATTGATCCAATGACTCGGACTTATCCCTTGATAAGCAGGAGATTCAAGGTTTCTAAAATAAAGTGTTTTTAAGGAAAAGATCTTCAAGTTGAAGAAAGTTCGAAGTAATAGGTTCTAGTAATTTCGAGAAATAATTCATTAATTTTTAGTTTCTCTTCTTTTTGGACAAAAGAAATAATATATTTAAATCATTGATATGTTCTACTAGTGTAGCAAGTTCGAATAATAATTTATTCGGGCCATATTCCCAACAATAAACGATAAGGAAAATATCTTCAAGTTTCGATAAGTTCGAGTAGAAGTTAGTAATTTCTAGTAAGTTTAGCAGCATTTCATGCCCAACTTGATAAGTTCTAGTAAGTTCGAGTAGTAAATAATTTGTCTCCTCCGTTTCATATTTATTATCATATTTTTTTTATGAATGTTTTAAATTAATTGTTCACTTTTCTATTTTAGTTAGAAAAGAGCATATAATAAGAGAATATTACATTTAAGTAGTTAAGAGTTATAATGGTCTCACTTTTATTAATCTTTATCTTCTTGTCTTATCATATATTCGATAATGATTTAAATCTTCAAGTTCTAGTAAGTTCGAGAGTATTATATAAACCGATAATGATCGATATAAATCTTCAAGTTCTAGTAAGTTCGAGGATACTTTATTTAAACCATATCCAATTTGATAATTTCCAGTAAGTTCTAGTAAAATTTATTTATATCTGCCTGCGTCATTTCTATTTTGGTATATGAATTATCTTCTTCTCAATTTCCATTATCGTTTGTCTTACGCTATTATGTCCTGTGCTATATCATCTTAGTTTGGAAATTCGAATAATAATAACGAATTCCCTCAAATTATAAAATTATGAAATAGATTTTTTTTTACTGAACCTAAGATTAATTAGTTAAGATAGTGTTTAGGATTGATGAGGGCATTTAGAGTTATTAGACGATTACTCGCACACAACAATGACGTTATCTACTAGTGTTAATTTGTGTTTGAAGCTTTTGTTTATATATATAGGCGTGAAGTTGGAGTGAATAAAGTTAGTTGTTAAAATTGTAATTAAAGATTTAAGTGTTTTAAAGGAAGAACATCACATATTTTTTAGGTTTTTAAGTTTTAAGCTCTCTTTCCTTAAATATCGACTATTAGAACATATCTATAGATCTATCTATTATACCATTTTGTTTGGAGGCTTTTCTTCTTACGTGAATGTGTTTTTCTATAACGTTAGAATGTGTCGGTATTGAATTTAATACCGAAAGAGAACTAGGTGCTCGAGTTGTATGGTGAACATTATTCTACTGTCGTTTGCATATTTCATTAACGACATGTTTAGACCTATTTACATAATGGGTCTAGGAGTCGCACAAGTATTTAACGCACTCGTGCGACCTAAAATAAGACACATATGTTGTAACATGTGGCAGGGGTGCATCCTTCGTGCGATCTGTTGGAGACAATTGAAAATCCATTCATATTAGACTATTCTTGAATAACCACGTAGTCAAAGGTGCAGCTAGAAAGTTATAATCGAGAAAAAAACTTTATAATTTTTAGAAATCACACTATAAAGCGTGATATTTTAGAAAAATTTACATTACAATTTTTTTGGCTAGAGGACACGTGTTCACCCTACCCTCTCATGTCCCCGCCTCTACACATAGCCATATGGATTTTCTCGTGATTTGTTCTCTTGCATTAATGGATCAAAGACTTAAGATTTGTGGATGAATCATTGTAGATAAATGATTGTAAATGAGCTACTGATCATCATGCATGTTTGAACAAATTAGTCTTTGTTAAGTATAGGTGCTTGCATCATTGTTTTGTCATCAAAGTTCCCTAGCTTCAACAAAGGAAAATGGTATTTATAGAATAGGTGCTTTGATTTGTGAGTTTGCTGTTAAAAATATCCTCAATATTAAAGTGAACATTTCAATGTCTGCTACATATATGGGATGATGTTGTTCAGTAGATATATATGTATCCACTTCTTCATCATAAGCCAGCCAATGTGTGCAGATGGAGTGAAAAAAAGTCATAAACAAAATTAATATGGCTGAACAAGTGACACAACAACATTTCCAATGCTGCTATCGGAACTGGATGGCTCAACAGTGGGTCGATCACGACGAATTAGTCCAAGCACTCACCAACTACCAAACCGATCTCGACCTCCAACTCATAACTAAAAAAGTGACCACTCATTATGAAAACTATAGCGCTTCTCGAGCGCGACTAGCAAAACACGATGGACCTTCCTTCTTGCTTCCCAGATGGGGGACCACAATTGAGAACTCTTTGCTTTGGATTGGTGGTTGCAAGCCTTCCTTGATTATCCGGCTTGTGTATGCGTTATGTGGGTCTCAGTTAGATGAACATTTTCCCGAGTTTCTTGAAGGAGTCAGTGTTGAGTTTATGATATATAAAATACAATAAAACATAAAGACATCAAGAGTACACAGCGGAAGACTTAAGATCATAACAAATAAATTAATTAACTGAAAGTATGCGTAACGTACCTCTTGCGAATGTCAAATCCCTCGAGCAAAGCAAAACAAAGAAGTACTTATTGGTGTAAGAATAATGTCTTACAACCACGTTCTTGTACACACGAATTAACCAAACGAATCAAGCGATTGCTAGATCTAACACAAGTCCTCGTTTAAGAAAAACGAAACCAAACTCCCTTACAAGTGGGTGTTCGGCGAATATTGGACTAGAGAGAGAGGAGAGATCTAGGGTTAATTCAATGCACAAGTGTATGAAACCCTAGAACCTAACCCTCCTTATATACTAGTAGGTAAACTTAGGGAACAAGTTAGGAATTAGGCCTAGAGAGGCCCTATGGCCAGCCATGTACACAAGCCCAAAGCCAAACCCATAACTTTCCAAGTTTTCCATTTCTAGTCCTTTCTTTTCCATTTAACGGTCGTTAGTCATTTTCCGTTAAATACTTAACGATCGTTAACGGACTTAATGTGTAATAATTAATCGTAAACATAAACATTAATTATTAACTTTAATTCTCATTCGCTAATGTGTGCAATCCGTGGTCACGAGTTCGAATCCGGACATTCACATATTTGTAAATATATACATTTCCAACGACTCCCACTGGATATGTTTACAAAGCGTGAAATGACATTGGTTAGCGTCTAGCAACACGCCAATGCCCGGTACAACTCGTGTATGGTTTTCTGGAGAAAACCAAGTTTGATGATTCATCATCATATCCATCCTTTATTTCTAATACCATGTTAATAAGAATATGGATCTTACTCATTTCTTAATTAACTATTACATTTCTCGCTTTATATGATTGAGTAAGATTACCAATTCTTACGAAGAAGACCTTGGGTATGGCCATACAAACATCTTAACAATCCTACGAGGGCCCAAGAGTATTATACTTCAAAATAAATTTGAAGGAAACAAATCCCATTTTGACTACAAGCGGGATTCATAAATTTGCAACACTTACGAAAACAACCCTTATAACTACCGATTCGTGTAGCGTTAGATTGCTTCACAAAATGCACTACATCCATGACATATCTCTTGTATCTCAAGTCGAGGATAAATATCCATGATATACTTAATGACAAAGATCCATAAAGTATCATCATGTGGGTGGGATAAGTCCTATATTCAATTCATTGAATATCATCTGAAATTAGTCATGCTACGCATCAATATACTTTCAAGTATATTCTAACTAATACTCAGATTTTTCTTAATTCAATATCATTCCCATGTTATTGATTGACAACGGACTATTTAGAATAACTTAAGTTATTCAAGGATTTAAACATGTAAATATAGGACAACATCATAATAAATGAATAATAAACATAACAAAAATACTTTATTTCATTTCAATAATAATGTTTACAATATCCTTTTATCTAAAATACTTAGTCACGAGATGGGCATGAAACTACTAGCTAAACGAAGTCCAAACTTATCGGGCAAATGATTAAGTTTTTCACCGAGTAAGGCCTTCGTTAACGGATCCGCTAGGTTATCATCTGTGTGAACTTTGAGCAACTCAATTTCACCTATCTCGACTTGCTCTCGAACATAGTGATATTGTCTAGGATAGTGTCTGGTGCCCTTCATGACTCGGGTTCATGGGCAAAAGTAATTGCGGTTGAATTGTCACAATATACTTTAATAGGATTTTCAATCGACGGCATAACACCAAGCCCGAAACAAACTTCCTTATCCAAACAGCTTCCATGGCGACCTCGAGGCCGCTATGTACTCACTTTCATCAGAGACGCCATCGAAGTGTTGTGCATTTCTTACTCTTCCAATCCACAGCACCTCCATTGATGACAAAATGTAACCCGTTTGAGACTTGTATCATCTTTGTCACACTTCCGGGATGCATCACGGTAACTGTAACGAGCAGTTACGCTTCGGATTTCCTCCATACACTATGAACATATCTCTTGTAGCCCTAAGGTACTTGAGAATATGCTTAACAATGATCGATGAATTTCACCCGGATTACGTTGATACCGTGGTCAAGTTTTGAGCAAACGCCACATCGGGCCTTGTGCATCGTCGCGTACATGATAGATCCCTGACGAAACATAGGAACTTTCTTCATACGCGCCACCTCGGCGGTGTTGAAGCACGACCTTGGTCGCTCAAACCATGATTCACTAGCATTGGCAAAAATCCTTCTTGAAATTTTGCATATTGAATCTCTTCAATATTTTGTCAATGTAAGCACTTTGGCTTAAACCAATTAGCCGCCTTGATCTATCCGGTAGATCTTGATTCCGAGTATATATCTTGCTTCCCTAAGTCTTTCATCGAAAACATTTACCAAGATAGGCTTTCACCTCATTCGGACTTGGTATATGATTTCCCATGATTAATATGTCATCGACATACGAATAAGGAAAGTAACACGACTCCCACTAGCTTTGTGATATACACATGGCTCATCAAGATTCGAGTAAATCCAAAACTTTTGATTTCTCCATGAATCTTTATTCCATTGCCTTGATGCTTGCTTTAGTCCATAAATGGACCTCTTAAGCTTGCATACGGTTAGGAAACAATGGATTCACAAACCCTTCCGGCCACGCCATATAGATGTCTTCATCTAGGCGGCCATTCGTAAAAGCGCTTTGACATCCATTTGCCAAATCTCATAGTCATAGTGTGCGGCTATAGCTATGAGAATCCTAATAACTCTTATGTCCGCTACAGGAGAGAATGTCTCCTCGTAGTCAACGCCATAGGTTTGAGTAAAACCTTTAGCCACTAGACGAGCCTTGTAGGTGTGTACATTGCCATCCATGTCGGTTTTCTTTTGAAGATCCACTTACTCCCAACGACCTTAGCCTTGGGAGGAAGGTCAACTTCAATCGAGACATCATTATCTTTCATGGATTGCATTTCCCCATTCATAGCAATCGCCATTTATCCTTTTCGGGATCGACCATGGCGACCTTATAGTTAGCGGGTTCATTAAGATCCCCAACTATATTTTCCTCCACCTCACGTTAAGACATAGGCGGTCGGTGCACGTATAGTCCTTTCGGACCTACGAATGGGAACAACTTCGGAGGAGCACCTAAGCTTTCGGGTTCTTCTTGAAGTTGGCTAGTATTTTCGAAGGTGTTGTATCTTCTTGATCATATTCCGGATCATATACTCTCCCACCGAGTTCTTGAGATATGAGATTCCTTTCAAGAAAATCTCCATACCTAGCCACGATGACTTTGTTCTCATTTGGTTAGTAAAAGTAGTAACCGATAGTTTCCTTAGGGTATCCTACAAAGATACACTTAATGATCGGCTTGGAGCTTATCGGTGTGTCACGTTTAACAAACGCTTCACATCCCTGGACCTTTAAGTAAGAAAATTTGGGAGCTTTTCTGTCCATATTTCATATGGAGTCTTAACAACCTTCTTAGTTGGAACCATATTCAAAATGCGAATAGCGGTTTCAAGGCATAATCCCAAAAGTAAAAGGGAGAGTCGTAAGTTCAAACATTGATCGTACCATGTCAAGTAAGGTACGATTTCTCCTTTCGGATACACCATTTATTTGTGGAGTATAAGGAGATGTGAGTCTTTGGATAATTCCACACTCACTAAGTAATCTTTGAACTCTTGACTTATATACTCACCACCTCTATCGGATCGAAGAGCTTTAATCTTCTTACCGAGTTGTAATTCTACTTCACTTTTGAAAACCTTAAATGTTTCAAAGACTTCATGTTTATGTTTAAGTAAATAAACATAACCATAACGATCGAAATCATCCGTAAAGGTTAAGAAGTAGATAGCACCACGTTTTGACAGATGTCTAAGTGGACCACACACATCGGTGTGTATCAATCCAAGTAGATCAAAAGCCCTTTCCACTTGTGGTGAAAAGGTTTCCTTGTCATCTTCCAAGAATGCAAGACTCGCATTTGTCAAATGATTCATCATTGATTGTTTGTAAAAGCCCATCGTGTTGCGGCTTTTCCATGCGTTTCTTGCCAATATGGGCAAGGCGACAATGCCAAAGATAAGAAGAGTCACAGTTCGACTTGCTCTTCTTATTGCTAATGCTATACAACAATTATTTTCATTGGATATACAACCATCCATATCAATTTCAAACACACCAAGCATAGGAATTGCATTAAAGTAAAAACATTATTTAAAGCGAAATTCCATAAGCGGTAAAAGTGTGCACAAAACCAATATCTTTTAACAAGAAAGCGAAATGACACCCCTAACAATGGAGGGTGCATAATGACAATTATTTAGTTCTAAAATTAAGCCCGAAGGCAACACTAAATCAAAAGTCCCTATGGCTTCGACGGTTGCACGCTTTCCATTTCCAACGTACAAGTATCTTTCTCCACAGTCGACTTCTTCGCCCTCTAAGTCCCTGCGATGTATTACGGATGTGAGTACCACATCACGTATCATATATCCGAGAATTTAAATTATGAGGAAAAGAAAATAATTCAAACATAAAATACACGATGAGCTAGGCACCATCTTATTTTTATTTCAAGGCACTCATTCGAGATAAAGCTGGGCAGATTCGCTTCAAATGACCCGGTGAGTTGCGATGGTGGCAAGACAAATCCTTCTTAGGATTCTCCTTTTCTTTCGGGGTTCTTCTTAGAGTGGTGGGATGACAACTTGCTTCCCTTTCCTTTTCCTTTCCCTTTCTTATCGCTTGCGGCTTAGGCTTATTTATCCTACCACCTGTATTGCGAGTACAGCGGTGTAGGAGCCTTCTTTGGCAATCTCTTCGTAGTCTACAAGCATTGCATGTAACTCATTCCTTTGTCTTCCCGTGCAATGCATGTTAAAATTGCGGACAAAATCACCAAATCGTTCTGATTAAGGGAATGATTGATGAGTCCGACACATACATCGTTCGAGTAACCACAAACCGAGCTTCTCCAATTGGTCCAAGTGATGTTTCGTCTCAAGGACGTGGTCGGAGACATATTTGCCAACCTCACGCTGCGGTTGTGAACCTTTTCAATTAGTTCATACAGTTCATTTGCGGTGGCTTCTCAAACATACGTTTGAGTTCATCTAGCATGCTCATAGGCGGATAGTGCTCAAATTGTTTTGCAATTGAGCGGACATCCCAAAGCATTAGACACGCCACATCATTATGCTTTTCATATTCAACACGATATGCCTCTTGTTCAAGAGCGATTGCCGTGTCGAGAGGAGCATTAGGCAAAGGTGTAGTCAAAATTTCAACCCTTTTGGCAACACGAAGGATGATCCTAAGTGAGCGATGCCAATCATTGAAATTAGGGCGGTCGACTTGTCCCTTCCAATCATATCTTTGAAAGCGGCACTCGATGAAGCTCATAGTGTTATCAGTTGAGCCATCTACGGAAAAGTTCAAAAACCATAATTAGTATTTTGATAATTTTCCTTTTCAATAAACAATTAAATACCCAAGGTTCATATTCATATAACCAATTAATATTTATTGAAAACTAGGATCCAAATTGTCATAATCTCATCACATCAGTTGATCTATTGCCAATTTCAATTGCAATTCCTAGATTTATGGGATTTACATATAGCCAATATCAATCGCCATGTAAACATGATTTATCCCATCTTATGCCTTGAGTTTTCAGTTTTCACCGCCTAACTCAATTAAGTTGTCCAACTTAAGAAACTGCAAAATCGTCCATGCCCGTTCTCACGACACGTGGACATTTTACCCTTTGATTAAGATCTAAGTCACGTTTTCACGCAAATAGAAAGTAATCTTAGGTGTTTCCGTTTCGTTGGATGGCATATAACTAAAATTAAAGGGTAATAATTTTGATGTAAAATCAAATATGTACAAAGATGTCATGCATTCATCTTTGTAGCATAGTTTTTATTAAAACATTTATATCTTGTTTTAATGTTTAAGTTTTTCATCATCAAACTTTAATTGAGGTATTGGTTTCACCAATCAAGAAATTTAGTGTTAATTATCATCCATTATACCGTACTTTTGCATAAGTGTAAACACTTAGTGTTTCGGATAATTACCACCGAAGTGGCGCATGGAATTAAAACTAATTCGCCCTTAAGATGAGCTTGCACATTTAATGGCTTACTAAGTAGCTCCACTCGAACTTACAGGCGAGAGGACTGTGCACGCGCTAAAGCACAACCTTAGACATCCATTCGGTGTGTTGTGCGCACTTCTTTAAACCCTTTTATTAGTTCATTCTCATGGGTGAGCCGTTCGGTCATTTGTACCAAAGTCATCAATCAATTAAACGATTATGATTACTATTCTTAAAAATACATGTTTCACCATTGTTTAGGTCGGTTTATTTTTCTTGTAAAATACCCTTGTTACAAAACACAAACAAGCAAGTATTTATAAAATAAACAAATAAACAATGAATGCATAACAAAAAAGTCATGCATATCAAATAGCCACATGCAAACGGTTTTGATAAATCTTATTAATAACCAATTTTAGATCATCAATATGCATATATTTAATTAAGACTTCCACCCGTTTTCATCTATGTACAAGGTGAACCACATGCATCGATTCATCGATTGCGTAAGTCAAAACTAAATATATACCACATAGCACATAATTGATTAAATTAATAATTATTGAGGTCTTCCCCGATTTAAGATCTATCATAATTTAATGTATATCACTTAGAACATGAAAGACATACAATAAAAAAACAGATCCATGATAAAACATGCAGATAATTATCATGGATATCAATTACACTTAACAATTAATGCAATTAAACATAGATACGCATATACACATAAAGTTGCATGCATCTTAGGGTTTCTAATCCAATTAAAACAATAGTTTACAAAACCCTAATTAGGGCACCAAAAAACGCCCCCCCTCAAAATTAGGGTTTAGGTTTTGCAAACCCTAGATCTAAGCATACAAATAATAACACATTCATGTTTATTTTAATTATGTGTTTCAGTAATTAATTACTTGTTATACAAGGCTCGTGATACCTTGTTGAGTTTATGATATATAAAATACAATAAAACATAAAGACATCAAGAGTACACAATGGAAGACTTAAGATCATAACAAATAAATTAATTAGCGAAAGTATGCGTAACGTACCTCTTCGAATGTCAAATCCCTCGAGCAAAGCAAAACAAAGAAGTACTTATTGGTGTAAGAATAATGTCTTACAACCACGTTCTTGTATACGAATTAACCAAACGAATCAAGCGATTGCTAGATCTAACATAAGTCCTCGTTTAAGAAAAGCGAAACCAAACTCCCTTACAAGTGGGGTGTTCGGCGAATATTGGACTAGAGAGAGAGAGAGAGATCTAGGGTTAACTCGATGCACAGTGTATGAAACCCAGAACCTAACCCT
>CM040239.1:36666391-37016391 GCA_022545495.1 Chrysanthemum lavandulifolium | reverse complement strand
CGTATATTATCATATCTCATTTACTAATAAAAATTGTTACATGTTTACACATATAATTCCTTACAAAATCTTGTCTAGGGACTTTGTCGCCACGGATTGAAAAAGCATATCGGGCACCAAATCTGTGTAAGCATGTTGCTCAAACTTTTCTGCGTCACATAAAACAAAAACAAAAAAAAATATAAATGTTTGCATAAACTGAAGAATAGCCATATGTGTCTGTGAACACTAATGCAAGCCTTTTCACGATTTGAGTGATGCTTCCACAAACCCCATACCGCGCTCCGACGAGATTGGGTGTTGTTGTTGTTGTTGTTGTAGTGATGCTTCCACAAAGATGTATTCCAATTAAACCACATCTCAAGAACAGTACTGGAAATGCTTGCATGTGCTGTAACAGTTTTAAGAAGCATAAGTTAGATCATTAATTAAAGATAAAATCACATACTTAAAGACAATGTACTAACCAGAGTTCACAGAGGTCCCTGCATCAAGAACCCAAGAAAGTTTCTGATAAGGAGAGAAATCGGTTGGAGGTCTTGAAGAAAAGTTAAGTGAAAACTCCAATGTAGATTCCAATAGCCAACCTAATCAAGATAAACCCTAACAAAACAAATAAAAGTCCATGTCGTTCAGCCTAGAGAATAAAAGGATACATCAAGATTTAAAAACTGGTCAACATAACACTGAGCTATCTTTTCCACTCGGTGTATGTTCATATTTGGTTCAGACCCGTGTTTTGCAAAATATAAAGATATAATAATAAAAGCGGCTTTTCAAAGATCCAAAGCTAATCGTTAAGATGATTCCAGACTAATAACCAATGCAATTTAATCTAATCCAAACTAAACGAATAGGAAGATAAATTTTAAAGATGGTAGTTGAAGCATACAGATTCTAGTTCCTTCCCATCAAAAGCGACGATCTCCGATAGTTTCTGCAGTAGTCTCATATCAAGACCAAAACTATTATAATCATTCACAGCCAGAGTTTCAAGCCAACAACTCAAACTAGAAGGTTGGCATAACATGCCAGTGTTCATCACACAACAGCTAGATACATCGCCCAACAATGAAGCTTGCTCCGTAGTCTCGGCATTCTTTTCCAGCTTGCCCTTTTTGTAATTAAATTTACTTAAAAGTGTCTGCAAAATTAACATAGGAGTCCAATTATATAATGTTGAAGCCATCAACACCCTCTTCTGAAACTGAATACTTTGCCTGTAATTAATAGATCTTGCCACTTCTAAAACTGATGATAGAACAAATAAGTGGCCTTGGGGCCCGTTAAGGGTTATTAAAAATGATATGGTTGTTTAATCCCTAGTGTTCATCATTTCTGGCCTGTACCAACTACTTTGGGGTAAAAAGCATTTGCTGAGAATCGACTGCACTGTAGAAATCAGTCCATTTGAGCCCAAAATCAAATTGTCTTTTCCATATCTACACCTACATCAACACATGCAAAGACAAAGTGTGTGTTTGGTCTCTATTCATATAGTTGAAAGTTTGGAGAATTTGTACCAGTTCCTTTCTTCCATTTCTGGTTCGGCAGCCCAACTCAAAAAGGAGACAATATCTTTTCCCATCTATAATTAAAATAAAGAAAGAATCCAAATGTGAGAAAAATATTAACAATAAGCCTATTAACCATTAGCTTAATAAAGGATCAACCAACTGGGCCTCTCTGCTTTGGAGTTCCATCTTCGTATTCAACAGCGCCATCCATAAGCATTTTAGGCATTGCAATTGCTCCAACAGGAAAGTAAGGATTATAGTGCAGACCTTCCCTGATCTGCAATTCATTCGTAGATTCGCCATTACGTGGAAGAAAGAGGATGATATATACACGAAAACAACCAGAATACAGTTATTAATGGCTTTAATTTATACGTGTGCAAATGGAGTCACACTTATGGACTATAAAAGCATCTTATAATACGAATTTTTACATTATTAGCAGAAATAGCAGCTGATGCTTAGAATTAGCAGCAAAAACCAAAGTAGCAATGACAAAACCAAAAAAGTACTATTCAATCTACTTGGAACAAATAGACTACCATGATAGTATAATTTATTTTCCAATTTGCAATAGTCATGGCTATTTTAAGGAAACAAAACACCCCTTATTTATATGGTGAAAACACAATACACATGTACTAAAGAATTGTCATCAAATGACTATGCCACTGCAACCAGTACACTTTGTGCCACTCAGAAAAATAACTCTTTGAACAACTTAACTATCCGAATTAGAAAGTTTAAAATTATACTTTTCCATTTCATCGTAGTTTAAGACCTAGACCTCAACTCATAAGAATTTATACAAGCATATCCATTAACTTCTTTTTCTTCTTTAATAAGAAAATTTTAGAAAATAAAGCTTACTTTATAGAAGAAAATAGAAAACATACTAACATGTAAACAAAGATTGGCAACTTACAGAAACACCATCTGGAGGATCACGGTTACCAGTCAGTAGCGCAAACACATAGTTCTGTCAGTTATGACGAGCCTGAAGAAACAAAATATATAAGAACTCTAACAACACACCAACATAGCTCTAAAAAAACAGAAACAGGCAGCAGAAATTACTTTGCTAATAAGACTTAAACCTGGAGGATAAGCCCCTCCATTAGCAAACCTAGCAGCTTGCTCATTTGGATAAGGTTGAGGAAATCGATCACTCGGTTTGCGGGACATGTAAACATCTCACCCTCATCGTTAGGACCATCAACCACCTCAATTTCAGTGACCATTGCCTTTGTTTCCTCTTACGTATATGCAACACCCACCAAGTCACGATATGAAATCAAACCCATCGAATGACGGGATGCACATACTTGTGTGTACACCGGTGACCACGTCGAATCTGCTTATGGTCAAACAAAAAAAATGCAAAAAGTCAATTGTTTGAAAAAATCCGTAGATGTACATACTGAGCTGCATTTATTTGGAATTGGTACTGAGCTCTCGGTTGAAAAAATCATGATACTTTTGGTCTTACAACCTACGTTAAGTCTATTTCACGTTTTTCCATTTCAGTGAGAGTTTAAGCACAAAGTATACATTTAAAGATTCATAGCTTATGATTAAAAAAATTGAAGGACCCTACAAAGTAGACCAATAATTTTGAATAACAGTGGATAGATATTTCAAAATCCATTTACTCTACCCCATGTAATTTTCACCTAAGAAGGGGTCATGTATCAAGTCTGTAATATCAGTATGAATCATTTCAATTAAGTTTTCCAAGCACCTACTTTCTCTTGTGAGTTATGGGATGTAGAAAATGAGCTTATTATATCTATTTTGAAGCACCAGAGGTGAAAGAAATAAAAGTAGACACTCACTCTAAACAAAAAGATTTTGATAATTAGTGTGTTCATGTTTCTTAGAATCAAAGAAAAACAAAAACATCAACTTTCAAACTTTACACCCAACGGATCCGACGGGTTTAGCAGTTATCATCATTAGCACGACATGCCGAACAAAGTAGCAGAACTGAGCACTTTCAACAAAGCATTGTCAGATAATACCCGACTTGCCACATACATACTTTAAGTGCCAAAATGCATCTAACTAACTTACGATGTTTCATAACTTCTATTCCAACAGTTTTCTTCTGATATAGCACACTCATCAAACAAAAAAATATTAAATTGCAAATAGATCAAAATATGTATCATAAGTCCGATATATATACCCGCAATCAGTAGTAACGGAAATATAATAAATTCATATATTGGTACCTTGCTAAAGTCGGTTCCATTGAACCCATATAAGATTACGAGTCATATGGGGTTCGATATCAATCTTCAGCTCCATCGGTCACCTTAATTTCCATCAGCCTCTCCACTCGTAATTCTCGCAAATATTTGTTATACACAATTATAGTCTGAATGGAACAAATAAAATCCAAAATTGTTTAATGCATATTTTTTTCAATACCTTAAGGAGCCATAAGTAAGGCCAGCAACATCATCAAGCTTATCAATCCAGACTGCATAGCCGATTTAAACAGACAATACCGGTCTCTAAACAGATTAGAGATTGTAGCGCACTGATTACGGATACTTTTCACTAAATAAGGGATACCAAATCGCTTTGATTACCAACCATATCTATCATATTTTATCTCCTTTAGATACTAATTCATCAACAACTTCGACACTATAAAAAACAACAAACCCAAATCCCATATATCGGTTGGTCGCATGATCACGTACAATTTGGTGCTCTGCGACCTTTCCATACTTCAAAAAGAAAGTTGCAAACAGAAAATAGTAGTGTACCTTCACCGAGTGACGTTGGAATACCCTTGACAAATATCTTATTTGTTTTGAAATCCTTTGAATTAACAGATCCTTTAGGAATGGTCCTCTTAATCTCAACCTAAAAATAACATGAAAAAATATGATCAAAAGATATTGAGGCCAATAAGATGTAACCACATATAGCAACCACTTTTAGTCTTTACCTGCTTTCCACTAAAGACATGGGTGTCCTCGATAACCTTGTCCACAACAACATGATCAGCAAATGCTATGAATCCAAATCCCCTAGGTTAACCAGTCATGCGGTCCATCATTATCACAGAATCTGTTATATCTCCATACTTCCCAAAGTGCTTATTAAATTCATCTGATGTTTATAGAATAACACTTGATACAAAAACTTATTTATTTACAGAAGGGCAAAGCATCAACGTATAATAATTTTCAATGTTAGATTAGTTAAAAAAAAACATGATACAACGTGATACAAAAAATCAATTAACCTATGACTTGTAAGTTTAATAGATGATCATAACATGTATTTATCTAAAAACAATCAATGGCTTATACAATCATGTATTATACATAATGAAGCGATCATATATACCTCATAAAACTTCCACAAACGTAGACCCAAAAACAAAAACAATTTGATCAAGTAGTGGAATTCTAATTGTTTGCCATAAGAAAAAAAAAACAAACTCATCACAAAATCTTGAAAATAAAAAAGGAAATCAAGAAGGTTCGAGTACTATAAGTGTGGAAGAACCATAAAATCCAATCACCGAGTGGTATTACTATTCAAGGCGTTGTGAGGTCATGACAGAAAGAATGTCCGTCACAGATGACATGGCACTCAATGCAGCCTTCAGAACGTCTTGAGAACAACCAGGTTTCACAATTGTTCTTACCTGTCGAAAATCTAAAGAAAAAAAAATAATCAATTCGTTAACATCATAAACCATCACCATCATCATCTGCAAAAAAACCAACAATATGTAAAAAAAATATAACAGAGACCATTAGGGTTTTTAGGAAAAAAGAGGTTTTTACAGACAACAACAATAACATAATTCAGCAGCGAACGGGCATCAAAGAACCATCTTCAAGTGCCCTAAAAAACTTAAAATAGTAGGAAAAAACCCCTACTTATCCTGATTAAAACATAAAAGGTACGTTTATTCCAGGATTTGACTATTTGAGATAACTTATCCTAAGTTTTTCTGATGGATTTATGCCTCCATCTTTGTATCCGATATCTCATAACACAGAAAAAATTAAAACTGGATAAACTTGTAAAACTTAAAAGTCAATAAAACTTGTTAGGGATTATTAACCTGTAAAAGTTAAAAATCCTAAAAACTTGTTAGGGATTCTTATATTTTGGAATAATATATTTATACAAAAAATAAGTTAAAAATATTTAAGGTATAATTATCTTGTAAGTAATATATATCATAATTTATTTTAATTGTTATCTTCATAATATACATACCTAAAATACAAATTCCGAATTTTTATAATCTCCTTATTTGTATTGATTTTAAAGATATAAATCAAAAAACAATTTACTCTAGTGGTAAGTTGTTTACAAAAACATGAATGACCCAAGTTCAACTCAACAAATGTCTTCTTTTTAATAAAAAAATTTTAAATTAAAAATAACAAAAAAAAAACAATTTTAAATTTTATTAAAAAATTGTACATATATTAATTAAAAAGCCACGTGTCATTTAAAAAAAAAAAATGCCACATAAACCCAATGATGACATGGAAATATGACATGGCATTATGGGATACCAAGTGGCATTTTATGTGGCATGCCTCCTCTTATATATAATGTATAGATATATATATATATATCTATACTCCCTTAAATGGAGCAATAAACACAACCTAAAACCGAACCTCACTCCTAACCTTAATTTAAGATTCAGCCACCCGAGCCTCAAATCTATACTCACATGCATACTCCTTACCAAAAAACAAGCCAAATCCCGAACCTCAATTGTAACACTCAACCACTCATTCCTACTTAATATAAAAGCACCAAACACACACACACGCGCACCACATATTTACTTTTCTTTCTTCTCTCTTCTCTTAACCTAAAACAACCAGATCTCCCACTTAACAATAACAGTCGCCGCCACCATCGTTACGTCAACGAAAAAACCAGCACCGTGGCTCCCACCACCTTTGGAAACCACCACCAAGACCCGACACCACTGAAAATCTACTTCTCTGAAGACTTTTTCAAATTTTGTGGTTCTTCTTTATTTTCTATAAATCTATGTATTCTTCAAGTTTAAAGGTTCTTCTTTATATAAACATATGTATTCCTTACGTTTTGGAAGTTTTTATTTCTATTTTTGTACATATCTATTTTTTTTATAATTGAGTTGTAATAATATGGATCTGATCTAAGTTTTATTGTCGTCTTTTAAATGTGCAGGGGTCCCTTACCAACTAGACCAGATAGCCAGTGAAGCTAATAACCAACCAAAGTTGTCAACGTTTTTAGGTTTAAGAAGCAGTCTGATTCCCGGTGAGATGTCGCTATAGCTTTAGATGTAAATATTTCTGAAGTAAGCGACTCTGCAGAAGATGTAAAACAACCTAATTAAAAATTTGAATATTATGTGCGTGATAGTTTAGATGAATCGAAGTTGAGGAGCCAACTTGCAATAATAATTGTGAAAAGAATTTGAATGTTACGTGCGTGATAGTTTTGGTGTTTTGGTTGGTGGTTATAGTTTTCGTGGTTTTGTTAAATTGGTTTTGGTGGTGGTTTGTGATTTGATTTTATTTTTTGACGATGGTTTTCCGGTGATTTGTACGGAGATTTGATGAGATCTAGCCGATGATGAAATATTCTCCTAGGTAAGAAGATGGCCAAAAAATTTTAGGCAAGTTTCGAGTTTTGTTTTTTTGTTCTTGTAATAGCTTGAACTCAAACAATAATGTACTTGGGTTGTTTTGTTTGTTTTATTTTAGTCTTTTGTTTTTAATCTCAAGATTTATGAGTTTGAATACAACCTCTAACAAAATTTGAGGCTATTTTGTGTAGGGTTTTTTTGAACACCAGTCATGAAGAAACGGTTTGGCCCGCTGTCGGTCTTGAGACATGAAAGCTCTGGTTTTCGTGTTTGGTTGTGTACGCTTTGCTTTGAGGTGATATTCCAAGTTTCAACCGTTTGGTGCCTTGATATTGTTTAGGCATTTCCGGATCTGTATCTGTAAGGATCATCTGAGATCATTTTTATCTTTATGTTTAAGGTTTGAGCTTCTTAAAAAAAGCTTTTTACGATCAAAAGTATGATGGGGTTCTTTTGGAGTTTCGATATTCGCATCGGGTTGTTCAAGTTATTTCATTAAACAAATGCTATCAAAATTTTAGGTTCTTATGGTGGCTGACAACTTTTTGCTAATGTGTTTCAATGGGACCATATACCTTAAATAAGTTTGAATTTTGAATTCTCAAATAAAGCATTTTGTGGCAGAACCAAAGATAACTCAAGGACCCAAAAACTGAAAAAGGACAATGTAGGTTGGACAATATACAGTAATACATATGCTTTATGGCTATGATGGACATAGGTAAACATGCATAAGTCAAAAAAAGTTTAGACAAGAAAATATCATACATAGTTGAAATCACGGGCTTCTAGTAACTCATTTAAATGATTTCTCTATTGCTAAATATCTCATTATTAGGCTATAAATCATTTTTGTGATACTTCAATGGTTATATTTTATAGAATGATGTACGTCTGGAAAAACACAAAGGTTAATAAGATTATTCAATTTTGTAAAGAAATTCATAAAACGTTTTATAGTCACTCAAATTAATACAGACTTAAAATAGTTGAGATGTACAGGTTTAGAAATTGTGTGTTACACATAAAGTCACATTTATAAATAATTTAAAACATGTGTTACAGACTGTTATGATGTACATGTTTAGAAATTATGTTTTATACTTGTGTAACGAATAATGGGCGCACATATAAAGACACTAAACGTGAAAAACATATTGATTGGCCCAACAAAATTTTGTCAAAAACTACAAACTAACGACGCAATGCGCAAACACTCGCCTATGCAACTATGCCATTAGAAAAACAGTTCGTCCAAAAAAGAATTCCTTGATATTACAAATACTGTTGTCGAAGAAAAATATTTGCCGTTGAAATTTTGTCGAAACTATACGTCGCTGCCGCTAGGTGAGTTTAGGTGAAATTTTGAATCAAATTATAATATGCACAACGTTGTATTGGTTGAAGTTGTGCATGCTATTGATTTTACTTCGGCCTTCATCTTTGTAAATAATAGTTAGACATGTAATATAAGTAAAGACAATATCAATGGTACAAAATTCGTTTTTTTTTAATCCAAATCACGTGTATGATTTTTTGCATTCAAAAGTTATGCGTATAATAGTAACTAATGAAACTTAAAACGTCAGCGAAGACGTAGATTGACGCGACCAAGTTCTTTCACAAACTATACACCACTGCAACTAAGTTATTTCAAAAATCATATACCGCTGCCGCTAGGCAATTTAGATATGACACTTTTTGTATTTGAAATTAATTTGACAGTTGTTGATAAATGTTATTATAACGTTTTTGGTGGATATATGTTTATTATATACAAAGCTCGAATCTATTATTATTTTACTTTTAATTGACTACTAAATTTAATAACCACATTTTCAAAAAATAATGCAACCATGTCACTAGAAAAACATTGTAACTTAAAACAATATTACCAAAAAATGATTCCCTTACGCTACAAAAACAATATGATGATTAAATCATTCGTCATTGAAATTTGGTCGAAAATAGATACCGCTGCTGCCAGGTGCAACTACTTGGCTAGATACCGTTGTTGCCAAGCGCGCCTACCTGGCTAGATACCGCTGCCGCTAGGCATGAGTACTCGGCTAGATACCGTTGCCGCTAGGCGCAAGTAATCGCCAAATATCGCTGCCGCTAGGCGCGGGTACTCGGCTAGTATATATATATATATATATATATATATCTCTATATATTATATATAACAGGAGGCATTTGACATTAATGCCACCTCAATGACACCTCAATGCCACCTCAATGCCACCTAATCAAATTTCATGCCACATAATCAATTGTTGTCCAACTAAGCAATATTTTTATCCACCTAAGCAATAATATTTAATTTTCAGCTTTTTATTAATTTTTTTGGTAATTTTCGGATTTTTATTAAACATTTTTGAAAATTGTTTATAAATTTTTATCCACCTAAGCAATAATATTTAATTTTCAGCTTTTTATTAATTTTTTTGGTAATTTTCGGATTTTTATTAAACATTTTTGAAAATTGTTTATAAAAAAGGTGCCTTGCAAGGATTGAACCTTGGTTGTTTGGATAAATAACAAGTATGATTACCACTTAAGCAACAAGTTATTTTGATAATTATGTTACATATTATTATCTATAAATCTATGCAACCAATTATTGACCATTTTTATTAGTTTGAAAAGGAATGTATTTATCTTATAAAATTATATAGCACATATCCATTCTTAATTTTAGTTTCATAATTTTCAGAATTATTCCATTCCTTAATTATGAACTTTAACCTAAAAAAATATACGTATAGTTTTTGTGCATGAAAAAAACTCCAATCACAAATTTAGGGTTTTAATAATTTTTATTGTGTTTTTGTGCAGGAATCATCATCATCATTATTTCAATGGAACTCGGTGGAAGTAATATTGATCCAAAGGTATGTTATGCCAATCACAAATTTAGGGTTTTAATAATTTTATTGTGTTTTTGTGCAGGAATCATCATCATCATTATTTCAATGGAACTCGGTGGAAGTAATATTGATCCAAAGGTATGTTATGCCTACTTATAACTACATTAGCATGAACTTTTATTTTTTATAACTGTATGTTTATGCAATCAGATTGCAATCTTGCCATACCTCTGGATGGGAACTACGTGAAGGTATCTTCTATAACACAGTTTTCCTATATGGGACAAATGGCTACCAGTTTCAACAGGGTACCGGATGATGTGTCCATTACAGGTCTTACTTTTGGCTGGAAATTTATTGCTGCAATTGAAGGCAAGCAAGTGGCTGCACAGGAAGAGCGGACCAACTTCAGTGTAGAAAAGGCTGAGCACGACACACTAACTGTTATCATCACGTCAAACTTTTACACGCTTCAGTTAAATTTTGTGACTAGAGGTGGCAAACATGGGTGGGTCAGGATGGTTTCTCAAACACAAAATTGCATGTATTTGGCAAGTTAAAATATCGAGACCCGTTAACAAGCTATTTATAAAAAAAATTTGTAATAGTCGGTGGTCGGATTCACTGGAGGAATAACCACTGCCATTATCGCCACCTCTGTAACATAAATGCAACTTAAAATTTAGTATATCAGCTAGCATATGTCATGTTGAACTATGTATTTTTATTATTAACGTTGTATAAAAAAGGGGCTGAAAGAAGTGCTTGACTCATGAAAACTGTCATATATGCAAAATGTAAGGGATGCGCTGCTCAAACCACAATAAACCAGCATTATCTTTTTTTTTCCCCTTAAAATTTGTACTTTGCATCTTCAGAAAAACTGCAAAGAGGACTTTGATGCGGAAGAAAGAGGGATTTACCATTGATGGAAGCGACAGAGTTGACTCAGGACCAACAAGAGAAACTATTTGAGCAATCTTTAGATGTCATGCCGAGCACATACACTCACATCCTTAAGTTCTTCATGGAAGGCCTTCAACCTCAGAAAGCTATGCTCTATCTTGACTTAATCACCAGGTGTACTTGACAAAGAACGAGTTGGGTCCATCCGCCGCTTCTTAATCGAGTAAGCTCATTTCTGTAACCATTACTTTCTAACCTCATTGTGGTTCAAAGAGCTTATATAATTAAGAAAAAATGATAAAAGATCAAAGAGCTTATGTTTCCATTTAATGGGATTCGAGATAATCTAGATGAGACGCCAGAAACCAAATAATCTTTAGTTGACCAAAATGTAAGTGTGTGCTTTTGTTATACAGAGACAACCAAGGAAAATGCATTGAGGGTAGACCGACCATCGGTTTGTTGTTAAAGGCCAAATCATGAAAGCTTCTTCGTTCTGACTTGAATGGTTCAACATATAGCAGAAAAAAGAATAGGATAGAGCGTGTCATTGGTTAGGTATTATCTGATAAAGTTTGTTTGTTGGTGGCGACATTGTATGTATGCTTTTCTAAGAGTGTTTGTGCAGCAAGCCAATCTAATTCCATATTTATAGCAAGAATCATAGAAGGCTATGATGTAAAAAGATTTACAATGGATGACAATCCTGCCTTTCATGTATTGATTCGTAGGCCATGCAACAAAAAAAGTTGTATATTTCTGGATTTGATTCATCCAAGCTTCATGCTATTATTTTTCTTGAAGGGATTAAAGCTGCCTTGAATCTATAAGTAATCTATTCAATCGAAACAGGAGTATACACTAACGGACTGTCATGTTGATGCGTTTAGTGCCGTTTGCATTTAGGGCCGTTTGGTTCAGGTGGTATGCTTTTGTGTTTGCAAGCTTATGACTTGAAATTTTAAGATTCATAATACTTCTGATATACTACTATTCTTGAAGTCATAATAGTCACCAAAGAATGAACATCCATATGCCCTGGTATGGGTTGTGTTTTTATCTCAGACAGACCATAAAAAAAGCTAATCGGGAAAAAGTTCTAACTAGCTGAAAGTAGCCCAAACTCTATTGTATCTTTTACCAATAGATCTTTTTCATTTTATCTGATAAAATGCAGCTTGAGGAAGCAATTGGATTTATCAAAGAGAACATACAGAAGGTGTTAAGTACTGAAGTAACATTATTTCCTGTATCTGTACGATCTGCACTTAAACAAAAATTGTCGACTATATCAGATACTGGAGAAGAACATATAGAGTTCACAGGAAGCGATTCGTATTGGGAGACAACTAGCTTCTATGAGTTCGAAAAGTTTTTATATAGCTTCTTAGACAGGTCAACAAGTACAGGAACTGAAAGAATGAAATTTAAACTTGAAACACCTATTGCTGCTGTAGAGCAACTACTTTCTGCATCACAAAAGATTGTGGAACGAGATTGCCAACAGGCCAAAAAATATTTGATTTCAATAAACGAGCTAATAAGTAGTGTAAAAGACTATGCATACAAGATGGAAACCGAAAGCATATCTCGGAAGAAACAAGCTTTGTCACTGGTAAGATAAATACATAACCGAATATTAAATTTTGTTAAGAAAATGCATTTTTAGAACAAGTTATCTTTTTGTTGTGTTAAATGCAGATAGATAAAACACAATCACGTGTTGTGGATCTTATTGTGTCAACTCTTCGCTTATCGAATCTTCATATTGTTGCTTCGTATGTTTTTAGAGGAGGTAATAAGGCCCCGATGCCTGCTGCTGAAAATGTTAGAAACGATGTCCTTGGTCCAGCAATATTGGAATCACAAGTAAGTAAATAAATCATTGTTATTGGTTAGGTATCAAAAATGGGCAGCTTGGGTAATAGGTTAAAAGAGTAGTTTTTCTACATATCAGGTTGAGTAGTAAATCAAAGTTGGGGATGCCTTTGGTAACATTTTTCTGGTTCATTTTTCCCAGAATAATGGTATTTTAGCTAAATTGATGTCATTAACTAAATTTTTCATTAGAAGCATTTTGTGTATCTGCTTTTGATTTTTGCTAATTAAATTATTGAACAATGGAATCTCGCGAAAGCAAAGTGCATTATTAACTGACATTAGTCATGGCAAAAGGAGTCGGGTAATGGGTGTAAACGAGTAAACTTTAGTAGGTGTCAGCCGTCAGGTTTGGTTTGGCAGAACCAAAGTCGATCTCTCTTACTCTATTTCAAATAATAGTGTTAACTATGATTAAAAAACTGTATGATTGTGTTATAGTAATCAAAACATTTTTTTTTCATAAAGTAATTTAGAAGGTTATATGCATATGAAAACATTTGGATAACTTTCAAGCTTCAACCCATTTGACCCGTTTGCTTTTTTATATAAATCTTTTAGTTTTACCCATTGGACACAATAGAGATATAACATAACCCAAATTGACCCATTTGTATATATATATATGTGTGTATATATATATATGGGTTGGAATTGCCATCTCTAGAAAGTTTTGTATTTGGTTTGAACCAGCAATATTGCAAACTTTATATAGTTTTGAAACTTTGAATGCAGGTGGGTACACGGAGTTACACTAAGAGAGATAAAACCAGAGGAAAAAAGTAGAATACTGATTAGCAGACCCCATCAAAGTAAGTAGATTCTCGCCATTCAAAATCTTACCCAAACATAGTAAATCATGCCGTCCTTATCAGTAATAATAATCAACTATAACATAAATGTTGTGACAAACTTTGAGTTAGACCGGTATGATGTGGAAGCAATTTCCAATAGCTCGCTTCATGTTGCCTCAACTGAAAAATAACGCAAATTAAGCTATTTGGGTGGTCAAATTTTAAATTGAGTTTGTCGTTACCTAAAAGAAAATAAAAAATTTATGGTTGTTATGAAGTTTTTAAGAGTTTAAATGTTAGATTCAGTTACAAGTTGAGGAAATTTTTTGATAGAAGAAGCAGTTCAACAACAAAAAGGTCTTCATTAATAAGAGATTAGTTTTGGCATGTCATAGGGTTCAAGTAGAACCATAATGAAAGCTATATTGAAGAATGCAACATGTTTAAATAAATTAATTAAAAAATAAACGCGCCCCTCTTTTTACACGTTAGCCAGATATAGTATAGCCTATAAGTTATCAGTTCTCAAACTGCTTAAAAGTTTATTTTATATTATCGAATGGTCTTAAAAATGCAATATAAACTTTTGTGTTGCTAGATTCTAATGGAATTAGTTACTTAGCAATGAACTCAAACACAAAATTTGCGGCATTAGTCTAACTTGCAAATGTTTAAGTATTAGACATGTAGTTTCATTCTTGACTGTTACACATAAGTTTTGCTTTTATAGCTACAGCTAAGAAAGCTAAATCACTTGGGATGTATTAACAATTAATCTTAAAAACATGGGTGTAACATCTTGAAATGACAGTATTTCAGTTAATAAAATAAGAAACGTGTTGGAATGGATTATATGCTTTGTCACAGTGGTTATTATCGTTACCATTCGTATTATATAGACTAAGTTTAAATCAGATCTAAGCCAATAGTTGTGGTCACGATTCTCATGTAGCAATGCTACTTGGAGCCGCTAAGCTGCTGCAAGCCAAGCGACATGAACTCAAGGTAACTTCCGTACTTCACCTAATTTAACAGGTACAACCTTTGGAGCATGAAACTTACGATTCTGATTTTGACTCTTATAAGGTTACAATAAAGCTGGTTTTCTAGCCAGGCGAAGAGGGTTTCGCTGGAGCTTACCATATGCTAAAACATAGTGCACTTGACAACATCAAAGCTGCCTTTGCCCTTCATGTTCTGCCTCGATATTACGGATAGTTTTGATCCACGGTGAGAACTCATCTGTTGCATATGAAGAAATGGGTGATGACTCGAACTATTACGGTGATGATTACAAATCTTTGTAGTCAATAATAATTTATTTTTACGAATTAAGTGATCTGACAAATTCTAAGGACTGAGTATACAATTCAAATAACTTTCAGTTCAACCCGTTAAACTCAGTTGATCCAAATTCTTTATAGCTAACCTTCTTTAATTCCCTCTGTAGAGAATAAAAACATACCCAAATTGACCCGTTCATAAGGGAATGAGGCCAAAATTACCACCTTAAATGTGTAATGTAAAAAAACAAACACAAAAGATTGGATTTATAATGTATCCACCAAAAAGTTGTCATGAAAATGCAATTTTGGATCTGCCAACATGCTACTTGGCATTGCAAGCAATTTGGCTAATACATTTGTATTTAAATATAATATTGATCATTTATGCAGGTCTGGATATTAAAGTCATAAGCGCAATGACTTATATTCGGAATCAGGTACATACCCATCTATATTGTAAATGAAACAATATGACGGTTCCAAAGTTTAAAGGGATTGCTCAATTTTCACTGTTATTATTTGGATATTATGAATGTTCAGTCGTTACATTTTAAGTTTGGTCCACACTGGAGTAGTGGAAATTTAGAGAATCAAATGTTTGAGTATATGCCTCAATTGAAAGGTTACAAAATTAATTCAACATACAACAACAAACAACGATACTTTAGCTATGACAAAGATCAAGACTATGCCGACCAGGGGTTCAATCTACCCCCATGGGTTTTGACACTCGACGGGAGAATTGCTATTGGTACTACTTTTTTGACCCCGGAGTTTTGTTATGGGATCGAAACTCGCATGGGTTGCATGAAGGGGTCAGGTTTGCCTGAGTGCAGGACAGAGAATGACAGTTTTAGTCAACAGAATGGAGAATTTGTTGCGGATGTTACAAGAAGTGTTACGGATAGTAACTTGAGCTTAGGCATTAGTGATTGTTTTGTCAAGTGTTGGAATAGTTGCAGCTGTGTAGGGTTTAATAGCAGTAACGACAATGGGACTGGTTTTGTTTTTTGGTATGGAATGAACAGATTTTCACCTAATTCGCATGAGAACTCAACTTTGATTTATGTTATCAGTTCACAGAAACAGATAAAGAATCAGACACCGAATCAGATTAATCCAAGTATAGGTAAGAATTTTTGGTTTCAATGGTATTTGTTACTACTTTAACATTTTCGCAGCTGAAGCGGTCATTTACAGGAAACAAAACCAAAAATGGCTTGAAATTGATATGGATACTCATTGGTATTTCCATTCCTCTGGTTTAGGCTTTTATGGTGCCTGAAGAAGAAAAAGCACAGACGAGAAGGTTTGTAATGGACACTAAATGTTTTTAATCTTATAAATAGATACTTCTTTGTTAAGTCATTGATGCTGATTTCAGAAGAGAGACACAGGAGGTCAGATGAATATTTCCTTGAGTTAACAGCTTCTGAAAGTGTCGCGGAGACCAGACATGAGTTATGCTGTCAATGTGTTGTCCTCTTTAACAGACCTTTGGAAACCGTCTGAAATAATGGACCCTGATGACATATATGGAATTGACCAGGATATGCCGTTTCCTCAAGTGTTTATGAAGTGAAAAACATTGGAGGGTAAGAGTCGGTTTGATCAGTCTTGCTGCAGTGAAACCACACAGTCGAGTATGGCCTCACTAGCTATTGAGATTCATGATTCAATGGCGTCAGGGTCAGTTTTGGACAGTAGGAGTCGTTATTATTTTGGTTTTCCATTCTTATTGATGATTCATGAAGAAGAGCATTTTTTGGAGGTGATGTCACCCAAGTTTTATTAGGTGATTATGGAAAAAGCAAAGGAAATGGCACAAATATGAACTGAGCGACCACGAAAAGCAAAAGCTGAGAAGGTGAAGCTTACATTAAAGATACGGGTGGAAAAAGTAAAAGGGTTGACAATGAAGAAATCTTAAGAAGAAAAAGTACAGTTGGGAGTGACTAAAGATATGAAACCGAGGGAGAGGTTAACAAAGGTATTTGCTTTTAATAAATACAATATATTGGTAAATTTTAACATCATATTTTCAATGAAACTACAATAAAGAAGATTTATTAGACATTGGCCTGATATCAAACTTTGGGCTACCTATACGTGAACTATAGGTGGCAAAATGAGAAAGTCGGGTTGGGTAATGGGTTAAAACGGTTAAAATATAGGATTGGTGATGTTATATAAAACTGATTATGTCATGAGCTCATTTTCAATTAACGTATAATGTCCTATTTTTTTCTTCTATTACAGTGACAAGGAAAACCTGTATTCTGCATTTGATTTTGGAGTAACAGAATCTTGGATGTTGCGAGTACTAACTTTGCCAGAAAAACGGTTGGAGAAACATACACCTCTTTTCATGGCCTGAACACTGTCGCACATATCTAACACGAATTGCATCATGTCGCATGAGACATCCCGCTTGGAAAACCGACACCCCTGAAGATGAAATAACAAAGGAAGATTCCATAAATGACTCTCTTAGGGATGTGCAAGACGCATCACTGTTCCTCTCTATCGATGGAGATAGATCCTTTTCAATGAACGAGTCTTCAGATACCGGGGGAGATGTTCAAGATCAAGTAAAACGGGTCATGAGCAAAATGAAAAAACCTTAATCATCAGATAAAGTCAATGAGATGAACAAGAAAGCTACTGATAATAATAAGTATCCCATATTAAGGAAAAGATGAAGGTTGATTGTTATAGCAGTTGATTGCTATGATAGCAAAGGCGCACCTGAGAAAACAATGATTAATATGATACAAGAGACGTTTAAGGCGATTAAGCTAGACTCACAATTGGCAAATGGGATAGGTGTCACTATATCCACAGCTATGCCATTGTCAGAATTGATGGCTTTTCTGAAATCAGGGAAAATCAAGGTGAGTGAGTTTGATGTTGTGGTTTGTAGTAGTGAAGTGAAGTGTATTATCCGGGCACTTGTGAAGAAGGTGGTGAACCTTACCCTGATCCAGATTATGCGTCTCATGTTGAGTACAGATGGGGTTTTGATGGTATAAAGAAAACAATTTGGAAGTTGATGAATACACCTGAAGATAATGAAGGAAAACCTGGGAGACCTTTGAAAGTTATTGAAGAAGATGTAAAATCGAGCAACTCTCATTGCTTATCTTACTCGATAAAAGATGTCAAAAAAGTAAGAACTAAGCTGGTTTTTTTTTTGAGATTAAATTTGTTTTTTGGAATTGGATTTGGATTTGCAGGCTAAGAAAGTGGATGATCCAAGACAAAAATTAAGAACGAGGGGTCTACGATGTTGTTTGATTAGTAACTAAATAAACATATCTTCATCTTAAAATAGTTCTGAACAAGGAGCACGCATATTTAATTCAGTTATTCTCCAAGACAGATGTACGCAGTGCCGCAGTGGTTGCTGCTGGTGACATGCATCAGGATTTTCTTCCTTGCTGTAAACGATCAGACATAGTACGACGTCATCCTGATGGCTCTTTTGATGCTGAGCTGGAGATCAATTTTAAGTTCCAGTCACCATTCTATTCACATGTAACATTTGATGTTTGACTATTGGGTTTATTGCATAAAAAACCTTGGGAGGTGTCGGATGAGAAGTTTGTGAAAAATGGGTTTGGGGATAGGGAAAAAGGTTGGAGCTTTAATGAGCGAAATGAATTTAGTGACGAAATAGGAAGTTCATAACCATTGTCAAAAACCATACGGCTGTTTGGGGATCTTAGTTTGTTGAAAGACAGGGACATTGTGTAGCCACCAATGGCTGTCATCATGAAACTTTCCAGATCCATGGTCAAGTTAGAATGATCTTTTATCAAGTTGAAAGTACAATGATTTATGATTTAGTAGCTAAAAGCCTAAAATGCATCTTAATAGTCTTTTTTATAGTCATGTAATTTATTCAGGTTGATCATAGTCTTGCCTAGAAAGATTGAAATTAAGGCAAGTATTGTAATCAAAATCTACTTAAATACTTTAAACATGTGCAGAGGCCAGGGGTCTTTCTACTGTATTTTATGCTATGGTCAAATAGCACTCCTCCACTAGACAAGACTGGGCATGGTGCATTGGTAACGGATAAAAATGGGTTATGCCAAAATGTTATTTTTTTTCTTAATAAATGGCTTCATTACATGATGACTGCTGTTTTAGCACTTACCTACTGGAGTATATTTTATTGATCAGAGATTTTACAAGGGGTGTTTGGATGAGCATCTTAAATGTACTTATGCGATAGTAGATAACAAATATTAGAAAATCAAGTGTAATAAAATGAACTCTTGAGTACACTGTTTGGATGTGCTCCAAGTTTTAAAAATTTAGTGATCAATTGATTATCAGATGATCATTTGCAAACCAGTTTTTGAAAACGAACAAAAGAAGTGTTTGTGGTAGCAACTCGATTCCGGCTATTTTGAGACTTATTGGAATATAAGGCGAAATCAGCTAACCTAATTAGCCCACGGATAAGCTTGAACAAACACCCCCTTTGCGTTAGGTTTCGTTTCCTGTAAACGCCTAACCGATACACTCAAACCCATTGTATTAGGGGCTGAGTTTAGATATAGGCAAGAGGATCCCACCGATCTTACTTACGTTTAGAAATGAGTGACCTTAAACTCAGTTGGTAATCTTGTAGAAGAATCCTTCCTCCCGCTCACACACAGACAAAGAAAAAGAAAATGTTCATGTTTGCCAGTGCGTTGCAGCTTATATAGTTATTGGGGTTAATATTGTTTATTTTTATGTTCCATGATATGTCCATTGTAGTATCTTTGTTGCACATAAAGTTTTAGATAAACCATTGCTCCAACTCGGTTTTTACGGAAAATGTTGGTGTTAACGCTTCAAACTATCTGTATAAAATCTGAATCTGAAAGTTAATATATGTTTGCCTAAAAGCACAAGTGAACATCTTATGCTGGAAAGTATTATAATTTTGATTAGTTTCTGTTTGTTCCTCATTGACGTGCTTATGTCAGTAATTGTTACTATGTTTAAGAAATGAATATAATCATGCACATATGATAGAGTCATAGAGCTTATGAGTGGTCGGGCGGTTGGGTAAATGGTCAAAACTGTAACATTTAATAACGGATTCAAATGGGCAGGGTTATGAACATATAAAGGATGTGCATTGGAAGGTTTATAACCCCATTAGTGATAGATTTTCTTTAATTAAGTTAAAACCCTTCACCATATCATAGTTTTAAGGATAACACATGCATTTTGTGGTATTGGGTCAATGGTTTTTTGAGTCTGCATTAGGGTCATCATGTCATTCTTTCTAGAAATTTAGGGGCCGTTTAGTCGGAGAGAAATACTCCATTTTTTCAGAAAATTTTTCATATTAAAAGGGAAAAACAAAAAATCCGTTTAGTCGCATTTTTTTACAATAATTTTCCAAAAATATGAAATTCTCATTTTCCAATTTTTAATAGAAAAAATGAAAATAACATTACACTCTTCTCACTCTTTTCATTTCCAAAATAATAACACCATTTCCTTTCACCCTACACTTTTATCATGCCTCTTCCATCCTCCATCCTCCACCTTCAACTAAACAACTTTTCATTTTAAAAAAAGAAAAAATATAACTTCAACTAAACGGATTTTCAAAATTTTCAACTCTTCTCTATAGGAGAAAAACCATTCCCTTCTCTAGGAATTTAGAAACGGAAAAATAGGAAAAAATTTCACCAACTAAACAGGCCCTTAGTTGCTAATATATAGTTTGAATAAAATATATAACCTATGGAGTACTGCATTAGGGTCAATGGTTTTTTGAGTCTGCATTAAGGTCACCATTTTTATAACCTACGGAGTACTAATTATTCAATAATAAATAATAATTGCTAACATGAGATGGTTATTTTACCAACATCGGTATATTCTCATTTTTTAACAATATGTGATGGTAAATTTAACTACTAATATATGCATCTGTTTCAGTTTTGATCATTTTACCTAGAATCATATATTCTCATTTATTTTATTGGAATCTAAACTGATACATTAGTAACAATTAAAAAGAGATGGTTACAACATACTAACACATTAGTAAAAATACCTATTTTGACCCACGCTTGTGCATTATGGGTACTCAATTCTTATTAGTTGTCTGCAAATGCTTATATTTGAACTTAGGACTATGTTAGTAAAGGTTGTGGTGAATGCAATTCATCATGTTGTCAGCCATTTTTTTTTTTTTTTTTTTTTTTTTTTTTTTTTTGTGTAGAGTGACCATGTGGTTGAACCTATTTATGTGGTTGAATCAAAGTATCCGTAAATATGATCAAGGAGAGGTGATACCAATTTAATCACATTTCGCTTGAATCTATGTGGCGGTGGGTTCAAATCGCATGGATTAGTCGGCTAAAAGGTGGGAAACCATGGTTAACCAAAAGAATTTAATCACATTTCTAATAGTTAGAGTGGATATTGTTACCGTAATATTTAAATATGAAAAGCGCTTAATTATTGTGTTTTGGTGGAGTGTGTGGTAATGCAATGGGTCGATATGGTATAAAATTAGATAGAAAGGGTTATCTAGATTAATGAAATTGGCTATGCTTGGTCGTTATAGATCATAGAGTTGAGATTTATGTCAAAACACATAGATAAATGGATATGTTGGGTCATGCTCCAATATCACACAATTTTTATGCAATAGTGGTGTCAATTTCAGCCCTTTATCTATGAATAGGTGGATTTGGGTTGTTTTTTTATCTCAAAATGTGTCATATAAATATAGTTAGTCAAAATGAGCAAGGGTCGAATGGCACTTTCAGTCCTTATATCATAACAGGAAGAAAAAAAAAAAAAAAAATTGCGCTGTTGTGCTATACAATGTGTTTCTGGTATTAAAATGACATCGGGTCCGCAAGACCACAACTTAAGTCACTTTTAGTATGGTTTAATTTAATAACTTTCTTTATTGTCTATGTGCAGGTATGACGAGCAGCTGGAGAACTTCTGCAATAAGCCTTTAGCAAGTTTATTGGATCGCTTTATGCAAGATTATTGAAGTTTATAAGAAGTGTTATATCAATTGTGATAAGCCATCTAAAACCAATGAACTTCGTAGGGTTGATGAAAATGGGTTGTGAGAAGTGGGGATTGATTATACCACCTCTGTTACCTACTCATTTTCATAGTTACTTTCAACTAAAAGACATGAGGACCAACTCAAATGTTATATAATTTACCCTGAACCAAGCCATGCGTAAGTAAATGGGTCAATTTTGGCACGTCTATTAGATATTTTCTCAGTTCCAGGCTTCCAGCTCATTGATTTTGTTGGTTTTGTATAGGTTAAATCATTGGCCCAAGTTGGTAAAGGCAAACATAAATACACCTTCCAACTTCTTGAAGTTACATCCACCCCAACCCATTTTTGTGATTGTGAAGAGAACTCCAATGAATTTCCTCCACCCAGTAAAAAACAATCTTCATAAGTTGAGGATGAAAGTTATGGCGTTAACGAGCAAGAGCTGGATATGGTGAATTCAGTGATCAACAAGATTTTCAACAGGGCAAATCCATTTAAGCAAGTAACTACGAAGTCTGAATCGGTTAATGAAAGAGGCGACCCAGCAATTTTTCTACTTCCTTGATTATATTTAAATTTTTTGCAGGTCGGGAGTCTTTCAAACTTCAATGAAGTTTGTAAACAATTGAAGCCTGCTTGAAAGCAAATATTTTATTTTTGTCAGGACTTTCCTGGATGGCTTATGCTTGGCTTATAAACCAAAATAAGGCACTGATTTTGCCAAAGGTGCAAAGGCGATAGATGAATTTTGATGTTTAAAAACCATAACTAATTAATAACATATTTGTTTTTTTAATACATTTTCAATATCTACAACTTTACACACATACATAAAATTCATAATGTTGTGTTATTAACCATCCACACAAATCATACAATTATTATAATTCTTAACCCAAAAAATAATAATAATAATAAATTCAAAGAACCAATTGTTTTATAATATTGTTTGACAATTTTAAAAAATGTATTTTAGTTAACAAAAAAACAACAAACAAATAATTATAAGTCATGCCCGCCCATTGGGGCGGCTTTATAAAACTAGTATATATATATATATATATATATATATATATATATATATATATATATATATATTCTTGGTTACTTTTTCATATTTCATGAAAAATCTTTTAGTTTGAGATGGTGTTGCTTTGATGATGTTTTGTTTGAAATGTGTTAAGTATACATAGGATACCGATATTCTTTTGTCCAGATTTTTTTGCTTGATTGAATGAGTGTGTGCTGATATAATATGAACATGTTTAAGTGTTTTAGTTTTGATTGTGTTATTAGAGCATATGTGTTATCTAGTTGTGTTTAAAAAATTAGTTGACGTATAATCATGTATGTTTTTCTCAATATGCAGTTAAAGCAAGATTCGAGTAGCGTGCAGTCGTGCACATATGTTTTTGAAAAGCATGCACATATGTTCTAATAAATTTGACGAGAAAGCGCAACGTGGACACCGCAAACATACATGTTTTTGGAAGGCGTGCATATATGTTTTAATAAATTTGATGAGAAAGTCCTGCGTGCACATGTATTCTTGGAAAGCGTGCACATATGTTCAAATGAATTTGATGAGAAATTGAAGAGTGCACATATGTTTCTAAATAGCTTCCACACTTATATTTGACAAGAGACTTGTATTTTATTTGAAATTGAATTTTGTATATACTATTTATGTTCTCGGTTTGTTATTAAATTTTTAGAGTTACATGTATATGTTTTTGTTTTTTGTCATAAATATCAAAATATCAAAGATCAAAGAATGTACACTAGAAAATATGTGCAATTGTCATTTTAAGCAAAATAAGTTTGACGTCAAACAATTAAACGCAAGAAATATATGAAAGTATACAATATTTTAAAACACACATGCACTTGATTTTTGAAACACGTTTTGAAAAAAAAATATAAAACTCAAAAAATTAATTCAAAATTAAGGGTTTATAAAACGTTTTTAATTAAAAAATACAAAAAGCAAAATGTATTTTACTATTTTACCCTTTTGAATTAATTAAAAGATTTAATATTACTTAATTCTTATTGGTCTAAATGAGTCTTGTAGTCTTCAGATCTAATATTAGTCTTGCGTAGAGCTATATATATATATATATATATATATATATATATATATATATATATATATATATATAATAATAATAATAATAATAATAATAATAATAATAATAGGTTTTTCTAAAACTTGACATGTCATTTAAGCCACGTCGCACTTCTTCTATTTTACTAATGCCACATCAACTATTCGAAATGAAAAGCCACATCAAATGAAACACATGCATTCGAGATCCGTTTTTGTATTCTTTCAATTTCACATAATGCATGCTCATTAATTATCTCGATTTTTATTTGATGATACGATTGTCATGAACAAACCTTATATCAACTCGAAATCATTTCCATGTATACCATCAACTTTGAATTTCAAAATGGTTTACCGCTTTTCATTCTGTAAGTTTTATATTTCTGAAATGGTGGTTATTTTGACTCTCTCTTTACGACCCACAACTTATTTATTTCGACTCTCTACTTCCCTTTTTATAAAAAATAGAAAAAATAAAATCATTAATAATCTTTTGATAAATTGCAGGTTTACATGGTAAAGATAGTTGTGCTTGGTGAATGTTTATAGATGTTTGATCCCTCCCTATATATCTATCAAATGTGTCTTTTTCTAACCAATTTTGAATCATGCCTCCTCTTTCAAATAAAGTTTTTAATGACTAACCCTTCTGTGATTGCTAAAACATCTAGCCCTCTCTATTTTCTTTCAAAGTGCACATGTACAATTTTTTTTTTTAAATGTTTGTCCATAGCTAATTATCTTAGGGCCCGTTTGGTTTATTGATAAGTTTAAAATAAGATTTGGATTTGATTTAGGATTTGAATTTGAATTGTGTTTAGGATCTGAAAAAGGAAATTATACTTATTAAATATGTTTTATAATAGAATTAAAATAAAAAATATTATTTAAAAAATAAAATAAGTGAGAGGATAAACAAGTGGTCTCACAACTTGTGGTGGTTGTAGACATTGAACTTACAAAAGAAGAAAAAAAATATATACATTAATCATAAAAGATCGTTTAAAGAGACATATAAAGTGAGTTTTGCCAAAAGTGTCATCCATTGACTTCAGAACCGAATCCAAAAGTTTTTACCTCATACCAGACTAATTTTTTTACTTTCATCCTATGCCCACGGTACTAACCCTACGTAGCAAACACCACCTTAATAAAATGCAGATTGTATCTCAATTTTTTGATGGGCTTAACAAGTCCTTCCTTGATCATATATATATATATATATATATATATATATATATATATATATATATATATATATATATATAGATATATATATATATATATATATATATATATATATATATATATATATATATATATATATATATATATATATACTAGACGATGTCTAGATTTCGCAAAGTTCGACGACCCATAAGTTTCTTTCAACAAACCAGTATTTGTAGCATTAGAGAATCGTTTTGAATAACTACAATTCTAATGCGTGGTTGCATATCAGCATAAATATATAGTTTTTTAAAAAATTATGTGGAGTCGATCTAAGTGTGTGAGTATATTTTCTAATAGAATTGTTTTAAGTTATTAAGATTTTTAGTAATAATAGATTCAAGCATTACAAAAAGCAACGGTATTATGTAGTAGGCAATATTATATTGTAGTTTAGAGGTATAGCCAACATGTGTGACCGCTTTTTCTTGTTTTGTCAGTAATTTAGACAGTGATAACTTTTAAAATTATAACTTTGCAAATTGGATATCACCATATAAGATTATTTTGTACTATCAATTTGTATAGATATTTATGCATTGTTCAAAGTTATTTGTTTGAGGTACAAATAATTATCGCTAAAGATAACAATACTATTTATTTTTTGTGATTTTAATAAACTTACATAACATTATTGATACACTGGACAAAGGGCTATACAATATATATTAACTTTTAAACGACGATTCATATATGCTAGTCCTTTAAATGGTGCAAGAGCAACATTTTTAAAATAACATTATACAAATGACAAATTACATGTGTCAAAGCAAAATAAACCAAAACTACAATTACTTGGTCTCTCCTTTCAAAAAAATTGTCACGGGTTCCACAACTACTCCATCATTTCTCATATAATTTTGTCAAATTTGAAACCCGATTTCACCCGGGTGATTCAACTGGTTGAACCGTTCCGATAAAAAAGCAGTCGATGAACCGAGTCAAACCGATAGGTTGGGTCGAAAAATGTAAAATTAAACCGGTCACCACGGGTTTGAAGCGTCCCGGTCAACCCGTATCGGTTTCAACAGTCAACCCGGTATCGGTTTCAACGGGTCAACCCGTATCGGTTTCAATTGGTTGTTTTAATTTGGTAGATGTGCTTTTAATTGGGTGTACAATGTGAATAAATTATATCATCTATTCTATCGTTGTATATATTTATCCAAAAACAAAATACAAAATTATAAAACCTACAAAACAAAATAGAAAATCACAAAACCTTCAAAACCCATAAAAATCGAAAATTTAAAAATACCAAAAATATGTTTTCTAGACATGTCTTCGGTATCGATAACATCTACGGTCTTAGAAATGTCATTCAATAATGGCACGGGACTTTAGATGAAGTTCGAAAGGAGGTGTAAATATTCTTTTCAAAACATGTCTCAAAATATGGCTTACGCTTATTTCGATCAGAACCCGGCTTCAAATAATGGCTTGCGCTAATTGATCAGAACCCGCCCTTAAAGCATGGTTTGCTATTATTTCGATAGCAACCCGCTCTTCAAAAGAAAGGAAAGTGCTACGCTAAACCAATTTTCAAATATTTCGTGCACTTATCCTAAAAACAATTTAAGGAAAGTATGTCAAGGATCATTGCTCCTACACAAATGTTTTTCCGCTCTAAAATTCTTCGTAAAAATATTTGGTGTTTTCAAAATGGTGGTAAATGAGTCGCTTTAAAACAATCGATTCGTAGTTTTGTAAATTGAAAACTCAATCAATGACTTTAGCGCTTTTAAACTTTTTATAAAATGAGTCATGGATTGAGGGGATAATGTTTTCAAATCTACATCATCTAACGGGCTTTCTTAATTATCCTAATATGCTTAATTAAAATGATGTTAACCTATGTTGAAGGACTAGGTGCCTAGGATATGATTGCTAAGATTAGATGATTAGAGTTTGATGAACACATTATTCCCATACATTTATATGATCTCGATTGATATGTTGCATTGATCGTTATTAGTCAATTGTCGTTTGGGTGATGTCGACCACCATATATCTCAGATGTGTGTTCACTAACGTGTGCGGTATATTGGTTATAAGAATGTTCCCGATCCGGATCCCACAATTGAAGATGATTGGATGCCGAAAGGAAAGGGTAACTATATCTTGGGTTGACAAATGAAGAAACGGAGCTTAATTGGACTTCTATGGAGAGTTGGCATAAATGCAACGTAAGAGGTCTCACTGCAATAGCAGATGGTTTTCTTCTAAGTTATTGAAGAAACGGAGCTTAATTTGACCTCAGTTGGCATTCAAATTGCAACGTAAGAAGAAGTCTCACTGCATCTGCAGACGGTTTTTCTTCCAAGCCCTACAACAACAACGGAAGCTTCTCAACCACCCAACGTATCTTTGTGCAGGATAATTGTGATTATACCATTTTCTTTTAACAATTTTTATCTAATATTGTTTTGAAAAATGGAAAAATATTTGTTTTGAAAATAAATTGGACTTAATTTTGAAATTCACCGGACTTCATTTTTATCAAAACCTAAGTCACTCAATCAACGACTACATTCATCGATTGAGGGGGAGAGTGATTTAAAATAAATTATTTTCAAATCAATATTGCTTCATAAAAGTCCGGATTGTACAATTTAAGTGGTGATCTAAAGATTTAATGTTATGTCATGGTATGATTTTTTTCTTTAGAATCAAGGTCTTTCAAAATGAAAATTTTTCTGTTCTTGTTTGATTGTGAAATTGTTTTGTTTTACTTAAAAGATCTCTTAAAAAAACTATCATACCTGAAACTAACAATCTTTAATGTCTTAAAATGGTCCTTATCTATCATCTTTCAAAATTGAATCTTGCCACGTCTTTCTCCAAATTTTTCTAAATAATTTAAATCAGATGGGATCACAAATCTCAAATGGTTTGATATTTTTGATCAAGGGAGAGATCGTGAGTTAAATCTCTTATCTGTTTAAATGGAATTGGTTTTAGTCCTTTAAAGGCACTCCTGCCTCCATGTGCCAAACGATTGCATACACAATGCACATGTTGAGGAGGAGGAGTTATCCAAAACATGATGAGTATTTAAACCAGCCACATATTCTCCCATGTAGTTCTAAACCGTATTAATCACTTGGGATCCAAAATCTCAAAGGGTTTGATATTTTGATCGGGAGAAGTTGTGATTTAATAATGAAATTTGATAAAAGGTGATCATTTTGATTTAATTGTGCAGTTTGCTTCTCTCAGATAAAGCTAAACGCTTTCGAATCTCGAAGCATATATCGAGGGGAGCATTTTAAATGATAATAAACTATCGAGGTGCAAATGCTTTTATGTGTTAACATAAAGTACCTTGATTGAGTTTTAAAATGGTTTCTTAATGGCGCTTGTGATTGTGGAGGTGCTTCAATTAACTCTTGCCTCTATGTGATAAAAATGATTTCAAAATCCTATGCACATATTGAGGGGAGAATTTTACCATGAAAATCAAATGGCTTTTTCGTATGAAAATTGTGATCAAAGAAAATATTTCAAAGTCCTCTTGCCTCCTTGTGCTAAACAAATTCTAAATCATACGCACATGTTGAGGGGGAGGTTTTCTAAATGATCAAAACTATTAGGGTACAAAATGCTTTGATATCGTATCACAAGTACCTTGATTGTTTTTCCAAATGTGTTTTCAATTGGTTTCAAGGAAGAATGAACAATACCAAAAGACCGACCAATGTATTTTATGCATGTTGTTATAAGGATGGTTAGGTTAGGTATTCGTTCCCACGATCCTGCCAGAGCCGGAGGGATCTACCCAGGGACAATCCACTAGATAGTGTAGAGTCCTTAGGTATGATGTAAAAAGGAGAAAAATGAGAATATGGGAAGAGTGCGGATCGAGATGAGCTAGTAATCGAATAAACCCAACAAGGTTCTAGTTATGAAGTCTCGGTAAGCATCAAGGGGTTGAAGAATGAAAAATAAATGAATGTGAAAAGGGTGAAAAGAAATAGCCTCCAATAATTCAACCTTAGGGCGTATACGGGTTCAATACATATGCTACCGGTGGTTACTAAGGTAACACCGTATTGAAGACAAGACGTCATGGACCCAGTGACGACCGCACTAAACTTCCCAAGCTACTCAAGTTCCTATTAAAAGGGCTTGTTTCATTCTCACGGGAACCGACATAATCTATCACCTTTCTTAGAGATTGTTGATATTGAAGAGGAGACCCTCTCCTAGTCTCCCAAGACAGAACCAAATATGCACTATTGAGTCTAGAGCCAAGAGATCATCCACAATATCTCGTTAGGACACTAAAATCTTGAAGACTTGCTTTTCACACAATGTGGAAAGTAAGTATATATTAAGAGTCCCACGATTATCCTTGTGGTATTGCCGTAACATCCGAGTGATATGTAAAAATATTCACAATGAAGATGGAAATCCTTCTAGAGCCAACATCAAACAAGCTCTTGGTGGGTGACATGTGAAATCTTGCAAAGATCAAGCTTGTGACAACCGGATAGAAACAATGGGAGATTCGGTCTTGAATCAACCTTGGTCCAGAATGGATTTGACGAATACTTTTGGAAAAACCGCGATGTGCAAACCTTCTTTTCTCTAGCACGCCGAATGTGTACTTATGTTTTCAAACACAAAAGTATCTCGATTGAAAAATACTTTTGGAAAACCGCTCGATGTGCGAATCTCTTCTTTTTATTAGCACGTCGAATGTGTACTCTTTTCAGATACAAAAAAAAGTATATTTGATTGAAAATTGATCTTTCTCATAAAACCTTCGTCAGATTGCAAAACTCTTTCTTCAAGCAATACATGATTGTTTTCAAATCATTTTCATCAATCGCTGAATCTCAATTACCGGGTTCACTCACTACGTGTTGTCTTCTTTGAGACGTTCGGTTTGAGAACAAATAGAACAATTGCGAAACCCCGTCAAGGAGATTCTTAGGAATCCTACCGATCACAAAAGATTTGTATCGATCAACGGGAACCGTGGGTCATGTACCTCAATTCAACGAAGTGTTCAAAGACACTTCGCACTTTATTGCTAACTCGTCGATGCGTGTACACCCGACGATTGCGGTGATCGAATTGAGGAGTCAATCCAAAGCCGCATGTTCACAAAGAACCACACTTTATTGAAGAAATCATGACTGGAGCATATCTACATAACTCGGTTCGATATTTTTATACTATGCTTCGCTACCCCGCCGCAAATATCATGAACCAAGAAGGCTTCCGCTACTCGATGGAAAGATGTCATGATTCAAAAGTGTGAACATGTCGGTCCAAAAGTCACAACTTCACATGATGGCAACACAATAAAGGGTGATCCGAGATTTATCGTGGTCGATGATCTCAATGAAAGCTCAAGATCATCAAAGATGTGGATCAGTTAAAGGCCCCCACTTAAAAGTACAAATCAGTGCGGACTTTGAAGAATCGCTACAAAAGCACAAAGATTGATGTAATTGAAGAATTCAAGTCTACGAGCTCCAGAACGAAGTCAAAGATAGAATGCTAGGAAGCAAAAATGTATTTCATGGGGTGACCTCCCTTAGGGGGAGATTGTTAGGAATTGAAAATTCCATAGTAAAAGAGTCGGTCACCCCAACTATTATCTAGCATAAGGTAGCTCGTAGACATATAGTTATTTACGTTATTTAGTAGTTTACTAGTTAATTTGTAGCGTAGCTTAGTCTAGTGTAACACCGTGGAGGAAGGACGGGTCTTTACCCACTATATACCTGATCCACAGGCCGATAGGAGGTCGTGTATTCTGTAACTATAAATACCCCTTCCATCCATGGAAGGGTGTGGCTTGAATCTAACCTTTCACTTTTATTTAGCAACTCTCTTCAAGAACTTCCTCTCAACTCTCTTCATCTCTCTAAAATGGCTTTCTTGTTTAATCACAATCCTAGACCACCCGAATCATCTAACAACATAAATATTAAGATCCAACATCTACCATCCTCTACGATAACATCAAAATAAAGGGATTTATAAGAGCATCCCTACACATGAGTTTTTATTTCGCTAACACTAATTGACCCGATTTGAAAAGATCAAAACACTTGGAGTACTTAATTACGTAGACAAAGGGAATTTGAATTTATCGTTCCTTCCCGTTACTCCATAAAATATTACTTTAACCCATGAGTCCCAATCGTCCCAAAATTATATACAAAGGATATGACTCGACTTAGCAACCATGCAAGTAACTAGATAATTGAACTAAGGGTTTAACAATGATTACAATAATGCACTAAAGATGAGTGCATACAAGGTAGGCTAAGGCGATTTGGGTGTAACATTTGGGGGTGGATTGTAAACAATGCTCCTCATTGATATTCTGGAAACCGAAACATCACAAGAACCACGAAAAGGATAAGCTCTGAGGGGTTAACTAGGGGTATCGTATACTAAAGATGAGTACATCGCAAGGGTTTGGGAAAAATTACTCAACCGATGTGGATGACGTAATTAAATTACAGGTTTAAAACAAGGGTTATTCTAATGGCTCTTATCATTTAGTTAATCCTAAGTACACGAATGTAGTCTCACTAGCGATCTTGGAATGCATCACAAAACAAATTCTAGCATCTATTAAAGATGAATGCTTTTATTCCTAAAGATCTAGGGGCGAACCTCAATTTTTTGGGTGGAATTTGAGTGGTATACAGTTTCTGTGCTAGTCATATATTTTCTATCCATGAGACGCTTTATTAAGACTAAAGTTTTACTCGTAAATGCCATAAAATTTTTTAAATTTGGTGCTAAAATTACCCTAACAAATATTTCTCATAGTTTATTACACAATTTACCAAGAACAAGGCAAAAATCAAGTGAGTGAATAGTTTCTAAGTTCCCGTTTTATTCTCCTTCCCTACACTTAAACTGAACATTGTCCTCAATGTTCCCCGAAAGTATCAAAGTTATGATAAAGGAAGATAAATAAAAGTGAAAGAAAATGTTACTCCCCTGATTAGCTCGGTAGGATATGTATAACGTTGCGGTTAAATCCTCCTCCAAGAAGAATGAGCAAGTAATAAGTGTTGCTTCCATCATGTACTTCATCTTCTTGTCTAATATAACCTGCACACTTATAAGAAAACGAAACGAAACCTCGCGTAAATCGGCGATAAAAACTATATATATAAAAACTATATTAGAAAGCAAATAAGATATAATGTTTGTGGAATGGATGTTTGCAGATTTTCTAGAAAATTAAGAACTGGAAGTTTCCAAAAATTATAAGTTAGACAGAAAACGAAACTGTGAATCTGTTTCTACATTGCCTAACGCCGTCGGGCTTTAGTCCCGACATCGTCGTTGTGTTCTCGACAGAAAGGTCCGTGTGTTTTCCGGAAAAATTCGAAAAATTATTTCTTTAAAAATTTAGAAAAATCGTGCAACACATCCATTATGACTCGATACAAGCATTTGACTCTAACAAACAAAAAAATATATACAATTCCAATTATTGATAATCTCATGTTCATGCAAGTTCTTAAAACATATGTGATCTTCCCTACACTTATCTTTTGTAAAATACATTTATATACAATTAAGACGAGGTTAAAAACAAAATAAAGCATTTTCACAAAATAAACATGAGAATTAAGCAGCAATGAAAAAGATATATAAATAAACAAACAAAATTGAAAAACAAAACAAGCAAACAATTAAACATGGGTTGCCTCCCAAGAAGCGTTTTTCTTTATTTATGAGTCTTGTAGCTAGACTCGCAGTCATACCCTACATGACCTCATTACCATCATCTCCTTCCTCATGACGATTTATATTGGGATTTTCCATAGCATAGCTATGTACGATTGTGCATCTCTCTAGGAAATCATCATGCTCCCAATTAGTTTTATATTCCGGTCCTAACTTCACGCATTCTTTATAGAATCCAAATATCTTAATCATCACGTAATCTACTCACATCCTTCTATCCTCCTCATTCCTATAATATACCGATAGCTTAAGTTCTTTCTCATTATTGGATAGTGATGAGAATTGCTCAATCTTAAATGGCATTTGCTAGGCAATTTCATCGGTCTCGTCCTTGAATCTAACTATCCCTAATGATGGATCATAAGTCATTTCTGAGCTATCTATGAATGGCTTTCCTAGAACTACATGGGACAAGCTAGGATCTATAGCCGTACTAATATGTTCCACAATCATGAATTCCGTTAGGTACGTGAAGCTTCCTACATAAACAGGCAATCCCTTAATTCTACTCAGGAAATTAAATCTTATTCTAGGATCATCGAGATCTTGCCTACTTGGGATAGGTCTTTTCATCACCCAATTATAGTAGGTGCTAGTCTTGATGTTTATTGAGGAGTGAGGACTTGCGATCGATGTAGGCCTTTGCCATGAAGAGGTGTCCTATGCAACATAGTATGTTGAGATTTCAAGAATTTCCAAAGGTGATGTGTGGGGATCTTATAGCATAAAAGGGACGAAGGTCGCGACTAGGTGTGGGTGGTATGAGAGTTCCTCTTCCATAGGAAACTTTTTGAAGTATTCGTCATCTACTTCGTCAACTTCTCCAGTGGTTTCATCCTTAGGACTCTCACTAACCTTAAGCACCGTCTCATGGTTCGCTTCATCATTATTCCTGTTTGGTCGCACTATGGTGATGGCATTGATGAAGTGAACGTGTTTTGACGAAGATGGGTCTCTATTTTCATTGCTTAATTGCGAGTGAGCGAAGAACTTACTTGGGTCCTTAATCTTTACAAGGGGAGATTTTTTGGAGGAGTGAGTCGAGATGGCATTAACTTTCTCGGTTGCCGTCTTATCAACATGATTATTAATTTCTTTCAAGAGGTTGTCTATCTTCCTATCCATCTCGGCTTGTTGTTGATTAAAGTGCACCGAAAGCTTGGTTATTTGGGCTTCTTGAGATGTCGCGAAGTTTCGCATCATCCCTTCCAAGTTATGTTAACTAGGGCCATGAGGGCTTGAATTCTGTTGTTGTGGCCATGAGGAGTCGTTAGAAGTGAATTCTTTGGTTTGGCTACAATTATAGTTGGGTTTGCATTTCCATGCCTCTTGGGCTTTGTTGTAAGTCCTAGGTCCGGGGGTTATTGGGAATCTTCCTCCCGCTCCGTTGGTGCGCGAGGATGCGTAGTCCACGGAAGCTTGTTCGGGGAGTCTCATGCAATTACGAGTGTCGTGGGGACCACTACATAACTCACACAAGGAAGAGACTTTGTTCACTTGGCGTGAAGGTTTAAGAGCTTAGTAGGAACTCATATGGAATTTGACTTGATCTTCAAGTTCGAGCATCCTACGATTAGAAGGTTGTGAGTCATTTGAAGGCAAGGATATTGCCTTTACGGTTTTGGGAAACTCACGGGTCATTCCAACATTCGTTGTCATAGAGGGCAAGGTCCTCTATTGTACCCCATGATTCTTCTGCGGTTAATTCACTAAGCTTACCACCGACCGCTTGGGCAATGGTTTGCCTTGTGGAGAGATTGACATAATCATAGAAAATTTGTACTTGGAGCCAAAGATCAATGCCGTGGTAAGGGACTTTGTGGAGTAAGTCCTTGAATCGAGTCCAGGCCTCATAAAGGGTTTCGCCTTGACGTTGTTGGAAGATCAAGATGTCATTCCTTAGCTTGGTGGTTCTCCCCGGTTGGAAAAATTGGGCGAGGAAATGGGTGGTGAGATCATCCCAACTTGAGATGGATCCTATGGGAAGTCGCTCAAGCCAATTACTAGCTTGGTCCTGTAGAGAGAATTGGAAGAGACGCAATCACATGGTCTCTCGAGTGGTAGCATCAAGGTCAACGGAGTCAACGGTTTTAAGAAAATCTTTGAGATGCTTATTAGGATCTTCGGAACGAAGTCCATAGAATGCACATCCATTTTACACCAACCAGATGGTGTCAGATTGCAGGGCTGTAGTTTGAGCTTGATGTGGAAGCTCAATGGTGTTCCTATAACCTTGATGGCTCGATCTAGATTATTCATCAAGAGTACGGCCTCTTGGCGGGTCGAGTGGTGGTTGATTGGGTGGTGGTAGTGGATGATGTGGTGGATCGTTGTTTGGTGGATTGTCACCCATGGTGAAAAGTGACAAGGTTAAGAACAAAAACACAAAGAAAGGGATAAACTAAAAGAAATCTAAGAAAAAAGGAAAAAGCTCACTTGATAGGAATCAAGCGAGTAGACCTAATCGAGATAAATAACTAACTAGCTATTCTATTCCCTGGCAGCGGCGCCAAAAACTTGATAGCGGGTTCGGGGTCGAAAGACTTCCTTTTCCGTGAGCAAGCTTTACAACCCACTAGGCAGTGTACCTAATCGTTGCAGTGTAGTATGGGTGAGCCCATGGGGTTGACCGCTCTCTAGGGGAATAGAGATGCTAGAAGAGATGTATGACGAGAAGGTGAGGTTGAGGGTGATTCTTTTTTAGCTTTTTTATATTTTTTAGAAAACAAGTAAAATCTCGGGGTATAGGAGTGGGGGTGGTAATTCTACCAATTTTAACTTACTAATAATTAAAACTAATAACTAAGTATACTAATGAAAAGGAAAAGATATCTTATGTATTGATTGGTGTTCTTATGATGATTGAAAGTGTATTTACTTAGATGTTCTTACTCCCTAGTTATCTCTTATTGGTCGGTTGAATTGTCACATACTCATCTTAATTGGTGCGTTGTATTATGTGTGCTCATAGGGGGGGTGCCTAATTCCCTAGTTCTATGAATCGTAACTCTCCTCTAGACTATCCGGGATCGCCAAGTACCGTAGTATCTCCCCCGAATAAGGATGCAACTCACGCAATAAACACAACGATGGCTCAAGTGCACTCTTAAGCTTTGTGCTATTTAGGACGTTCAAGCTCGCAACGATTAAAGAAGAAGCCGGTTTTCCTTACTCTAGCGTCTACCAATTAAAATAAGAGACAACCTAACAATAATTAACAACTAGGTTTCATAGATTTAAGCAAACACAATAGTAATTTAGTTACTCATAATGGATAAGGATGCACGACACACACATTAAACATAGTTTAAACATTGAGATATAATGGATTAACAAACGTATTTCTTGGTGTAAAGAAGGGTTTGGAACCCTAAAACACCGCCCAAGTCGGACTACACACTAATGCTCTCCAAAATACTACTCTTTAAATGCGTAAAAATCGAATTCTCTTTATTTATTTACAAATGCGGCGCCGCTTTTGCTTGCGCCGTCCGGTTGCCGTCATTAGGGTTTCGTTTGGGCCAAGTCATTGTTGGGACGACGTCAGTTGAAATGTGTGACGCCGTCTGGCTTCATAAAGGACGTCGTCTTGAAATAGTTCTTGGATGTCTGGTGTAAAATAAAGATTGACGCCCTCCAGAAAATAGGCATGACGTTGTCATGTTGTAGAACCAATTTCACACCTAAGCCGTCGCTTGCAATTTAATTAGAAAACCTCCTTAGCGACGACGTCGCCCTTTGGGTTGGGACGCCGTTAAGTGCATAAAACAGCCTTGTTTCTTGACTTTGCCGTTTTCTTCATGTTTTCCCTACTTTTCGTCCAAATATGCTTGATTCCAGCATTTTGCTTTCAAAAGACCTAAAATGTGAAAAAGAACGATTTTAAACAGTAACGGATATAAAATGTATCGATTTAGGGCTTAAATGACCTTCTAAAAACGTATATTATATATCCTTATCAAGGAGGTACACACTTTTCTTCATGACGAAGAATTCAGCGATACACCACAATTATTATTAAGTTTTAGCAAGAGTTTGGCAAGGAATTCAAGGGTAATGTTTGTTATCAAGAATCAAGAAGCTTTATGTAACATCTCAAATCTTATGGTTTAGTTATAAGTAGTATAATATTAAATATGAAATATTAAAATAATAGTTTGTTTAAGTGTTTATTGACATAAGGACCTCGGGTTCAAGTAGTGAACGAAATAAGACTTGGGTTATTATATAGCTACACCATAAGGACCTGTTATGATATAAGAGATGATTAGTTAGGACTTGGCTTATAATATAGCTCTACCATGAGAGCATGTGCCAAATAGCAAATTAGTGGGAAAAGACAATTTTACCCTTGAAGCTTATCATAAAAATTATCTCCCTCCTATGCCACGTCTCTCACACTAGAGTGATTACAATTTCCATAGGATGAAGAAAGCCTCTAATCCTGACCAATCATAGCCGTAATTATTTGTAGAAATCATATTCCCGACACTAAAGTTAATAACTTGATGACAAAATCTTTCAGTCTCTTTTTTTGAACGAAAATCATTCGCTCTTATCAATCACTGAAAATCACAAATAAAGGGTTGAGTTATTACCACTTCCATTTATTAAGACCCCCTTTTTTTTTTTTTTATTTTTTTATTTTTTTTTTTTATTTTATAATTTTGTTTATATCAAAAGCCTATAAACCCGAAAATACTGAATCAGAATATAAAGTTTAATAAGCTCAAACGCTTAAACTGCTGTACGAACGAATACTAACAAAGAATCGACAAAAAAAAGCACAGACTTAAAACGAACAAAGTGTGCAGTAGGGGTAGGGAGGTTACTGATAAGATGACCCCAAATAAAATATTGCAATCCGCATACATCCAACTTACTCCTTTATGTTTGTCAGAAATAAAATATTGCAATCCGCATACATCCACCTTACTACTTTATGCTTGACTTACAAACAAAATATTGCAAATAAAATATTGGATATATATTCCTGCATTTTCTTCCACTTGTGGTCGGTAAATTTATCCACTTCTTCAGCAAAGGCTATTTAAAAGTTGCTATACATACATAATAGTGCGCACCCAATTTGATCAAATAATATTACACCCCTGCCAAACATGGCTGAACAAGTGACACACCAACATTTCCAATGCTGCTATCAGAACTGGATGGCTCAACAGTGGCTCGATTACGATGAATTAGTCCAAGCACTCACTAACTACCCAATCGATATCGACTACCTCCAACTCATAACAAAAAAAATCATCACTCACTATGAAAACTACAGCGCTTCTCGTGCCCAACTAGCAAAACATGACGGACCTTCATTCTTGTTTCCCACATGGGGGACCACAGTTGAGAACTCATTGCTTTGGATTGGTGGTTGCAAACCTTCGTTAATTATCAAGCTTGCGTACACGTTATGTGGGTCCCAGTTAGATGCGCACTTTGCAAAGTTTCTTGATGGAGTCAGGCATGGAAACCTCAGAGAAATTTCGACGACTCAGCTCAAAAGTATAGACGATCTCAAAGCCAAAACTGTTAAGGACGAAGACAAGCTCAACTCCCATGTAGCAAGCTTACAGGCATACAATCCTTAACACCCTTTTTCTGCAAACGACAAAACTTTATATATTAGTAAAGGGAAATGATTCAGCGTCTTAAAAGTGTTTTTTTAACTTCTTCCTAAAATTTCTTAGGAATGTGGTAAACAAAATTGGTAGACTTTTTTGATGCATGCTTTTAAAATTTCTTATCCAAACTGCTTATTTGTATATTTATGCATGAAATGTTTCAAATAAGCAGCTTGGCCTTGGAGTTGCTTATTGCAAACTTTGCATTTCAAAAAGTAACAAGCTAGTAGATATACATTTGTAATAAGCAATCCCAGACACATAGCCCTTAAGTATATTTGTTACGATGGCGTATATATTGGTTGAAAATCCTTGATATGATGTATGCAGGAGCGGGCAGTGGATCAGGTGTTGCTAGCAAACGACTATAAACAAGCCAGAAAGTCGAGCCATGTCGATAGAGCAGTGGATACTCATGTCCATGATCTTTATAGTGTCCTATTAGAAGCGGACAAGCTGAGGTTGAATGTCCTCAAGGGTATCATAGACATTCTGACACCATTGCAATCTGTCGAATTTCTAGTGGCAGCCAAGAAACTACACCTTTCTTTACACGAGTGGAGCAAAAGAAGGGATATAAGCATGGGAATTACTCAGGTTTCTAAAACTAACATTCCCTCGTCATCCAATGCCACACCACCGAAGCCATGAATGGCTCTGATGGTGGGCCATGTTCACAACACCACAAGAACCGTTAGTTTATGTCTTCGATATGGCGAGTTCGTTTTAAACTCTCTAGTTATAGAGATCGAGTTCTAGCATTACATGTTTATTGTTTCTTATGTTTAATTACGCACCGTTGTTGCAACAACGGCCTATAATAAGTTGCAACACATGCATGTGGGTACTCGAGCACAACTTCATAACAGCAGGTGTTTGAATTGTTTTTTTTATACTAGTAGATTAAAACCTTGAGGCTGATCTCCAATTTGAAATATTGTGATAAATGTTGCAGCTTATGTTAGCTTCTTAAGCTATATACGCGATTCAAAAGGCTTATAGTGGTACATGCAATTTATATATTCATAAGTGTCAAAACAGCTGGATTCTTCTAGCGAATGATATATACAAATAAAAGATGGAATAACTATTTTGTAAACTGCCAACTGCTACAGTGAAAATTGGGCTGCAACTAGCTAGCAGGATCAAAGAAGACTGTAATCACGAGGAATGCATGTGAAGCAATGCGTGGCAAGACCCACGTGTAACAACTTGCTAGGTTTAAGCTGTCCTCTAACTACAGAGAACAGTCGTCTAAACGGGTCAGTCGGGTCAGATTAGCCTGCACAGGCCTAGAATCCTTGAGGAGCTTCAAAAACATATTTTACACCCATGGTTTTTCTTATACTAGTTAATTTTTATTTTTATTTTTTATTTTTTTTTGTTTGTTTGTGGTAACGGTTTATCCTAGTAAAATATATTAATCACAAAGAGTTTAAATACAATAAAATATGACAGAAATATCTCATTGACCTCAAGCAAAACTTGAACAACCACTAATCGTTTGTGACATGCTACAAAAACGATAAACGACTAATCAAAGATAAACATAAAAAACAGTTATGAATCAACCTACAATCCATGCTTTGCCAACCACAAAAAGGAGTATACTGATACCACATGAGACTACCTCTTTAAAACTTTTTATAATTGTATGTAGCCAACTATTTTTTTTTCTTCTTATTGTGTGTACTGAACTATTAAATAGTCCACATAACAAAAAAATGCATTGAACTTGAAACTTTTTATGATTGTATGTAGCCAACTATTTTTTTTCTTATTGTGTATACTGAACTTTCAAAATTCGATTATTGTGTGTATTTTGTGACCATTTTACCCTTAATTTTTTCAAACTTCGAAGGGTAAAATGGTCATTTTACATGGCAGAATAATCGCAAAATACACATAATGATCGAAATTTGAAAGGTCAGTACATAGAATAAGAAAAAAAAAAATTATTGGATACACAAAATCACATAAAGTATCAAGTTCGATGCATTTTTTTGTCATTTGCCCTTTAACTAATGACCGATATTAGAATTCTTAAATACAAATAAATAATGCAATAAATATATTAATTATATCATAACAGTATTACCAACATTAAGATCAAGATCCATAGCTTTCGTTGATCATTCGAGCAAAACCAAAAGGTTAGTAAATATACATGTTTATTTGTATGTTAATTCATGTACGCCAAAGAGATCCTTATAAAATAATCTTTTTGCTGCATACTCATGTGTTTAATTGTTATATGGTCTCAAAATTTCAACAGTTTAATCTATCCTCTAGCTATAACGAACAGCCGTCTAAAGTATGATTTAAAGTGTTCATTTTAACAGAAATTATGTCAAAAATAAATAGCATGACTCACCTTTAAAAAAAAAAAAAAAAAAAAAAAGTCTAGCAAAAGTCTCTCTAAAAAATTCATTAAAAGGTTTAACAATTATCGAACAGAACTCCTCCTTTTCTAGAATGGTTTTTGTTAAACATTTAGTCTCTTATAAAATATCCATGCGGATAAATTTCTAATGCGGATGGTTTCTAAATTTTGGCTAAATTCGGCGAACGAAAGAACGAATTTCACGATTTACTCTTAATATTATGAATGACTCATTTACTCTTAGCTAACTTTTGATCTATATAAGTAAGTAAATTCCAGCTATAATTTATTTGAACCAATTTTAATTTGATAAGTTTTAGTAAGTTTAAATAATAATTTATCTGGGTCATATTCCCAACAATAAACGATAAGGAAAAGAAGGAATTTTCGTTTGCATACTCTTATTTTTTGGCTACTATGACAAATTCACACATTCTATTTGGTTTGATCTAACAAAGAATGATTAATCTAAGATTTAAACATTTTAACCTATTTTTTACCCCAATATATATACCTTTTTTTTTCCTCATTTACGACTGCTTTCACACTTTCTCGTGTGCGATTTCCTCCATAAACGGTTAACCGCCTTCTCAATCACAACAACCACACAACCACCACATCCTCCACCGTCATCACCGTACAACCACCATCATCACCGCCACGCCCTCCACTTTATCCCACGGTAATTTTGATCTTCTTCAATTCTTCATTATCTTCTTCAATTTCGTCATTATTTTGATCAATTTCGTAATTATCTTCTTCAATTTTGCGAATGGAGATTTTTGATCTTAACAAAGTTCCTGTTTCATTGGAGAAGATTCAATTGATTTAGATGTTACGAGTTCAATTTGTGCTTCTAATGTTGATGATAATGCATCATGTGAGTTTTCGCTTTAATTCAACTTTTTTTTTCTTTATGTTAACTGCTTATTAATTAAGTTGTTTGTTAATTAAGCTTTTGGTATTTTTCCGTTTACTCGTGTTGTATCACTGTGATATTTAATGGTGTTGTTAGTTTTTGCTTATTCATGAAGCTGTTAGTTTGATTTTGTTTTTATATAACCTGTTAATTTGATTTTGCTTTTATATAAGCTGTTAGTTTGATTAGATGTGTTTTTGTTCAGTTTATTTTGTGTAGTATCAGCAGTGATATTTCATGTTGATGATAGTTTGCTTTTTAATTAAGGTTTTAGAGTAATTTGCTTCTAATTTTAAGCTTTTTATCTGAAAATAATGGTAAATGTAGTGTACTTGATTTCTTACCGCAATGTTCCGATATTTCTATGCGTAGGTCGTTATTGTTGCAGTTGTTGCATATTATTGATTAGAGAGATTGTGTTTTGTTAGTGATTCGAATGAAGAAGAGTGATAGCGTTTATTTGTCCGAAGCGTTTTCTTTGTAGTCAAAGTAGTGGTAAATCTAATGTTTTGGAAGTGATTTCTTAAAGCAGTTGTTGCATATTCAAGAAGAATAGTCGTTTTTGCAATTGTTGCATATATTGACTGAAAATGGGTTATAGTTGTTGTCAATTTATGTTGCTGAATTCTGAGTTATAGGTTTTTGTGTTTTTTGTTATGATAATGCTTAAGTATATTAATGTAGATGTTATTTTGCTTTTTTAAACAAGCTGTTAGTTTTTGATTGGATGTGTTGTTGTTTTAGTTTTATTCTTTTGTAGAATCATCTGTTATATTGTCACTGATGATATTTTTTATTCATAGTATCACCAGTGATATTTCAAGTAATGTATAGTATCACCAGTGATATTTTAAGACAATTTTGAAGTTATTGTGTTATGCTTTTGACTTTGTGTTTTATCACCTTCTTTACAACTTCTAGTGGTTTGAAAACTCCTTCATCTTTTATTCATCATGATTTTATTGATACTCTGGTGGATCGGTTTTGGTTTCTAGAGTTCTTTGCTAGTGTGCTACCGCTTTTGTTTAGTGTTTATGATTCGTTGAGGATTGCATTAGTATGCACATGAGATATGCTTCAGAGGCAGGATTTGGTATTAGAAAGTCTACTCAGAAAAGATTAAGGGATGGATTTGTAAAAGAGAAGTATTTAGTTTGCAATAAGGAAGGGTGCCCAAAGAAAATTTGTTTGAATACGTTAGCTCCTAAGAAAGGTGACAAACAAGTGAGGACTTCAAACTTTAGAATTACAGGTTGCAAAATACGTGCAGTTTTTCATATGATGCCTGGTAGTAGAAAATATAAGCTTACTACATTCGATGTGGAGCATAATCATGAGCTAGATCGTGTTGAGTATAAACATTTGTCCAAGAGTGAGAGGAAGCTAACATACACTGAGCAGCTCTTTATAATCAAAGCTTGAATTATAATATTAGGCGACTAGAGTTCACAGCTTGTATACTGGTTGAAAGGGTCCTCAAGACTTGTTCATGGTACGTAGACCGAGTTTAACAATCTAGTTCGTGGTATAAACGGTTTCATAGGAGCATAGCGATGCACAGATGCTTATTAACCGTATGGAAGATCGTAAGAAATTTACATCAGACTTCTCTTTTGATTATCTTGTCGAGAATGCTGAGCTTATTGGACTCTTTTCAATGATCAAGTTGCTAAATTGAATTACAAAGAGTTTGGCGATATCGTCTCATTTGATGCCACATACAAAACTAACAAGTATGTTTTTGAACCCTTTTTAGTATCTCTTGTGATATTTGCATTTGCTTTTTCTACATTTTGTATATATTATCACCTGAGATACTTGTTTTTTCAGATACCGGATGGTTTTCGTGCCTTTTACTGCAATAGATAATCATAGGAGATCTGTGACTGCTGGTTCTGGTCTTCTTAAAAATGAAACTACTGAATCTTATGTATGGTTATTGCAAGCATTCAAGAAAGCATTTGTTCGTTCTCCAAATATCATCGCTACTGATCAAGATGGTGCAATGCGGAAGGCTATAGCTGAAGTCATTCCTGATTCAAAACACAGGCTTTGTTTGTGGCATATCATGCAAAAGCTTCCGTCTAAGGTATCTCTTTGTGATTTTTTGCATCTTTTATCTCCTGTGATATTTGCATATTTTTGGATTGTATCACTTGTGATACTTTTTGTATCCCTTGTGGCACTTTATTGTTTTTTTCATTCTATCACTTGTGATACGTTTGTTGCTTTTTGCATTTGCTGTGTATAATGATTCTCTTTTTTACTGTTTTCAGATTGTATCGAGAATTTATGATGATACTGATTTCAAGAATAAATTTCACAAGATTGTTTGGAACATGTATATTGGCCCTGAAAAGTTTGAGATCGATTGAATGAGTTAATGGTTGAATTTGGCCTTTTAAATCATAAGTGGTTGAATAAGATGTATAGGATTAGGGCATCATGGATTCTGTTTTTTTTTTTTTTTTTTTTTTTTTTTTTTTTTTTTTTTTGATTTTCCTCTATGTGGACTGATGAGGACCACATCTAGGTCAGAGAGTGAGAACTCGTTTTTTTCACATTTCACGTCCCCTACTTCTACACTTGTTAAGTTCATGGTGTGTTATGAGTCTGCAATGGAGAAACAGAGATACATACAAGAAAGTTTAGATCATCAGTTGATTGACTCGTTTCCTGGTTTGTTGACGTCATTAGCAATTGAAATTCATGCAGCAAGGTTTTAGACTCGTAAGCTGTTTGTTCTTGTTCAGAAAGAGATAATTGCTGGATCATGGTTATGTTCAATCAAGTCTAAAAGTTGTGGTGAGGGTTGCGATGTTTCTGTTATATCTGAGGAAAAACCGGATGCTGATATTGTACCAAGAGTGGTTGGTGATGAAAGTACTTCAGACAATACCGAGGAAGAGCTTAACTTGTATCAAAAAGACATTGGAGAGTACAAGGTACATCTCTTTTTTCTGTTTTTTACAAGTTTTTTTTAATTATCACAGGTGATATTATCCATTTTTTTCTTTGTTAAAAAGTCTATATGAGATATCACATGTGATATATGCATGTAAAGTTCATAAAAGTTGATTTTGTTTATAATATCGCTTGTGATATTGTGTGTTTTAATTTTTTTTAAATATTTTTAATATCACCTGTGATATTATGTTTATTTTTATGTTTGATATGAGGTATCGCCTGTGATATATTTAATTAAAGTTCATAAAAGTTTATACTTTTTTTTATGAAGGTGGTGTATAACAAAGTAGATGGTTCAGTTGCTTGCTGTTGTCAGCTTTTTGTTCGATGTGGTATTTTGTGTCGTCACATCTTTTGTGTGTTCAAGAATTGCAATGTTGTTTCTATCCCAGATCAGTATTTAATTAGGCGTTGGACAAGGGATTTGATTCCTGCTGATTTGAGGAGGCAAAAGGCTCGTTATGGTCGTAACAATGAAGAAATAGAGGCTTGCAATTGAGGAAACTGGTTTAGTTGAGTTGTGTGTTCATATGATGAGTAACAATAAAGGAAAGTTGACTTCTTTTGTAGACAAGTCGAGGAAGTTGAAAACGAAGTTGAGGTGATTTGCCAACCTGCTCCTTCCCATAATGTTTCCGAAATTGTTGAAGAGTTTATGGGTATAAAGAAGCCTACTAAAACTTATGTTAAAAATTCATTGAAAGCGAGCAATAAGGGATTTATGAGGGAGCGTATCAAGGGTGGACGCGAGAAAGCATTTGATAAAAGCAAGAAGCAAAAGAAGACATGCAGTATTTGTGGGTCGACGGAGCATAACAGGACTACTTGTCCAGATAAAGGTAAATATTTGACCAATAATCCTGAAGTAGGCAGCAGCTCTGCTGAAGGAGTACTTGTCCAGGTTGAGGTGGAGTCATCGGCGCAACCACTGCAATAGAAGACATGCAGGTCGAGGTTGAAGTTGAGGTGGAGTCTATCTGTTATGTGTTATCAAATTTTTTACAATTTTATCACTTGTGATAAAGCATAAAAAAATGATGAAATGCTTATACCTTTTTGTGAGTTTATTTTTTGTGACTTTTATTGAATATTTTTGATTAAATTTGTTTTGATGTTTTGTATTAGATTTTTTGACTTTATTGAATAATTGAAATAAGTTTTTTTTTTGCTAATCTAGTTCTATTATATTGTTACGACATATTATTTACTGACATTTGGATACTTTAATAAAGTTAACGAAAGAAAGGTTGAATTCTGATTTTCCAAAAGCTTTCAACTGAATAGAAATCATCATTGTTTACAACGATAAGGATAATTTTTTTTACAAAATGATAGTCTGACATCAGAATTAATAAGTAGCTGAAGAGAATTACTAATTTGTTTTTACATGAAACCTAACATAAAACATTAAGCACTCGGTCAATTGTTGTTTAGTTCTGCATACTTTCTCTTTATTGCCTCATTGACAAGATTCTTTACTTCTTTTTCGTCCCTGTTCTCTGCAAGAAACTTTAATGCATAGTTTGACATCATCTTCCAGTTTTCGTTCATTTCATGAAGCAACATCTTTGTTATGTATCTTGATCTCATATTTTCTATCTGAATTCGATGATGTTTGTGTGTTTCCTATAGAAGGCCTGTTTTCCATTTTGATCAAATGTTTCCTTCGTAAAGTTCCATGTGTATCATCATGTACAAACCATAATCTATCTTTTCTGCTTTTGTTTGCCAATCCATCTTTAATATTGCTGGTTCTTGTGTTTGATGCATCATTTCATATCCTGCTGGATGTTCATATGTTGACAAGTGTCTTACAAAAACCGCCCTTTGAATTTATAATATAAAATGTCAATTATAGACTAGTATCCCTTTTGATATTATACTGTTAAAAAATAAATAAACAAATAATTTTCTTACCACTAACTCGTAATTTTCTTTGTACTTTCCTTCGTATGTTGCATCTGAATAGTTGTTATCTATTATGATGATGTTCCTTTAACGATGTCGAAAACTATTAGATAGTAATGTCCATGTGCTATTATTGGGAAGAATACCTGTTATCATGAAAAAAGTATTAAATTTAAAATAATATACTAAGTTTCTTGATTAATTTATATAAGTAATGTAATATACCAAGTTAATGTCATCAAATTTGAGCCTGCTTATGTCTTCTTCCATCTGAATATCAATCAAGTGTTGAAACATATCATACTGTTTATCTACTTTGTTAATGAACAATTCTGGCTTATCTTGTAAAACTCCTGGAAGCTGATTGACAATTAAAAAAAAATTATTATTATTATAAATAAATAAAAGTTAATAAAGAAATACGTTCATTTGATATAAAAATTTATCTTACCATCATTGATGTATAAAAGTAATGTCGTTTGATCTTTCTAACTGAGAACAATTCCTCGTAGTTTAGGATATCGACAAAGGTATCTATCACGTGAATTTCAATTTTCAAGCTTGGCGCTAGTGATTGAACATTCATTCTCATTAATCCTAAACCTTTATTGTCTACTTAAAACTTGTTCTCTGTTCACAATATCACAAGTGATAAGTATAAGGAATTGTGTATATAGGTAATTGTTTTTGTATCACGGTGATAAATATAAGAAACTAATATATGTTTTTTTTATCACAAGTGATAACTATAATAAATTACATATCGAAATTTTAAATATAAGCTTACGCTTCGCTTCCTTGCATACGTAAGATGATTCTTGCCAAGAGTTTTTCCACCTCTGTTAGCTCTTTTGTCGTCTTGACCTTCTTGTTCATGTATGGAGATTTCAGGCACTGATATTATTTTTCTTCATCACTTGATTTTGATTGTACTCCTGGGCTATTAATTCCTAGATCAAAGCTTGGCTGAGACCCTGGTATAAAGACGAAACTAGGGCTCTGTGAAGATGGACCTGTTTGTTCTTTTTCTTCTACACTTTTCTATTTCTTAAGGTTCTCACGGTTCTCACTTTCCGCATATCTGTTGACTTCTTCACTTCGTTTAGCATCCATGTTGGCTTGTTTCCTTTGTATTTCTCTATATTCCTTTATAAATTCTTCATCAATTTTGTTTACTAATTCTCCAAAAATATCATCATCAGTATCAAAAGGTTTTCTGTGATCTTTAGTTTTATCGTTTTCACTCATTATTCTTTCTTCGTCACTTTTTTGACTTGTAACCTTGTTTGTTTCATCTTTTTCCCCTTCATTTTTCCCTGCAGCTTCATGTTTTTTGTTACTGTTCCCATCGATGTTTCCCAGCTTCATCCTTTTCTATTCTATCCTCCTTGTTGTTTTATCGGTTTCACCCTTTTGGTAGTGCTTGCATCTTTGTTTCCACTACCTTGAGCAACTTCATTCTCATTAAAGATTGATTCTCCATTTTGGTCGTTTACTTCATCGTTTTTGACAAAGATCATTAATTATCATATATTCGTCATTTTCATCTCCGTGTTCTGTATATTGACTGGCAAATGGATTTTATACTTCATTATTTTCATCTTTATCATCACTTGTGCCAAATTTGATGGAGCTTGACTCTTTTGATGTTGATGTAGAGCTTGATGATAAGAATGGACTTTTTCCTTTGAAACAATCATCTGGTTGTCTGAAAATCTTTTTTATTCTTTCTCTAAATTGCTTAAGCCTTTCATCCCTTTTGAATTTACATAGATATTCGTTAATTATTTCTTCTAGCATTTCTTTCTCACTCAAAATGCTTTCTATTTTATCTTCTAACATCTGATACACTTCCTGTGATTGAATTTCAAATTTAAGATCATATTAGTTATACATCATCACCAGTGATATTATAGTGTATTTTAATATTTTACTGTATTATCACAAGTGATACCATGCGTATTTTATTTTATCACTTGTGATAGGACATAACAAAGAAGTTAATTTTTTTAGACTGACCTGCTTTTGAGTATCTTCTTCGTCTTTATTCATATCTCCTATAATTTCCACCATTACAAAGTAGTTGTTGAAATCAATTTCCAGAATCTCCCTACTTTTCAACAGATTTGCGTTCCAGCTTTTTAGAGCTGGTATTCTTCTTGGAACATTCATTTGATCAAACTTTGTGTAATGTAAATATGCAAGCTGTTTCATCAACCATTTTATCAGCTCAATGAATATATATTTTCATAATATTTTATGTTAGGAAGAAAAAATAATTTAAAATTTATTACTTACCATCAAGAATGTAACTGGGCCGTAATAGTCAACATCTGTCCTATTATTCTTTCTTGCAGACCAATCATGTTTTGTTAAGCTTGCACAATCAAAAATATATCTGCACCAGTCTATATCTTTCACATCATCTCCTTCAAACACGTTTTCCAACACCGTTTTTCTGACAACAGAGCTTTTATCACATCCTCCCAATGTATTTGCAATAAGCATTAAAATGTTCATTCTGAACATGAAATCCGTGTTTGTTGTTTTTGTTATCTCCTTGGATATGGCATTTTTTGTCAAACTGTTTTCGTGTTTGAATTGTTCTTTCCATTCTTCAATATCATTGTATTGTCTTTGGCCTTCATCTCTTTCGAGCGTCCTTGATCCCTTTGGTAGTCTGAGAACTTCATGCACATTTTGTGGAGAAATTTTTAAATTCCTTGTTGGAAGTCTAATGTTCATTGATTCTGTGTCGAGGCTGTCTACCACAAAGAAGGCAAGCTTTGTTGGTATTTCATTTATTGGAAATTCTATCAAGTCTCCAAAACCCATTTGTGTTATAACCTTCTTTATTTCTACACTTATCCCACGCATTGCCTCAAAAAGTGGCTTAACTGTTGCCCTTCCCTTCAGTATTGTGTACACATTTCATTTCTTTTTTGCATCTTTTTCAATTTCTTCGTTTACATCATCTTCCATTTCACCAATTTTTCTTTTTTCCTTTTACTTTTTCTCCTTCATGATTCTCTTCTTTATCATCATTTCTTGCAGTAGTTTCTTTTTCAGATTTTTCTGTTTTTTCAAGAGTTTCTTTTTCAGCTTGTTTCATTTTTGCAGAATCTTCTTTTTCAGCTTCTTTTGCATCCTGTAGTAAAAATAAAATAATAAAATAGAATTGTTGGCATTTATCACTTGTGATATACCATTCACAGAACTATCTCAAATTGTTATCACAAGTGATAGTAATTAATTTTTTAATAATTCCTTATTTTACAATTAACTAACCTGTTCTGTAGCTTTTTCCGATGCTTCTTTTTCTTGCTCAGGCTTTAATTTTGTTGCTTCTTCCTTCATCATCTTCTTTTTTTCCTCCAACCTTTTTTCTTTTTCTTCTATTAGTGGATGCAATCCTCTAAAACATTTTTTCTTACATCCTAATCTTGGTAACTGTTTTCTTCTTTTTGGTTTTCGTTCATCTGTTTTGTCTGTATGTTTATCATATAATGTATCATAAATAATAGTGAATCCAGTTATACATTGGTTGGCAATGTCACAGTCATTGAATCTACAAAATAACCAAATTATGATAGACGTTTTTAACAACCAAAATACCTTCAGTATTGTGCACACCTTGATTTACAACGACCCCAAAAAAGGTTTCAACGATCCCAAAACAGTCACATTTATGTCCCTCAAATATCAATGTCCATCAGTTTACAACTTCACTCAAACTAGTTTCAACTTCAAAATGTATAATCTAAGTTTTTTTTTATGTTAAAACGCTTTTTCTTTCACAATGCAGTTTGAATGGAGTTGTAAGGCCAAAAGAGTGAGCTGAGCTTTTTTTTTAAAGATTTTTATGTTGTATTAGAAAATTTTCAATCAAAATACAATGTCCCTCAATTTATAACTATCCCAAAACTACGACAATCTTAGTTTCTATGGCTGCGAACTTCTAACAATCAATGATATGAGCTCCCACTATTGTAACTTCTAATTCAATAGCATAAAATATTGTCTTCAACATATTTTCTTAAATCACAGTAGATAAACTAGTATAATATACTTATCTTCAACAATCATTTCATTTTTTTTAATATAATCTATAATTTATCATTGTTTCAAAACATCTTAAAATACGCAAACACATATAAAATACGCATATAAAACTCATATAAAATACGCAAACAGTAATAAAAATTCAAGTAATGTTTAAATAATAGCGAAATGAGTGTCATACCATTATCCATATTTTCAACAGCTTGTTTTCCCTTATCCGGTTTTTGAGGTTGCGATTCCTTCATATTTATGTATTTCAGAATTTGATTCAACAATTCGTTGTTTGTTTTGCAAGGATAGATTGTGGGTGTGTGTTTTTTTTTTTGTGTGTGTTTTTCGGATCTGGTTTTAGTTTATTGAACTTTACATTTTCATCCTTCTATTTTTACTTTTTGTAAACTTGTTTGCTTTTTTAATTTATATCACTGTGATATACAATTAAATATTGTTTTAATATTACATTTGCACAATCATGTTTCATTTCATATTTTTGCAAGATGATTCATTTAAATCATGCTTTTTTTCATGTCTTTGTGTATGTATAGATTGTCCTTGACTACATTTTTGAAAAGCTTTGTTTATACTAATCAATCGAAAATTTTCACAAAGAAGCACATACAAGCTCACATCTCAAAGTACATTTTGGAAGTAATAAACTCTTACTTATTTTTGCTTTTCATTTTTGTTATATGACGGTGACATAACAGTGATATAATAAACTTTTAGTTATATCACTTGTGATATGTTCTAATATCACAAGTGATACATATAAAAAAAGTAGGTAGGCTAGTTTTGGTTGCTTGTGATTTTTGTGGTGACTCAAGATCTAAATTTTGTTGCCGCCTTAACATGTTTTCACACAAGAGAACATTGCAAAAATAGTCGGTCTCTTAATTTGATAGAGTCCTTTTACACATTTTAATGACAGTGCGTCTTGGCAGTCATCTTATCAGTTAGCAAAGTATCGCAAATTTTGCTTTGAAAAATAATTCATCATAATCCCAAATTTACCTATCTTGGGTTCACCAATTCATTTATATAAACTAAAGCTACCTGAGAAGTGAAATCTTCGATGAATTACCCAAAATCATAAATATATATAGTGGTAGATACATGCATATGTTAGCAGAAGAACATAAACAATGTTATATTCATATTACCCAAAAGCATTTACTTCCATCTAAAATCCAGAACAAAATTTAAAATACATATAAAAGCATATATCGCATTACCAACTAAAAGATGCAAATTTCGGATCAAAATGTAGTACAATCTCCGCACAAGGAATGTGATTCGGTACCTAATAGATCTACCATCTACTTAGGTATTTCCCAAACTTGGACACCTTTATCATCACATTTCGTGGCCGGCAGATCCTACTTGCATCTAAAATGCGAACAAAATGTAAAATCCAACTAAAGATGCAAAATCCAAAACAAAATGTAGTACAATCTCCGGCACGAGGAATGTGATTCGGTACCTAATAGATCCACCATCTACTTAGGTATTTCCCAAACTTGACACTTGTCCATCACATTTCGTGGCCCGGCAGTCCTACTATTGGTTTTTGCATATTTGATCCTTAAACCTACTTTAAACCATCTTTGTTATTCAGAAATATAAGATACTTAAACAGAAATGTAAATTGTTTTGGAAAAGCATTAAATACATTTAATGCTTGTTTTCTTCAGCTATCTTCCTCTTGATAGCTTCTTCAACCACCTTTTGAATCTCTTTCTCATCATGCTTGTGTTTTTCAGCAAACTTAATTGCGTATTCTGACATCAGTTCACTCTTTTGATTCACTTCGTGTAACAGTATCTTTGCTGCATACACTATCCTCATTCTTCTCATTTGTTCAGCATATCTGTGATTCTTTTCATCAATGATGTTAGGCTTCCAATTTGATCCTGCTTCACCTTCAAACATCTCCATATGTATCATCATGTATAAGCCGCAGTCAATCTTGTTATCCTTTGTTCTCCATTTCATCTTTAAGACTGTAGTTGGCTTCTCTTTTAATAGTGTATCGACGATTGGGTGTGCAGCCCTCATCAAGTAACTTACAAGCAATGATTTCTGCAAATTAACAAAATATTACTTGCTACAATTTTCTCCAGTGATATACTTGCTTCAATTTATCTCTAGTGATATTACTCTGTATTAAAGATATAAGTATTTAAATAGAGTTCGTTTCAGACATTACTTACCACAAAATCAAAGTTAGGTTTGTATTTATCTTTGTAGGGTGGATCTGAAATGTTTTTGTCGATATTCTGTTGTTGCTTCTCCGGGTTGAAAACTATTACATAGTAATGGTCGTGAGCAATTATCGGAAAGAATACAAGTTTCACATCTTTCAATTTCCTTTTTGCTTCTTCCTCAGTCATGAGTTTTTTGATTACTCTTTCAAAGTTGTCATACTGCTTTTTTTCATCTTTTTTTTGTCTTCAGTATCTCTGGCAGTTGTATCATGACACTAGGTTAAAGATTATTTAAAATACATATTACATAATTTTTGAAAATGCATAGATATATGATTGCATTTTTTTTGGAAGTTTTTACATTTTACCACTGCATCTGTGGGGAAGTAGTATCTTGTCTTCATTTTTCCAACTTTGTTCTTCCTCTCCTCATAATTCAAGACCGAAGCGAATGCATCGATTACGACTTTCTATTAGCAAGCCCGGGCAATCGAATGCATTACTATTCTTAATCTTGGTGTGCCTTTGCCATCATTGAATACCTCTTCTCTGTTTTTTAATATCACGAGTTGACAAAATTTAGGTTCTTAAATATAACATATCACTTGTGATAAATAACATAACCTTAATACTAACAACAAATTTGAATCTTACATGATATCTTCTTCCATTGAAAATAAGCTGTTAGCTAGCATTGTTTCAGATTCTGTTAAGGGTTCCATCGTGTCTGCCTTCTTGTTCATATAAGGTGATTTCAAGTACACCGATGGTTTAACAATCCTTTTTCCTTCTTTCTTTTCATTTTCTTTGTTGCTTTGTTCAGCAACATCTTTCCCAGTCTTGAATGCTTTATGTTGAATTTCTGGGCTTTGAAATTCTCCAAGTTTAGCCCTTTCTTCTTCTTCTTCTTGTGTATGAGCTGCTTGTTTTTTGGCTGCAACGTCTTTTTCAGCCTGTTTTTTAAGCATTTAATAGGGGTTTAGATATGAAAAAGTTTTGCAAGGTGTTTTGTTTAAGTTTATATGTCTAACGATCTTATTTTTGTTTCGGCTTATGTTACATAATTGAAGCCGCTTATTTTTGTTTTATTTTTGAGTCATATAAGCATATAATTCTCAAAATAAGACAAAAAAGCAGTGTTTATGTAATATAAGCTTAAACAGAAATAAACTCATAAGCCCACATATAAGCTTTTTAACAATCACACTGTAAACAACAATCCACAATCTAACCATCAACAAGACATTTGACAACAATAACACTGATTCATTTCCCATTCATTCTTAAAGTTTGCGATTCGATATCGCTAAAATGATAGATCATAAGTGCATGCATGTGAACAAAACCCATGCAATGCCTAAGAATGAATGGTGATTTATGCAAATCTGAAGAAAGCATACATTCACCATTCATTCTTAAAGTTTGGAGTTCCCTATCTCTAAAATACTAGTTATTACAAACCATAGATCATAAGTTTATCGCAAAAGCATGCACGTGAACAAAACCATGCAATGCGTAAGAATGAATGGGTACTAATAGTAGTTCAACTAGGAGGGATAAATGGTTCAACTAGAGCGATAAACACATGAGGCATTAAAGGGACTCTTCAAAGGCACCAAAATACATCGACTTTTCTCACCTTTTTTAAACAGAGCAACTATCTAACCTTTTCTTTTGCTCTTTTGTTGGCAAGTTCTTTTGCAGCTACTTTTCTTTTTTTTCCTGCCTCTTTCACCTGAGCTTCTTTTGTAGCCTCCTCTGATTTTCTTTTGTTTTCAGCCTCTATCGTGGCAGCTTTTTTCGCAGCAGCTTGTTTTTTAGCCTCTTGCTTTTTGATTGCAGCTTCTTTTGCAGCTGCTTCTTTTGCTGCAGCTTCTTTTGCAGCCCGCATTAATAAAAAATTAAAAAATAAATTAAAAGAAAAACTATTATATTGTATGACTTTGTTTTATTAGAATTTATAACTTGTGATATTACCTTTTGGCTTCTTCTTTCTTCTTCTTCTCGACTTCTTGTTTTCAAATTCTCTTTTTCCGAGTTGCTTCTTTTGAGCTTCTTTTTCACTTGCATCTTTTTTGTACCGCTTCTTTTCGAAGATGTATTTTACCATTTTGTTATGTAAAATTATCTAAAATAAATAAATAAATAAATAACTATTAGATTTTATGACTTTGTTATATTAGAATTTATCACTTGTGATATTACCTTTTCGGCTTCTTCTTTCTTCTTCTTTTCACTTCTTGTTTTCAAATTCTCTTTTTTATCGCTGTTTCTTCTTCGAGCTTCTTTTCACCTTGCATCTTTTTTCAAATGCTTCTTTTTCAACCTGTATTTTTTACCATTTTGTTATGTAAAAATTTATCACTTGTGATATTGTATACATATAAGTAGTTTAAATCATAATTGTCTAACCTGTTGTTTTACTGTTTTCTGCAGTAGTCTCTTCGTGGCTTTTTCTTTATCCTTGTTTGCTCCTTCTCCATTTCCTCCTTCGCTATCATCATCATTCCCATTATTTGTATCCTCTCCTTGACTATCTTCTCCTCCTTGAAGATTCCCGCCTTCATCATCACTTCCATCATCTCCTCCATCTTTTCTCGCTAGTTCCTTCTTGACTATCAATCACTCTAGCATATTCATCTATTTGAAGATTTCCCTGGAATTGTGTATTATATTTTTCTACAAATAACTTTATCGTTTCATCTCCTGGGTATATCTTCATGCTTACTCTTATAAAATTCTCTAACTCTCTCTTTTCATTCAAAATTCTAGCAAACTTATCTTAAACAACTTCATATACTTGTTTTGTTTTTAATTAAGTAAAGCAATTATAAGTATTTTATCACTAGTGATATTTTCAAATTTTGCATATTAATTATAAGTATTACCTCTTTCTGTTTCCTAATATCTGCTTCTTCATTGTCATCATCTTCTTCGATGACCATGACATTACCAAACCCTTCCATGTCCATCTCCATCTCTTGCCTTTTCTCAATCAGTTTTGTGGTCCAATTTCTGATGGCTGGCCATTTTCGTGGCGCATCCATTTCATCAAACTTTGTGAAATGCAGGTAAATAAGTTGTTTTCAAGCAAACAAAACATTCATTAAAACCTTTACTTATTAAAAGAAAATGTAGATTAATCTTTTTAGTATCCCAAGTGATATTGTACATGGCATCTATTTAATAAAAAAAACAACTTATAATATCACTGGTGATAGCATACATCTTATCTGTCATTAACTTAAAATATCACTTGTGATACCCTACATCATATTTGTTTTAAAGCATATTTTTAAAGAAAACCTTTACTTACCGTGAATGCTGCGTATGGTCCGTAGTACCAATTCTCCAGCGTTGAGTCATCCCACCCATCCTTGCTTACTTTCATACAGTTCCAAATGTATGAGCACTAGTCTATTCTCAGTATTTCTTCTAGTGTCATCAGATATTGAAGGACGTGATACTTCAACATGGAACTGTTATAGCAAGTTCCCAGACAGTTTGCAAACAACATTAGGTAATTCATTTGGAATGTGAAGTCTGTTTCTTCTGTACTCTGAATCACCTTTGATAACGCTGTTGTTGTTATCCTTTTATTTTCTGGGAATTATTGCATATATTGTGTTACAAATTCGTCATCCCACGTCCTTTGTGGTCCAGAGCAAAGTGGTTTAGGACCCATTGGTATCCCAAAAACCTCCCTAATCTTTTTCGGAGTGATTTTTATTACACCCCCATTTGGCAACTTGATTTGCATCGTCTCCACATCCAAATGTGTCAATGAAGTAGGGTAGCTTTCCAGGGATTTTTGACAACGGAAAATCAATCAACGTTCCAAATCCCATTGTTGTAACCATTTTCCTTCTTTCCGGGCTCAGCGAGTGTGTTGCATCACAAAATGGTTGGATAGTCGTTTTAGCCCTTAACGACTTGAATGCAATTACATATTCTTCATCTTTGTTGGGTCTATTATAGATTTGATGATACAAAACAAGAAGAATGAAACATGAAGGACTAAAAGTGACAAGAAGAGAAACTACAAAAAGATAGAGGATTTAGAAGATTCTAGAAGATATGCTTAAAAGAATATTTAGTTTCCTAATTCTATTATGATTCCTCTTGTAAATCCTAGATATCTCTAGTATATAAAGAGACATAGATTCATTAGTTTTAGAGTACGTACAAGATGTAGACGTCTAAAGGTGTGTGTGTGTGGGAACCTAGGCGTAGGGATTTGGGAAAACGCCTAGGGTTTAGTTAGTTAGTGTTAGATCAAGTCTTTGATCTTTATTATAATTAGTTAGTTAGTTTATGATAATAAAAAAACCTTGTTCATAATAATATTGATTCTATGTTTGAATATTCCGCCTTTATTATTATGTGTTCCTAGATATAATATTAGACCTCGTCTAAGAGCTTACAACGATCTTCACATGTGGTATCAAAGCCTGGGGCTCGTGATATCTAGGATCTACAAGGTTTTCTTGAAGAAGAAGGAAGAAAAATTTCAAGTCAAAAAATTCGTAATACTTCGCAAAGACTTGTTTTCCGAAGGCATAACTTTTAATGAACCGTTGGATTGGGCTAAAATTGAACTGGAGCTTCTTGGTATATCTATCTTTAATCTCACTGAAGGGATTGTCAATCGAGCTCTCAATCAAAAGTTATAAGCGATCAAGTCTGCGCAAAAAAAAATCCGTAAGGTTACAACAACATTGTTTTGTAACGATCATAACTTTTAGTTAACCGTTGGATCGTAATGAAATTTTGGGTGGATGTTCTCTATATACCAATCTAACTTTCCACGAAGGGATCTTCCATCGAGCTTTTATGTGAAAGCTTGTTGAAAGTACTCACGTGTATTTTCAAAGTCTTGATGCGTTTGGAAAGCTTCTTTGCAACGTTATGTTCAATCTTGCTCTTGAATTTAAAGCACTGTTTCGTTTTCAAAGTCTTGTTTAAAAGTCTTATGATTTTAATGAAATCTTGCTCCTTCTCCAAAGTCTTGCTCAAAGTACTGATTCTTTCTCATATGGTTTTCGATTTAAGGGGAAGTCGAGCGTGATAATGGTTATGGATTTTTGGATGACACACACACAGAATGGTTATTTGGTTCACACACACAGGAAGAAATTTATGTTCTTAAAAGGATTCTAAAATGCTTGTATTTGATTCATTGAATAATTGATTATGAAGAGGATTATTTATCACTTATTTGAATGTGAAGTGGAATTACTTTGTTTGTGTTCTTATCATCTAGCTTGATGAATCTAGCAATGTGTGATTTTTCTTATGATGCTCTATGCACACATTGGCTATCACTTAAAGGAGTTACATTGTAGTGCTCAGTGTCTCATACTAGTTGAGGATTCTTGTCAAGGGATTGCGGTCTACTTATATTTGGTGATACGTATAAGTATGGAGTTCCGTGGATAGTACAAGATTTAAGACACAAGTTTGGGTTATTTTACTTCTTCATCAAATTCGTTATACTCGGTTTTCTTCACAAGTAATCATTACATAAAGCCTACAAATTTTGAAGAATCATTGATATACATGCATCACTCAAGGGGAAGTGTTTGATTTTTACTATTGTTGATCATTATTACTATTGCTATTTGAAGTTTTCTACTGTTTTGGATCCATTTTTCTTATGGTGCGTAATGGTGGGCGATTTTAAACATTGGAAGTCTTAGATTGGAAGTATGATATTGGTTCGTGGTGGTCAAGATCATTATTTGCATCGTTCCCTATTTAGATAATAACAAAAGGGAAGAGATGTTTGAGTGACATGTTCAAGTCAAGGGAAGATTGTTTCATTCATGGTGAGATTTAATTATCTCAACTTCGCTACTCGTCTAGGGAAGTTCGTACAAGAATCGTGTTTGTTTTGTCATCATCAAATAGGGAAGATTGTTGGGTCTATTATAGATTTGATGATACAAAACAAGAAGAATAAAACATGAAGGACTAAAAGTGACAAGAAGGAAACTACAAAAGATAGAGGATTTAGAAGATTCTAGAAGATATGCGTAAAAGAATATTTAGTTTCCTAATTCTATTATGATTCCTCTTGTAAATCCTAGATGTCTCTAGTATATAAAGAGACATAGAGTCATTAGTTTTAGAGTACGTACAAGATGTAGATGTCTAAAGGTGTGTGTGTGTGGGAACCTAGGCGTAGGGATTTGGGAAAACGCTAGGGTTTAGTTAGTTAGTGTTAGATCAAGTCTTTGATCTTTATTATAATTAGTTAGTTAGTTTATGATAATAAAAAAAACCTTGTTCATAATAATATTGATTCTATGTTTGAATATTCCGCCTTTATTATTATGTGTTCCTAGATATAATATTAGACCTCGTCTAAGAGCTTACAACGATCTTCACAATCTTCCTCAGCTTCCACCTCCATTTTTTCCTTGCCCTTCTTCGTATCTTCTTTCTTCTTCTTCTTCTTCGCTTCTTCCTTTCTTCTTCTTTCTTCTTCTTCGTTCTTCCTTTTTTTTTGATTTATTGCCTTTTCAACCTTCTTTGTTTCTTCCTTCTTTTTCTTTCTTGCATCCTCAGCTTTTTCTTCATTTTCCCCTATCTTTCTTTTTCCTTTTTCTACCTTCTTTTGTTTTTCGGTTTGTTTCTTTTTTGTTGCTGATCTTGTTACTGCAACCGGTGAATCTGTTGCTTGTTGTTTTCGTTTCTTTGGTTCCTTGGGTTTCACCTTTGGGTTTGCTTCTTTGGGTATCACAGTTCCTCTAGAATTTGTTTCTTTCTGTGTTGCTTGGGGTGTTGCTTCGGTTGTTGTTTCGGGTGTTGGTACAGATGGTGTGTCTTCCGTGGTTATTGCTTGGGTTATTGGTGGTGTTGGTGTGGTTTCGATGGTTGCTAGAGTTGTTATTGGTGTGCTTTCTGGTGATGTTATTTCAGGCGATGCTTGATTTACTGGTGTAACAAGCCTTGATCGTACAATGGTTGTTATCTGTTTTGTGGGTGTCTTTTCTAGATAGGTACTTGTTGGATCGATGTACTCTAACCAAACTAACTTAAATAGCTTGTTAAGGGTTTAATAACCTCGGATAAATCCTAAGTTATTAACAATGAAAACACTGAGTAATCTCTATTAAGTACGCGGAATTTACTTAACAAAGATAAGAAGATTTAACTTTATTAATAACTCTAAAACTGCTTATTATGCGATTCTTTAACAACTCTAAAACTCTAAATAATGATCGTACTTTAGGATTCTAAAAACATATATCTCTAATGCCAATCTAGGGGTCCTTTTATAGGCTTAAGGATAACCCTAATCGGTTTACAATTCTTATCCTTGTCGTCAAGTAAACAATACTTAGAAAGTTCTAGATAAACATTACTTTCCATCTATTAATCAATTACAACCGACTTTAAGCTTTGCAAGACTTTGATGAATAAGCGATTTTGACTTTTACTTAGCGATTGCTTTGACTTCTTTAGCACTTTGTCTTTCTGCGATGCTTTATTAATCTTGACACTTTAACTCTTGACACTTTGACTTTACGTATCCCAACAATCCTCCCCAACTTGAATTCTACTAGTTTGATTTCAAGTTCCTTTGTATATTAGCTTTAACATCTTTGTCTTCAAAAGGAATTGTGACTTTATCTTCAAATTTTATCTTTGTAGATTACGTGCTTATATCTTCATCAAAGTATTCTTGAAAAAATATTCTTTCTGACATCATTCAACAATTTCTTTCTTTTCAAGCAACATTCAAAGAAGTTCCATCTTTTCAAAGAACATAAGACAATTTGTACATTAATTCAGTTTAAGTTTCAGTCTATTCTCATTACTTCCAGGTGTGTAAACTCCTGTGAAAGGTGAATCATTGAAAATTTAATGGATTTGATGTCTCTTTACCAAAGCCATTAACTCTGGAGTAGCCAAATGTTTTGATGTGTAAGATCATGGTACATTGATAACCATATGATTTTTAGAAAGTCATCAACTATCAACAGATTTGATTTGTCTTTACCAAAAGCTGTACCCTTTTGGACTAGTTAGTTCTTTCATCATGGTGAACTAATTACCATATAATGGTTTTTCCACAGCCTTTACCACAAGCCATTTTCTTGTGGGCTAGCCAACTCTTCTCATTACTGATATGGTGAGTTGATTACCATACAACTTATTAGCAAGTTGTCAACTATAAAGCAATTTGAGATATCTTTACGAGCCGTTTGCTCATGGATTAGCCAATCCTTTTGTAACCATGGTGGATTGATAACCTATTGTTGTTATCATCTCAAAAACCATTTATTTCTTTTAACCTTTGTTTCAAAATATTTAATACTTAACAAAAGTTTTCTTTTCAAAATCAATAACTGGTATAAAGCTGCAAGCGGTACTTTGATGAAAGTACTATTTGATCAGCAGTACTTTGAATAAAGTACTGATATATCAAAATTTTAATCAATTTAATATTCATACCAGTTATTCATCATCATCAGCCATAGTAGTCCATCTGATAAATAATTTGATGACCAAAAGTGCAGTTTCATTATCTTCTTCAACTTCCATTCCATGCTCTAGCATCCTCCTCATGAGATCTGATGTAAGAGGATATCTTCTATCTGCTAACATGTGAATCATAGTCCCATCTTCTAACTCTAAAACATGCACTCCAGATTCTTCAAAGAATCTCCAGCAAGTAATCTCCCAATCTTCTTGGTTTTTCCAAATCTCAGCAGTACTTGTTTCTTCAGTTTCCCAAACAGTTGTGAGATCTCCAAGCAAGATTAAACCAAATCCTTCTGATGGATTGTGCTCAAAATATTCTCGTACCACATGATATAAATGAAATAAATCCACTCTATCTATTATATGCAATAAATCCCATAGCATATTGAACACCCTGAAGCTTTCATCTTCTCTGTGAAACATCAGATAACTTCCATCCTTTGACTCTACAACTTCAAAAGTAGTTATTGGAGATTTGTTCATCTTCATTTCAAAGATCATCTTTAGAATACTCAAAATCTACAATCCTTAAGTAATTCCTCGGTTCATCATTTGTTTCATATCTTAATTCAACTTTCTTTGATTCTTTGTTGATCTTCAACTTGATAGTTCTTTTTCTTTTAAGGTTCTTTTTCTTTCTTCTTCTTTATGAGCATCATCATCTTTATAATCTTTGATATTATCAACTTGTTTATGATAATCTTCTCTAACAGCTTCATATAACTCTTTCATCTCAACATACTTTAACTTATTCAATCCAATATATCCTTGCTTCTTTAAATACGCCATCATTGCATTCCTTTCCTTAGCAAGATTTGGTCTTCTTGGTAGAGCAGAAATAGGAATAGGTGACTGTAATTTTCAAGAGCTTCATCATTCAATTCCTCTTGCAATTTCTTAGCTGCTTCTCTATTCTTAGCTTCTTCAATTTCCTTAGCTTCTCTATCCTTAGCCTCTTCAATATCAATTTCAGCATTCAATTCAGCTTGAAATTTTCTAGCTGCTTCCTCATTCATAGCAACTTGAGCAGCCCTTATCTGTGCTAAAGTAGGTTTCTTTTTCTTCTTTGTTTCTACCAATTTACCTTTTCCTTTATCTTTTGGATCTATAGTAGGTTGAGAAGTTCTTGGTTGTTCTTCTGTAATTCCTGGAATGCTAACACCCCTTGGCTTTGATAAATCATGCAAGATCTCAACAATGGTTTCATCATCACTTGCAGTATGTATAGGTTTGGGTGTATCAGCTTCCTCTTCTTGAATGACAGTTGAAGGACCAGCTTCCTCTTCTGGAATGACAGTTGAAGGACCAGCTTCCTCTTCAAAATCTAACAACCTTGGTGTAATTAACTCTTGCTTGTAGGTTCCTTGAAAAGCAGTACTTTGATCAGCAGTACCTTGATCATCAGTACTTTTAACTCTAGTGCTGTCTTCTTCAGTACTTTCAATATTAACACCGCTCTTGATGACTTGAGGTTGAACATTAGTACCTTGAGGTTCTGCTGATCCCATTGAGCAAATGATCTAATATAAAACCGACTTTAAACAAGAACTTATTAAGTATCACGCGAAATTTAATACTTAATCTTAAGAAGAAGAACAATGAACATTCAACACCTCAATATTATTATTAATCTGAATACTCTAATTAGTATTAGGGTTTTACAACCTTGAAGTGTATCGACCTTAGATATAAAACATCGTATATCTAATCTAACCTAGGACCTCCTTTTATAGACTAAGGAGTCCTAAACATAATCTAATCGTAACCTACAAGATAAATATCTTTTCCATATTTATCTAATACAAAATACTAAACCGACTATACAAGACTAGCGGTGGTTACATATCAATATCCGTGGTTACACAATACTACTAGCCGCGGTTTGTCTTCATCCGTGGTTCCATTCTTACGTCCGTGGTTATATCAACTCGTCCGTAGTTCCAAGATTTTAGAATAATTCTTGATTCAAGGAACCAAAACCCAACAATCCTCCCTAAACTTGATACATTCAAACGAATTCTCAAGTTTCCTTTAAGCTCAAAACATCTGAATTGGAGGATGTAGCCAAACACTTACTAGATTTAAGAATGTTCTCATACTTCAGCAACAAATTGTAAGCTTGACCATCATAAGGTAACAACATCTTGATAATACCAGGCTTCATCATCTGAGCAATAACTCCTGGATACTTATTCAGTTGAGGATAATCACCTTCTACAAGCATATGAATAACTTCTCTAGAAACAGTTAAAACATGAACTCCACAAGTTTTGATATAAAAACCATCTTGTAACATGACCATTGTAGAGTCCTTTCCATTCAGGTTCATCATGAGTAGGTTCAAATAAAATCTTCAAATGATGATAAACCAGCCTCTCATGATAATCATTTGGATGTTCTTCACCAAACTTATTCTTATAAAGTATCCAAAGATTCATCAAATCATCTCTATCAAAATACTGAAGCATCTGTGAAAATTTATTATACTCATAAACTTCATTGTTGAGTCTTTGAATTTTCCAACATCCTTCACTTCCATTAAGCTCAAACTCATAAGAAATAATTTGATTACCATCTTCAACTAATTTCAATCTTTTAGAATCAGATGTCTCCTGAACCTCAGATTTTCTCTTTTGTGTACTTTGAATCCACTCTTTTTATTTTTCAAAATTCATTGGACAGAAATCATCATTATTAATCTTCATACATCTCAGATAAATCTCATGAATTCTTTCAAATGAACACTTACTAAGATTATCAAGAATATGTATGCTTGAATTCTTAATAATCTTCATCAATACATTCCTCATCTGTGCAATGGTAGGAGGTTTCTTTCTTATAACTTGTTTCCTTTCTTTACTGATCCTCCTTGCCCATTCACCCAAAAGTCTAGCTCTTTCCTCATCATCCAACAATACCCATTCTTGTGCAGTATACTCATCATTTATTTGTTGAGAAGCTTGAAGGTAGTTTTGTGATTCATACCATGTAGCTAACCATTTCTGACTAGCTTCCTCTTCTTCTTGCTTCCTTTTCTCTAAAGCTGCTTGTTCTTTAGCTAACATCTTTCTTACATACTCTTCATCATAAGCAACCTGTTCTGCTTTACTTTTAAACTTCAATTCTGGTTCTGCAACTCCTTTACCTTTTCCAACAATTGATTGAGTCACCTTTTTTCTTAAAGGTTCACCAATAACTAAACTTTTACTTTTGGGTTTGGTTGCAGTAGATTTAATAGATGAAATAGGTGCAATGATGGATGTGGAACTAGCTGAGGTTTTACTTAGATTAACCAATGTACTTGCAGCTTCTTTTTCAACTTCTTTAGATTTAGGTGGTGATACAGAGATGGTTGTAACAATGGTGGAAGTAGTTAGAACAGCAGTGGGTACAATAGCCATTTCTGAAACTGCAGTAGTGGTTATGGGAAAACTATCCATGGTTGCAGACACACTAGCAGTGGTTGTAGACACACTATCCATGGTTGCAGACACACTAGCAGTGGTTGTAGATACACTATCCATGGTTGCGCACACACTAGCGGTGGTTGTAGACATACTAGCGATGGTTGTGTTACGCATCACTTCATCTTCTACCACGTCTTCAAATTTTCAAAAACGACCTCATTCCCGGCTTTATCAAATGCCAAAATTCTTGATCTCCACAATCAACATCTTCTTCCATAGGTACATCTACGACCTCCCACAATTCATGCCATCACTCCTCCCTGTTTGGATACATTCTCCACATTCGGTGAAGAGAGTCCACCTTCTTTCTTTCTCCTTAGTTGCCTTAAAGCAAGAACCCTGAGCCTTCTCATCTTTTCCAAAACCAATATCTTGTGCTTGATCTTTTAATATCTTTCCCGAAATACAACAAACACAAGAAGGCCGGATCTGTATCCTCCGCTTGGTACATTTGGCCGTCAATTCATTAAATCATTCAAGAATATCCTCCCACTTCGACTGTGTGAACTGGTCCGAGAGGTGGTTCATTGGAAAAGTCATCATGTAGTAACTCGGGATCCGTCAATTCGGTTTCATGTTCCAATCTATCCTCATCACTTGAGTGTGTTAAGCGCTCAGAGAGGTGAATCCTTGGATAAAGTAAACATAGCACCGGACCTTGCACGATCATCTATGCACCCTTTAGTAGCCGGTTGGCTAGGGATTCCTCCACTGTGTTAAGTTCAAGGAACTCTCTACATTAGGAGTTGCCAAAGGTTGGGTCTTAATTATGTTTCCTCTATCACGATAGCATCTAAGCATGAATCGATGGTGAAGCCCTTCCAATCATGTCACCTCCACTCCATGTGACGACCTCATGAACAACACCACTAACACCACTGAGGTAGCTTGGTGCCCTTCGTCTCCTAGTCCATACAATTGGTTTAACAATGGTTTAGGTTTGACTAAGTAGGTTGAGGTGCACTAACGGTGGTTGCAAGTGTACTACCGGTGGTTTGAGGTGCACTAGCGATGGGTTCGATTATACTATCATTGGGTTCGGTGACTATAGATTGAGATTCAAGACCTTCATCAAACTCGGGATCGTGAGCAAAGCAAGCATATCTCGGAAATAAAGGAACATCCTAATTTGTAAATTTTGTGGTGATTCCTCATATGTGCAAAGACCTTAGGAAGCATATAATGCACTTCATACTCCTAGAATGCTCAATAGATTCGGCTATTTGACTTTCCACAATTAGTTGAACACACCTAGGATATAAATAGTATTTAACCTTCTTCCTAATGTTACGTACTAACCCTCATAAATCATCCTACACCAATTAAACTTCCTTCCATCGGACAAACAAATAATAGCGGTAGCAATCTTTGAAGGAAAGTCATTAAACCCGTTGTCTTATTACTCATACACATCAACAAGGTGTGAATCAAAAACTTCCATTGTCTTGAAAACAAATTCTTAAAAAATTGTACCTTAGCACCCCAGTGTGTATAGCCTAATCTTTCTAAACCAGCAACAATCTTAGCATCTGAAAGATGATCAATACTATCAGCATCATCAAATTTTAAAACCTCTCTAATGATCTCATCGGTAATTGAAATAGCATTCCCATCCACAACAGTGCTAAACACTTCTATTCCTTCAACCTCTTCAAGCTTAGCATTCCTCCAGAACTGATGTATGTAGGCTTTAAGGATGGTTGGAGTAACGGTTAAGGCATAGTGAATAGAACTGTGAAGAAGGAAATCAATCATTTGATGATAACCTTCAGATCTAGCATTCTTGACAAGATTAGCAACAAGGTTATGTGTGGTGGAGTACTGGGTCGCCATGGTGTGTGATGTGGGTTTATTGAATTGCAAAGGAAAGTGATTAGGGTTAATGTAGAACGCCAATTTGAAGTGATTTGAAGACCAATTGAATGATCCATCCGTGATTTTGGGGAGATAAATATACTTTTGCCAAAGTTACCAAACAGCCCCTGTAGTATCCAAAAATAAGCAGCATTCTATCAGAGGTTTTAGAACTGTTGTCCGCGGTTTGAAACACACTATCAGTGGATACAATGTGTCACTCCAATCAGTTGACCAAGAGATATGGCAAGCAAATCTGTGTCAAACAAAAGATATCTCACAAAAATATGAAGGATTCTCACAATCTTTTTTTTTTTTTTTTTAACAAACACTAGCAGCTAAATACATCATAAGCTCCAATGTACATAAATCCTTCATACCTGCAAGACACAAACAAGAACCAAACACAGAGAAGAGAGTTATCAGTGGTTAGAAAAAGATAGAAGTGGTTCCAAAGACCTATCAGTGGTTAGCCAAAATGCAGAGAACTAAGTCCATATGGCAACTTCCAATATTAAGACATAGTCAAAGTCAAACCACCTTATTAACTTCTCAACCACATTTAACATGCCCTCATTAACTTACATAAGCCCTATCTCGCTTATAAAAGAAACCCAAATCTCGGTTACCACACATCAATTAAAACCAAAACCCTAATTCCACAAAATCCACAATCAATATTCACCATGTGGAATCCCGGTTGGAATAAACCGAAGTCATCGATCTATCAACCTCTTCATCCTCATCATCATCATCATCAAGTGAGGATTCTAATCCATGGCGGCTTCACCTTCCTCCTCAAGAACTAAGACCTAAGAAATCCCCATTTCTCCCTTCTTCTGAAGATGACAGTGTAGTGAATCCAAGTGAGTCTTCTGATGACTCTGATGACTCCACTAAGGAGATAAGTTCACACCCCCAACCTTCACCACCTCAACCTAAATAGGTGGTGTTCGCTATTCCTGTGCCATGGTTTGGTGCTTCATCTCATATCGTAAAGGGGAAGGGTAAAAGGAAGATGGATTGATTGCTTTTGGTGAAACCGATAGATGAAGCACAAAGGACAATGTCATATCACACATTTATCTCTGTATTCATCTTCATCATCTTCGTTTTCATCAATCCATCCTTCCCATTTTGATCCTTAGCTCGTCGTCTTGGTCATGCATATCATGGTCATGCATATCCAGCGTTGAAATAGAAGATATGAGCTAGGATAGGTTTAGGAACTCTTGTAAAGAACTGGTATTGTAGTAGCATATGAAGTTAATTGTGGTATGGTATAAGCGCTTCTTGAATGAATGAACAATTTAACTTGATTACTTCTTTTGCTTATGTAATTAACTTTCTTTTATCGCAAAATGGTTAGTGGAAACACGAGCAACAACCGATGGTTTGAACAAAACTATCAGTGGTTAGAAACAAAAATAGCAATACTAAGATCACATAATAACAGTCCAAGTCTTATACATGATTTTACAAAACAAGTTGAGATTTAGAGATTAATCATTCCGATACTAACAACAAGGTACTGAAACCTCCCCACATCAAAAGCTTTAGTGAGAAGATCAGCAACATTGAAATCAGTATGGATTTTTACCATTTGAATCAGTCTTTTCTCATTACAATCTCTAATAAAATGATGCCTTATCTCAATATGTTTAGTTCTAGAATGTAAAAGCAGGATTTTTAATGATGCAAATTGTCTTGTTATTATCAATGTAAATCTTAGTATGCATAAAATTGTACCCAAAATCCAATGATTGATTACGAATCTAAAGAACTTGACCACGACAACTAGCGACCACATATTCAACTTGGTTGTAGAATTTGCCACAATAGTTTGCTTTTACCTGCCATGAAATAAGTACGCTTCCCAAAATTGACATCCTCCGGTTGTAGACTTCCTATCTAAACTAGCACCAAAGATAGTCACTATCTCGTGTAGGACACCAAATCAAAGGAGAATCCTTAGAGTACCAAAGGCCTAGTTTAGGATGACCTTTAAGGTATCTAAATATTCTCGTAATAAAGATTCATGTGTGATGTATTGGGTGTGACTTGAAATCTTGCACACACATCACGAGAACATAATATCGCCTAGATGCGATGAGATACATCAAAGATCCAATCATGGACTGTACAACTTCGATCAACTTTGGGACTTCCATCATCCGGTAGCGATGGTTTTGAGTCTCCATAGGTGTACTAGCACTCTTCACATCCACGAAACCCAATTTTTTCAAAACATCTGCTACATACTTGTATTGACTAATAAAGATACCATCGGTCCTTTGTTAAACTGCGACCCCAAAGAAAGTGAGTTCTCCCATAGAACTCATCTGAAACTTATCATGCATAAGCTTCTCAAAATCTTTGCATAGCTCCTTATTGGTTGAGCCAAAGATGATGTCATCTACATAAACTGAACCGGTAAAATATCATCCTTGTGCTTCCTAATGAACAAAGTCTTATCAATCAACCCTCTTTTGAAGTCATTGTCCATTAAATAAGTGAGCGAGCATTCATACCATGCCCTTGGAGCTTGATGCAACCCATACATAGCCTTTCTCACCACGTAAACCTTGTCGGGATGATCGGGATCTTCAAAACCGGAGGTGGACAAACATAAACCTCCTTATCAATTGTGCCATACAAAATGCACTTTTAACATCCATCGATACACAACAAAATTTTTGAATAAAGCATAAGCTAAAAACAATCTAATAGCCTCAATTCTTGCAACTGGAGCAAACACTTCATCATAATCCAAGCCTTCAGTTTGGGTGTATCCTTGAGCAACCAACCTTGACTTGTTCCTCATAACAATACCTCTTTCATCTCTTTTGTTTCTGAACACCCATTTTGTCCCAATTGCCCTCTTACCATTTGGAAGATCAACCAATGTCCAAACCTCTTGAAGTTTGAACTGAAGAAGCTCCTCTTGCATTGATTCTACCCAACCTTCTTCAGATAATGCTTCTTCAACTCTCTTGGGCTCCTTTTGAGACATAAAACATGCAAACAAGCAATTTTGCAGATCTTTATGACTATTTCTTTTGCGAAGTGATCTTGCAAAGAAACCTTGTTCGAGAAAGGTTTTGTATTCGAACCTTGCTTCTTGTTTGAGCAGGGTGTTCAAATTTCCAAGTATTTGTTCCTTAGGATGAATCTTATGAATCCTTGTTGAGGTAATGTGGACTTTCATGAATGACATGTTCCAAATTAGTAAAATCGGCATTGAAGAAATCATCCATGTCTTCATCATCGGTAGGAGTATCAATTTCAATCAAAGCGGGCATATTAGGATCATGTGGATACTCCTCTTCACCAAATAATGGCTTTGCGGTTGGTCCAAAGAAAGTACTATCATCGGTGCCTACAACCGTGGTTTCACTTGTCTTGGCGGTGGTAGAAGTTGGCTTAGCGATGCTTTCATTATATCTATCCATGCTTTCATTTGACTTAGCGATTGCTTTGAAATGCCTTTTCTTCTTTTCAATTTCTTCTACCGACACTTGAGTTATCTTTCAACCACTCATCCTTATCTTGATGATGATTAACATTGCCTCGATATTCAATATATCATCATCGGTGGGACCTTGCTTATCAATGATGGGTGAGGCAGAACTAGCTTTCCAATTTTCAAACAAATAGAACTCCTGTGGAGAATCGGCTTCCTTAGAAATTGTACGCATCGAATCCTTTTGTGTACTTGCATTTTCATTAGTGGAAGTTCCGCAATGATAGGCTCATAATTCATAGATTTGGTTAGCATATCAATGTTAAGCGACCGATCTGGTCCTTTGGTCTCAACACTAGGAGTCTTTTCACTAAATTGAACATGTAGGTTCTCTTCAACAATTCTAGTCCTCTATTGTATACTCTAAAGGCTTTACTATTAGAAGAATAGCCTAAAAGTATCCATCATCGACTTTTCTTGAAACTTGCCTAGGTAGTCTATGGTATTCAAGATAGTAACAGGACACCCAAAGGTTTTAGGAATGCAATCATTGGCTTCCTATCATGCAACAAACTCATAGGGGTCTTGTAATGAGGCTTCACTACCTTACTTCTATTACGCACATAACATGCGGTGCCTCGACTTCATTTCAAAAGGTAGTTGGTAACTTAGACTCGACAACATTGTCCTAGCTTCCTCAATTAGTGTCCTATTTTCCTTTCACTACACTATTACATTGTGGTGTTCTAGCAACACTAAACTGTCTTTCTATACCCTTAACTACACAAAGCGATTCATCACATCATTCTTAAACTCGGTTCCATTATCACATCTGGTTATCTTTACCTTATGATTTACTAGATTTTCTATCTTAGTAATGAAACTCTTGAGGATCTCACTAGTCTCACTCTTAGCAGCCAAAAAGTATACCCAAGAAAATCTACTATAATCATCAATGATAACTAGGCAATACTGCTTATGGTTCAAACTTTTAACAAAGGTAGGTCCAAATAAGTCCATATGAAGCATAAACAGTGGTTGTTTAATGGTATTGACAGTTTTGGTCTTACAAGAAGCTCTAGGTTGTTTTCCTTTTTGACAAGCCACACACAGTTCCTTACACTCAAACACCTTAGAAGGTAACCCTCTCACTAAGTTTCCTTTTACCAGTTTATTGATTGTTTTGTAATTGAGGTGACCTAACCTTCTATGCCATAACTTAGACTCATCCACAGATGCTTTAGCAAACAAACAGGTTAAGGACCTATTAGGAATTACATCTTTAAGATCAAAACAATATATATTTTCTTTCCTAGGTACCCTTAGCTGTATGTACTTCTCATCAGGCATCTTAAATTCAGGTGACAACACCACACACTCAGTTTCAACAAAAAGTACCCAGTTTTTCTTATCACACATTTGAGAAACACTGAATAAATTATACTTAAGTCCTTGTACGAGATAGACCTTTTCAAAGTCTAAATTCCCGATTCGATTGTGCCTCGCCAAGTATCTTTCCTCCCTTTGGATCATTACCAAATGCCATATCCTCCATCAAAAGCTTCAAAATCCTCCAGGTTGCTCCCATCCCAAGTCATGTGGCGGAGCAACCACTATCAAAAACTCCTTTGTCTTTTAGCTCATCTTGTAGATTGCCATGCACATGAAATTAAACAAATTAGTTCCTTTTGTGGACCCAAGCCAATCTTGACTTGGAGTGCATACTCATCAACATAATCAAATTTGTTTAAGTCCATTGATGCAGATTGACATGATGTAAAAGCTTGGTCTTAGGTTTCCATTGCCAACTACAGAGGCCTTCACGACTTAAAATGGTTTCCAACCATTGTGTCGATTATCACCTTTGGAATTTTTAAAACTTCTTTTGTATCATTGGTGATATTTTGCTTAGCGATGTTTATAGTTTGCTTAGCGATGTTTACATTTTGCTTAGCAATGGTTGGAACCCATTTGGGTGTAGCGATGACAATTGATTTTTATTTCCATTCCTCATTAACACCGCTCTAGGAATCATGTTTACATTAGGATGAGGGTTTGTTTTCTTTGAAAAGTTTTGGTGATTTACCCTCCTCCAATGATTCCAAACTTGTGGTGCTTTTTATAACAGTTTCTCGTAAGTGCTCAAAACTACCACATGAAAAACAAGCCTTTTTAACACATTGAAACTCATCTCCTAACCTATTTGAAATTAGTCCATTGAAGTTTCTCTGGTTTCCCTAGGTATATATCTTTTCATCTGTTCCCTAGGTACTTCCTTGTACTCTACTACTTTCTTAACAATTTGAGCTCCAAATCTAGGCACAAGCTTGGCTTGCTTAGTATCAACTTCCTTAAGAGGTTCTATCTTCTCAGGCTGTGTTGATACAGATCTATCTTCCTCGAATCGATTCCCAATCTTCAATGATGGGAGCATCAGATGACTTATCGAAACCTATCTTAGGTGATTCATTACTAGTTTCACCTACAGGTTTATTGAAACTGAATTCACTGCTAAATGACAGTTCTTTAGAAGGTGGTGCATGTTTCATAAGAGATGGTGGGGGCATATTATTGTAACCAAGACCAGTACCATCCTGGAACAATTTTTGACCTATTGGCTTATTTACTAGATCAGAAGCATATTGTGTTTTAGCAACCCTAACAACATGTTTTTCTTTTTCTTTTAGGGCTTCTTCCTTTACACTTTCTGCCTTTTCTAGTTTCTCTTTAAGCATCTTAATCTCTCTATCCTTAAGATCAATTTCACCACCAAGTATATTAATTTTATCAACATACTCAAACTCACATTTAATACAGTAATTTAGCTTTTCTTCAACACTTTCTAGACCAACTCTATAACCTAAGTTATCTAGAGACAGTCTTTCTACTTCTTTCCTTAAACTCTCAGTGATAGCTTTTTGAGATTCTAGGTTATCTTGACATGATTTAAAAGAACAAGTAGAAGTTTTAGAATCATTTGATACCTCAGAATCTGAACCAGAAGATGAAGCATAGGCCATAAGAGCAAAGTTATGCTCTTTTGAAGCTTCACTAGCAAGAAAAGCTGCATTGGGTCCTTCTTCAATTTCATCACTCCAATCATAATCACCAAGACCATCTTGAGCCACCAATGCTGAAGAAGGAGCAGACTCTTCAGTGGTCTTCTTGATGCCTTCAATCCTCTTAGGTGCTCGACATTCCCTTGCAAAGTGACCCTTCTTCTTGCAGTTAAAGCACTCCATCTTGCTTTTGTCGATCCAAGCTCTTCTTTTACCATCATACTTGACTGTCTTCTAGTCCTTCTCGAAACTTCCTTGATTGAAGAGTCAACATTGCCATTTGCCATTGAAGACTAATCTCCTCAAGATCATCGGGATCAATTTGATCTAGATCTTGATTCAAAGCAATAACAACTTGGTAGTTAAATCGACGAAAAGCACAAATTGCACCATCAACGACATTATCACTAACGATGGTATTGTTTGCAATAACCGTGGTTATACCATAGGCAACGATGGATACATCTTGTGAATTCTTGTGATTAGTGGAAACAAAAGCAATGTTTTGGCTAGATGAAGATGTACCGGCAATGTTGTTCTCGGACTCATATACCTTCAGTTGTTGTAGAGATTGTCCGAGTCATCTTTTCAAAGTCATCCTTGTTCCTCCACACAACAAGATGCATAGCCCGGTCGGTGATAAACTTCGATGAACTTTAGATTAATATCTTCTTGAGCAACTTTGTAGTCCACCGACTTCAATTGGTGATAAGCTTTTGAAGTCATTATAGGTGCCATCTAGTTTTCTCCACTTAGAGCGGTGAAGTTTTCAAGGCGATGCTTGAGCATATTTTTCCTTGATTTCTTGGTAGCTTCATTACCGTGAAACCTTGTTTCTATAGCATCCATAAGCTCCTTAGCGACTCATATTGTTCAAAGTCCAAAGCATATTCATTAGGTATTCCCATAGAGAATACTATGAGCTTTAATCTCCATCTTTCTCTTAGCCTTGTCGATCTCACTAACAATGGAGATTTCTTTGCCATCTTCACCCTTCTTAGGAAGAGTATCACCTTTTTCCACAACATCCCGAGCATAATCAATCATACGAATATATTGCCTTATTCGCATTCTCTAGATTTGGTACTCACCATGCTTGAGCATGGGAACCTTTGAAGCGATAACCATGTGTGTTTTGTCGGACATCTTATCTTACTTAAGCAGAATGTAACAAAGCTTCTTCTTGTAGTAGATTTCTATATCACAAGCTCGATACCACTTGTTGATCCCAGTTGAACAAATGATCTAATATAAAACCGACTTTAAACAAGAACTTATTAAGTATCACGCGAAATTTAATACTTAATCTTAAGAAGAAGAACAATGAACATTCAACACCTCAATATTATTATTAATATGAATACTCTAATCGATATTAGGGTTTTACAACCTTGAAGTGTATCGACCTTAGATATAAAACATACGATATCTAATCTAACCTAGGACCTCCTTTTATAGACTAAGGAGTCCTAAACATAATACAATCGTAACCTATAAGATAAATATCTTTCCATATTTATCTAATACAAAATACTAAACCGACTATACAAGACGAGCAGTGGTTACATATCAATATCCGTGGTTACACAATACTACTAGCCGCGGTTTGTCTTCATCCGTGGTTCCATTCTTCTGTCCGTGGTTATATCAACTCTATCCGTAGTTCCAGTACTTAGAATAATTCTTGATTCAAGGAACCAAAAACCCAACAGGTTCAGCTTCAGCTTCTTCATTCAAATTCTTATCTGCCAATTTCCTCCCCAATTGGAATGAATATAATTGTTGTTGAACCTTTCTGCCTTTGGTTTTCTTCTTAAATTTCCTAATTGGCCTGCCTTGCTTTCTTTGAGACTTGACCCATAGACGATGATGTTGAACCAATGGCCAGACAAAGTTCTTGAGTCTTCGAAACTTAAGCTTCAACTTATTAATCTGTGTAGCTTGAGCCTCAGTTGTTTTCTTCAACCTGACTAACTCCCTTGTCAGAACATAATTATCCAACACCAAACCTTGAGGTATAGTAGTTGGATCTTTTTCAGAAGATGATGAGAGAATATGTACATCTTGTTACGGTGATGCCATAGGAGGAGTAGTATGGTGAGATGAGGTGGAAAAAAATTCAGTACCTTCATTAACATCAGAACCTTGGGAAGCAGTACCTTGTGTTGAAGTTTCTTGAGAGGCAGCACTTGGAGAAGCAGTACCTTCAGAGGCAGTACCTTGAGTAGCAGTTCCTTCAGAAGCAGTACATTCTCTATCTTCACTAGCTTCAGCCTCATCTCTAATAGCTTGAACAATCTCCATCATTGAAGTAGTCAATGGAGTGTTCCTTCCAGTGAATAAGTCACTCTTCCTAGCCATAAAAGTGAAAATCTTGGCTGGTTGCACCACAACAGGTAGTAGACTAGTAGGCTTTGGTACATCAGCAAGTTGTTTGTTCAGAAATACTTGAATAAACCTTGGATACATCAAACATCTTGAACCATGAGAGATATGTGAGAGCATTCCATCTAGGATGAGCCTTGAAAAGTTGAAAATGCGATTTGTAGCCAATCCCACTATAGCAGATGCTATGTTAGATCCAAATTGCTCCAATGATGTACTTTTAGCACTAATACAATGAAGCAATACATGAACTAAATACTTTCAGTGAGGATAAAATAAGGGTTTCTTGAATGTTTGTTCGGTTAAGGACCCTTCATATCCAATGTCCCTAAATGTATCCCAAATCAGTTTCTTATCAAAATGACCAACCCCTTGTTCATCATCAAACAATAAATCTTCACGAATTGAGGCTTCAGTAACCTTCACGGTTCTCCTAGAAACTTTAGATTGAATATACGAATCATCATTCTCCATATGAACCCTAGCAGTTGCCCAAAATTGTTGAATCCAGGGCTCAATGATATCTGGTTCCACTAAAAGCGCCTAACTAATCGGTGACCCAGTGAGAAAATCAATGATATCATGAAAGATCACATTAGCTTTAGTCTTATCTAAATTCGCCACCATGTTGTGTTTTGAAGCGTATTCGATTTGCCATTGATGATATGTTTACAGAAAGTGATATGATGAATAATATGGGTGTTAGAGAGAAATATGGAAAAGATTATAAGGTATCAATATGATAGGAAATTCAAGAGTAGTTATTTATAGGTGAGATTTTAAAAATCACGACCATTAATAACAAAGTTACCGTTAGTAGTAGTTACCCTCAATATTACCGTTGGAGCGATTGCTACGATCGACAATCGGTTCTTTCCACGTGTGCGGTACTTTCAGCGGTACTTTCCAAGCAATACTTTCATAAAACCAAAAGCGATACTTTTCCATTCTCCTCTTTACAATAGCAAATCTGACAAATAAACATGAATATCCTCCCTCAAACAATGCATAGGACTATACTTACGAAATAGTCCTCCCTTAAATGTAGCTCGATAATTAATCATGCCAATACTCACAACCAAGTGATTAAATCTTGAAACATCAAATCATTTGGTGAGTAAATCGACTACATTATCATCTCATATGCACCTTGTCAACATTAATGAGCCTATGCTCATAACAATCTTTGATGAAGTGGTGCCTAATCTGAATGTGTTTGGTCTTGGAATGATAAAGCTGGATTCTTGACAATATAGATTGTACTCTCATTATCAATATTGATAGGAGTATTCTTGAAATTGAACCCATAATCCAAGAGTTGATTACGCATCCACAAAATTTGTCCACAACGACTTACGGCGACCACATATTCTTCTTGATGGGGTGTTCTTTGCAATAGTCTGTTCTTGCATTGCCATGAAACTAATCTTCTTCCAAGATATTGGCATCCTCTAGTGGTTGATCTTCATCATAGTTATCACTGCATAATCACTTTGCGAAAAAGCTTTCAAGTGAAAAGGTGAATCCTTTGGATACCACAACCCCAACTTAGGTTGTTGTTTCAAATAACTAAAATTCTCTTCACGCATTCATATGAGAGATCTTTGGTGAGACTTGATATCTTGCACATAAACAAGCGAGAAAACATGATATCGGGCCTAGATGCGATAAGATACATAAGACAATCAATCATTGATCGTATAACTTGACTTCAACTGGTTTTCCATCTTCATCCTTGCCCAATGAGTTGATAGATTTAATAGGTGTAATAATGAGCTTCATTGCATCAAAATTGAACTTCAAGTATGTCGACTACATACTTGTCTTGACTTATGAAAATTCCCTCTTTTGGTTGCTTAACTTGAAGTCCCAAAAGAAAGTTAACTCACCCATTGAACTCATTTGAAATTCATTACGCATCGACTTCTCAAACTACTTGACCATAGATTGTTTGGTAGCTCAAATATGATATCATCTACATACACTTGAACTAGCATGATATCCTTCTTATCTCTCTTGATAAACAAAGTCTTATCTATAGCTCCTCTTCTATAACCATGTTGCAATAAAAAGGTAGAGAGCTTTTCATACCAAGCTCTAGGTGCTTGATGTAAGCCATAAAGAGCCTTAACAACTTTGTAGACTTTGTTTGGATGTTTAGGATCTTCAAAACCGGGAGGTTGTTTGACATATACTTCCTCGTAATCTTGCCATATAAAAGGCAATCTTGACATCCATTTGATAAACACGGAATCCCATATATGATGCAAAAGCAAGGAAAATTGAATTGCTTCAATTCTTGCTACTGAGCAAATACTTCATCATAATCTACTCCTTCTTCTTGTCTGCAGCCCTTGTGTAACTAACCTTGCTTTGTTTTTATAACATTCCCTCTTTCATCTCTCTTGACTCGAACACCCATCTTGTACCAATGACCTTCTTTCCATCGGAAGATCACATAATACCCAAACTTCTTGAAGTGCGAATTGAGCAGTTCTTCTTGCATAGCTTCAACCCAACTCTCTTTAGTCAATGCTTGAGCAATATTCTTGGGTTCTTCTTAAAAGATAAAGCAAGTAAACAAGCATGTGTGATGGTCCTTATGATTCAGCCTGTTTTGTTTATAGACAAAGCTAAGTAAAGCATTATGAGGTTTAGTAAAACTTTTAGCTTTGTGTCTTGTCATCACTCCAGAAGTAGAAGGACCAATGATTTGATCAGTAGGATGATTCTTATGAATTCTTAAGATAGGAGTCTGTGGAACTCCATAATTATCTTCCAAATTAGTGAAATCAGCATCTTCATTGGTATCTGAGAAAATACCTTCATCTTTAAACTCATCATCAGTATCTTCTAAGCCAGGCATGGTAGGATCATCCAAATCATCCAAAGTGTTGTTAACAGGTACAACAATACTTTGGTCTAAAGTACTGTCATCCAAAGTACTGTGAGTGAACTCTGCAGTCTTGTTCTTTTTCTTTGCTTCCTCATAAGCTCTTCTTTGATCATCAATATAAGAGTGTGCTAGAACATCTTGAAAAAGCATGTGGTTAAGTTCATCTTGAATAGCTTGATCCTCAGCAGACAATGAGGATTTTGGCTCATTAGTACTTTTAACAGTTTTAGGTTCTTCATCATGAACAGCATCAGGTCTAATATGGACTCCATGAACAACATACTGTACCTCTTCTCCATTGTGTACAGGTTGATTCTCTTCTCTAACAGGAACATAATTCATTGAAGGAGTCAAAACTTCAAGATCAAACATCCAATCAGGACCTTTACCCTTCGATTTTCTTGATCTTCTAAAAACTCAACATGAAGACAATCTTGAACCTTCTTGGTGACTACATTGTACCTCTAAATCCCTTCTTTGTTGGTGCGGTATCCCAATAAATAACCTTCTTGACTTGCCATCAAACTTACCCAGTTATCAATTGTATTAAGAATAGTGAGAGGGCATCAAAAGGCTTTATAAAATGAATATTAGGTTTGTTTCCCATCGACAATTAATAAGGTGTCTTCATTTGTGGTTTGGTGGTGATACTCTGTTCGATTACATAGCAAGCGATGCTTTCACGACTTTAGCCCGAAATTGAATAGGTAAGTGTGAGTCGCAAGCATTGTTCAGCTTCTTCAATCAAAGTCCTATTCTTTCTCTGCAACACCATTACTGCGTGGTGTTCTTGCAATCTGAACTCCTCTTGATTCCTTTGTTGTACAGAATTCATCTATAAGCTTGTTCTTGAATTCGGTCCATTATCACATCTAATACCTCTAACTTTCGGTCTTAGTTGGTTTCAAGTGCTATTATAAGATCATGAATAGCATCAAATGTATCATCTTTAAATCCCAAGAAGAATACCCAATGAATCTCGCAATCATCTCATCACTACCAAGCGGTACTTCTTCTTGTTCAAACTTATATGAAGCAGGACCAAATAGATCCGTATGTAACGACTCGATGGTTCTCTATGATCCTTTCCTCGAAGCTTCTTGCATGAAGCTTTATGTTGTTACCCTTTTGCACGCCAAACAGGGTGATCATTCTTGTAAGTCTTTGAAGGTAAACCTCTAACTAAATTTCCTTTGACCAATTTGTTGATATTCTTATAATTCACATGGCCCAATCTTCTATGCCATTGATGTGCTTCTTCAAGTGATGCCTTTGCTACTAAACACGTAGCTCTTTCAGAAGAGTGAAGACTATTCATATCCAAACTATACACATCATTGGTTCTTGGTACTTTTAGTATCACCAAGTTATCATCATTAAGCTTGAATTCAGGTGAAAGTATGAGACATTCTGTGTCAGTGAATAACACAGGATGCTTTTTGTCACAGATTTGAGAGACTGACAAAAGAGTGAGCTTGAGCTCCTTCACATATCTAACATTCTCAAAATCTATGCTTCTTGTCTTGATGGTTCCTTTTCCACTAATTCTACCTCCACTAGCATCATTCCCAAATGCAACTTTTCCTCCACAATATGGCCTAAAATCTGATAGAATCTCCTTGTCTCCTGTCATGCTTCCAGAGCAACCACTATCCACAATAAGATGATCTTTAAGCTCATCTTCTGGGTTGCCCTGCACAAAGATAAAAAAGTTAGTGTCTTTTAGGAACCCAAGCCATTCTTGACTTGTGTTCCCTTGTGGAGTAACATACTCAAATTCCTTGAGTATGTAGTCTTCACGATTTTGTAAACAGAATCAAGCATTATCTTTTGTTTCAAAACTTGTGGTGGATTTTCAGTGAGAACTTTCTTTTCAACAAAACCTCCTTTTCTTTTCAACAAAATCATCTTTATCAAAAATCCTTTGTTTCAAGATTACTTGTTGAAAATCTTGTTTGTTCATCATCGATACTTTCTTTCTTAACCCATTGAGTTTTAACCGGTGAAGAGTCTCTAGATCTAACTATTTTCTTGGAGTTGTAACGCCTTCTAGATTGATAGTAATTAGATCTCCTAGGGTTCCTATTCCAAGAGGTGTTTTGGTGAAAACTGAGAAGTACTTTGAGAAAGTACTGTTCTTGGTTTAACAGTACCTTGGAAAGTATTTGAAGGTACTGGAGGTTTTGAAAAAGGTCTTCTCTGGTGAGGGTACCTATAGTCTGGTGAGAAGTTTCTATGGTTAACCCTATGTGAGTGATTCCAAGCTAGTCTAGTCTACCTTGGTTTTTGGTTGTCAGTTCTGTTCTTTGGGAACTTACTTAAGTACTCTGAATGTAAGTCACAGTCCTTAATCAAATGATTAGGACTAAAACAAACAAAACATAGTTTTTGATACGTAATTCCAAAATTTCTTCTTCTATGTGTATGACCAAACCTATCACATCTTCTAGGTGAATGATGAAAACTGTTTTGACTAAAACTATCCCAAAAGGTTTAGCGGTATGTTGAAAAGGTTTTCTTAAAGGTATTGTTGAAGGTGTAGCGATACTTTGGGGTAAAAATCTTGCTTGCTTTTAACATCATCTACCTTAGGTGTTTCAGAGTTTCTTTTGAGGTTTCGGACCTAGATTGACCTTTAAGTTTCTTCCTAAACTCTAAGTGTCTACTCCAAAGCGAGAAACATCGGGCCTAAGAGGTTGATGACTACCCGATGGGATGAGGGACGCATGATAGGCATTATCTTTCTTAAACTCAGGAGGTGTTTCACTAACTCATTCCTCATTACTAGATATATCTACGTAATTAATGAGTTCAGCATCACTAGTGGTTATATCCTCAAAGTCACATTCATCCTGATCACTAGGTGGGTTTTCTATGCTATTAAAGTCCATGCCAAAACCTAGGCCAGTTTTAATGTAAGCTCTTCTCTGTTTTCAACATAAGTGACATGAGAAAGACTGATTGTCCCCAAGCGACAAACTTTTCTATCAATTCATCTCTCTCTTAGTTAGTTTCTCAATTTGGGATATCTTAGAGTTTAACTTCCATTCACTTAATTTCAAGCGATAATCTGTTGTTCATACTTTTATGCCCAAGCCATTTCATTATTTTCATGTGTTATTATTTTGGCTTCCATAGACTCTAAAGTTATTTGGTAACCAGCTACTTCAGCCCTAGTTGTTCTACACTTATCTCTTTCAGTCACATAATCATTAAGCACTTTTTGATAAAAGTTATGACACTTTGAGCATACCTTAGAGATAGGGGTGAACTTGGTGAAGTGGCTACCATAGCAAGTAGAACAGGTTCAGCTTCACACTCCATGCTCCAGTCAAAGCTTCCATAACCATCTTTAGACTCCATAGCAGCATGTCCAGGTTCCTCATCAAAAGTTGTGCTCCAGTCAAATTCTTCCTTTGAATCATCCACGGCTACCATCTGATGGGTTCTTGGTTTATCATCAAACTCGGCCTCGATCAACCTCGATAAATTCTCTTGAGCAACCAAAGCTTTTGTTTACGTAATAGGAATTTCTTTCAACTCTAGCTTTGGTTTCTCGGTCATCTGTTTGCTTGATACTTAGCAAACACCATTCCTGCAAAATGTCCGGTCTTTTGACAATTGAAGCATTCAATCTTGGATTTGTCAAAAGTGATTCCTGTTTTGGTTTGAAGTCAATGCCTCTTCCTGTCTTCTTCATAAACTTCTTGATCCTTGCGGTGATCATAGCAACTTGCCACGATATCAATTTCTTCAAAGCATCCTCTTCAATCATGAGAGATCTTCTTTATAACTAACGGTAGAGTAGCTTCTTTGTGCAAAGAAAGAGCACGACTTCATCCGAGTGGATGGTATTAGTTGGTGTGAGTTTACGAGCAAAGTGGGGTAGTGTAGGCGGCGATGCTTTGAGCAGCAGTGCTTTGATTAGGAGAAGCGGTACTTTTGGTGAAATCGCCCTCTTTCGAGATGACACAAAAGCAAAGCGTGAGACTTTGAGCTTGTTTGGCCATTCATCTCATGCTCATACACCTTGGATGATTGTAGAGATCATCAAAGTCCATAGTGTCCAATCCAGGTTGTCCTCGATCATAGTAGTAATTACATGCCATGTAGATGGCAAACTTCTTAAGAACTTTAAATTTGCATCTTCAATCGAGACCTCTGCTTTATGCAGACTCCGGCATACTAAGAATATTTTGAAATCGGCATAGGCGACATCAAGGCTTTCTCTTTCTCCAACGATAAAAGTTTCAAGCTACTTTGTTTCAGAGATTTTGTGCATCTTTTGGAAGCATCATTACCTCCAAATCTAGTCTTGAGAGCGACCAAGAGTTGCGTTGCATCTTTAGCATCATGGAACTTGAGTAGATTACCATCTGGAATAGCAGACAACAGTATGTTGAGAGCCTTCTCTTGATTCCTTATTGTAGCAGCTGGCAAGATGGGTTTAGGTGCTTTAGGTTGGCCAGGAATATCTACAGGTTCTTCCACAACTTCATTACCATTGACAATCACATTCCACAGTGCATGGTCTGTGATTGCAATATACTGCCTCATCTTCATGCTCCATAGATCGTATTCGCCCTTCTTAATTATAGGAATCCTTAGTGAGGTGATGGATGGGGTGGAACAACTTGATCGACATCTTTAGGTTTTGTTGTTTAACTAGGTTTAAGCAGTTTCTTCTTAGTCGAGTTTCCACACAAGCTCGATACCACTTGTTGGATCGATGTACTCTAACCAAACTAACTTAAATAGCTTGTTAAGGGTTTAATAACCTCGGATAAATCCTAAGTTATTAACAATGAAAACACCGAGTAATCTCTATTAAGTAAGCGGAATTTACTTAACAAAGCTAAGAAGATTTAACTTTATTAATAACTCTAAAGCGCTTATTATGCGATTCTTTAACAATTCTAAAACTCTAAATAATCATCGTACTTTAGGATTCTAAAAGCATATATCTCTAATGCCAATCTAGGGGTCCTTTTATAGGCTTAAGGATAACCCTAATCGGTTTACAATTCTTATCCTTGTCGTCAAGTAAACAATACTTAGAAAGTTCTAGATAAACATTACTTTCCATCTATTAATCAATTACAACCGACTTTAAGCTTTGCGGTACTTTGATGAATAAGCGATACTTTGACTTTTACTTAGCGATTACTTTGACTTCTTGACACTTTGTCCTTCTGCGATGCTTTATTAATCTTGACACTTTAACTCTTGATGCTTTGACTTTCGTATCCCAACAATACTTTTGATTGATGACTTTGTGAATTTTGTGGTTGTTTTTGTGGTGAGGTATTGATGTTTCTTTGTTGTGTTTACATTGTTTGTGGTCGTGGTAGTGTTGTTTCTGGTGGTGGTGTTAGTTGTTTTTCTCGTCTGGTGACTTTGTGAACTGGAGGTTGTTTCTTATTTCTTTTCTTTTTCATTTCATTTAGACTTTTATTTCATTCTGCACAAAACAAATCCCAAGTAAGTTTTTATGAATATTTATTCATGATAAATATAAACTCTGAATGTTTATGCGTCATACAATTTTATAACATTCTACTGCAAGTATGTCATATCAATTTGTATCACAGGTGATATAACACAGAAGCTAAATGTCAAAACAAGTATGCCGCATACATACAGGGTTTATCATAGTTGATATTTTTTTAAAGGAGACATGCTTATATGTTGCAATTTATCTTTTTCCTTTTCAATCTCTGTAGATAGGCTCAAAAATTTGCTTGTCGACAAAACTGCATTTACAAATTTTTTTTTAGAAACAAACATAATGTCTGCAATTTTTATGTTTAAAGATTTATTAGCAGACAAAAACTGACCGTTTAAAGCTTGTATTGTCTCTAGATGCTTGTAAATATCATCTTCTACATTTTTTTCAAAATCAAAATTTTAATGTCTTATGTTATATAAAACAAAAAGACACTATAAATTCTAATCAAGATGTATTTGAAATATAGTTATTTCAAGTATAACGGCTTATCATCACAGTTGTTATACTAACAAAAATCAAAAAACTGTTTTTATCACTGTTGATAAACCATTAAATATTTAAGTAATCCGCGACTGCTCTTCATCATCACTATTACCATCAGTACCACTACCACTACCACTACCAAAAGTCAAAACTAAACCACCACCACTACCACGAAGAACACTAAAAATGTATCAGTTATCGCGCTACAAGATCACTAATTGTGTGATAACTGATCAATTATTGCTACATCTATTTTTATCACTAGTGATATACCATAAAATATTTCTCTGTCACACTAAAAACGCATTATATCGGCGTTCGCTACCACTACCACTATCTCTACCACGAACATATCAATTATCACGAAGAGCGCTAAAAGTCAAATCGGCGTTCGCTACCACTACCACTATCTCTACCACTACCAAAAATCAAAACTAAACCACTAACACTACCACTACCACTACCACTACCACTGTTTTTTTTTCCCACCACATTCAAATCACAACCACATCTACCACAACTCTTTTATCACATGTGATATTTTTCCAAAATCTTTAATAAATCAGCAAAAACATCTAAAAACATCTAAAATCAGCAAACACTAAAAAATCTTAATAAATATCTTCTTCTTTTACAGTATGACAGCAAAATCTCAAATAAATACATAATCATCAATTTCATGACAGTAATACAACAAAATAATACAGAAAAATGTTCAAAAATAGCAATAACATTCATAAATAAGTATAAAATCAGTAGAGATACATAAATAACATCTAAATAATTAGTTTGAAGCTTCGTACCATCATTTTCGGAGTCGGTAGGTTTATTTCGATCCATTTTTTTTGTGCTTCTTCTTTTTGAGTTGAAGATTGTTGCATTTTTTTGTTTTTTTATTTTTTTTATTTTGACGGTTATTTTTTGGTTGATTTTGATAGTTAGGGTTTGTTTTTAGTGAGAGAAAGCGATGTTTTTTATTTTGACGCTGAAATGAGAGTGTGTGATGTGTTTTTGTGGTTGGAGGAAGTTTAGCTTTTTGGCAAGAATGGTCCTTCCGTGTTTTTAATCCTTAAAATGTGTTTGATTGATCCAACAGCTCAGACTTATCCCTTGATAAGCAGGAGATTCAAGGTTTCTAAAATAAAGTGTTTTTAAGGAAAAGATCTTCAAGTTGAAGAAAGTTCGAAGTAATAGGTTCTAGTAATTTCGAGAAATAATTCATTAATTTTTAGTTTCTCTTCTTTTTGGACAAAAGAAATAATATATTTAAATCATTGATATGTTCTACTAGTGTAGCAAGTTCGAATAATAATTTATTCGGGCCATATTCCCAACAATAAACGATAAGGAAAATATCTTCAAGTTTCGATAAGTTCGAGTAGAAGTTAGTAATTTCTAGTAAGTTTAGCAGCATTTCATGCCCAACTTGATAAGTTCTAGTAAGTTCGAGTAGTAAATAATTTGTACTCCCTCCGTTTCATATTTATTGTCCATATTTTTTTTTATGAATGTTTTAAATTAATTGTTCACTTTTCTATTTTAGTTAGAAAAAGAGCATATAATAAGAGAATATTACATTTAAGTAGTTAAGAGTTATAATGGTCTCACTTTTATTAATCTTTATGCTTCTTGTCTTTTGACAATAATTTTAAGACGAAGAGAGTATCATATATTCCCGATAATGATCGATATAAATCTTCAAGTTCTAGTAAGTTCGAGGGATACTTTATTTAAACCATATCCAATTTGATAATTTCCAGTAAGTTCTAGTAAAATTTATTTATATCTGCCTGCGTCATTTCTATTTTGGTATATGAATTATCTTCTTCTCAATTTCCATTATCGTTTGTCTTACGCTATTATGTCCTGTGCTATATCATCTTAGTTTGGAAATTCGAATAATAATAACGAATTCCCTCAAATTATAAAATTATGAAATAGATTTTTTTTACTGAACCTAAGATTAATTAGTTAAGATAGTGTTTAGGATTGATGAGGGCATTTAGAGTTATTGATGAGGGCGATTACTAGACTTACTACACACAACAATGACGTTATCTACTAGTGTTAATTTGTGTTTGAAGCTTTTGTTTATATATATAGGCGTGAAGTTGGAGTGAATAAAGTTAGTTGTTAAAATTGTAATTAAAGATTTAAGTGTTTTAAAGGAAGAACATCACATATTTTTTAGGTTTTTAAGTTTTAAGCTCTCTTTCCTTAAATATCGACTATTAGAACATATCTATAGATCTATCTATTATACCATTTTGTTTGGAGGCTTTTCTTCTTACGTGAATGTGTTTTTCTATAACGTTAGAATGTGTCGGTATTGAATTTAATACCGAAAGAGAACTAGGTGCTCGAGTTGTATGGTGAACATTATTCTATTGTCGTTTGCATATTTCATTAACGACATGTTTGAACCTATTTACATAATGGGTCTAGGAGTCGCACAGTATTTAACGCTTTCGTGCGACCTAAAATAAGACACATATGTTGTAACATGTGGCAGGGGTGCATCCTTCGTGCGATCTGTTGGAGACAATTGAAAATCCATTCATATTAGACTATTCTTGAATAACCACGTAGTCAAAGGTGCAGCTAGAAAGTTATAATCGAGAAAAAAACTTTATAATTTTTAGAAATCACACTATAAAGCGTGATATTTTAGAAAAATTTACATTACAATTTTTTTGGCTAGAGGACACGTGTTCACCCTACCCTCTCATGTCCCCGCCTCTACACATAGCCATATGGATTTTCTCGTGATTTGTTCTCTTGCATTAATGGATCAAAGACTTAAGATTTGTGGATGAATCATTGTAGATAAATGATTGTAAATGAGCTACTGATCATCATGCATGTTTGAACAAATTAGTCTTGAGTTTATGATATATAAAATACAATAAAACATAAAGACATCAAGAGTACATTTTCAGTGAAGACTTAAGATCATAACAAATAAATTAATTAGCGAAAGTATGCGTAAGATACCTCTTGCGAATATCAAATCCCTCGAGCAAAGCAAAACAACCCTCGAGCAAAGCAAAACAAAGAAGTACTTATTGGTGTAAGAATAATGTCTTACAACCACGTTCTTGTACACACGAATTAACCAAACGAATCAGCGATTGCTAGATCTAACACAAGTCCTCGTTTAAGAAAAACGAAACCAAACTCCCTTACAAGTGGGGTGTTCGGCGAATATTGGACTAGAGAGAGAGAGAGAGATCTAGGGTTAATTCAATGCACAAGTGTATGAAACCCAGAACCTAACCCTCCTTATATACTAGTAGGTAAACTTAGGGAACAAGTTAGGGATTAGGCCTTGGAGAGGCCCTATGGCCACCATGTACACAAGCCCAAAGCCAAACCCATAACTTTCCAAGTTTTCCATTTCTAGTCCTTCTCTTTCCATTTAACGGTCGTTAGTCATTTTCCGTTAAATACTTAACGATCGTTAACGGACTTAATGTGTAATAATTAATCGTAAACATAAACATTAATTATTAACTTTAATTCTCATTCGCTAATGTGTGCAATCCGTGGTCACGAGTTCGAATCCGGACATTCACATGTTTGTAAATATATACATTTCCAACGACTCCCACTTGGATATGTTTACAAAGCGTGAAATGACATTGGTTAGCGTCTAGCAACACGCCAATGCCCGGTACAACTCGTGTATGGTTTTCGGAGAAAACCAAGTTTGATGATTCATCATCATATTCATCCTTTATTTCTAATACCATGTTAATAAGAATATGGATCTTACTCATTTCTTAATTAACTATTACATTTCTCGCTTTATATGATTGAGTAAGATTACCAATTCTTACGAGCGAAGACCTTGGGTATGGCCATACAAACATCTTAACAATCCTACGAGGGGCCCGATAGTATTATACTTCAAAATAAATTTGAAGGAAACAAATCCCATTTTGACTACAAGCGAGGATTCATAAATTTCGCAACACTTACGAAAACAACCCTTATAACTACCGATTCGTGTAGCGTTAGATTGCTTCACAAAATGCACTACATCCATGACATATCTCTTGTATCTCAAGTCGGAGGATAAATATCCATGATATACTTAATGACAAAGATCCATAAAGTATCATCATGTGGGTGGGATAAGTCCTATATTCATTCATTGAATATCATCGAAATTAGTCATGCTACGCATCAATATACTTTCAAGTATATTCTAACTAATACTCAGTTTGTCTTAATTCAATATCATTCCCATGTTATTGATTGACAACGGACTATTTAGAATAACTTAAGTTATTCAAGGATTTAAACATGTAAATATAGGACAACATCATAATAAATGAATAATAAACATAACAAAATACTTTATTTCATTTCAATAATAATGTTTACAATATCCTTTTATCTAAAATACTTAGTCACGGATGGGCATGAAACTACTAGCTAAGCGAAGTCCAAACTTATCGGACAAATGATTAAGTTTTTCACCGAGTAAGGCCTTCGTTAACGGATCGCTAGGTTATCATCGTGTGAACTTTGAGCAACTCAATTTCACCTATCTCGACTTGCTCTCGAACATAGTGATATTGTCTAGGATAGTGTCTGGTGCCCTTCATGACTCGGGTTCATGGGCAAAAGTAATTGCAATTGAATTGTCACAATATACTTTAATAGGATTTTCAATCGACGGCATAACACCAAGCCCGAAACAAACTTCCTTATCCAAACGACTTCCATGGCGACCTCGAGGCGCGCTATGTACTCACTTTATGCGAGACATCATAAGTGTTGTCATTTCTTACTCTTCAATCCACAGCACCTCCATTGATGACAAAAATGTAACCCGTTTGAGACTTCGTATCATCTTTGTCACACTTCCGGGATGCATCGCGATAACACATAACGAGCAGATTACGCTCGGATTTCCTCCATACACTATGAACATATCTCTTGTAGCCCTAAGGTACTTGAGAATATGTATGACGATCGATGAATTTCACCGGATTACGTTGATACCGATGGTCAAGTTTTGAGCAAACGCCACATCGGGCCTTGTGCATCGTCAGCGTACATGATAGATCCTGACGAAGCATAAGGAACTTTCTTCATCGCGCCACCTCGGCGGTGTTGAAGCACGACCTTGGTGCTCAAACCATGATTCACTTGCATTGGCAAAATCCCTTCTTGGAATTTTGCATATTGAATCTCTTCAATATTTTGTCAATGTAAGCACTTTGGCTTAAACCAATTAGCCGCCTTGATCTATCCGGTAGATCTTGATTCCGATATATATTTGCTTCCCTAAGTCTTTCATCGAAAAACATTTACCAAGATAGGCTTTCACCTCATTCGGACTTGGTATATGATTTCCCATGATTAATATGTCATCGACATACGAAATAAGGAAAGTAACACGACTCCCACTAGCTTTGTGATATACACATGGCTCATCAAGATTCGAGTAAATCCAAAACTTTTGATTTCTCCATCGAATCTTTTATTCCATTGCCTTGATGCTTGCTTTAGTCCATAAATGGACCTCTTAAGCTTGCATACGGTTAGAAACAATGGATTCACAAACCCTTCCGGCTGCGCCATATAGATGTCTTCATCTAGGCGGCCATTCGAAAAGCGGTTTGACATCCATTTGCCAAATCTCATAGTCATAGTGTGCGGCTATAGCTATGAGAATCCTAATAGCTCTTATGTCCGCTACGGAGAGAATGTCTCCTCGTAGTCAACGCCATAGGTTTGAGTAAAACCTTTAGCCACTAGACGAGCCTTGTAGGTGTGTACATTGCCATCCATGTCGGTTTTCTTTTGAAGATCCACTTACTCCCAACGACCTTAGCCTTGGGAGGAAGGTCAACTTCAATCCGAGACATCATTATCTTTCATGGATTGCATTTCCCCATTCATAGCAATCGCCATTTATCCTTTTCGGGATCGACCATGGCGACCTTATAGTTAGCGGGTTCATTAAGATCCCCAACTATATTTTCCTCCACCTCTACGTTAAGACATAGGCGGTCGGTGCACGTATAGTCCTTTCGGACCTACGAATGGGAACAACTTGGGAGGAGCACCTAAGCTTTCGGGTTCTTCTTGAAGTTGGCTAGTATTTTCGAGAAGGTGTTGTATCTTCTTGATCATATTCGGATCATATACTCTCCCACCGAGTTCTTGAGATATGAGATTCCTTTCAAGAAAATCTCCATACCTAGCCACGATGACTTTGTTCTCATTGGGTAGTAAAAGTAGTAACCCATAGTTTCCTTAGGGTATCCTACAAAGATACACTAACGGATCGGCTTGGAGCTTATCGGTGTGTCACGTTTAACAAACGCTTCACATCCCAGACCTTTAAGTAAGAAAAGTTGGGAGCTTTTCACATCCATATTTCATATGGAGTTTTAACAACCTTCTTAGTTGGAACCATATTCAAAATGCGAATAGCGGTTTCAAGGCATAATCCCAAAAGTAAAGGGAGAGTCGTAAGTTCAAACATTGATCGTACCATGTCAAGTAAGTACGATTTCTCCTTTCGAGATACACCATTTTGTTGTGGAGTATAAGGAGATGTGAGTTCTTGGATAATTCCACACTCACTAAGTAATCTTTGAACTCTTGACTTATATACTCACCACCTCTATCGGATCGAAGAGCTTTAATCTTCTTACCGAGTTGTAATTCTACTTCACTTTTGAAAACCTTAAATGTTTCAAAGACTTCATGTTTATGTTTAAGTAAATAAACATAACCATAACGACGAAATCATCCGTAAAGGTTAAAAGTAGATAGCACCACGTTTTGACACATGTCTAAGTGGACCACACACATCGGTGTGTATCAATCCAAGTAGATCGAAGCCCTTTCCACTTGTGGTGAAAAGGTTTCCTTGTCATCTTCCAACAATGCAAGACTCGCATTTGTCAAATGATTCATCATTGACCGTTTGTAAAAGCCCATCGTGTTGCGGCTTTTCCATGCGTTTCTTGCCAATATGGGCAAGGCGACAATGCCAAAGATAAGAAGAGTCACGAGTTCGACTTGCTCTTCTTATTGCTAATGCTATACAACAATTATTTTCATTGGATATACAACCATCCATATCAATTTCAAACACACCAAGCATAGGAATTGCATTAAAGTAAAAACATTATTTAAAGCGAAATTCCATAAGCGGTAAAAGTGTGCACAAAACCAATATCTTTTAACAAAGCGAAATGACACCCCTAACAATGGAGGTGCATAATGACAATTATTTAGTTCTAAAATTAAGCCCGAAGGCAACACTAAATCAAAAGTCCCTATGGCCCGACAATTGCACGCTTTCCATTTCCAACGTACAAGTATCTTTCTCCACAGTCGACTTCTTCGCCCTCTAAGTCCTGCGATGTATTACGGATGTGAGTACCACATCACATATCATATATCCGAGAATTTAACTTATGAGGAAAAGAAAATAATTCAAACATAAAAATACACGATGAGCTAGGCACCATCTTATTTTTATTACGAAGGCACTCATTCGAGATAAAGCTGGCAGTTCCGCTTCCGGTGACCGGTGAGTTGCGATGGTGGCAAGACAAATCCTTCTTAGGATTCTCCTTTTCTTTCGAGGTTCTTCTTAGGAGGCTGGTGGGATGACAACTTGCTTCCCTTTCCTTTTCCTTTCCCTTTCTTATCGCTTGCGGCTTAGGCTTATTTATCCTACCACCACATATTGCGAGTACAGCGGTGTAGGAGCCTTCTTTGGCAATCTCTTCTCGTAGTCTACAAGCATTGCATGTAACTCATTCATTTGTCTTCCCGTGCAATGCATGTTAAAATTGCGGACAAAATCACCAAATCGTTCACGATTAAGGGAATGATTGATGAGTCCGACACATACATCGTTCGAGTAACCACGGTAGAGCTTCTCCAATTGGTCCAAGTGATGTTTCATCTCAAGGGCGTGGTCGGAGACAGTTTGCCAACCTCACACTGCGGTGTGAACCTTTTCAATTAGTTCATACGGTTCATTGCGGTGGCTTCTCAAACATACGTTTGAGTTCATCTAGCATGCTCATAGGCGGATAGTGCTCAAATTGTTTTGCAATTGAGCGGACATCCCAAAGCATTAGACACGCCACATCATTATGCTTCTCATATTCAACACGATATGCCTCTTGTTCAAGAGCGATTGCCGTGTCGAGAGGAGCATTAGGCGGAAGGTGTAGTCAAAATTTCAACCCTTTTGGCAACACGAAGGATGATCCTAAGTGAGCGATGCCAATCATTGAAATTAGGGCGGTCGACTTGTCCCTTCCAATCATATCTTTGAAAGCGGCACTCGATAAGCTCATAGTGTTATCAGTTGAGCCATCTACGAAAAAGTTCAAAAACCATAATTAGTATTTTGATAATTTTCCTTTTCAATAAACAATTAAATACCCAAGGTTCATATTCATATAACCAATTAATATTTATTGAAAACTAGGATCCAAATTGTCATAATCTCATCACATCGATTGATCATTAGTGATGAACCTTATCTGAAATGGTAGAGCATTTGCTCAATTGCCAATTTCAATTGCAATTCCTAGATTTATGGGATTTACATATAGCCAATATCAATCGCCATGTAAACATGTTTTATCCCATCTTATGCCTTGAGTTTTCGGTTTTCACCGCCTAACTCAATTAAGTTGTCCAACTTAAGCGCAAAATCGTCCATGCCCGTTCTCACGACACGTGGACATTTTACCCTTTGATTAAGATCTAAGTCACGTTCTCACGCAAATAGAAAGTAATCTTAGGTGTTTCCGTTTCGTTGGATGGCATATAACTTAAATTAAAGGGTAATAGTTTTGATGTAAAATCAAATATGTACAAAGATGTCATGCATTCATCTTTGTAGCATAGTTTTATTAAAACATTTATATCTTGTTTTAATGTATAAGCTTTTCATCATCAAACTTTAATTGAGGTATTGGGTTCACCAATCAAGGAATTAGTGTTAATTATCATCCATTATACCGTACTTTTGCATAAGTGTAAACACTTAGTGTTTGGATAATTACCACCTAAGTGGCGCATGGAATCAACACTAATTAGCCCTTAAGATGAGCTTGCACATTTAATGACTTACTAAGTAGCTCCACTCGAACTTACGAGGCGGAGGACCGGTGCAGCTAAAGCACAACCTTAGACATCCATTCGGTGTGTGCATGCGCACTTCTTTAAACCCTTTTATTAGTTCATTCTCATGGGTGAGCCGTTCAGTCATTTGTACCAAAGTCATCAATCAATTAAACGATTATGATTACTATTCTTAAAAATTACATGTTTCACCATTGTTTAGGTCAGTTTATTTTTCTTGTAAAAATACCCTTGTTACAAAACACAAACAAGCAAGTATTTATAAAAATAAACAAATAAACAATGAATGCATAACAAATAAAAGTCATGCATATCAAATAGCCACATGCAAACGGTTTTGATAAATCTTATTAATAACCAATTCTAGATCATCAATATGCATATATTTAATTAAGACTTCCACCGTTTTCATCTATGTACAAGGTGAACCACATGCATCGATTCATCGATTGCGTAAGTCAAAACTAAATATATACCACATAGCACATAATTGATTAAATTAATAATTATTGAGGTCTTCCCAATTTAAGATCTATCATAATTTAATGTATATCACTTAAAACATGAAAGACATACAATAAAAAGCAGATCCATGATAAAACATGCGAGATAATTATCATGGATATAAATTACATAACAATTAATGCAATTAAACGAGTTACGCATATACACATAAAGTTGCATGCATCTTGGGGTTTCTAATCCAATTAAAACAATAGTTTACAAAACCCTAATTAGGGCACCAAAAACGCCCCCTCAAAATTAGGGTTTAGGTTTTGCAAACCCTAGATCTAAGCATACAAATAATAACACATTCATGTTTATTTTAATTATGTGTTTGATAATTAATTACTTGTTATACAAGGCTCGTGATGCCACTTGTTGAGTTTATGATATATAAAATACAATAAAACATAAAGACATCAAGAGTACACAGTGGAAGACTTAAGATCATAACAAATAAATTAATTAGCGAAAGTATGCGTAACGTACCTCTTGCGAATGTCAAATCCCTCGAGCAAAGCAAAACAACCCTCGAGCAAAGCAAAACAAAGTACTTATTGGTGTAAGAATAATGTCTTACAACCACGTTCTTGTACACGAATTAACCAAACGAATCAGCGATTGCTAGATCTAACACAAGTCCTCGTTTAAGAAAAGCGAAACCAAACTCCCTTACAAGTGGGGTGTTCGGCGAATATTGGACTAGAGAGAGAGAGAGATCTAGGGTTAATTCAATGCACAGTGTATGAAACCCAGAACCTAACCCTCCTTATATACTAGTAGGTAAACTTAGGGAACAAGTTAGGGAATTAGGCCTTGGAGAGGCCCTATGGCCGACCATGTACAAAGCCCAAAGCCAAACCCATAACTTTCCAAGTTTTCCATTTCTAGTCCTTCTCTTTTCCATTTAACGATCGTTAGTCATTTTCCGTTAAATACTTAACGATCGTTAACGGACTTAATGTGTAATAATTAATCGTAAACATAAACATTAATTATTAACTTTAATTCTCATTCGCTAATGTGTGCAATCCGTGGTCACGAGTTCGAATCCGGACATTCACATATTTGTAAATATATACATTTCCAACAACAAATAACAATTTGAATCAAAGCTTTTCTTTATATTTCGGTCATTATTTGTTTATTCTGAGTTTCTAGTATTTATACATAATGAAACGGTATGTTTGAAGCATTGTGTCGGTTCAATACATATGGCGATTATTGTATAAGCGCTACATAACCGTTCTTATAGCGCTTCTTGACTTTTCGTATGTTTGACTTTTGTTGACCGGGTCATTGTGGGTGTTGACTTGGGTCGCTGGGTTGGGTCGATTGGGATTAACCCAATATTCTCCCCCTTAATCACAATTGTTGTGAAGTAGGTCTTTAAGTCTTCTTGATTCATCTTCTGGTTACATCCTCCATCTGAGCTTTTAATTTTTTTTGTGATCATCCTTATGTCCAGGTAGATCAATTTTCCTTCGGTTATTTCCACCTTCTTCTATGATCTTCATTATGTCCATGTTGATCTTGGTTATTTCCACCTTTTCTTACGTGATCTTCATTATGTCCATGTTGATCTTGGTTATTTCCACCTTTTCTTACGTGATCTTCATTATGTCCATGTTGATCGGTTATTTCCACCTTTTCTTCTGTGATCTTCATTATGTCCATGTTGATCATGTTCTTCTGGTTATTTCCACCTTTGTTGTTGTGATCTTCCTTATTTCCAGGTTGATCATGTTCTTCTGGTTATTTCCATCTTTGTTGTTGTGATCTTCCTTATTTCCAGGTTGATCATGTTCCTTGGTTCTTCTTCAACAGTTGCCATAAGCAATGTTGGTTCTAAATCTTCTTCAATGAGATTAGATTCTTCTTCTTCAATGTTGGCTCTGATACCACTGATAACAGGTCTTGAGGGGTGTTTCCAGGATCGATTATGATCAAACAACAATCATGATATTCATGCAAACAGAATCGATTGAAATAGAAATTAAGAAGATATGAGATGAACCCTTAATAACTGATATATTGATGATGAAAAGGGTTGAATGTTTACATTGAATTCTTAATCTATTTATACATATGAAACGTTGCCTTGTGGCAGTTATGCCGATTCACAGACAATAGACGTTGTGATGAAACCTAAAACTATAAATAACCGTTTATGATATAACTGTTATCTAATGGGTTTGTTAGCCTGAGGCCCAAACCGAAATCTAATCTGAGCTTTATGTTTTGACCCATCTTGATTTTCTTTGGCATGTTAGACATTAAAAAGTCCAACATTTCCCCTTAATGTCGATATGCCAAAGTATTAATCAATCTTCAAACTGCGTCTTTCATCTTCTTTGTCTTTCTTTCGTCCTTGATGCCTTCCTTCAATGTTTCTTTAATCTTGATGTCTTTTAGTCTTCCGACTATACCGGTGCAATCTGTTGATCTTCAATTGATCATGATTGTCTTTTAGGCGAGTCCTTTAGCCCTCTGCTACTTCAATTCGTAGAAATATCGTGAACATAAATTTTGTTCCATGTCACTTGATCTTTATTTGATCAAATTCGTGACTTCGGGCAAGTCCTTTAGCCCTTCTACGTTAATTGTAGTCTTGGTACCTGGTAGTGCTATAATAGCACTCGAAGAACATCCTCATGGCCTTTTGTTGGTTAAAGAGCAAAACCAAACAAGCCTCTTCTTTTCTTCTTCATGGTTAAATCCATAACCATTGTAACAAAAACCAAACTTGTATAGTTTATTTAGGTTTTGTTTCTTCTTTCAATTGGCATCGATGTAAGACTCTTGAATGATGATTGTAAGCATGAATTGGGTGTTGTTTGATCCCATAGGCTCTGATGCCACTGTTAACAGGTCTTGAGGGGTGTTTCCAGGATCGATTATGATCAAACAACAATCATGATATTCATGCAAACAGAATCGATTGAAATAGAAATTAAGAAGATATGAGATGAACCCTTAATAACTGATATATTGATGATGAAAAGGGTTGAATGTTTACATTGAATTCCTAATCTATTTATACATATGAAACGTTACCTTGTGGCAGTTATGCCGATTCACAGACAATAAACATTGTGATGAAACCTAAAACTATAAATAACCGTTTATGATATAACTGTTATCTAATGGGTTTGTTGGCCTGAGGCCCAAACCGAAATCTAATCTACAGGCTTTATGTTTTTGACCCATCTTGATTTTCTTTGGCATGTTTTTGACCCTCTCAAGTATATATTTGTTATGATGGTGCATATCTTGGTTGAAAATCCTTGATGTATGCAGGAGCAGGCAGTGGATCAGGTGTTGCTAGCAAATGACTATAAACAAGTGGGAGAGTCGAGCCATGGTGAGGTTGTCAATAGAGCAATGGACACTCATGACCATGACTTTTATAGTGTCTTGGTAGAAGCAGACAAACTGAGGTTAAATGTCCTTAAGGGTATTATAGACATTCTGACACCATCGCAATCAGTCGAATTTCTAGTGGCGGCCAAGAAATTACACCTTTCTTTACATGAGGTGAGCAAAAGAAGGGATATAAGGATGGGAGTTACTCAACTTTTGAATACCAGCATTGCCTCGTCGTCTAACAAAACACCACCAAAGCCATGACTGGCTCTAGTGGTGGGGCGAGTTGGTTTAATCAAGTACTTGGTGTATGTGTCATGTGTTATGTTTATTTTCGGTTTCCTATGTTTTTGCACCGTTGTTTCAAGCTTATAACAACGGGTTTGTAATAAGTTTCAAATATGCATGTGTACGGGTGTGAGATTGCTAAGATGTGTGTTTCTTGGCTTTCCTTATTTTTCTGCACTGTTCTTGTTGAATGGTGAGTGCAGATTTATAAAGGCCAGTTCGTAATAAGAAATAAATTTGAAGAAAACATTTGATAAAAACCTTTGATTTTAGATTTGTTCCATTGCTGTGTGAATTACTTTTCCTAGACTAGTGTACTAAAAATTAATTTTTAGTTATATTTTAACAAATTCAAGTAAATATGACTTGTGAAATATATGGCACTGTCCAAATCAGGGAATGTTTCTTTAAGCTTGTTTGATGAGCTCATGAACTTATTGAAATTTTGATTAGTTTATAAGCTATCTAAGCTTATAAAATGGACTTTATAAGTTCGTAAACTCAAGAGAGTAAGCTCTTAAGCTCAAAAACATGAGTTTATGAGCTTATCAAGTGCCAACAAGCTCTTAACCCTATAAAATAAGCTTATACAAACACTGTTAGCTTCTTAACTCTACAAGATTTAGAAGGCTGACATTTGCAGTTTAGATTTATATAAGTGGAACCAACTAAATCTTCTAGCAAAGAATATACAAATAAAAGATGGGAGTAACTATTATGTCAACTGCCAACTGCTACAATGAAAATTAAGATGCAAGCAGGATAAAAAAGAAGTGCATAACTAACATAAATGTGTATTGGATGTTAATTCATTAATCTATGTTTAGGGGTCGTTGTGTAATTAGTTTATGTATTTAGAGTCGTATATGTAAAGTGTATAAGTTAAGGGGTCTAGTATGTCAAGAATAAAGTTAATAACCGAATGGTAGTTAATTTCGGTTATACTTAGTTATAGTTGATTATGGAAGTTAGTTATGGAAGTTAGTTATATGGTAGTTATTGATGAATAGTCACGATGGTTCGTATGTATGTCTATAAATAGATGTGTCTATGTATTGTAAAACTTAACAGAATTCATTATATACAAAGTGTGAGTTTGTGTGTCGTGGGATTAGTTCATAGACATGTTTGATTCGAGCCCGAGATGATCCGGATGGGACAACATTGGTATCAGAGCGTCAGATGTTCGAATCAAACCCGGTGTTTCAGTTTGCGTTTCATCAGAGGCAATCAGAGTAGTGCAGCAATTAATTCAAGAGGAATATGTTTGCAGATTGGAAGAAACTAAACCGCAAACACCAGAGAGAAGAACAATTTGATCAGGAGTATCAAATTGACAGACAATTCAGAGGAATTGTTTCAAAGAAGAGAATTGATCAAGGGAAGATCAATAGAGACATATTTATTCAGGGGAATCATTTGAGAGAAGAACCGACCGTGAGCAGACCAGTCAGAACGGGTTAGAGAAACCCAAATTCGATTCAGAAAAGTCGAATAGAGAGAGACAGATTGATTCAGGAAATAAATCAAGAGAAGAAACCGATCGTGAGCATACCGGTCAATCATGACAGAAGGCTTGGTCGTGTGATACGATCAAAGCAAAGTCATGTGATGCGAATTGATACAGAAGAGAGGTTGTGTGAAATAACTAAGTTAGCCGTGAAGAATGATTCATGAAGAACAGATCAGTGACTAATCAAATTGAAGACGGTGTGATGCCAAAGATGAAGACCAACAAATGGGCGTTGGCGTGTTTGAAGAAAACGAACCTTGAAGGTTGAAAAGGGAGATTAAAACCATTGTTGCTGTGTTGAAAGACGAAACCAAGACCCGCTACAACATGTTCAAGATAAAGATGATCGAGTTGAAGACATGAAAATGTTGAAGACACGAAACCAAGACATGGATTAATAAATTAATGGAGAGTATTGGATGTTAATTCATTAATCCATGTTTAGGGGTCGTTGTGTAATTAGTTTATGTATTTAGAGTCGTATATGTAAAGTGTATAAGTTAAGGGGTCTAGTATGTCAAGAATAAAGTTAATAACCGAATGGTAGGTATTATGATTTGATGTTTAGTTTTGTATGTTTATGTGTTTATCGTTTACTCGTTTATTTGTTTAAGTATTTTAAGTCTAGGAATCGCCAGGACTAATGGGATATTTAGATGTATAATGCGAAAACACTTAAGTTAAGATAGTGCTCTTCAATATAGTGACCGCTTGAGAAGAGTAGATATCGCCTTATCCAAATAGGTATCATAGATAAATCACATAGATCCGTTGACACAACTTAATGCATGTTTGTAATTGAGTAGACCGATAATTTGCTTCAGGGATATAAGATTACACGTGTAGAGACTAGATGCATGGATCAAATGGTCTAGTCTACATTAGATAAGATAATAGAGGTATTGCCTGGATCAAAGGGATACTTTCTGACGTCACCATTACTTTATATTAAAATCATTGCACTAATAAATGGATAACTAAATTGTGTAGTAGGAGTAACATGACTAGCGTCTTATTCTCTTATTGATCACAACACACGTAATTTAATTAGTTTAATTTACTTTTCTTGTGTAGTATTTTAATTGGAATAAAAATCAAAACCCCATCTTTAAAATCTGTAATATTCACCAGGTTAATTATATTCTAAGCAACACCATTCTTGAGATCGACCTCGTACTTACCCTATTGGCTACGTCTGATCAGGTACATTGGCCGTGAAAGTGTGTCTTTAGATATAGTCCGGCAAAATATAAATTTAAAACTTGAATATAAAAATACATACAACAAAACACACATCAACATCTCTCGCATATGTTTCACACCATGACATTGTCGGAGTTTGGCGAGCTATCTAGATCATTCATGACTATGCCCCCTTTTGTCTTGGACTCTTTGAGGGACCAATATCGTTATACTAGATTGCAAAATATTTGTATCTGAGATAACATTGAAGATGGTTGGATGTTGTTGGTGTATTATGTTTGGGCATCATACTTTCGTAAAACACAAAATTGTGAAGTTAGTTACAAGATTACCTATAGCAAAAATGGTTATTGTTGTTATAAGGATTTAAACCATGTACATGCGATGTTATACTTTATTGGTCGATATTTATAACACATAAAAATTCTAATGACTTAACCACAAGCTTTTAACTACTAGTCCATAGTGAAGTGGTTAAACATATCAAGTATTTACTAATTAGCTATCAAATATACTTGTCAAATACATCCCTCATTCCCTCGTATACATTTCACACTGATATCATTACCGGAATTTGGCGCCCCTCTTTGCGTTGTTCAAGGTTACGCCTCTTGGATTCTTGAGGATCAAATATCGGTATAATTCTGACTTTTTCTGTTACAACAAAATGAGAAAATACAAAATAATTGTATTTGAGAAAACATTGAAAATGGTTCGATATTATCGGTGATTATGTTTGGACATCAAGTTTTTTATAAATTCATAATTGTTCACTTAGTTATAAGATTAATAATAGCTTTGATAGGTATTGTTAGTGCTTTTAGAGCATTTCCAATGGGAGGTAGAGGAAAAACTTTTTTCTTTAAGAAAAGTCATTTAATGACTTTTTCATTGGAGCAACGACTTGAAGGTCCTCAAATCATTTATTGATACTCTAAAATATTATATAATTATATACTAACAGTTATACTCTAAATTGGTTTAATATTTTTCTTTATGTATATTTACAAGGATTCCAGCTCATACGTTGCTGTGGAGTGTTTGTATACGATATTATTGCTTTAGTTGAAAGATTATACATCAATTTCGTATGACGTCTTATAACTGAAAGAGACTAACAGAAAGCGAAATACTGCCTATATCTATATCTGGTAAACGCGTAATTACACCAACATTGATATTTAGATTGTTAATAATCCGCAGGAAGTTATTTGGCCATTAGTTTTAGCCAAATTTAATATGCCTAATTAAAATGTTAAGTGTTTGTATCTGATTTTATCGAATGTATCAGAAGAGTAAATTTTTTGTAACTATAATGAATGCTAATAATATGTGTCCAACACTTATGAACACATAATTACTTATCATCATAACCAAATCAAGTAAAAAATATCAAGAAATTAGATACGAAACAACATAGCGTTGCAAGATAAACAGTGCCACTAATCCTTTTGCTACATCGTTGATTCCAAATAAGTAGGTTTTAATAAAACGATTGATGTCTAAAAGGATATCAATTCAAGAAATTATATACAAAAACAACATAGTGTTGCAAGATACACACCGCCACTAATCCTTTCACTATATTGTTGGTTGCAAAACTTACTCTTCACTTACATTTTATTCATACTACACGATGTTAATCTTTCCTGTTCCAGCGAAGGACATTTTTTGTCCTGATATATCTGAAATAACTGCTTAGAGGAGTTAAGTGTGAGCACATTGCATAACTCGATCCCCTATGAGTCTTAGATACCCAACTCTATGTTTTTGTGGCAGAGGTTCTGAATTCAAAGAACTTCAATGCCATTTCAGCACACTTGTGTTCATATCTGACCCTATAGGCGAACCCGGTCCATTATAATGACACTTGCATATTAAAACACCCAAAGGAGAGGAAAAAAAAAACAAAAAAAAAACGTATACGAACACCAAAAGGATGTAAAAGTTAAAAAGAAGAAAATCACAGAGTTCATGATGAATGTGGCATTGCCAATTCTCCAAAAACCAAAATCCGAGACCATTTTAAGTGGTGGCTTCAATACAACACCGTACTTTCTAGCACGGGTTACATAATCAAAAAGCTGGCCCCGGTACTTTTTCGAAACGCCCAATTCATAACTTTTAAATCGATTTCTTCCATCCTTCTCATCACAACATTTTTCTTGGACACCCTAAACAAAAATAGAATGATCTATTAATAACCGGACAAAAAAAAAAAAAAAAAAAAAAAAAAAAAAAAAACTACATAATGATGGTGCAATGTGTTACATTATTTTTACATAATTCATCATAGCCAAATAGACCAACCAGGTCACCAAGTCATCATAACCAAATAGATAGTATTTAATCAAAATTCACAGAAAAAACATATGTAGAACATGGAAACTATATTACCTTAGAACAATGTTTGATAATATAGAGTATTAACTTGTAATGCAACAAACCTGCCATTAGAATCTACGACCTGCAACTAACCTTCCGTAAGCTTTCCAAGAACACCTAATCACATAACAACCATTCTAATGCCATTAGAACTTACTAGTTCATTTATCTAACATGAATTGGGTCTAATTAACTTAAAGATGATCACATAAGGCGTTATTTCATCATTAAACACACTTTTACAAAAAAGGTTTTTTGTGCAGAATTTCTGATAGTATGTTGTAATCTGCAAATTTGACCCACTTAAACTTTGAGTTAGAACTTGAAACCAACTACGTCGGAAATTAGTCTGAGAGGGCTACAATTTTGGTTTTTACCCCAACTTAATAAGTAAAATGGTTTATTATCTACGGTCGTTCAAACACAACATAAAATTATGCGCAAAATGTTGCCCTACTTTAAAATATGTCTAAAACGCCCCAAAACTCAACATAAACTATTCCAATCTTTAACAAACTTATATCTCAGCTTATTAAACATGTTAAGATCATTTTTCATAACTCCTACAAGTAATTTTACTAGTTTAAGCACTAATTTAAGCTTGTGCCAAACACCCTTTATAAACTATCATACTAAAACATAATCAACAACTATTAACATAAATCTTTCTAAACTAATAACCATAACTTAACCATATGATTCTTGACAAGAGATGAGGTGCACACTTTTTATGAATCCCTCTTTATGCCACGTTTCATTTAACAAGGGAGGAGGTGCACACTTTTCTTCATGATGAAGAATTCACCAATACACCACAATTATTATTAAGTTTTAGCAAGAGTTTGACAAGGAATTCAAGGATTATGTTTGTTATCAAGAATAAAGAAACTTTATGTAACACCCCAAATCTTACGGTTTAGTTATAAGTAGTATAATATTAAGTATAAAATATTAAAATAATAGTTTAGTTAAGTTTTTATTGAAATAAGGACCTCGGGTTCAAGTAGTGAACGAAATAAGACTTGGGTTATTATATAGCTACACCATAAGGACCTATTATGGTATAAAAGATACTCCCTCCGTCCCAAATTATAAGTTTATGTTTGATTTTTCAAAGTATTTTTCTTTCGACTTTGACCTTAATTATTTCTTTTCATGTTATATAATACTTGATGAAAAGTATACCAATAAAAATGCATTTAAATCACATATCTATTTATATATTTTACATCAAGTATTATATAACGCTAAAAGAAATAATTAAAGTCAAAGTTGGAATAAAATGACTTTAAAAAAGTCAAAATGGACTTATAATTTGAGACGGATGGAGTAATTTGTTAAGACTTGACTTATAACATAGCTCTACCGTGAGAGCTTAATGTGCCAAAGTAGCAAATTAGTGAAAAAAGACAATTCCACCCTTGAAGCTTATCATCAAAATTATCTCCCTCCTATGCCACGTCTCTCACACTAGAGTGATTACAATTTCCATACCGTGAAGAGAGCCTCTAATCCTGACCAATCATAGCCATAAATTATTTGCAGAACTCATATTCCCGGCAATAAAGTTAATAACTCGATGCCAAAATCTTTCAGTCTCGTTTTTTGAGGGAAAATCTTTCGGTCTCTTATCAATCACCAAAAGTCACAAATAAAATATTGCAATCCGCATACATCCACTTTACGCCTTTATGTTTGTCAGAAATAAAATATTGCAATCCGTATACATCCACCTTGTGGTCGGTAAATTTATCCACTTCTTCATAGGCTATTTAAAAGTTGCTATATAAACAATAGTGCGCACCCAATTTGATCAAATAATATTACACCCTTGCCAAACATGGCTGAACAAGTGACACACCAACATTTCCAATGCTGCTATCAGAACTGGATGGCTCAACAGTGGCTCGATCACGACGAATTAGTCCAAGCACTCACTAACTACCCAATCGATATCGACTACCTCCAACTCATAACAAAAAAAATCATCACTCACTATGAAAACTACAGCGCTTCTCGTGCCCAACTAGCAAAACATGACGGACCTTCATTCTTGTTTCCCACATGGGGGACCACAGTTGAGAACTCATTGCTTTGGATTGGTGGTTGCAAACCTTCGTTAATTATCAAGCTTGCGTACACGTTATGTGGGTCCCAGTTAGATGCGCACTTTGCAGAGTTTCTTGATGGAGTCAGGCATGGAAACCTCAGAGAAATTTCGACGTCTCAGCTCAAAAGTATAGACGATCTCAATGCCAAAACTGTTAAGGACGAAGACAGGCTCAAGTCCCATGCAGCAAGCTTACAGGCATACAATCCTTAACACCCTTTTTCTGTAAACGACAAAACTTTATATATTAGTAAAGGGAAATGATTCAGCGTCTTAAAAGTGTTTTTTAATATATGCCACGTGCTTTTCCTGATTGTAGTGTCAAATATCACGAGCTGAGTCATCTTAATTTCCAAATTAAAAATAAAATAAAAAAGCCCTCATGCTTTTAGAAAGATAATTAGAAATGTTTTTTAAGAGGCTATAACATCACTCGTTACTAAATCAAACTATTACCACAGTTTTGATGCATGCTGTTTAAAATTTCTTATCCAAACTGCTTATTTGCATATTTATGCGTGAAATGTTTTAAATAAGCCACTTGGGCCTTGGAATTGCTTATTGCAGACTTTGTAATATTTGTTACGATGGATTGAACTTTTATATGTGCATGCAGGAGCGGGCAGTGGATCAGGTGTTGCTAGCAAACGACTATAAACAAGTGAAAGAGTCGAGCCATGTCGATAGAGCAATGGACACTCATGCCCATGATCTTTATAGTGTCCTATTAGAAGCGGACAAGCTGAGGTTGAATGTCCTCAAGGGTATCATAGACATTCTGACACCACTGCAATCTGTCGAATTTCTAGTGGGAGCCAAGAAACTACACCTTTCTTTACACGAGTGGGGCAAAAAAAGGGATATAAGCATGGGAATTACTCAGGTTCTTAAAACTAACATTCCCTCGTCATCTGATGGCACACCACCGAAGCCATGAACGGCTGTGATGGTGCGCCTACTCCCGCTCGCATCAACCGTACGTCAATTTGATGTTCGTTTTAAGCTTGCTAGTTAGAGATCGAGTTCTAGTATAAATAAGTTGATGGTGCTTGTGGCTGTAGCATTACATGTTTATGGTTTCGTATGTTTACGCACCGTTGTTAAAAGCTTGCAACAACGGTCTATAATAAGTTGTAACACATGCATGTGGGCGTGTGGTAAAATGTCCATTTCTTTGGTTTCCTATGTTTTTTGCCGCTGATTAATGCTCGAGTACAACTTCATATTTAACGGCAGGTGTTTGAATTGTTTTTTCTATACTAGTAGATTAAAACCTTGAGGCTCTCCAATTTGAAATATTGTGACAAGTGTTGTAACTTATGTTAGCTTCTTAAGCTATACGCGATTCAAAAGGCTGGTAGTGGCACATGCAATTTATATAGAGAAAAGTATAAAAATAAGCCAAAATCTTTTTTGAAGTCCTTTTTGTAGTCACTTTTTAACTCAATGTCTAAAATGGTCATGCGCAACCACTTGACTCCGCAACTCCACCCAAAATTCGTCACGTGTCCAAAGGAAAGTACACTTTTTTACTTTTTATTCTATCAAAATAACCACCAATATTGCGCAACCGACGGCTACTCAACCTCCTTTTACTCGACTTACATTTATCCACGTGCAAATTTACCTCGGGAAAGTAAAAAGTACAAAAAGTACCAAAAAAAAAGAAGGTACAAAACGTTTTTATCCGGTGGTACCGGATTTTTCTTTTCCAATGTATATGGAAACCCGCTTTTTTGCAAAAACCATCGGATCATACACAAATAATCATCGATACATGATCTTGAATCCAAATCTGATTATCATTCTCAAACATAAACACAAACACAAACACAAATAATCATTGTCACCGATTGAGATGATTTAGTAGATCGGATTTTTGTTTATGTCCAATGGATTCATCCTTTCGTCGCGTTCATGTAAGTATCATTTAGGATTGTTACAGATCAGATTGCACGTTAATAATCAAGTCTTTTGGGTATATTAATTTTGGTGGAAAAAGTTGGTCAATTGGAAAAACCAAATCTGTTTTGTGGCTTTTAGATGTAATAAATTTTTAATCCTTTAGTTAGTATCATGTATTTGTTGTTCCAGTAACACAATTTACCCATGAAGACTCAATAATCTTGTAGTTAGTATCATGTATAAATTAGTTTTATTTTTAATATTTTGTTTTTGTTAACCTAGGTTTATGATTCGAAGGTTAGTTTGAGAACTAAGTCGCACCTTCTAAAACAATAGCAAAGAAGTTGGCGACTAAAGAGGAAAGGTATAACAAGTTTAAAAGGAGTGTTTTTGGTCCGTGGTTAGATATTAGAGCGGAGGACCATGATAATCATGTTCTGAACTTTTTGCTTCAACACCAAAGGATTATCAAAGACGCTAGTACTGATATGCCTTTTTTTTGATATTGGTCACAATACATTAGAGTTTGGTAGGAGAGAATTTTGTTTGTTAATTGGTTTCAAATTTGGAAATCCTTCTTTAAAGCATTTGAGTAACAGTGTTTCAAATTTCCATAACCGTGTATTTCCTACTCTACCTAGAATAAAGGGTGACGATCTTAAAGCACTTCTTGAAATGGATAATGATTTTAAAAAGCTATCTCATGATGATTCAGTCCGTGTTTGTCTTTTGCTGGCTTTAGAGTATGTATTCATGGGTAACGAGCTTAGGCACGTTATACCAGATGAGATTTTGGCTTTAGTGGATGATTTATCTGCTTTTGATGCTTTCCTTTGGGGACAATATATTTGGCACGAGCTTCACCTTAAGGTGTATAATGTTGATTCAAGACACCGTAAGGATATTTTGAAAAAAATTGCAACACACGGGAAAAAATACAAGCCTCAATATTCTTTGAACGGATTTGTTTCGTCTTTAAGGTTTGCAAGCTTTCTCATTTATTGCTTGTCTCATGTATTGCTTGTCTCATTTATGTCATTGCAGTGTAGATTGTGTAGGCAGTTTACCCCACACATACCATAAATGTTGACCCAACCCACCCTTTAGCATCTAAATGCTATGTTTGACTCCCCAAATCTACTTTTGAGTGTCGTTTTAATCAACTTTAGAGTGCAACTGCATTGTTATAAGAATATGTGGTCATATGGAATAGAATACCTCATTTATTGTGACGTTTATATCAATCTAATAACATAATGCAGTGACGTAATTGTGACGTTTTCTCATCTGAAACTCTTAGATTAGAAACCGATGCTTGACTAATAGTTGCTGAAACACAACATGTTCATATTAAGCGCAAACTTGTAGCAGACATCTGAAGTATCATATATCTTTGTTACGTTGGCATATAAAATCTGTTGGGATGTTGGCCATTATAAAATCTCCATAATCGGTAAGGGCTAATGTTCTATATAGCGTAACCTTTACACAGTTTATAATTAACTGATATTATTTAGCTAGTAAGTTAGTTTAGTTATTTAACATTAATGGTTTTAAAACCTTTACAGATTTGGTTATTAGAACTTTTTCCGAATGCTACAAATTGGTGGCACAAAGAAGATGATGTTGTACCCCGTTGTGTTTCGTGGAGTGATGGTATAACATTTACAAAAGGTGATTGTGAGAGTCTATTTTATTCTAGAGAGTCAATTAATTCACTTGTCTCCACCGAAAAGGAGATCAATACATCATGGTGGACATGTAGTTTAGACTATTTCAAGAATGGCTCAACAGAAGATGCATCTCATAGACTTTTAAAAAAGAGGAAGGTTATTTCTCGTACACATGTTCACACGGAGGTTCACCGTGAGGTTCACGTTCGTACTGAGGTGCATAGTTATGAAGGATTGGATGACCCAGCGCTTGCACAGAAGGTTGAGGATATTGAGCGTGCATTTGGCAGTTGTTTAAGTGCACTTGAGAAATATGTGAAACCTCCCAAGGATACATCTTTTATGCAGATGTCGAGTGTATCTGATAATCCTAGTGAAGTTGATCAAGACTCAAAGGTTTGTTGTTTATAAACAAAATTTTTATGTTTCATTGAATGTGTAAATAAGATTATATATATATATATATATATATATATATATATATATATATATATATATATATATATATATATATATATATATATATATATATATATATATATATATATATATATATATATATATATATATATATATATATATATATATATATATATATATATATATATATATATCCTTATTTTTGATCCTCTAGTAGATTATCGAAAAATTACGAACCTCGAGTTGATCTTATAAAGAAGATTGAGTATATTGAAGCATTCTTTGGGAGGCGTTTAACACACTTGAGCAACACGTTAAGAATGGCATTAACGAGACTATGGAGCCTTGTAGTGCATCTGATCATGAACCAAATGTTGTTAATACTGCAAATCAAGAAAAGGTAAGTTCTTGAATTTTGTTTCCTTATCAACATTGCATATATTATTACAAGAAGGTTGTTAAGGGCTAAGATTAGCACCTTTTTGCGACCCTCATTAGCTAGGCTGTGGAGCCCACTAGTGGAAAGGTCGAGAACAGGTTTAACGAGACTGTGGAGCCCACTAGTGCAAAGGTTGAGAACATCTTTAACGAGAATGTGGAGCCCACTGCAAATGAAGAAAAGGTAATATTAGTAAGTTCTTTAATTTTGTTTCCTTCATTATTTATATTTATGCATAATCCATCATTATTTATTACATAACGAGACTATGGATATTATTACATAACACTCGTCATACAATAACGTTATATTTTATTTATACTTCTTATGCAGCCCTCAAATGCATTTGATAATGATGTCAAATTGCATCCTGACATGGATATTCAACATGATCCAAAGGAAATGGAAGATTATAACGGTGGAATCAACCAAACCGAACACGAAATATTGGATTCAAGATATAGAAACATGTTTGACTCACCGCTTCATGATCGGTAGTCGGTTTAACCATATCCTTGTTTATTTGATCATATATCGGTTTACTTAAATAGAATGGCTTGATTACTTGTATTTCTACGGTGGTAGAGGAACAAGAGGAAGAAGGGCATTGAAGAATACGGTGATAACGCTACACGCGTCGTTCGGTCAAGGAAACTTCCTTTTCTTGAGCAAGTTTTATAACACCCAGGCGATGAACCTAATCGTTGTAGTGTAGTAATTAGGGTAAGCCACGGTATTGATATCGTTCTCTGGGGAATAGGAATGCTAGTGAGAAGTTACTACGCTAAAGTTGAGGTTGAGGAAGATTATTTTTGTATTTTATATTTTATGAAATTGAAAGGTACGAATCTCGGGTATTGGATTTAGGGGTTGGTATTTCTACCGATTACTCTACTATTATCTAATTATCTAAACTAAGGTTGTGGAGTCTATGTCTAATTTATGTGTACTCGTATGATAGTTTAAAGATGTGTTTACTTAGGTTTTACTACTCCTTAATTATCTCCTATTGATGGTTGAGTTGTCACGTCCTTATTCTTAGTTGCGTTGTGTGTCTAAAGTTGTAGGGTGTGCGTTTCTCCCTAACTCTTTGAACTTACCAAAGGGTCTCGTCTACAAAACCCACTAGGGATGATAAACTCTTACTCTAAGGCACTCTTCAGATGGTTTAGCCTACAACTACTCAGGTAATCATATTCTAAGGTTCACAAAGATGAATCAAGCATTAAGTACACAGCGAATGACCTATTGCACTACTAGATCATTAATCAACTAAGATAAGAAACAACCAATCAATATTCAATAATTAAGTTTCATACTTCCTAAGCAAACACACAAATAAATTAGCGGGACATGGAGAACATGCAAGCATACACACAAATAATCAAAGACATAATTGAATTGATGAAGTAAATACTTATCTTGATGTAAGATAGGGTTTAAAACCCTAAAATCTTGTACAAGACACCTTATGTTCGGTTTTAGGTTTTCACTCCAAAAGACTCTCCTCAAACCGAAAAATTCGGATTCTATATATAAGATTACATAGGCGACGACGTCACCTTATGTTTAAATGGCCGTCGTGTCGCCGTCATTAGGGTTTCGTCTTGGCCACGTTAACCTTGCGACGACGTCACCTTATGCCCGTGACGCCGTCCTCTTCGACTTCGGCGCCGTCGGGTCACATCTAGGCCGTCCGAGTTGCGACGGTCTACTCCTTTAAAGCCCGCGCGTCTCTTGAAAATCTGAGTTTTGTCTTGACTGTCACAAAATCCTCGACGGCGTCGCGATTAAGCGATGGCGCGTCGCCTTCTATTTTCGCACTTTGAGTGTCTCGATTTTGACTTTGGCCATTTTCTTCGTATATTCGCCTTTTCGTCCAAATAAGTGCCATTCCAGCATTTTGCCTTCAAGAGACCTAAAAAGTGAAAAGGAACGATATTAAGCAATAACGGATACAAAAGTGATCAAATAAGGACTAAAACGACCCTCAAAATGGTACCTTTTAAAACCTTATCAAATATCTCTACACTTGTTATTTGCTTGTCCTCAAGCAAATGTGCTTTAACTAATTAATTTATAAGTTAGGGGTCATGAAGCATTGATTCAAAGCGGTCCACAACACATATAAGCCCATAAAAGTCATAACAAGCACGGAATTACATACTAGCACCTCACATGGGGTGTTTGGATACTCACATCTCTCTCGAGTGTATATATGAAATATAACAAATAGGAAATGGAAGATAAACACTCATTAACCGGTCCTAGTACATAGATTACCATAGGCTTGAGAATAGATCAAATCTCCATCGCTTTGGCGTAAGCACCTAGGAAAGACTATCAAAGAGGTCTTTTAAAGGGTTGTAATGTTAGGCTTACGGTAGGGAAATAAAGGGTTTGGTGGGATAGGCTTTTTAGTGGTGGCAAGTCAAAAATCTCTATGTTACAAGCATACGAAGAATGGTGTTGCTAAGCCAAGACTCGACACTCTAAAACTCTAGGTAACGGAAATAAACAAACATAAATTTAAAGGATAGATGTAGGATGGTAGCCCGTATGTTGTTGGTTTTTTTTTTTTTTTTACACTGTATTTTTTTTTCTCTTTTTCTATTTTTTTCCGATTTTTTTTTATTTTTATTTTTTTTTCATACACTTTTACTCTACCATCCTCTACGGTAACATCAAAATGATAGGGATTTATAGGCACATCCCTACACTTGAGTTTTATTACTCTAACACTAATTTGACCCGAATTGAAAAGATCAAAACACTTGGGGTACATTATTATGCAAACAAAGGGAATTTGAATTTAACGTTCCTTCCGTCATTTCACAAACTTTAACTTTTCCCATGAATCCCAATCGTCCCAAAGCGTATACTAGGGATATGACTCGACTTAGCAACTCATGCAAGCAACCGGATAATTGAACTAAGGGTTTGGGTGATAACAATAATGCACTAAAAGTGAGTGCATATAGGGTAGGCTAAGGCGATTTGGGTGTATATTTGGGGTGGGGTGTAAACAATGCTCTTCATTGATATTCCGAAAACGAAACATCACGAGAACCGCGAAAAGGATAGGCTCTGAGGGGTTAACTAGGGGTATCGTGTACTAAAGATGAGTACAACGCAAAGGGTGTGGGAAAATTACTCAACCGATGTGGAAGAAGTAATTATATTACGGGTATCAAACAAGGGTTTATCCTAATGCCTCTTATCATTTAGTTATTCCTAACTACACAAGTGTAGCCTCACTTGCGATCTCGAAATGCATCACAAAACAAGTTCTAGAATCTAATATACTACCGGTTCACACTCTAAGCATTGAAGATGAATGCTTTAATTCCTACTAATATAAGGGTGATCCTCACATTTTTGTGGAATTTAAGTGGTAAAGGGTTTTGTGCTAGTCATGCAACTTCCTATCCATGAGGCGCTTTTGTTAAGACTAATGGCCCACTCCTATATGTCATGAAAATTTTAAATTTGGTGCCAAAATTACCTAACCGACATTTTCTCATGGTTTATTACACGATGCACTTGGACAAAGCAAATAATCAAGGATAAGCATAGTTTCAAAGTTCCGTTTATTTTCCTCCTACACTTAAACCGAACATTGTCCCCAATGTTCCCGAAATATCAAAGTTATGATAATGGAAGGTAATTAAAAGCGAAACAAACTAATACTCCCGATTAGCTCGGTAGGATCCGTGTAAACGGTGGTTAAATCCTTTTCAAGAAGAATTATTGCGTGAAAAGCTCCTTCCAATCTTATGTAACTTCTTCTTGACAAACTAAACTGCACACTTGAAGAAAATAAGCGAAACCTTCGCGTAAAATCGTGGTAATAATATATATAAGACTCGATTTAAACTAGGATATAATGCTTGTGGAATGGATGTTTACAAATTTCTAAGAAAATTAAGACACAGAAAATTCCAAAATTTATAAGTAGCTCGAAAGCGAGAAAAAGTAATCGATGTTTTACTCCTTCACGACGCCGTCGGTTGCAATCTGACGCCCGTCGGTTATCTGACAAAAGCGGTCTGCGATTTTACGGAAAAATTACGGAAAATTTACATCTTTAGAATCGGAAAAATTTCGCAAAAACATCCATTATGACTCGATACAAGCATTTGACTCGAACAAACAAACATATATATCTTTTAGTTAATTGTTATTCTCATGTTTACGTTTCTTTTGAAAACGTGTGTAATCCTCCCTACACTTATCCCTTATGTAAAATACCTTTATATGCAATTAAGACGAAGTTAAAAACAAAATAAAGCATTTTTAAAAATTTAAACATGAGGATAAACAATTACTAAAAGATACATGACACTAACAAGCAAACAATTAAGCATGGGTTGCCTCCCACGAAGCGCTTTTCTTTGTTTAAGAGTCTTGTAGCTAGACTCGAAGTCGTGCTCCTACGTTTTTGCATCACCGCCCTCTTGACCCTTTGTTTTCCCCTCATCGAAAGGGTGTAGACGCTGTATGTTCACCGTTGATTCCTTGCCAACGCTGTCAATGATGGTGACGGTTTTATCTTTTAAATTGGTCTCCTTAACTGTGAAAGGCCCAAACCATCTTGGTTTGTTTCTTCCTCGTACTGCCCTTATCCGAGATCTATACAAGAGAACTTTTTCTCCCTTTAGAAATTCCTTAGGGTCCTTTTGTGCCTTAGGTATCGAGGTGGGATTGCTTCCCAACTCGCATACAATCCTTGAACCATAAAGTCTCTAAGCCCTTTTTCCCAGTCATTCATCTTCTTCTTAACATTGTTGCCCGGGGCTTTTTGATTTCCACCCGTAATCATTTCCATGATCTTAAGAGGGTATCTTGGGATGATGGGTATCCTAGCGTACCCCTTCCCGCTTTTGAGTATCATGATGCCCTCTCCGTATTTAATGGTTGCCTTGGCGGTGGCGAGCGGTGTCCCAAGAATGAGGGTGCGTTTTATCTTCTTCAACATCAACAATCACGAAATCCACGGATAAGCGATGTTAGCCACCTCAATTAGAACATCTACAATGATTCCTACAGGTGGACATGAGTATGATTAGCTAAGGAAAGTCTAAGGTCGGTCTTGGCTGGTTTCTCCTTAGTTAACTTATTATAGATTGACAATGGCATTATGTTCACATCGGTCCCTTGATCGGCCAAGGCATTTATATTATCCATGTCACCGATGCTAACGGTATCACGAAATTCCACATGGTGTCTTGTTTTCTTGTTAACGGTTTTTATAACCAACTCATCTGAGGTTCCATAGGTAGGCGTCATATTCTTCTTGGTCATTTTTCTTCAAGAGCTTCCTAAGAACTTCATTGTACCTAAAGTTGTTTACTTGGTTTGCAATGGTTTTCTTGTTAATCTCGTGCTTAAGGTAGTACTCAATGGTCTCGGGTTCATCATTAGCATGACTCCTCCTTCGTGCTCTCCTCGGTTCCACATCTCAACCCTTGCATTCTCGGGCATAATGGAAGCAGGCGTTCACAAATGAAGTGGGAGGGCAATCGTTGCTTCTTCTGAGCACCTTTTAGGGAACCTTTGTTTTGGTAAATTCAATTACCAAATTCATCATTTCTTTCATTTTGCTTGCATTTCTTCTCTCGCCTATAAACCTCCTCTTCAAATCTGGCTAATCTCTCGTATGAGTGCCATGTACTCCTCATTTGATCCTTGAAGCTTGGTAAAAGTGGTATTGGGGAAGTAGAGCAGGCGCCTTTGAACTTGGGTTTGCTCACGACTTGGGACTCAGAAGGCGGTGTGAGGCGGTTGGTGGAGTTGGCGGTTGTGACCTCTCGAGGAATTTGTGCGGGGCTCTTTTACGCCTTTCTATAAGATAATCAATTCCTCTCTCAATGGCACTCAATTGCTCCTCGAGTGTGTCGGAGGATTCAGAAGGAGTGGATATGGCATTAACCACGTTAATCGGAGTTTCGGGAGATTCATTCCAATCTTCGTAGCTTTGATCGGCAAGCTTCTCTATAATATCCCATGATTTCTCTGCGTTAAAGTCATTGAGCCTTCCACCGTGGCTCGATCAATGGATCGTCGAGTGATGAAATCGGTATGATCATAGAAGATTTGGATTTGAAGCCAAAGATCAATGCCATGGTGGGGAATTCTACGGAGTAGTTCCTTAAACCGAGTCCACGCTTTGTAAAGAAACTCACCTTGGAGTTCTTTGAAGCGTCAAGATGTCTCGCCTAAGTTTGGTGGTTCTCCCGATGGGAAAAATTGAGCAAGGAAGCGAGAGGTAAGATCATCCCAACTTGAGATGGAGCCGGGAAGTCGCTCAAGCCAATTACTAGCTTGGTCCGTGAGAGAATTGGAAGAGACGCGGTAGCGTGGTCTCCCGAGTAGTAGCATCAAGGTCGATGGAATCGACAATTTTGAGAAATCCTCGGATCTTGATTTGGATCTTGAACGAAGTCCATGAAATGCACATCCGTTTTGCACCAACCGGATGGTGTCGGATCGCAGGGCCGTAGTTTGGGCTTGGTCGGGAAGCTCAATGGTGTTCCTATAGCCAAGGTGGCTTGGTCTTGAGTATTCACCAAGAGTACGGGCTCTTGGCGGGTCATTTGGTGGTGGGTTGATGAGTGGTGGTTGGTTATCATCCTCCATGATGAAAAGTGATGGGGTTACGAACAAAGGTCACGAAGAAGGGGGATAGACTAAAAGAAAGCTAAAAATGAGAAAAAAGTTTACTTGATAGGAATCAAGCAAAGAAACCTAAACGAGGTGGACTACTAACTAGCTATTCTATTCCCGGCGGCGCGCCAAAACTTGATAACGCTACGCGTCGTTGGGGTCAAGGAAACTTCCTTTTCTTGAGCAAGTTTTATAACACCTAGGCGATGAACCTAATCGTTGTAGTGTAGTAATTAGGGTAAGCCACGGGTATTGATATCGTTCTCTAGGGGAATAGGAATGCTAGTGAGAAGTTACTACGCTAAAGTTGAGGTTGAGGAAGATTATTTTTTTGTATTTTTATATTTTATGAAATTGAAAGGTACGAATCTCGGGTATTGGATTTGGGGGGTTGGTATATCTACCGATTACTCTACTATTATCTAATTATCTAAACTAAGGTTGTGGGAGTCTATGTCTAATTTATGTGTACTCGTATGATAGTTTAAAGATGTGTTTACTTAGGTTTTACTACTCCTTAATTATCTCCTATTGATGGTTGAGTTGTCACGTCCTTATTCTTAGTTGCGTTGTGTGTCTAAAGTTGTAGGGTGTGCGTTTCTCCCTAACTCTTTGAACTTACCAAAGGGTCTCGTCTACAAAACCACTAGGGATGATAAACTCTTACTCTAAGGCACTCTTCGGATGGTTTAGCCTACAACTACTCAGGTAATCATATTCTAAGGTTCACAAAGATGAATCAAGCATTAAGTACACAACGAATGACCTATTGCACTACTAGATCATTAATCAACTAAGATAAGAAACAACCAATCAATATTCAATAATTAAGTTTCATACTTCCTAAGCAAACACACAAATAAATTAGCGGGACATGGAGAACATGCAAGCATACACAAATAATCAAAGACATAATTGAATTGATGAAGTAAATACTTATCTTGATGTAAGATAGGGTTTAAAACCCTAAAATCTTGTACAAGACACCTTAGGTTCGGTTTAGATTTTCACTCAAAAAAAATTCGGATTCTATATATAAGATTACATATGCGACGGCGTCACCTTATGTTTAAATGGCGCGTCGTGTCGCCGTCATTAGGGTTTCGTCTTGGCCACGTTAACCTTGCGGCGGCGTCACCTTATGCTGTGACACCGTCCTCTTGACTTCGGCGCCGTCGGGTCACATCTAGGCCGTCCGAGTTGCGACGGTCTACTCCTTTAAAGCCCGACGCCGTCTCTTGAAAATCTGAGTTTGTCTTGACCGTCACAAATCCTCGACGGCGTCGCGATTAAGCGATGGCCGCCGCCTTCTATTTTCAATGACTTTGAGTGTCTCAATTTTGACTTTGGCCATTTTCTTCAGTATATTCGCCTTTTCGTCCAAATAAGTGCCATTCCGACATTTTGCCTTCAAGAGACCTAAAAGTGAAAAGGAACAATATTAAGCAATAACGGATACAAAAGTGATCAAATAAGGACTAAAACGACCCCTCAAAATGGTACCTTTTAAAACCTTATCAACGGGTGATCCGCTTGAGGAACAAGAATTAATGGCAGCGGAGACTCTTATGCAAATATTAGTATTTAATACTCCTGAAAAGGTAAATTTAATAATAACTTTTTTGGTTTTAAAATCAAATAACCCAATCTTTTTATTCTAATTTTTTTTAATATAGGAAAAAGACAATGATTTGGAGTCTCCTTCAATGAAGGATCGAGATTCTGTTCCTAGTAATGATGATAAGGAGAAATTAGCAACGAAGCATCCAGATTCTGTTCCTAGCAATGATGATCAGGAAAAATCAGCAATGAATGATCCAGATTGTACCCCTAGCAATGATGATAAGGAAAAATTAGTTGATATTTATTGTGTTGATGACGGGCAGCCATCTATTAAAAAGATACTGGTTCCTTTTGCCCGAGAGACTAGAGCGAGCAAGTATCTTCAAGACCCCGTACATGAACCAGCCTTCAACCACTCCACAAAAGCCTAAAGTCCGTGCTAGGAAGAAGAAATGTGTAAGCGTTTTCGACCGTTGGTTTCACACGGTGGTGAAGTGATTCCCAAGTGGAATGAGGTAACTTATTTTACTTATTATTTATTTCGATTTTGTATCGTTGGTTAAGTACTTTGGACTAGACAATTACATATGATATATCTGCGAGGATCTAACTCGTCCCTCTGAGTTCGCGACAATTAAGAGTGATTGTGCCAAAAGAAATTATGGATTTTTTGAATGAAAAGGAGGAGAGGAGATTTTATTTTCCATGGGGAGGAGATGCCATATATGTATATCATAATTTTTAGGAAAGGTTGTCGGGCATCAAGAAGGCGAGAAATGGTTGGCTTTCTGATACGGTAAATTTCATGTTAACAATTTTTATGATTTTACACTGTTAAACTACTTAGCTAAATTGTTTTTTTTTTGCAGCATCTTGATCTATGGATAATGTTTCTATGGCACTTTAGACCTGCCGATGCTGATTGGGCAATGGCAGGTCCATTTTTTAGCTCCATGATTCTTAGCAGGGATGTCGGGTTTTTATCTTGTGGAGTAGCTTATGGTCTCCCCTGGTTTGCTCAATCTGTGGAAAAGGTGTGTTTAAGAAATTTTTGATAGTCGTATAGTAGTATTTCATGGTTCTAATTGATATGTAGGAGGGATTGTTATGTTCCTGAATATATAGTTACTTCAAATTCCTGAATATATGGCTCTAACATTGTATACCCAATTGACCCAACCCACCCTTTAGTATCATTATTATGGTTATAAGTAATGTAAACACATCCTGACCCAACCCATACCATAATTCCTGACAAGTCCATACACAATCAGGAATGACCATAATAACTAACATGGCTTGGCCACAAATAAATTATTTGCCTATAAAGGCTTTCTTTTCATTGTTGGTACTCATATATAAGTTACGATTCTTATGATGGAAATAGAGGTAAACATTTTGTGACAGTCAGAGTGCTCTTAGGAAGTGTATCCCTTGTTTCAATACAGATTTTAGTTTTCACAATGATCACACATAAGTTGTTACTGTATATGGTTGAAAAGTCATTTTTTAGTTTTGTTGTTTTGTTATTTAGAATCATATCACTGAGGCCTGTTGTGTCCTAGATTAAACTTGAATACAAAATTTTAAATACAATATCGTTTTTGTGGTCTTATGTTTGTTCACCAATATTGTAGGTCTATTTTCCTATCAATGAAGATAACGTACATTGGGTTCTGGGAGAACTCCATCTACGCTCCGGTGTCATAACAATCTATGACAGCCTCTCCTGGCCTCTAGTTGAAAATCGAGATTGGTGGCTCAAGATGAGGAAATGTTTTCAATATAAAATTCCAAAGTTTTTAGAACAAACCGAAGTAATGGAAAAGAAGGGCATTGATCCAAAACATTACTCCATCACCTTCCGGTATGCTGATAATGTGCCAAAGCAAGGCCCTCTTTATGGTGACTGCGGTATCTGGGTGATGATAAACTTGTATAGGTTGTCGAATAATCTACCCTTGGCGGTCGATAATACTACTTTGGCAGCTTTGGCATATAGGGAGCGTTTGGTAGATTTCTTTTGGAAGTACAAGATTGAACTACCCTTGGCACAAGTTGTTAATTCTTGATGTACAATATTTTGTTTAAATAACTCATTTAACTGAACTTGAAGGCAAAAGGAGATAAGTCTACGACAAACTGATTGAAGCTGGGGTTGAAATGTGGCGCTGAAAGGCGAGAAGCCTACGAAAAACTGATGTAATGGTGCTTGTGCAGTGTATTGATGTACAATATTTTGTTCAAATAACTCATTTAAGTCTAACTAATGTAAGCCTAACAACTGGTAGTATTTGGTACTTTTGTAGTTGAAACTGTACTAGTAGATGAAAATGTATTTTGTACTTTGGTTGTTGAAACTATAGTAGTTGGTAGTAGGAAACAGAGCATAATCTATTGTAAACGAATGTTGAATGTTTTGTAAACCAATGTGACATATGTATTGTTGAAAACAATTATGTTTAATCATCTCATACATTTAAACCTCTTTGTCTCATTCAATGTGACATATATGCTGTCACCATTAACGAGATAATGAACAAAAATAAGTGTTTGACTGGTTGTAGGTCACACTGATGCGAACTTGCCCATTTAGACCGTGTCTACATATATTGTCTAAGTTGATGTTGTAAATTTGTTTTCTGGAAAAGAAGTATTTTGGATCTCTAATATTATAGAATACATGTCAACCAAGATTTCTCATACTTTGCCATAACTTGAAAGCCATTTAACTTATAGTCAAACAAAGTCATAAGATGGGGCTGTTGATGTCTCAAAAGAGTTCTACCAGACCATATAATGTCTCAAAAGAAAAGAGAATGTCTTTTGACTTTTGAGGAATAGCTTCTACTCTTCACATTTCAAAATTAAGAGATATCATTATTTACAAACATAACACCAAGATTTATTAGTACCTCTACTATATCTCAAAACCATGGTCAAGCTTCCCATTTGTATGTCATTTGGATCATCCCATCATCAACAGCCCCATCATCAACATTAAATTACATAATTAAGCATTCACGACTATTGTTTTAGCAAACAGGATTCTCATATTGCATCATAAGTGAAAGGACATATAACTGGTAGTCAAACAAACTCATAAAACTGTCTAAACAAGCATATGCAACTGTCAATGTAACTTAAATAGTTATAGGATCATACCCTCTAACCCCAATAACCAACCGAGATAAAAAGAAAAATAAAAAAAGCTTTTGAGTTGGAGGTCATATCTATTACACTTGAAAGTCAGAACTGATATGCCTATTTTATCAAAAACATAACACCAAGATGAAACATAACACCAACATAACACAAGCATATGCAACTGTCAATGTAACTTAAATGGTTATAGGATCATACCCTCTAACCCCAATAACCAACCGAGATAAAAAAAATAAAAAAATAAAAATAAAAAAATAAAAAAAAAAACTTTTGAGTTGGAGGTCATATCTATTACACTTGAAAGTCAGAACTGATATGCCTATTTTATCAAAAACCTAACACCAAGGTATTCATTTTTATAGCACCTTTTGGAAGCTCAATGTTGTCATCAACACATAACCTCACAAACTGACAAGTCAAACAAAAACTCTTTCAAGAACAGATGGAGCTGACCCACTTTAGGCAAAGTTGTTTCACCATAGTTCTAAGGAATCAGTCAAGATTTATTACACACACCTAGACATAAGAGCTGACCAACTACCTAAAACTGACCCACTTTAGGCAAGTCTAAAACTGACCATTAAAACCAAATCTAAAAACTTACCCACTTCCTAAAACTGACCCACTTTAGAACAAAAAACTCATTTCTAAAACTGACCCTTAAACGACATAAAACCAAAACTTTCTAAAACTGACCCACTTCCTATATTAATCCATGTTGTCAAACCATATAGATGCAATTACCATTTTCCATTACAATGTGATTAACAAAACTGAAACAACATCTACACTAGAATCGCATATACAAAATGGCAAAAAAATCAATAAGGATAAACTAAAGACCATAACGATTCATTACCAGCATAATCAGTTCAGTACATAACTTCAGTCCACTAATCATCATCCAAATAAGTACATATTCATAGACCATAACCTAAATAAGTTTTTACTGCACCCAAACTATATTTACATAAGAGTTATATATAAATAAACCATAGAAACCAAATTACTTACTAATTATCCATACCCAAAAGACATTCACTTACGTAGACCACTTGCATACCCAAAAGCTTCAAAATATCTTGACGATGACACGAAACACCAGTCAAGTCTTCATCAATCTCCATGAGGGTCATGTAATCTTCCTTCTGCTCAATCCCATGACGAATCAAATCAACCGAAGCTTCAAGCCCTTTCAGAATATCATGATCAGAAATATTCATGTTCACCAGACAGCCTAAAGCATCCACCCCTTTCTCATGGTATGGGCCAAGATAATGGACCTCCCTAAGTGTCCGTTCACGCTTCGCAATCACATCGCCTAGTTCTCTGCATATTTCTTCCAACCTGACTAGGCGAGTTCGTGCTTCCATCACTTCACTGTTAAAGAGATGCTTGAACATGGTTGCAATATCATTGGAACCACTAGCGCGACGCAACTCATCGAGATTTGGGGTTATGTTTGACATTGATTTTGCAAGGAAGTAGATCTTGAAAGTGTACAGTAAAACACGATCAAAATTAAGAGATTAGGTAAGGGTGGAATTAATATTACGCGTATAAATATACAAATCCAACTCATTTTTACTCTCCCCAAAATTAATTAAAGCATAAAACCGTGATCGAAGAGAATGATTACAAAACATAACTGAAACCACAACATTTGAAAAAAAAAATGAAGCTTACAATAGAAAATCCTTACTCTATGAACTAATACAAAAATAAAAGAATGACACAAAGAACCTTATATTTCAATTACTTTCAAACCCCCTCCCCAAATTGGCTATCTAAATACAACCAAAACGACATGTGACGTTTACGCTTTTATATATTATACCTAAAATTATCTATACCGTTACCGTATTTCATAATTTTTATATTTTTCTAAAAGATTCTCGGTCTAAACTTAAACTACAGGAAAAAAAAGTATAATATCTGCTTCAATCTTTTTTGACTATAATCCTTGTTAGACACCATAATATACTGATAACATTAAATACCAACTAATACATTACACGATCTTGCTTGCCGACAAGAATTAACACATGTTAACTAAAAGAAGGCAACCTAAATTACAACAAACAAGGCAATGAAACATAACCATCATAAATTACAATAAAAAAATGCCCATCATAAATTATTGTTATCACCGTTATTGGACACATAAGGAAGAGCACTAGAACCTTCATCAAATTCATCATGAGCTGCATCCTCAAAATCATCAAAAATCATCCTTGGTGTAAATAGACTAGCTTCTTTAAATGGATTTTCATGCGGTGATCTTAAGTAAGCTGGTGATTGAGATTCTTCCTTTTCCCATGCACTAACCTCTTCCAACGACATACAATCAAAAATTTTCTTTCTCTTATCATGATTTTTTTAATTGTGTTGTCACTTCCTCATCAAACTCATCTTTACACAAGTTTTTGTGATAGTAATCAAGTAGGAATGCTTGAGGAGTATGGGAAACATATACCTCAATTTTCCCATGGAGCTGAGCCAATTCATACATCTTCTTAACATCTCTATCACTTTCCACTATAGTCAAACCTTCTTCTAAGCTACATTTTGGTATACAATAATACCAAGCCCAAATATCCTCTTTTATTTTTCTAACAACATGTCACACATTTGGGAATACGACAACGTTTTAGACATAGATAGTTTAATTTCAAGAATTTTTCCACCTGCGTACCTTAGGAGAAAGACGTAGAATATGCTTTTATTGAAAACTTCAAATACAATATCATTAGAATTATTAGACATCGTTTGTTTAATTGAAAAAAATCCAAATAAACAAAAAATAATTCAGCCAAAAATAAATGCGTAAAAGTTACCAAAATATTAGTGAAGTGTACATAAATTCTTCGAGTATTAGTGAACAAACACAAATGATGTGTGTAAAACCTGAAAATAACAAAAAAAAAAAGGATTAATAAAGTGATCTGAATGAATATTACCTGATGGATAATAGATCTAATTCAAAGTCGAGTGGTCGAGTAGCTGATGGTCGAGTATCCTAACATGTATTAATTACAACAACTAATTTTTACAACTAACACCTATTAATTGATTACATTAATATTGATGTGAAGTTGTGAACACTTAATTTAACCTTTTCCCAACTAACACATAATATAATTAATGTGATGAGGTAGATGATAATTATATAAATAGAGGTGAGAAACATATGATAAGATTACCAAACCTTAAAAACGATGCAGTGAATTCACCACCAAATTACGAGTGGGAAGAATTACTTGATCAGACGACTCTGATCTTCGATTATCCGCCACAACACAAAACACAATATCCTCTAGAATCTCTCAAGTTGATAATTATTTTGAAAACCACATTAGAAAAATACCGGTCCTATAGTATTCGGGATGGTGTGGACGATGGTGTAATGATGACACAGGAGTTTATTAGGAAAGTTGTTGATGATTTGGTTGAGGATTCGGATTTTAAAAGTGGTCCATGGGTTAACGCGGTTGAGTTTATGAATGCTGATGGCGGGATCATTGTTGGTTGTTTTGCCGATATCAAAACATTTCTTAAAAAAGGGAAACTTGACAAGGTTGTTGCGATAATCAAGTCTTGTACTCCGAATATTTTGGGTGATCTAAAAGTAACATTGAAAGACGTTTCAGGGTTTATGTTAGGTACAATACATCATAAAGTTGTTAATGATGAGAGGTTTAAAAACCAATTTACCGTCAAAACTGTCTTGATACTTCAAAATATTTCTGTATTTTCTCCCAAACAATCTGGCAATCATTATCTTAACATCAAAATAAAAAATTTGGTCAAGGTTTTATCCAAGGATGTGGTTCTTGAAAATGGCAGCGGTGATGGTGGTACTGGAAGTTAAATATGTATGTAACCATTGGTGTTTGTTCGAATGTATTTTCATGTCTATGTTAAAATATTTTAACGAGTGGTTGTTGTAGTTTGTTAAGTGTCTAGTTACTAGTTTGGTTGTAGTCGGAAGCGGTGGTTGCTGTTGGGATACATAAAGTCAAAGTACTGCTTAATGAAGAAAGTCAAAGTACTGCTCACTTATCAAAGTACTGCAAGGATAAAGAACTGCTATATCGTTTATGGAAAGCTTTGTTATTCTAGAATATTCTTAGTTTAGATTAGTATTACTTGTCGTACAAGAATTATAATTGTAAACCGACTAGGGTATTCCTTATGCCTATAAAAGGACCCCTAGATTGGTATTAGAGATACGACTCTAGAGATACGAATGCATACATAATATTAGAGAATATTAGAGTTATTAGGGATTGTTAGTGAATCTGTGTATCAAGCAGGTTCAAAGTATTAATAAAATCGTTGAAGTTTAAGTTATTCTTCTTAGCTTTATTAAAGTAGTTTCTGCATACTTAATAAAGTAAATTCAGTGTTTCATTGTTAGTAACTTAGGATTTATCCGAGGTTGCTAAGCCCTTACAAGCTACATAAGTTAGTTTAGTTAGAGTATATCGATCCAACAAGTGGTATCAGAGCTTGTGTGGAAATTCTGATTAAGAAGAAACCCTTAAAACCTAGTTAACAACAAACCCTAAAGATGTCATTGTTGCACCACCCCATCCATCACCTCACTCGAATTCCTATCATCAAGAAGGAGAATATGATCTGGAGCATTAACATGAGGCGGTACATTGCTATTCTGAGACCATGCCTTTGTGGAATGTAATTGTCAATGGTAATGAAGTTATTGAAGATCCTATAGAAGTTCTGGACAACCTAAACCACCTAAGGCCGTCTTGCCATGACTACAATAAGAAATTAAGAAAAGGCTCTCAACATACTGTTGTCTGCTATTCCTGATGGTCACCTACTCAAGTTCCATGATGCTAAGGATACAAAAAAAACTATGGGCTGCTCTCAAGACAAGATTTGGAGGTAATGATGCTTCCAAGAAGATGCATAGAAATATGTTGAAGCAACAGTTTGAAACATTTCTCTGTTGGTGAAAGAGAAGGTCTTGATGCTGCCTATGACAGATTCCAAAATCTTCTCAGCGTGCTAGAGTTATACAAAGCAGAGGTATTGTTGAAGATACAAACCTGAAGTTCTTAAGAAGTTTTCCATCCGTATGGCATGTGATTGCTACTATGATCAGAGGACAACCTGGTTTGGACACTATGGACTTTGATGATCTTTACAACCACTTAAAGATGTATGAGCATGTGATGAATGGCCAAACAAGTTCAAAATCTCACAATATTGCTTTTGTGTCTTACGAAAGAGAGCGTGCTTCACTAAAAGTCTTGCTTATCCTACTCAATCTTGTTGCTCAAAGTATTGTTGCTTATCCTACTCCTACATCATCACCTACAAACACCATCCACTCTGATGAAGTTGTATGTTCCTTCTTCGCTCAACAAGCCACTTTACCTGTTACTTATGAAGAAGATTTGTCACAAATTGAAGAGGATGCTCTTGAAGAAATTGATATAAGGTGGAAAGTTGCTATGATCACTGCTAGGATCATTAATTTTATGAAGAAAACATGAAGAGGCATTGACTTCAAACTCAAACAGGGTATAACGTTTAACAAGTCCAAGATTGAATGCTTTAATTGTCAAAGAACTGGACACTTTGCAAGAGAATGCAAGTTTGCTAAATATCGAGCAAATAGAATGATTGAGAAACCCAAGCTTGAACTAAAGGAAATTCCTATTCTTGAAACAAAAGCTTTGGTCGCTCAAGAAAATCTATCGAGGTTGGTGAGTCTTGAATTTGATGATGAACCGGTAACCCTCTTGTATGGTCGCATGATGGAAGAGTTTGATTGAGCACTGACTTTTGATGAGGAACCGAGTTTTTGCTTTGGGATCAAGAGATGGTCTTGGAAGCTTTGATTGGAGCATGGAAAGTGAAGAAGAACCAATTCTGCTTGCTATGTTAGCTACTTCACCAAGTTAACCCCTTATCTCTGAGGTATGCTCTAAGTGTCATGATTTTTATCAAAAAGTGCTTAAAGATTATGTAACTGAAAGAGATAATTGTAGAAGGGCTAGGTCTGAGGTAGTTAGTTATCAAATTACTTTAGAGTCAATGGAAGCCAAAATAATAACTCATGAAAATAATGAAATGGCTTGGGCAGAAAAGTATGAACAACAGGATTATCAATTAAAATTAAGTGAATGGAAGTTAGGATGTAAGATTTCTGAGATTGAAAAGCTAACTAAAGAAAGGGATGAATTGTTAGAAAAACTTGCTGGTTGGGGAGAATCTGGCCTTTCACATGTTAGTTTTGTTGAAAAACAGAAAAGAGCACACATTAAAACTGGCCTAGGTTTTGGTATGGAATTTAGTAGCACATAAGAGAACCCACCTAGTGATAAAGAACAAATTGATTCAGAGGAGATAACCACTAGTGATGATGAACTCATTAGCTCAGAAGAGAACACATCTAGTAATGAGGAATCAATTAGTCAAACACCTCCTGAATTAAAGAAAGACAAGGGTTATCATGTTGTCCCTCATCCCACTGGTAGTTTTCAACCACTTAGGACAGATGTTTCTCGTTTTGGAGTAGACAATTTAGAGTTTAGGAAAAAGCTTACTGGTCAATCTAATTCAGGTCCATCTAGTTCTGAAACCCCAAAAGAAATAGTTAAAAAACCTAAGGATGATAATGGTAAGAGTCAAGCAGTACCTTCAACTCAAAGTACTGCTAAACATTCAGCAGTACCTTCAAGAAAATCTTTACAAAATACTGCTAAACCTTTTTGGGATAATTTTGGTCAAAACAGTTTTCATCATTCACCAAAAAGATAGGATAGTTTTGGTCATAGAAATAAAGGAAGATATTTTGGGAGTATGGGTCAAAAATTGTGTTTTGTTTGTTATAGTCCTGATCATTTGATTAAGAACTGTGACATTCACTTAGAATATCTAAGCAAATTCCCAAAGACCAGATCTACCAACCATAAGCCAAGGGAGACTAAACCAGTTTGGAATAATTCGCATAGGGTTAACCACAATAATTCCTCAAAAGACTATAGGTACCCTCACCAGAGAAGATATTTTTCAAAACCATCAGTACCCTCAAACACTTTTCAAGGTACTGATAAGCCAAAAGTTTTTCAAGCAGTACCTCCTCAAAGTACTGCTCAGTTTTCACCCAATCAAGGTACTGCTAGCACTTTTTGGAATGGAAGCCCTAGGAGATCAAATTACTATCAATCTAGAAGGCGTTACACCTCAAAAAGAGTATCTAGATCAAAGAAACCCACACAAAAAGTTAAAACCGGTGGGTTAAGAAAGAAATCTTGATGGGAACAAACGATACTTTCGGCAAGTAAGAGTGAAACAAAGACTTTTGTTGAAAATAATAAAGATAATTTTGATGAAAAGAGAGTTTTGTTGAAAAACCAACACAAGTTTTAGAACAACCAAAGATAATTGATCATGTGCTTAAAAGCGATGGAGATTACATACTTAAAGAATTTAAGTATGTCACTCCTAAGGGGAACACAAGTCGATAATGGCTTGGGTTCCTAAAATTAACTAACTCTTTTATCTTTGTGCGGGGAAACCCGGAAGAGGAGCTTAAAGATCATTTAATTGTGGATAGTGGTTGCTCTGGAAGCATGACGGAGACAAAGAGATTCATCGGATTTTAGATCTTATTTTGGAGGAAGAGTTGCATTTGGGAATGATCCTAGTGGAGAAAGAATTCTGGCAAAGGAACCATCAAGGCGGGAAGCATAGATTTTGAGAATGTTCGTTATGTAAAGGAGCTCAAGTTCAACCTTTGTCGGTCTCTCGGATCTGTGACAAAAGCACCACTGTGTTATTCAACGACATAGAATGTCTCATTCTTTCCCGATTTCAAGCTTGTTGATGATAACTTGCTAAATCTTGAGTACCAAGAACCAATGATGTGTATGATGCGGATATGAAGAGTCTTAACTCTTCTGAAAGAGCAACTTGTTTAGTAGCAAAGCCAACACTTGAAGAAGCACATCTGTGACATAGAAGATTAGGTCATGTGAATTTCAAGAATATCAACAAGTTGGTTAAAGGAAATTTAGTTAGAGGTTTACCTTCCAAAACATACAAGAATGATCATTCGTGTTTGGCGTGCAAGAAGGGTAAACAACACAAAGCTTCATGCAAGAAGCTTGAGGAAAGAACTATTAGAGATCCTTTAGAGTTGCTACACATGGATCTGTTTGGACCTATTTCTGTTGCAAGTCTAAACAAGAAGAAGTACTGCTTAGTTGTAACAGATGATTGCAGTAAATTTAGTTGGGTCTTTTTCTTAGGATTTAAAGATGAAACCTTTGATGCTATTCATGATCTTATAATGGCCCTTGAAAACTAATTGAGACTCAAAGTAAGAGGTATTAGATGTGACAATGGGACTGAATTCAAGAACAAGTTTATGGATGAATTTTGTGCCAAGAAAGGAATCAAGAGGGAGTTTAGTATTGCTAGAACTCCACAGTGAGAATGGTGTTGCGAGAGGAAGAACAGAACTTTGATAGAAGCGGCGAACAATTCTTGCATTCCTTCTACCTATTCAATTTTGAAATGAAGGCATAAATCTTGCTTGCTATGTGTTGAATCAGTATCGATCGCTAAACCTCGGATGAAGACACCTTATGAGTTGCTTATGGAAACAAACCTAACATCGTTTTATGAAACCTTTTGGATGTCCTCGACTATTCTCAATACTATTGATGCTTTTGGCAAATTTGATGGCAAGTCGGATGAAGGATACTTATTGGGATATTGTACCAATAGCAAAGGATTTAGAGTGTACAACAAGGTCACCAAAAGGTTCAAGATTGTCTTCATGTTGAATTTTAGAAGATCAAGAAAATCAAAAGGGTAAAGGTCACGATTGGATGTTTGATCTTGATGTTTTGACTCCTTCTATGAACTATATTCACGCGAGAGAATAAAATCAATTTGTTCACGAGAAGAAGATTTACAATACATTGTTCATGGAGTTAATATTAGACATGATGTTGTTCACGATGAAGAACCTATAAGCTGTCGAAAAGGAGAAAATCTTGATGACCCAAAATCCACTTTGTGCATTGAAGATCAAGCTATTCAAGATGAACTTAATAGGATGCTTTTCAAGAAACAATAGCACAATCTTATGAGGATGAACAAAGAAGAGCTTATGAAGAAACAAAGAAAAGGGTAAGTCTGATTACTCTCACGATGCTGGATCACGATACTTTGGATCAAAGCTCTTGCTTCACCAATCACACATGCCGATGATTTGAATGATCCGAACATGCCTGGGTTAGAAGATACTGATGATGAATTTGAAGATGAAGGTATTTTCTCAAATTCTAATGAAGGAGCTGATTTCACAAATTTGGATGATGATCTTGACGTTCCACAGACTCCTACATTAAGAGTTCATAAAGATCATCTTGCTGGTCAAATCATTAGACCTTCTACTTCTGGAGTGCTCACAAGAACCAAAGCTAAAGGCTTCTCTAAGCCACATAATGCTTTACTTAGCTTTGTGTATAAACAAAATAGGCTGAATCATAAGGATCAACAAACATGTTTATTCACTTGTTTTATCTCTCAAGAAGAACCCAAGAATGTAGCTCAAGCATTAACTAAAGAAAGTTTGGTTGAAGCTATGCAAGAAGAACTTCTTCAATTCAAACTTCAAGAAGTTTGGGTACTGTGTGATCTACCAGATGGAAAGAAAGTCATTGGTACATGATGGGTTTTCAGAGTTAAGAGAGATGAAAGAGGCAATGTCATCAAGAACAAAGCAAGATTAGTTGCACAAGCATATAGACAAGAAGAAGGAGTGACTATGATGAAGTATTTGCTCCTGTAGCAAGGATTGAATCCATTAGAATTTTTCTTGCTTTTGCATCTTATATGGGCTTTCTTGTTTATCAAATGGATGTCAAGAGTGCCTTTCTTTATGGCAAGATTACAGAGGAGGTATATGTCAAACAACCTCCTGGTTTTGAGGATCCTGCATATCCAAACAAAGTCTACAAAGTTGTTAAGGCTCTGTATGGCCTTCATCAAGCACTAGAGCTTGGTATGAAAGACTCTTCACTTTCTTATTGCAACATGGTTACAGGAGAGGAGCAATTGATAAGACTTTATTTATCAAGAGAGACAAGAAGGATATCATGCTTGTTCAAGTATATGTAGATGATATTATTTTTGGAGCTACAAAACAGTCTATGGTGAAAGAATTTGAGAAGCTCATGCAACAAGAATTTCAAATGAGTTCCATGGGTGAATTAACTTTCTTTTGGGGCTTCAAGTTAAACAATCAAAGGTGGAATTTTCATTAGACAAGACAAGTATGTCATGACATTCTTAAGTTTAACTTTGATGCTATGAAGCGGTCACCACACCCATAAAATCTATCAACTCATTGGGCAAGGATGAAGATGGTCAACTGTAGAAGTCAAGCTTTACATATCAATGATTGGTCATCTTATGTATAGCGCATCTAGACACGATATCATGTTTCTTTGTATGTTTATGTGCACGATATCAAGTCTCACCTAAGGTCTCTCATATGAATGCGGTCAAGAGGATTTTTAGTTATTTGAAACAACCTAATTTAGGGTTGTGGTATCCAAAGGATTCACCTTTTCACTTGGAAGCTTTTGAGATAGTGATTATGCGGTGATAATTATGATAGAAGATCAACTCTTGGAGGATGCCAATATCTTGGAAGAAGATTAATTTCTTGGCAATGTAAGAAACAAACCATTGCGGCAACCTCATCCACCGAAGCGAGAATATGTTCTTCTTTGCAAAGTGTTGTGGACAAGTATTATGGATGCAAAATCAACTCTTGGATTATGGATTCAATTTTAAGAATACTCCTATCAATATTGATAATGAGAGTACAATCTGCATTGTGAAGAATCTTGTTTACCATTCCAAGACCAAGCATATTCAGATTAGGCATCACTTTATTCGAGATTGCTATGAGCATCGGCTCATTAATGTTGTCAAGGTCCATACAGATGACAATGTAGCTAATCTACTCACAAAAGGATTTGATGTTTCAAGATTTAATCATTTGGTGGTGAGTATTGGAATGATAAACTATTAAGCTATAATTAAGGGGGGGACTTATTAGTTAGTTAGTTAATAGTCCTATGCATTGTTTAAGGGGAGGATCAACAATGTCTTTTTGATGTTTTTGCCATTGTGAAAAAGAGGATGGAAAAGTACTGCTTATTGTTTATCTGAAAGTACTGCTCTGAAAGTACTGCTTTGGAAAGTATTGCTTACGTGGAAAGCACTGCTAGTCTTGTCAACGTACTGTTCCAACGGTCAAAAGATGGGGTAAAATTCAAACAACGGTAACTTTATTAATTGGGCTGTGATTTTTTCAAATCTTACCTATAAATAACTACCCTCCGATTTTCCCTCTCAACTTTATACTTATCCATCTCTTCCTTATTTTTCTCATATTCACCCTAACCGTTTCATACATTCTTTTGCAAACAATGGCTAATCGCAACACAGTTAGTAAACACAACATGGTCGCCAACATAGATAAAACACCATCTAATGTTGCCTTTCATGACATAATTGATTTTCTCACTGGATCAACAATCAATTATGCTCTTTTGGTCGAACCTGATATCATTGAGCCTTGGATTCAACAATTTTGGGCAACTGCTAGATCTCATGTGGAAGATGATGAACCATACATTTAGGCTAAGGTTGCTGGGAAGATTGTTAAAGTTAGTGAAGCCTCCATTCGAGAAGATTTATTGTTTGATGATGCTGAAGGGGTTATTCGTTTCGATAAACAAGTGCTTTGGGACACATTAAGAGATATAGGGTATGAAGGATCTCTCACTGAAACAACCTTTAAGAAACCTTTATTTAGTCCACAATGGAAGTACCTAGTTCATGTTTTACTTCATTGTTTAAGTCCCAAGAGTACTTCATGGGAGCAATTTGGATCAAATATTGCATCTGCCTTAGTGGGATTAGCTACCAACCTCCTGTTTAACTTTTCACGGATGATTCTTGATGGTATGCTTTCCCATATCTCCAATGGTTCACCATGGTTAATGTACCCACGATTTATTCAAGTTTTCTTGAACAAAAAACTTCAGGATGTACCCAAACCTTCGAGCTTGTTACCTGTTGTTGTGCAACCACCAAAGGTGTTCACTTTCATGGCTAGGAAGAGTGACAAATTCTCTGGGAGGGTTACACCTTTAACAGCTCATATGATGGAGATAGTGCAAGGAGTTAGAGATGAAGCTACTTGCAAGTGAAGAACATAAGCTTTCAGGATCAAGAGAAGGAACTGCTTCTCAACGTACTGCTTCACAGCAAGGTACTGGATCACACCCTACTGCCTCTGTGCAAGATACTGCTCATGGAGATTCAGAACCAGAGGTCAACCCACCATCATCTCCCCATGATTATACTTCCATAGATGGGTCTCAAACATCTGGAGGAGATGAGGGAGATATGGCTTCTGAAGGGTTGGTACTGGATAACTATGTCTTGACAAGGGAATTGGTGAGATTGAAGAAAGCTACTGAAGCTCAAGTTGGACAACTTATGAAGTTGAACACCAAGTTTAGAAGATTGAAGAACTTTGTATGACCATTAGTTCAACATCACAGTTGTGGTATTAAAAGAAAGAAAAGTTTAAGAAGACTTCAAAGGTTCACCATTCATTCCAATATAGCAAGAAATTTGAATGAAGATCGTTATGAAGAATCGCTTCAAATCTTGAGTCGTAGTTCTTTTCAAGTTAAGTAGTAATTTAGTTAAGTAACACTTCAAGTGGAGCTAATTACACCAACGACTCTAAATTTTGAAGAAGAAGTTGGTCTTTACCACCCAAAGTAGAGCACACTACAAGTGATGATGCAGGCGATCAAAACCTATCAAGATCCCATAGTGTGGCGAAGCTTTCAACTGTGTAAGACTATAAATACTCTGAAGAAGTCACTCTGAGCTACAAGCTCAATTGGTGCTAAAGTTCTTTGTTAGAGTTGGTCGGTCACTCATATATAATATCTTTCTTTTACTTTCTCTCCACTATTTGTGTAAGTTCCTCTAAACCTCTAACTTTCTCTCTTTCTCTCTCTAGAATTCCATCTTATCGCCACCTTGTGTTATGGTTTGATGTGTATGTAAAAGTTATATCTTACAATTGGTATCAAGAGCCATGGTTAGATCATATCTTGCACATCTTTGGATTTATAGTGGTTTTTAGGTGGTTTTGAGTTTGAAAAAGTTTAGTGGTTTTGCATCATTTGGTTGATTTCTTGTGTTAAAGTTTGAATTTTGTTGGTACTTTTGTGTTTGGAATCATCAAAAGTGTTTAGGTTTTCATTTGGTAGCTTGAATCATCTTGGTTGGGTTGTTTTGGATTGAAAAGTGATATTTATATGGTTTTCAAGCTAGCGAGTTAGTTCACGGATAACCTTTCTTCATAGCGACTTGCTTCATTATTTTGTAGCGACTTACGATGTTAAAAGCTAGCGAGTTAGAGCTAGCGAGTTAAAGGACAAGTAGTGGAATCTCCACTCTGGTGTGATTGGCTAGCGACTTGGTCGATGTGAGTTGCTCTTTAGCGACTTGTGTTTCTAGCGACTTGTGTGGCAATTCTTTGCCAAAATTTGGCTAGCGACTTGGGTATGTGAGTTACTACTTAGCGACTTGCTTTCTATCTAGCGACTTGGGTTTCTAGCGACTTGGGTATGTGAGTTACTACTTAGCGACTTGCTTTCTATCTAGCGACTTGGGTTTCTAGCGACTTGGTGTCTAGCGAATTAGCGGTAGCGACTTAGGGCATTTATTTCTAGCGACTTAGAGCTTTATCATCTAGCGACTTGAGTGATTGTTTACGGTTTTCTCTTGATTTAGTAAAATCCGTGAAAGAATCTATTTCCGGTTTAATCATAGAGTTATAAAATCCGTATAATCATTAACATGTCTACCAACGTTCCTCATGTCATCTCCACTTGTTGCGAGGATGTTCAAGCGGTGGCTCGGATACTCGTCCACCAATGCTTGCCAGGCCGACTACGATTCTTGGGCTCAGCGAATCAGTTGTATTGCCTTGGTAAGGAAAATGGTGTAAACATTCTCAAATCCATTGATGAAGGACCATATCGGGTTGAGGCGACTAGAGACATACTTGATACTAATGAAGATGGTACTCTGTCTACGGAATGGACGGACCTAAGATGTACAATGAGCTTGATAATGAGGAGAAAAGAGATTCGATGCGAGATATCGGGGCTTGAACATTGTTCTTCAAGGTCTTCTAAAGACATCTACAAGGCGATCAATCATAACAACGATGCAAAGCGGTTTGGGATAACGTTAAGATGCTTCTCTCGGGTTGAAATTAACTATGGAAGGCAGAGAATCCCAACTCTATGGCAATTTGAGCACTTCAAGATGAAACCGGATGAGAGTGTTTATGAGTACTATGTGAGATTTCATAAGTTAGTGAATGACATGAGGAACATCGAATGACTATGCCTAATATTCAATTTGAACTCAAAGTTTGTGAACAACATGAATCCCGAATGGCACAAGTTTGTCACATCTGTGAAACTCACTAAAGTTGAAGCATACAAACTATGAGCAACTCTATGCCTTCCTCCTTGAATGAGAGACATGCTATGTTTGAAAAGTTGATTCTCAATCGGTTCAAAACCAACCGGGGTGAGACAAGTTAGTCTAATGACTCAACGACTTTCTACTCAAACATTGGAATCACAACCAAAGCATCACAAGTCATACCCTTGGGTAATGGTAATCACAAACTCATCCACGATCCTCGGTTCAAACAAGGCGATCTTTGATGCACACGTGGGTAACATCATTAATCAACTTGCTCTTCTCATTAGTCAAAACATGAATTCTCTCCCACAAACCAACAACAACCTCGAGCGCATCTAACCCACATAATCAAGCCCTTTGTTAAAGATGGAAGGATCGTGGTGCAACGATTCGGGAAAGGCGATATGATCGGGGAAGGGGTGGTCTTTGGTAGAGGATATGTGGGCAACGAATCGAGGAAGAAATGGTAACCAAGGTCAAGCTAAGACAATCAAATGCTACAAGCGTGGTGGTGAAGGACACATTGCAAGGCGCACATCTCCAGCGCCCACGAATCTTGATTACTTGAGAGATAAGATGTTCTTGGCACAAGCTCGGGACAATGGTCTTGCGTTGGATGAAGAGGAATTCTTGTTTCTTCTTGAGGGCAATGCCAAGACCTATGATGCGAGATGTGGATGAGCGACTGTTCGGAGATAGGTCACAATCATCGAGCGCCTTTCAAGTCGTGGACCGTGATGCATCTGATTCGATGTAGATGATGGACCTCACACACAATCTTTATGGCTAGCATCTCTCCAATGGCTTCTCCCAGATCTCTTCTTCACCACAAGGTGGCCCATCCAAGGACAAACTCATCTACGAGGTATTAAAGCTATATGATGATCTTGATGTGCAGCGGATGCATGACAAAGTACAACCAACGAAACTTTTGAATCAAATATTGAAAATACGGGTAATATCAATATTGTCCCATATGATCAATCGTGAAACAAAGTGAAAGTGAAGTTGTACCTAGTGATGCATCTTCTGCGATCAACAATGACTATGTCTTTGATGAATACACGCATGTGCTCTGATGATTCCATTATCTACGAACTAAAAGCCTATAAGGGCGTGTTGCCATTTATGAACAACGTGCAAAATTTGAGTTGACCACTCGTGAGCGAAAATGGATGACCAAGTGCGTCGATAATTAGAAAAAGTAATTTTAGAGAAGAAGTATTGAAACAAGAATTAAATTCATTGCAAGAAAAACTTTCTAAAGCATTAAGCAAAACAAGAACTTCAAGAAAGCGTGAAAATGCTTAAGCAAGAATTTAATGCAAAAGAATCAAAGCTCTTGAGAGATTTTCTAATCTGAAAACTTTGAAAAACAAACTTGAAAACAAGTTGTACATACAAGGAAACACCATTGATTGCTCACATGGTCACCAAACATCGAGTCTTAAGCGATAAGCATAGCATTCCCTTGTTGAGGAACCAAATCGGAGGTAATCAAAAGGCTAGAAATGCTCATAAAGTGATTTATGATGGTAATGAAATTCTTAAGCCTGGCGAAACCTAGTTGCGTTGAGTGCCTTGAGGAAGATAAGAAATCGATGAAGTCACTAGGAAAGGATGAACAAAAACTAGATGACCCCAAATGCAAAGAGAAAACATAAATATCACTCCTCATGATTATAAGAAGGAAAAGCGGATTGCATTAAACAAGTTTAAGCCTCGACTTTGTTGACTCCGAACAAGTCTTACGGAAAATGGATTTAGATAAGCGAAGTCAAAATATTGTAGAATCAAACCCTCCCTTTGGAAAATGCCTAAAACTACATGTATCCTCCTAACACACCAATGCATCTTGTTCCTAGAACAATTGCCACTAAAAGCAAGATTTTAATTAGCCAATCGTTATTTTCAACTATTTGTTGATTTTGAGAAAACTTGCAAGAAAAGGATCACACCAGCATAGCGAAAGGAGAAAGGGTTTTGAACAAATGAAAGAATGTTATTTAGCGAGGTCATGCCTTTCTTTAAACTTTTAAAGGATCACTTTGAGAGTCTTAAAAGGGATAAAAGCGATATTAAAGGAATGGAAAAGGAATTTGATGCAATAATAGTTGAAATTAGTGATTATGGCGTGCACTAAAATATAATGAGATTGAGAGGAAGAACACGCATACATTGAATGAGAATCTTATTCTTGAATGTGTTGCTCAAGATGTCTTTTCAACGCTTCAAATTGCTCTATTAATGCTTCCAAATTTCATGAACTATCTGTGCCGAAAGTCTCCACGATCGTGTCATTGAGCTTGAAAAACTAATTCTAAACTAAATGGGAAAATTGAGCTGGATGATCATGACAATTTGGTTAAACATTTTCTAAACTAGAAGTTGAGTATTTTAATCTACAACTAAAATATCAACATCTCAAAGAAAATGTCAAAACTTCAAATATCAAGACATCTTGGATGCTCGAGTTTGATCGCGATTTTCAAATTAACAAGCGAGATGAGCGATTCATGCTCGGTGTATCACGATCGAGAAAGTTGAAAGCCCAAATCTCTCAATTAAAGGGTCAAGCGAACAATATGGCGAGCTCCCAAATGCCTCCTCTTTAGATTCTCGAATTCTCAAGCGTTTCATCTTCAAAACCTAGTAAATGTTTTACAAAAGGAAAGCGAAAGTTTTCTAGAAGAGAATGAAAAGGTTAAGCGTCATTTCAATGAGTTGTTTGAATCAATTAAAGTCACTCGTAACAAAACAACGAACAAATAACTTCATTGCAAAAGGAAATTGAGAATCGAAGAGTCGGTAAAGGGAAAATGCCAATGATCAATGAGGAGAATGTTGTATCTAAGGTTCACTCGGGAATAAATCTACTTTATCGTGACATATGTCCCCCTCACCTAAGGAACAACAAACTTGCCATTCAAACATATTTCTCATCCCTTAAGGATTGCTTAGAATGCTGCGTGAGATTGTTGAAGAGGATAAGCTAGAAAACCTCATGATAATGCAATTGGACATGCATGCTTATATGCCAAACGATCTCAAGAAATCTTAGAATGTTTGATCACTATATGCCCAAAGACATTAGGTGAGAGAGTTAACCCTTGATTCCATGCTCAATGCCTAAGGCCAAACATGACATGCACTCGATTCCCAATGGTTTGAATGTGAGGAGTAGTGCACCGGTGAGTAGTTGATTTTAGATCATCAATACTAGGAAAGTGAACTCAAATGTGCCTTCTAGGAGTACTAATCTCGGTACCTCTAATGTTAAGAAAGTGAACCTTAGTGCACACATGTAGTTCGAGATCGGCACATCTAAGCAATGGTGCAAAGAGTAGTAAAACAAACTAATGTTCCCATTCCTCTACAGAGTGTCGGTGACATTAAAGGGAGCGGTCAAAGTCTCAAGACAATACAAGGAATGATAGGACCTCTCAAGCTAAGAATGTGCCTTTGGAAGAGAGTAGAAGAACAATCTAGGAACCTTAAGTTTGAATCGAATAAAGCGAATCGTGTTGATTCTAGTATTAGCCATAGGCGTCTTGTAATTAATTCGAATTCGATGCTATTTGCAAACCTTGTCTTGATGATTGCTTGAATTACATTTCTAATCATGAATGTGATGTTAATGTTACGCTAATGATGTTAATTGTCCGATTAATGTTGTTAATGCTAAAATTCATGCTAAAAAGGCTAAAAGGCAAAAGCGAAGAGAGTTAGAAAACAATGAAACCCACGGAAGAACATTCGAGAGAATAGGCTTTTATTGGATACTGTTGGTCATAAGACTAATCGAGATAATGCCCACTAGAAAATGGATGCCTCTTGGTAGAACTATTCCCTTAAGAAGTGGTCACTGCTTGTAAATAGGACTATCTGAGACACTAGTATTGCATCTATTCACAATGATTCCACTACTTCACCATCGATATGAATGCTTCTATTTACGATGTGGGTGGTCCAACTGTTGCTACTAACCAAATGGAACCCATTCTTGCATGGGGATCCCAAATATCGATTATCCATTCTTATGCGTGTTCAGCTGCGGATCGTTCAAATCGTTACGTGGTACACGGACTCATTTGTTCCAAGCATATATTTGGAGACCGGTCACGCTCATGAACCGTGAGCAAATTCATCGGGACTGTTAGATTTGGTAATGATCATTTCGGTGCTATTATGGGTTATGGAGATTATGTTGTTGGTGATAGTGTCATCTCCGAGTGTATTATGTGGAAGGTTTAGGTCATAATCATTCTCTGTTGGTCAATTACGTGATTACGATCTAAAGTAGCCTTGAAAACATACACCTTTGTTAGAGATCTTAATGGAAAGGAACTGTTGAAAGGAACTCGTGGCTCAAACCTTTACACTATCTCTATCGATGACATGATGAGAGCTTCACCAATCTGCTTGTTATCAAAGGCTTCTAAAACAAAGTCATGGTTATGGCATCGTCGTCTCAATCACTTGAACTTCGGCACCATCAACGATCTTTCCAGAAAGGACTTAGTTGTAGGTCTACCTAGACTAAAGTATGAAAAGGATCATCTTTGTTCAGCTTGCCAATTGGGAAAAAGCAAGAAGTATGCCCATAAACCCAAACCTCTCGACTACATCACGAAGTTCTTCATATGATTCATATGGATTTATGTGGACCAATGAGGTGCGAGAATATCTTTGGGAAGAAATATGTATTAGTTGTGGTTGATGATTATTCTAGATTCACAGGTCAAGTTCTTAAGGACAAAGGATGAAACACGATATCATCATCAAACTCATCAAACATTGCGAGTTAGACTAAACAAAGCTGTCGAATTATCGAGCAGACAATGGGCGAGTTTGTCAACAAACAACTTAGTGAATTCTATGAAAGCGTTGGAATCGACCATCAAAGAAGTGTTCCACGAACCCCTCAACGAGCGGTGTAGTTGAAAGGCGAAATCGTACTCTTGTTGAAGTTGCTAGAACAATCTTGATTTACTCAAAGGTTCCAATGTTTCTACGGGTGAAGCAATTGCCACTGCATGCTACACACAAAATCGTTCCCACGATTCACACCATTCATGGAAAAACTCCATATGAACTTGTCCACAACGAAACCCAATCTATCTTTCCTTCGTGTGTTTGGTGCCTTGTGCTATCCAACTAATGAGGTCAAGACTTGGGCAAACTTAGAGCTAAAGGCGACATTGGAGTATTTGTAGGATATGCACCAAACAAAAGGGATACGAATATACAACAAAAGAACCCGAAATATCATGGAAACAATTCACGTTACGTTTGATGGTGACCGGTCAAATGGCTCTGGACACTCCACTCGGGACCCGCACTTCATAACAGATCCTATTGGTTCATCCTTGTTCCAAACTCCTCTCAAGAAACACCATATGTACCTCCATCCGAAGATGATGTAAAGAAATTGTTTGATCCAATGTTTGATGAAGCTGTATGAGTCCACCACTAATGAGGTGCGATCCACACAACGAGAGGATGCTCGATTACGATGAATGAAGTCAATCCATCGGTTTCAATATCGTAAGTCAAGAAGCACTGCTGCTGATCCTTGATCTCATCAACAAATCATCATTCTTCAAATGTACATCATGGAAATGTTTACGCATCAATGATGAAGTTAATCCCTGCGACTCACGAAGATGCTCCATTTGAAAACATATTTGCTACTCACGAATCATCGTGAGAACCATCCTCTTGAGAGACATCGACTCGGCTACCTCGGTTCCTCAACAAATGCCACATGAACACCTCGGAAAATGGACTCACGATCATCCATTAGACAACATCATTGGTAATCCCTCTCGTCTGTATCAACCCGGAAGCAACTCATGACCGATGCCTTATGGTGCTTCTTCAACTCCGTACTATCTAAGATCGAACCAAAAGATGTTAAAGCGCTATGAATGAAGATAGGCGGTTCAATGCTATGCAAGATGAAATTCATGAGTTTGATCGTCTTGATGTATGGGAGTTAGTACACTGCTCGAGGCGTGCTATGATTATAGCTCTAAAATGGATCTTCAAAGTAAAACTTGATGAGCATGGTGATGTGTTGAAGAACAAGGCTCGATTAGTTGCTAAAGGATATCGTCAAGAGGAGGTATAGACTTTGAAGAATCTTTTGCTCGATTGCTCGAATCGAGGCCATCGAATCTTTACGGCTAATCTTGCTAGCAAGAACATGGTGGTTTATCGGATGGATGTGAAGACGGCATTTCTAAGCGGAGATCTTAAAGAAGTCGTCTCGTCGGCCAACTGAAGGATTTGTGAATCAAGAGCATCCTACACACGTTTATCGTTTGAAGAAGGCTCTTTACGGTTTAAAGCAAGCTCCAAGGGCATGGTATGATACCTTTGTCAAAGTTTCTTCTATCAACGGATTCATCAAAGGAGCGATTGATCCTACATTGTTCACCGGAAGTCGAGCAAACATTTGATTCATGTTCAAATTTATGTTGATGATATTATTTTTGCCTCGTGACCCAATGGAATGTGATCGTTTTCAAATGAAATGAGTTCAAAGTTTCAAATGTCAATGATGGGACAAATGTCATTTTCTTGGGATTACAAATTTCTCAAAGTCCGGAGGCATTTTCATAAATCAATCTAAATATGCAGAGAGATTTTAAAGAAATTTGGATTTGATTCAAGTGACCTGTTGACACCCCATGATTGACCGAACCAAACTAGATGAGGACCTCTCGGGGATCATGATTGACCAAACTAAATATCGGAGTATGATTGGATCCCGATGTATCTCACTTGCTAGTAGACCGGACATCTTGTTCTCTGTGTGCATGTGTGCTAGATACCGAGCTAAGCCTACTAAAAAGCACCTTGAAGCGATTAAGCGGGTCTTCGGTATCTCAAGGAACCATCAATATGGGACTATGGTACCCGAAGGACACCGGTATGTCACTAACGGCCTATCACGAGATCTTGATCATGCGAGTTGTCAAGATACACGTCGAAGTACGTGAGGAGGTGCTCGGTTTTGGGTGATAAGCTTGTGGTGGTCTTCAAAAAGCAAATGAGTACTTCTATTTCCTCTCTGAGGTGAATACATAGCCATGTCATCTTGTTGTGCTCAAATCTTATGGATGAGATCTCAATTATCGACTATGGCTTTGAATTCAACAAAATCCCTCATCTTGTGATAATAAAAGTGCTATTGCTCTCTCATGCAACAACGTTCAACACTCAAGAGCAAAGCATATCGACATTCGACATCATTTCATCGAGGAACAAGTGGAAAAAGGTGTGGTGGAACTATATTTTGTGAGGTGCGAATATCGGTTAGCGGACATCTTCACCAAAGCTCTTCCAAGAGAACGTTTTGAGTTTATTCTTCCACGTCTTGGTTTGAAAAGCCTTCAACGAAACTCTCAAACGTCTTGAGGAGGAAGGCGAGGAGTAAAGGTCTATCTTCATCTATCTCTTGTATATATTTATTCGAAAAACAAAATAAAAATTATAAAACTTTCAAAATCCATAAAAATTTGAAAAATTGAAAAATCTTCAAAAAAAAAAAAAAAAATTGTCCTTTTGTCATGTTTTTCTCGGTTCGATAATATCTACGGTCTTTGTCTTGTCATTCAAAGAATGACACGGGACTTTAGATGTTGTTCGAATTCTTAAAAAAAAAAAAAAAAAAAAAAAAAAATTCAAAAATCAAAAATTTTTTGGGAGAAAGAGAAATGGTTTATTGTCATTTTGAGGCAATAACCCGCTTTTAAAAGAAAGAACGAGCCATGTTTTACCATGTTTTCAAATTCTATGCTCGATTCTATAAACTCCTATCTGCTTGAAAACTAAATGCTTTGAAAAATAACTCAATCTCTATTTTGATAATCATCGGGACTTATTTGTCAAAATCTCTATCTCTCAATCAACAACCTCGTCATTGATTGAGGGAGAATGATTTCAATTAAATTAAAAGTTATTTGGCATTAAATTGTTTTCAAAAGATATACATGCATGTTTTATAAATGGAGTGTAAAGTCTTAAAATCCAATCCATATCGGTTAAAACACTTTCACAATCATGTCACAATTCTCCTCAAAAGCTTTCAAAATCAATTTAAATCTATCGAGATCACAAATCTCAAATGATTTGATAATTGTGATCGGGGAGAATGTGTGATTTAAATTGGATTTAAAGCGATAATCGGGTAAATGGTTATAAAAGAATGTACATCTTGTCCTTCTCACATGTGACAAACGATTTCAATTTTTCAATGCACATGTTGAGGGGAGCATCTATCTTAAACCTTTGATTTAAAGCGTGATCATTCATCCTAATGTGCGGGTTCCTCTAGTATGTGCAAAACTCTTTTCAACCTCGAGGCACATATTGAGGGGAGCAAAATTCATGGAAACCTCATCCTTCCGGAAATGCTATTCCAACTTGATCTTTTGAGGAAGTGATGTTGATATCTTTAGAAAATGGTAATCAAAAAGTAAATTCTTTCTCTTGCCTCCGTGTGCAAAACATTTTCAATACTTGATGCATATGTTGAGGGAGTTCTCGTTCTAAAAATATCAAAAACAATTCGGTACAAAAGCTTTGATAATATATCACAAGTATCGAATTGATTTTCAAATGGTTTTCAATTGGATCCAATGGCGGATGAACAATACCAAATTGACCTACCAACTTTACTTTATGTACGGTGATATAAGGATGATAAGGTTAGGTATTGGTTCCCATGATCCGCTGAGCCGGAGGGATCTACCGAGGACAATCCACTAGTTAGTGTAGAAGTCCTTAGGTATGATGATAAAAGGAGAAAAATGAGATATGGGAAGAGTGCGGACTAAGGCGAGCTAGTCTTGGAATAAACCCAACAAGGTTCTAGCTATGAAGTCTCGGTAAGCTTGAAGGGTTGAAGAATTAAAAGAATTGAATGTGAAAGGGTGAAAACAAATAGCCCTCCATTTATTCAACCTTAGGGCGAAACCGGGTTCAATTCATATACTCTTGATGGTAACATCGGTATTGAAGACAAGGCGTCATGGACCCGGTGGCGCTTTGCACTTCAACTTCCCAAACCACTCAAGTTCCTCTTAAAGGACTTGTTTCATTCTCACGGGAACCGACATTATCTATCGACTTTCTCTTAGAGATGGTTGATATTGAAGAAGGAGACCCTCTCCTAGTCTCCGTTATAGGATCCAAATATGCACAAATTGAGTCTAGAGCCACGAGATCATCAATAAATCTCATTAGGACACTTTCAATGAAGACTCTCTATTTCACACAATGTGGAAGAGAGATTATAACAGTCCTCGCATTATCCTTGTGGTATTGCGGAACATCCGAGTGATATGTTTACATATTCACAATGAAGATGGAAAGCCTTGGAGCCAACATCAAACAAGCTCTGGTAGGTGGCATGTGAGATCTATTTTATAGATCAACCATGTGACAATGAGAATGAAACAATGGGCGATTCAATCTCTTGAATCAAACACAGTTCGAGTTAGGGATTGACGGATACCTTTGAAAACCGGTCTTTGTGCTTATAAACTCTTTTCTTTAGCACATCGACCGTGTACTCATTTTCAAACCAAAAGGTATTTTTATGATTGATAATTGATTTTCAATAAAACCTTCGTTGTATTGCAAAAACAATTTCTATTGAGCAATACGATTGTTTTCAAATCTCTTTTCATCAATCGGTGGACTTAATATTATTTGGTTCACTCACTCCGTGTTGTCTTCTTTGAGATGTTCGGTTTGAGAACGGCTAGAACATTGCGAAACCTGTCAAGGAGATTCTTAGGAATCCTACGATCACGAGCGATACTTGTCTTGATCAGCGGGAACCGTGGGCGTGTACCTCAATTCAACGAAAGTGATCAAAGACACTTTTGTGCGATTTGTTGCTAAGCTTGTTGTATGCGAGTGCATGGCGTTTGCGGTGATCGAATGAAGCGGTCAATCCACGACCGCATGCTCACTTAACACATTCAACTCAAAAGAAATCATGATTAGTGCATCAATGACTCGATATTTTCACTCCATGCTTACGCTTTCTGCTGCGCCAATATCGTGATTCAACAAATGCTTCCGCTACTCGATGAGAAGATATCATGATCCGAATGTGAGCATGTCGGTCCCAAAGTCACAACATCACAAAATACCAACATCACAAAGGATGTGTCGAGATTGTTGATAGTGGTGATCTCCAAAGATGGCTCAAACTTATCATCACGTGGATCGGTAAAGACCTCCACTTGGAATAACCAAACATGCAATGTGAAGAATCAATGACTACGAGCTTATGAGCAAAGGACTACATCAAGAATGCAAGATCAACTGTTAATGTAATATCTATTTGTATTCAATGTAATTTTGATGTATAATTGAGGTGACCTCCTTAGGGGAGATTGTTAGGAATTAGAAATTCCGGTATTAAAGAGTCGGTCACCTCAGTATATGTAATCGTTAAAAGCTCGTAGTCGTAGTTCTTTTAAGTTAAGTAGTAATTTAGTTAAGTAACACCGTGGAGGACAGACGGGTCTTTACCCAGCTGTATGCACGATCCATGACCCATAGTGTGGCGATTTGTGTAAGACTATAAATACTCTCTACCTCCCAAGGTAGAGTTGGAGCTCATAATAATATCTTTCACTTTCTCTCACTAAGTTCCCTAAACCTCTAACTTTCTCTCTCTAGAATTTCATCTTATACGCCACCTTGTGTTATGGTTTGATGTGTATGTAAAAAGTTATATCTTACAGTTGCTATACCGGAAAAGCCAGCTGTTATATCACAAAGACCACCAAGTATTGCTAAGGAAAGAAATGCCATGATGGCTTATCTGAAGGGTCAAGGATATATTGGATTACAAAAGTTGAAATATCTAGAGATGAAAGATTTGTATGATGCTGTTAGAGAAGCATATCAAAAGCAAGTTGATAGTATTATTTCTTTTAAGGATGATGAAAAGAAGAATAAGGATGCAAGTAAAAGAAGCTTAAAGAGAAAAAGAACAACTGAAGATGAACAGCCATCAAAGAAGATAGAATTGAGGACAGATACAGTTGATGAGCTGAGAAATTATTTAAGAGTTGTAGATTTTGAGCATCCTAAGTCTAAAGATGTTGCAACAAAGAAGTCAAAGATATCTACTTTTGAAGTTGTAGAATCAAAGGATGGAGATTATCTGATGTTCCATAGAGAAGATGAAAGCTTTAGAGTATTTAATTTGCTATGGTATATACTGCACATGATAGATAGAGAGGATCTGTTTCACCTATATCAACTAGTGCAAGAGTATTTTGAGCATATTCCTTCAAAAGAAGTTGGCTTAGTCTTGCTGGGAGATCTAATAACCATCTGGGAGACAGAAGAGACAAGCACTGATGAAACTGGAATAATCAAGAAGTTTGGGAGATTACCAGCTGGAGATTCTTTGAAGAATCAGGAGTGCATGCTTTAGAGTTAGAAGATGGGACCATGATTCACATGCTAGCAGAAAGAAGATATCCACTGACATCAGATCTTATGAGAAGAATTCTAGATCATGGTATGGAAGTAGAAGAGGAGAATGAAATAGCCCTTATGGTGATCGAATTGTTTATCAAATGGACGACTATGGCTGATGATGATGCATAAAAACTGGTATGATTCATAATTGTATAAATTTTTGAAAAATTAGTACTTTATTCAAAATCTTCTTTGGACAAACAAGACTTTATCCAAAGTATCTTGCTTGCGAAAGACAAAACCGATAAAGAGTTTTAATAGAAAATAAGTAAACTTTTGTTAAGTGCAAAATATATTGAAACAAAAGTTAAGAGCAACAAATGGTTTTTGAGATGGTTATAACAAAAGGTTATCAGTCCACCATGTCTAACAAAAGGACTGGCTAATCCATGAGCAAACGGCTCTGGTAAAGATATCTCAAATTCGTTGATGGTTGACAACTTGCTAATAAGTTGTATGGTAATCAACTCACCATATCTGCAATAGTGAAGAGTTGGCTAGCCCACAAGAAAAATGGCTTGTGGTAAAGGCTGTGGAAAAACCATTTATATGGTAATTAGTTCACCATGGTTGCAAGAACTAACTAGTCCAAAAGTGCGGCTTTTGGTAAAGACAAAACAAATCCGTTGATAGCTGATGATTTGCTAAAAATCATATGGTTATCAATGTACCATGGTTTTACACACCTAAACATTGGCTACTAGTTAATGGCTTTGGTAAAGAGACATCAAAATCCATTAAATTTTCAATGATTCACCTGTCACAGGAGTTTACACACCTGGAAGTGATGAGAATAGACTGAAACTTTATGATATGATGTACAATTTGCCATATGTTGCTGAGTAGCTGAAAAGATGTAGATTGCTTATAGTTGCTGAAAAGGATTGCTTATAAAGATTGCTTTGATGATGATAATACAAGCACAGTAAGTAAAAGACAAATATGAAGATAAAGATACAATTTTTCCTTGAAGACAAAGATGTTAAAGATACAGATACAAAGGAACTTGAAATCAAGCAAGTAGAATTCAAGTTAGGGGAGGATTGTTGGGATACATAAAGTCAAAGTACTGCTTAATGAAGAAAGTCAAAGTACTGCTCACTTATCAAAGTACTGCAAGGATAAAGAACTGCTATATCATTTATGGAAAGCTTTGTTATTCTAGAATATTCTTAGTTTAGATTAGTATTACTTGTCCTACAAGAATTATAATTGTAAACCGACTAGGGTATTTCTTATGCCTATAAAAAGACCCCTAGATTGGTATTAGAGATACGACTTTAGAGATACGAATGAATACGCAATATTAGAGAATATTAGAGTTATTAGGGATTCTTAGTGAATCTGTGTATCAAGCAGGTTCAAAGTATTAATAAAATCGTTGAAGTTTAAGTTATTCTTCTTAGCTTTATTAAAGTAGTTTCCGCATACTTAATAAAGTAAATTCAGTGTTTCATTGTTAGTAACTTAGGATTTATCCGAGGTTGCTAAGCCCTTACAAGCTACATAAGTTAGTTTGGTCAGAGTATATCGATCCGACAGTTGCAATATAACTTATGATAACTATTACTAATCTATTGATGTTTTGCGACAATTAGTTTTTTCAAATTAATAAGTCCGTTGTAAATTTTGATCACTTAGTTGCCAAAGAATATATTAACACAAGACACTAACTATTAAAAACAGTAACAAATTTTGACCATGCATATTTACTAATCTATGGATGATTGGGTTTCAAACGATCCAACGGTCGATAAAAATATGTTGTAGAAACATGCGGGAAAATTATGAAAAATATGCCTCCTATATTCCTTAATGATATATTCTGACCTCAAAATCATGTTACAAATGTGCATCAACTATATGTTGTAGTAAATCAATTAATTCAAAATTTTAGTTTTTACATATAAAAAATTTACTCGTTAATTCGAAATGTGCATCAACTATACATTAATTCGAAATTTTTGTTTTTGCAATGTATAGCGACATATGTAGTAATTAATGTAATAGATACTCGACTACTCGACCGACGGCTATTCGACCTATGGTTGGGAAGATGTAGTAATTAAATGTCCACATTAATATGCATTTAGTATTGCATCTACTATATGTGTGTGTTAGTTTTGATATTAAGTGATATAAATAAATATGTGTTTGGTTTAATAATTAATGTAGTAGATACTCGACTACTCGACCGACAGCTACTCGACCTATGGTTGGGAAGATGTAGTAATTAAATGTCCACATTAATATGCATTTAGTATTGTATATACTACATGTGTGTGTTAGTTTTGATATTAAGTGATATGAATAAATATGTGTTTGGTTTAATAATTAATGTAGTAATTAATGTAGTAGATACTCGACTACTCGACCGACGGCTACTCGACCTATGGTTGGGAAGATGTAGTAATTAAATGTTCACATTAATATGCATTTAGTATTGCATCTACTACATGTGTGTGTTAGTTTTGATATTAATCGATATGAATAAATATGTCTTTGGTTTAAAAATTAATGTAGTAATTAATGTAGTAGATACTCGACTACTAAACTGACGGCTACTCGACCTATGGTTGGGAAAATGTAGTAATTAAATGTCCACATTAATATGCGTTTAGTATTGCATCTACTAAATGTGTGTGTTAGTTTTGATATTAAGTGATATGAATAAATATGTGTTTGGTTTAAAAATTGTAGTAGATACTCGACTACTCGACCGACGGCTACTCGACCTATGGTTGGGAAGATGTAGTAATTAAATGTCCACATTAATATGCATTTAGTATTGCATCTACTACATGTGTGTGTTAGTTTTGATATTAAGTGATATGAATAAATATGTGTTTGGTTTAAAAATTGAAGACCTTCAACTAGTTTGTGTCGTGCAAGATTAGTTATGGTTTGAAAGTTCAAGTGTGAAAGACATCGGTGCCATAGCAAAGATTTTGTAGATGTTGCCTTAGAAAGAAGACAGATGGGAGATGAAGCAATCATGTCTTCCATTGATATTTGTGTAAAGGCTTGATGTTCGGTTTCCAGACATAAGATCGTTTTCTTGTAAATCACGAATGAAACAAGTTTTCTCCAGAAAAGCAACTTCCAAATCACCATCACAAAAGTGACCGACTGAAAAGAGATTGTGACCGAGACCTTCCACATAATAAACCCTGCTAATTTCGATGTTTCCATTGATGTAGTCTCGTAGCCCATGATAGTGCGAAGTGATCATTCCGAACACGACAGTCTGATGAACTTTGAGACAAAGTTTGATAACAGCTTAAGATTGCTCATCGTCATGTGCGGGAACATCCGCTATCAACAATCAAAGGATGATCTCAGATCATCTACATTACACACGCATTTACACGGTGGAATAGAAGTAAAGGTGGAACCCAAGAGTTAGAGGTTCCGATCTGATTCTGATTGAAACACACATATTTATGATTTTAGGAATCTATTTAAATCCTGGTGTATTTTGTAACCATCTCTGCCAAGTCTAACTAGTTTGTGCTTTGGTCTTAGTGAATGCAGTAGGTGATATTCTCTTCCTAGGAGGTGAGGTGTATTCTATGGGTACATCAATGATATTTGCAAAAATACTAGAAGGCGGTTTACCTAGCACAGACTTAGAAGCATTAGTGGGCCTAGAGGTAATCTGATTTCTATTATTCCATTTACGAGATAAGATAGTTTTAGCAACACATATATCATGACAACCATAAAACATGCTTTTACGACAACTAATATAAGATGCTTCAAAAAAAACATTCAAAGTACTTAAAGATTCATCATTCGTTACATCACTTTTTCTATTACATTTGTCTAACGCCATGTATAAAGTGGTTGCAACATGAGTTTTATTCAAAGTCCTAGTGTGTTCTTCTACTTCAGGGGTCTTTACTGATCTTTTCTTACGTTGCAACTTCATATTCTTTCTGTTTTTGCTCTTAAGCTGTGAAGTGCTAACGCTAGGATTAGAGGCAACTACTCCTGTAGAAGTGGAAGGAAGCACATTAGTATCTTGTGGTTTGTCATTAGGCGTCCTAGTGTCAATTTTAAACATTTCAGATGCAAGAACATTTGTGTTACTAGACTTCTCTTCCTTAAGTTTCACCAAATCCTCTTTCAACTCTATGATAGTGTGTAATAAATCTTGGTTTTCAGAGCGAATGTTTCCATTAACGTTTAAGACCTCTTTATTGTATGCAAGATGATTATGAAGTTTTTGTGATGCTTTAGCATGAGTCTTTTTGAGCAAATCAAATATAACACCATATTCAGTTTTGACTTTGGCAATTTCTTGTTCATATTTTGAAATTTGACACTTTAAAGACACATTTTCCTCATCCAGTCATTCAAGTTTTAGTTCAAAAGTTGGAGCACTCGACTGTCTGAGTTTGTTTTGCAAAGCAAGTTCTCGATCATTACAATCTTTTTGACACCATTGAAAACGACGTCTAACATTTGAAATTTCTATTAACAAACGCTCGTTTTCAGCTTTCAAAGACTCGATTTGAAACACATTATCAACATTCTCAACATTATCAACATAATCAACATAATTAACAGCAATATATTAGATGCAGAAACAGCAGTATGATACAAAACAATAAACATGGTATCAGCACAGATAACATCTTACAAGAGTCGATCGACATGGTTTCAAAAAGATTTGTTTTTCTGTTTAGTTTTCAAAGTCCATGCCTCGTTTGCATTGAAAATTGTTTTCAATTGCCCAATATCCTTCTGAAGATCCCGTTCCCAACATTTTGCACACATACGAAGATTTTAAACATGGGGTAAAAGTTATTTTTGAAAATTATCCCTTTGTAGTCGCGCATAAGGCGAGTGAAAAGTTTCAACTTTTATTTCCGAATTACGTTCAATTTCTTGTTCCAAAAGATTAATGTCAGACATGAATGTATCAAAATATTTAAGTAATTGACATCTTTCGGGTGACGGTGTGATTTTACTCAAAGAAGGTAAAGGACCATTTATTTGTGCAACATGTTGGACGGGAACTCCGTTAGAAGAGGACTCAGGAAGTGGTGTGATAACCCAACGTGTGTTAGTATCATCTTGTTGTTTAACAAAAGCTATAAGAGGACCTTTTGAATAATCAAATGGTTTGTTATATAAAACATTTTCCATTTTCAATCGACTCTCTTCATCTGCATCAAATTCCTCTTGACGATTATATTTAACAACACTCATAATGGAATCATCAATTCTATGTTCCGCACTGTACACTTGAGGATTTGGTTTGAATGCTCTATGTGAAAAACGTGGTTTGTAATCAGCCAGAATTGGCCCATATCCATCTGGATTTGGCTTAAAAGTAAACTTTTGAATTGTTGTGATTGACTCACCATGTTTATAAACAACATTTCTAAATTCTTTGATTTTGTTTTGTAAATCCACAATTTGTCAAAATACTGATCAACTCTCGTCCTTGAATTTTTTTTTGTACTCAGAAAATTGTTTTTGACATGTTAACAACTCAGACTTGGCTTTTTGAGTTTCCGAAGTAAGAGCGTTAATTTATTGTTGATGATCAAATTTTTTTTATTCTATTTGAGAAAGCAATTCATTCTTGGATTCGACTAGATTACGTATCTTTATTTCCAAAGATTTTTCATTTTGTTATGATTTTGAAAAAGCGATTTCAAAACTATATTCGCGTTTCTCTTTTGTTACAAAATTATTGAGTTGTAACTTATAGCATTCATTATCCTTAGTTAACAGTGCAATTTTAGCATTAAGTCTCTTATTAATCTCAGTGCACTTTTCTAATTGAGATTGGGTGGTCTGAAATAAGGTCATGAGCCCGGGATCTGGATTAGACAAAGGCTCATTTTGTTCAACTTGAGTCTCAACATAATCATTATTTAGATCCTCAAATATAATCACGGAGTAAACTTGATTATCAATGTTAACCATAAGGTCATCTTGATTGTCTAATGTAACTACGGGACCCACTTGATTTTCTTCGTGATGAGATGTAGAAGGCTCATGTTGAACACTCTGTGCCTCGTCGGATGCAGATGCAGGCGGAGATATCAGATCATGTATAAGACATATGTTAGGATCCGGTACCTCAGACAAGCCATCAGTGTCATACAATGGGCATGTGTCACTTATGTGGAGCTCTTGCATGTTTGCCATTAACATTACAGCTGGGTTAGCTTGCAAGTCCTCCATGTCATCATCAGATTCTGCATTAGCCATGAAGCTCTGTTCCTTGTTGGTAAGTGTTCCACCAGCTTCATCCTTGAGAGCCAAGAGTAAAGCTTCCTTGTGATAAGCACTTCCTCTTGTTCTCGGCTTTGGGCAAGCATTAGCCAGATGACCCTTCTCGTTGCAGTTGTAGCAACGAAGACCATTAACCCAGTTTGAACATTTCCCTGATCAACCATTTGAACCCGTTGTTGTGAAGCACCCATGTTATTCCTTCCATTAACATTAAATCCTTGACCACTACCCATCGGACGACCATTTCCACGGTTCTGAACCTCAACTCTTCCATTGTTAACAACAGCTTGATTTCTTGTGTTTGATGAGGTACGAATACGGTTGTTGTATTTGTTAGCAAATCTCCCGAAAGCTCGAACAATTAACGAAAATCCTTGATTCAATGAATCGAACGCTGATGCATCCTTATCTGATGTCTCACTGTAAAGTGTTGAATCAGTGTTGTTGTTGTAAGGAACCAGTTGAGTTTCTTGTGATTGCTGTGAAGGATCATATGGTGTAATCTGAGCAGTTTGTTGTGGTGGATTTGTGAAGACAGTTGGCAAATTTGGAAATTGAGGATAACAAGCTTGAGTGTACAAAGCAAGAGTTTGATTATCCGGTAAAGATGGGGATGCAGGAACTCCAGGGATAATTATGTCTTTGTCTACTTCCTTTTGATTGTGCTTCAAATAGTCATACAACAATCCGTACGTTGCTTGATGAAGATTCTTAGCTTGACGGATGAATGTAACATACTTTCCCCAATCAGGACCAAGACAGCTGAGGAACTTTGTATTGATTGCAATCCTTGGCATAATGATGTCGTGTTTGTCCAAGTCATTGAGGATGTCTGAGAACCGATGATAGTATGATTCTAATGATTCCCCTGGTTCAATCATGAAATTCTCATAGGATAAGTAAAGTTTTGATTCCATGTCTTCTTGATTGAGTTATGTGCCTTCCATTAGAAGATGAATTTGTGCCCACATTGCTTTTGCAGTTTTTTGAGCATCAACACTGCGAAGAATCAGATTGGGTAAACCTAAAAGGATATATTGCATTGCAAGTTCATCTGCTTCCAAGTGAAGTAGTTGTTCAGCAGTGAGTTGATCTACTCTAAGAGTGGTGGAAACCTCATCTCTTTGTGGAACACCAGTTGGATCTCCGGAGACTGTTGTAGTAGGCATTTGAAAAGGACCTTCAAGGATGACCTTCTTCAAAAACTTACCATGTAGTTTATTGAGATCACAAAATCTAAAAAAACCTTATCACCCATTGATCATAATTTCCGGGAGTGAGCATTGGAGGTCTATCAAGGGATCCAGCTTCATGAATGGATTGTTGGCTGCTTAAAGCTTCACACATTTTTGCAAACCACGATGGTTCCTTCTGCATTCTGACATTCATAGCATACTTAGCTGGAAACTTATATTAAAAGTAGTTAGCATGTTGATATTGTTGATGAGGGTTTGGTTGAGGGATTTGTGGTGGAATAGGTTGTGCTCCTTGAGGAAAGTAGATTGATGATGGTTGTTGAAATTGTTGTTGAGGATATTGTTGTAGATGTTGTTGTTGTTGTTGTTGTTGTTGTGGATACTCATGAGGAAAGTAGTTGGAGTATGGTGGTTGAGACATCTTGAAACTTGTGTTGATGATGGATCTTTGTAGTCGAATGAAACTTGATGTTTGTTGATGAAGTACACTTAGGCGTAAAACAATACTTAGGCCTAAACTGATTTTCTTATGTGTAACTTCCTTTTACGCATAAACAAGAGAGCTTAGGCGTAAATACTTCTTACACGTAAGCTTTAGGTTAAACGTAAGCTTAGGCGTAAACTAAATCTTAGAAGTAAGAACCTTAGGCGTAAGATTAACTTAGGCGTAAGATGTTTACTCGTAAACTTTTTAGGCGTAAACTTAGGGTTTTACTAAAAAAATCCTTTACACTTATCCAAGTGTAAAAGATATCCACAAGTCGAAGTGTTTTCAGGCGTATCCAAGCAAGAAAACACTGAGTTAACCAACAGCGTTGAAGAAATGTCTTACGCGTAACTATTTAGGCGTAACAATGACTTATGCGTAGAAGCTTATGCGTAGGATTTTAGGGTTTTTATATGCGTAAAAAGGACAAATTATACCAAGCTTGATTTTTTTATGCACTAAACGTTTTGGAAACTTAATTTTAAGGATAAAACAACTTCAAAAACACCAAAATAACAAGAAAGTTTGAAACTTGATGATCCAAAGTGATTTCTTTCCTTACGCGTAAACTAATGTCACGATACAAAACCAAGCTTAAACACTATTTTAAACACGTAAAGTTTGTAACTTTTTGCAAAAGACAGAAACTTTAACACTAAATAAACCTTAACCCATAAGAATCTTGAGTTTACAAGCGAAAAAATGAATGTTTTAAGCGTGAGAAAAGTGGAAAACGAGAAAACCTTATGCATACAAATCATAACTTCAAAAATAAAAGGTTTCACCCAACTAGATGGCGATTGATACCACTGTTAGGTCACCATAAGTTAACACAAGCATCAATATGATAGAAATATAGGTAGAGATGATCAGTTGAACACAAACATAGGATATGAAAGTGAACAACCAACCTCTCAAATGAGAGGATACAATGTATTTATAGGGTAAGGGAGCTAGGGCAACACTTCTAGTCCCTTCCATAGCCACATGGGCTTTTGCATAGGCTCATGGGCTTTCTACATAAGCCTATCCATAATTACTAACATAAAAGCCTAATTAAGCAACCTATTACATATTAATCACTAACACTTGAAATACTAGTTAGGAGTGATTCCAACAGATTATGGTATCCCAAAGGAACGGGTGTAGAAACCATAGTGTATGCCGACTCGAACCATGTTGGTGACTATGTCGATAGAAAGAGTATAAGTGGTATTTGTACTTTTGTTGGACATTGTCTCACTTCATGGTTTGCAAAGAAACAAACGGCCCTCGCTATCTCAACTACCGAAGCCGAGTACGTCTTAGCCGAAAAGGCATGTCAACAAGCTCTTTGGATGAAGCAAGCTCTCGTGGACTACGGAATTCATCTCAACGACATTTCTATACTTTGTGACAACAAATGAGCCATTGATCTCAGCAAAAATCCTGTCCAAGATGCCCGAACGAAACATATTGAAATTCGCCATCACTTCCTTCGCGACAATGTTTAAAAAGGAACACATCTCAATCGAGAAATTCTCCTCCGAAGATAACATTGCCGACATCCTAACTAAACCTCTTAAACGAGAACCATTTAATCTTCTTAGACTTGGTTTAGGATTAATGAAACCAAACATATAATCAAAAACATAGCTTAAAACTTAGAATGACCAAAACACAACAAATTAGCAAATTTTGCTGATGTTCCCACGGAACCAAATTTCAACACAGACGGAACCCTAAATTTGGGTTCGTCTGGTCCGTTGTCTTCACAATAGCAAAAAATTTTAAATACAAAAAACCTTCTTCTTCACAACCCACATTACCAGACGACCTAAAAACACACCTAACTCATAATTAAGGTTTCTTCTTCAACTAATCACAGCAAAAATCATCATTGTAAGTATCCTAACTACATTACTTCTCTTAATTCTGAGTCTAGGGTTCTAATTTATGCACAAAACCAAAACATGAGGATTATGTATATTCTTGCACAAATCATGAACTACATTGTTAAACTTACATAACTAATCATGTTTCCCTTAGTTAGGAGTTACATATCATAATTAACTAAAAACCCCATGTCAAAATTTTGAAAAATTTCTCACTTGTAGGAAAAACAATTTCTCATTGTTCATACAAATAAAAACATTATTTTCATTACGTGATTAATATCTCTTGAATACTAAAGGTAATGCATAACTAATATCCATTCCCGATTATATTCAAACGAAGCCACATTGAATTAGGAGCGTTTGGGTTATCTCTTGAATTTTGCCAAACACTACTAATAAAAACTATTTTATGCATAAAATGAGTCGAGATAACCACAAATCCACATTATTTGCATATAGGCACACACTAGAACAAAAATGCTAATTTAGTTTTCGTTTTTACTAAAACATGTAATTTCTGTCTCCTAGGAACAAACATAGTAGCCGCAAAATTTTACGATCACAAAGACACCCTTGGATACATCCCACAACACCACAAAACTAAGGGTCTTACCAAAGACCAAGTTGAGATTTTTAAGAGTCTAGAGAAAAGGTACTTTCATGAGGGTAGGACAATTCACCCATCCTTTGTCGACGGAACGAACCTCCGTCAAGAACTAGCCACCATCCACTTCGATTGTCTTCTAGACATTGACGAGCCCATTTTCCCTAGATTTTTCCTAGAGTTCTATGCTAGTGTAATTTCCTTTTACAAATGATGATGGTCTCATGTATCTTAGCTTTAAAATCAACCAAAATGACTATACCAATTCCCTCACTCAATTCGCTCAAGTGTTAGGAATTCCTTGTGTTGGAACTTGTCTATACTCATATAAGTGGTCACTCACTATTCTTGATTCAGTTCATGACCGTTCTCCTCCTTACCAAACTCCTTTGGTCATCAAAGATGTCATTCGTGAGCACCTCTTCTTTGATAGGGTAGCACCAACCCGTGTCACTAGAGCGGGAAAGGAAGTCAACCGAGATCCATACGGAATGGAACTCAATAAGCTTAAGCCTCACTTCAAAAAATGGGAAGAACTCCTTATAGCCAATGTCATAAGTACCATAGGAAACCGTGACCATATCAATGCTTTCCTATGCTACATTCTCTATAGCTTGTCTACTCGTCAATCATTCCACTTCCCTTACTACATTGCTAGGAGGATGGTAGACATTCCCACACAAGACTCCATTGCTCTTCCGTACGGGATGCTTCTTACCATTCTTTTTAGAGCTTATGCACCCATTCCGCCAAGTCCTAGAGGGTTGAAACTTGACTATCCTCTCATCCCTCACATATTTGTGCCCTTGAGTGATGAAAGAGTATCCAAGACTAAGACCAAGGGAAAAAGGCCACAACCTCCTACTCCTTCATCCTCATCAAATAGCTCCGAACACGGTCTCCCTAACTCGAGGCTTACACCTCATGAGTACTAAGCCTCACTTCCATAGATTGAGAACCAGACGGAGGAGTTCAAGAAAACCAAGGGAATGTTCAAATGCCTTGGTAGGATGATGTCCAAGATATACAAGAAGTTGGACAAGTGAGATGAGGTTTTAAAAGGGTGTTTGGTACAAGGACAAAAACAATGTTGTATGATGTAATTTATGTTTTCTCTCTTTCTAGGACGATAAACAAACTTAAAACATTGATGTGAGCTAACTTTCTCATGCAGGGGGATAACATTCGGATATTATCAAATTTGACCCGTTTTCACTTTTTAGTGAAAATCACTAGCCTCTATTGGAAATACATGCTCCCTTATGTTTATATGTGTGTTATTGCTTGTTCCTAACTAGAAATAATTATCTCCATATGTTTTAAGAAAAATTTCAGGATTCGGAAAAGTCCCCGACGGTTAAAAATTGAACCTGTGAACGTTTCTGCACAACACGGAACTCACGGACCCAAAATTTTTGTTCCATCGTGTTAAATTTTGGTGCCGCCATTTGTAACTGATGGATCAGACGGAACCAAAAATTGGGTTTCGTCTGTGTAAAATTTTGGTGTCGTGGATAGTGCAGGTAAGTTGCTAAATTTTACTCATTCCCGCATTCTAATTTACCAAAATTTGTTTATAGGATAGTTTTTACTGCTTTTTATTTATATTAGAACTAGTTTAACTTACTTAGACAAATAGGATATCCATTTCCCACCAAAATTCAAAAATTCTCAAAATCCACCCAAGGAACCCTTTCTTATAAAGGAAGGAACCATATTTTTGGTTCCTTGAAATCCGTCGATGATCTGAACTTCAAGATCTTGCAATGGTTGAAATCCATTTATTGCATATCTTAGTCATTTTACTCAACACTACTTGTATGGATTGACTTAGGGAGATTTGACATGCGTTTCAACTCTTCCAAATCATTAGGAACCACTTCACTTGTATGGCTTAACATTAAATCAAACACAATTCTCCATAATCTCATGATCCTATAAATTAAGACATCAAGGATGATCATCTTCACACCTCAACAATTTCTTCATTCTTTTCTTAGAATAAGCTAATCACAAATGACAAAGTCATCTACATCATCACCTTCAACCAAACCACTAAAGAAAACCTTAAGGATAAGTGTAAGACCTTGTTGCTTCGTAAACCTTAGCTCCTCCTCCGAATCATCACCACTAAACATTTCATCCCCAATAAGAGATGAAAACTTCCTCACTCTAAGTACTCCAACTCCACCACCAAAATCACCCATTCTCATCACCACTCCACCACCTACTAAAACACCAATTGTCACCTCTCCACCACCAGGCTCCAATACAATCATCAAAATCACCATCACCACCAAAATCTCCAAAGCTTGTACCTATAGAACTCTTCTCAACTCCACCAACATCTCCAAATCCAGTCTTAGATGACTTAGAAGACCTACCTCCTAGGCCCGCAAATCCACCACCACTTCTATCATTCGGAACTATTGAGCACATCGCTCATGAACCACCAAGACCAATATTTGAACCAAACGCCCCTTTGAAACCTAGGCCTCGTCTTTTCCACCCAATCCACAATGAAATTCATGGGCCATTATATGGAGACCATGCTCTACCACCTACATCCTTTTCTCCTCATCTTGATGATATTAATGAGTCAATGTGGGAAGACCACCCACAATCTCAAGTGGAGATACAAGCTCATCTAAAAAACTTCCACGTCTTTTCAAATATGGTGGATTCTCACCTAAATGAGGCTTTGCAAATGCGAAAGGCTTTGCTTTCCTCCCTTATCACTCCATCAAATACCAACAACACTTTCACCAATGTTCCACCACCTAATAATGATTCTACTCTCCTTCCTAGACATGGTTGCTCTCATTGTGAGCGCACCGCCCATCTTAGCAAAAGGACCCGAATCATGGTCTACGAATTGCAAGATGAGATGAGGTTCATCCTCAATCACATCCCTGAGCGTATTAACGCTCTTTCTCATCCACCTCCTCAATAGGATAGTTCTTGCTTTATTTCTAGGACTTTTTAAATTCTAAGTTATTTTTTTTTCTATGATTTTTTTTATTCAGGTTATTTTTCTAATTTTTAGGATTTCTTTTATGTATCAACATCCCCATTATGTTCCATTTAATGACTTATAAGTCATAAAAAATTTAACAAATGAATGATGTTTATTATATGGTTATTGGTAATTACTTGTTGGTTGGAATTACTTGTATACTTGTGATGATGATTGTTACTAACCTTTTTTTGTAGCTTTTCACAATCCATGTATCTTTCTCTTGGCACCAAATTAAGGGGGAGCATTGGCCAAGGGAGAGAATTTGGCTCGGGCTCATTGCATTTTCCGCCTCGCCTCTTCTTTTTGTTTCGACAAAAAGGGGGAGAATATTATTATATTGACCATTGACTTTCAAAAAGTCAACATCATGCTTTGACTTTCAAAAGTCAAAATTGTTAAAGACCAAATAATTGGATAAACTAGTCACAAGATAAAATAAGCTTTTGATTGTCAACTTTATCTAACTAACTAGTTCTTCCAAGTTCAAATTAATCTCATATTTTTATAACTCTTGTACATCTTTACATCTTTGATAAAAATAAAATTTATGTTTTGTCCTCAACAAAAAGAGTGAGATTGTTAATACATCGTCCCAAATCGTTATTTATATTTTATAATCTTTACCTTGTTTTGTTAACGACAAAAGTAAATTTCATTTTTGTAAAGTATAAAGCTTGTCATGATTAATAGACATCAAAACAAGCTTTTCTTAAATAAAGTATTCATCACTTAAGCATTTACATCTTATCACATTTTGATTAACTATGTATCAATTAACATTGATATCCTTCAAAACTATAATGTGCATCAACATTTTTAGAACAAGTATGTTTAGTTTCTTAAACATAACATTACATATGTATTTACTTATAAAATATTAATTCTAAAAATAGAAAACAACATATTACATCATGGCTTGCATCACATTAGAAATCTTTGGAAGATTTCATAGAATATTTTGGTTAGATATTCACTCATCATATCTTACATAATCTTGGAGAGATTTGGGTGATCTTGGAAAGATTTTTTGTGATATTTACTGTCAGACTGGCGGAACCAAAAATTAACAAGGGCGGAACCCTTTTTTTGGTTCCGTCCAATCCGTGGTTCTACTGACCAAATGGCCTATAAATAGCAAGCAAACCCAAGTTGTTTTCTCATCCCTCATTAGCATAAAACACATACATTCTCTCATTCTATTACATCTAACTCAGTTTCATTTTATTCTAGTGATCATCTTTTGTATCAAAGAAGATCAAAGCATAATCACGCTTCAACAATTAGTTGCAAGGCTTGTTTGTTTTGTTGTTGTGTGATCTATTATTGTTCATACGTCATTGTTGTACCAAACCATCTTAAACCTCTGAGTGTGAGTAGTTAGTATTTTAGTCCTCAAAATACATAGTGTGTTGAAAGTGTGATGCATGTTTTACTGACCAGGTTTTAATATTTATAATGTCTCATTATACCTATGGTCTACCCTAATGCACTAACGGGCAGTGTACCCGGTCGTGTGTAGTGTAGTATTCGATAAAACCGAGGTCGTCCCAAGAGCTATGTGTGTGGATTAATACTAAGTCTAGGTGTCACATATTTTAAGATGGTTTTGATATCGAATTAACTAATTAACTACTAAAACAAATAAAGGCAAAGGTGTACTCAATAGAGGAGAGTGGTGCTAACCTAGTTATTCATCCTAGCTAGTAATGTTTACGTCTAATTACTCCTAATTACTTCAGGTGGGGTCAAAGTCGAGAAGACATCATTTGGTCAGTTCGCCCTAACCTATCAGCAAAGATGCCACCAGTGGAGAAGTCAGGTGCCCCCTCATAAGTCTAGTTGCTCCTGATCCCCTAAGCCAAGTCATTAAGTTCCGCTACATGCTAGATTTATAATAGTGAGTGCCCGGGCGCTAGCATCTTAGACACTCACCCCTAATTCTTAAGTTCATCCAAACGGTAGGTGATCACCGGTCAAATCGTACAAGTAGAAAGGGTTGTCGGTTGGTCATATCTTACCCTTCCCGTCCCGCCTACTCACTTAGGGTCACTGGTCATATCTCTAAGCAACTAGCCTCTACCGCCATTCAAAACTACCGAAACAAGGGTAGCTACCAATAAACTATGCATGCATACACTTAGAAATAATTATACGGAGTAATGTAAACATAAAAAAAACAATTAAGAATCATAACTAGGCCAAGACCAAGAGGTGCTTAGCGCTCATATTAACCATACAAATCAATTCAATGTTTAATGTTACGAAGTACATGAATCGAAAGTAAAGAAAAGATAAAATGCTAATGCTTATCGTAGGGGAGTGATTTCTCCCTTGGAGATAGCTTTGTATGCTCCTCTAGATCTGCCTTTGGTTTCTTCCCACGTTCTCTTATTGTTGTGTGTGAAATGGGATGCTTTGAAATGCTGAAAATCGTGGGGTATTTATAGGCCAGATCGTGGTTACGGCGTAACTAATAAAATAGTTACGCCGTAACATAAAACTTCTTCGTAAATTACACTAGATCTGCTAGTTACGACATAACCTTAGAAGAGGTTACGCCGTATTCTTCAATAAATATTGGTTACGCCGTAGTTGATGCATGAGTTACGGCGTAATTATCAGCGGCGCGGAGCCTCATTTGACCTAATATGATTACGTCGTAATCTTTGGGAGAGTTACGCCGTAATCTTCTGATAAGTTGGTTTTCTGAGTCACGCTTTAGTTACGGCGTAATGTGAGAAAGGAGTTACGCCGTAACTTCTTCAAAGTGAGCTTACTATGATAAATCTTCAATAAACTCTCCAATTCCGCATCTCTTTAGCTCCAATACTCGTAATTTACCTGAAAGTGGAATATAATGGAAAACAAGCGTAAATCCATATAAATGATATAAATTACAAGAATTATCGGGGGAAATTGACACTAAATATTCAGGATAATTTGATGTTATCAAATATCCCCCCACTTGAACTCTACTTGCCCTCAAGTAGGCCTTATTAGATAGATTCCTAAAAAGATATCTCCCATTACCTGGAAAATATAAGTTTAAAAATCCCTTATGCTAGAATAAAACAAAGCCGAACACCTCACGAAGTGGGAACGAAACACTCAAATCTCTCAACTATTCTAAGTGTCAATTTTGGAGTGATCACTCAATCGTGCAGTCATAGCATGTATTCTATCATAAGCTTGGCAGTTGCACAAATCTCCACCACTAGAGTTAAGGGCTAAACAATTTTCGAAGGCAATATGGGTTGACACGACAAGGTTAAGGGTGATTTGTCATTACTAACATGTCACGGCGAAGTGGACAAAATCAATGATACATGACCAAATCCATGGCCAAGAAACCAAATATTGCTCGCTGCATCACCTAGACATGCTTCATGGCTAAAGGGTAGGATAAGACATGGGATATATAAATGGTGTAAAATAAAAATCAAGCAGATAGTCTAAATCTATAACCAAGTCATCACCACTTACCGTCCGCCCAAAGTTCAAGTTTTGAAGTTAAGAAACCGGATCATGAAATACTAGGTAGATGTGTCATTAGAGGACGTCATGATGGGCACACCACCTTTTCTTCAATTGTTGGCGCAATTACCAACTCTAATCCTCAAATGTGACCGAGGTGGCCTTCTCGATACTAAATCTATATAAAGCTCATAACATAGTGCTTATAACATCGCACTTTACAATAAACTGAATAACATGACATTATTATTATTTTTTTGGATCACAAATTTTTTTATTTTTTTATTTTTTTTTTCAACATAAACATAACATCCCCCCACTTGAGATGAACAATGGGAATTCGGGGGGTCTTCAATGATCTTTAAGAATATGTCATCGACGAAAGCGTGATTCCCGAACCTTTCCACTTGAACCTTGAACTTAGGCAAATGATGACTTCCCAATCACAAATAAAGACTACAGGGGTATAGGTGTATCGAAACAATATATTGGGTTAACAAAATGAAAGGAATGGCTCAGATGGGTGTATCTAGGGGTATATTACACTAAAGGTGAGTGCAACAAAAGGGTTTTACATGAGGGTCGAGAAGTCGAGGTGACTAATCGATAGACACACAATGGTAGGCTATTTGGGGTGATAATCCTATAATACTGCCTTCTTAAACTGAAAAGTCCAAATACATCGAGCTAACTCAACATACCTCGTCTATGGTCTCGAAATGATGCAAAGGCCAAGCTCTAAAGTTTACAAGATACCGACACACTCATAATTTGATGGATTTTGGGTAAAATATTGGAAATGGATAAGGCTAATCTCACTCTATAATATCACGAGTTGTATGTGCTCGGCTAAGGTCTAATCTAGTTAGGTTAAGAAAAATATGTCAAAATTTAAAAAATGGCATAATTTTTCAAAATAAAGTTCAAGAGACAATTATACTCCCGTCCCCCCACTTGAATTGTACAAAGTCCCTTTTGTACTAAGCGTTAAATAAAGGTGAAGAGAAAAGTAGAATTAGGGCGAGAACTTCCCTGAAATTTGCTCCAAAAAGAAAGAAGGCCCACGAAAAAGAGTCGTGCCTTCGTATAAGCATCCACGAGCAAACTACAATCCCTGAAATCACACTACCGACAAGCATGATAAAATGAAAAACAAACCTAACTCACTTTCGTAGGAATCACGGTTGCATTTAGTATATACAACAAGCCTTTTAAACCACTTGGTGTCCCAAGTGGACGAGTGAAGTCTCGTGAGGGTTTACAGGGAACACACACACAAAGTTCATTTAAAATACTAATACAAGGTTATTGTGTTTAAAATGAAAGTAGTGCAGAGAATAGTTACGTAATAACTCTATAAGGAGTTACGCCGTAACTAGGCAAAACCTGGCATACGCTGTAAAAGTGTAGCTACGGCGTAACCACTGAGATGGGATTACGCCGTAATTGGTAGTGCATTTGAAGTTCTGCTGCAAGGGGCCTGTTACGGCGTAACCATGGGAATGAGTTATGCTGTAACTCTGGTCAGATCAGCAAGTTGCAGCAGCAACTTTTCTTCGTTACATGCAAAGATGGTTAAAAACACAAAACCCAACAGAAATGGAAATAAAACAAAAGAAAGGGATAATTCGGGTTGTCTCCCGAAAGAGCACTTTTCTTTATTTACGAGTCTTTAAGTTACACTCAGTGGGGCTTTTATGGCGGCCTTTGGACTTGGCCAACCTCCTTCATGTCTGCTTTTTTACTTGAAGGTGGCTTATCCCAAAACGTGGAGAAATAAAGCGGGCTATAGAATATCGATTTTCTTGCAAAAAATTAGCCTTTGCCCACTCATAACGAAATTTAGCCTCTTCTTCCCATTTTAGTTTAATAGCTCCAAACTTTACTTGTAACCAGTTTTCAAATGAGATTCCCTTGTATCCGACTTCCCTTCTCTTTTCCTCGTCAAAACATGCCCATTCCTTGCGTTTGAGCCAGGTAGGATCAGGGAATTCTCCTCCATCGCAGATCTTGCGGTTGGGGTAGCATGTAGGCCATGCTATGGTGAATTCATCAGACATCGTAGTTTGTTCACAAAAATGAATAGTCCAATCAATCTCAGTGAACCACTCGTTTAGAATATTATGCCCTTGCAACCACTTTTTCATGATAAGTTTTTCGTCTTCCCAACACCACCAAACAACTGCAGCCTCTTTTATTATACGAGTGAGATACTGTCCTCCTCCATTACATTGCTTTTAAAAAGGAGAACACGTAGGCAATGTAACTTTAGCCCATCAATCAAAGAGGTTTCAGGAGTACAACAGTGAAGTTTCCCAGTAACAACATAACTCGGTACCAAAGGCCAGACATCATCATCTTCCCCTCCGCTGTTGTTATCATCACTCGACTCGGTTCCTTACAAATGGCCAAAATATGAAGGGGGAAATCTATCTGAATAATCCAGATGAACCTCCGGTGAATCCTCATTTGTTACTATTTCATCCGGCTCGTGCCATAGAGTTTTGTCCAATTTAAATTCTACTCTATTACCATAGTATCCCAATGAGTCGAGGAACGGTTTACCAAGAATCAAACGTTCCTTTGTGTTTTTCTCCATGTCCATAACCATAAATTCGGGGGTAGAAAAAAGAATCTATCGACCTTCACACAAGTACCACCTGTAATTCCTAACGGAATAGCCTTGGTCTTATTTGCTATCTTAATCACAATATCCGTTTTCCAAAGATGAATTAATTTAAGTTTTAAGAATATGGAAAGTGGCATGATGTTTACACTAGACCCAAAATCTACTACCCCCAGGATATCATAATTCTCCTCCTTAACTGAAAATGAACCGAATTCTGACCTGGTTACATTTTCTGAAACATAGTTACGCCGTAATTTTGGGAAATAGTTACAGCGTAACTGATCCTGGTTAACGATAATCGTATCTTCTGAATTTTCTGTTGTAGGTTTGTACTCCTCAATCACCTCCTGCGAATTATCAGCGAAAACGGCATTGCATCCTACCATAGGTTTGGTCCCCTCAGGTTCAATGTTACTCATCTCTATCTCTGCACTGAGCTTTTCTACCATGGCTTCAAGATTTTTTAGGGTTTCGTCGTGCCTGGAAAGGTTCTTATTTGTGTTCTCCTGGAAATCCCTTAGCCATTTATCTTGTTCTTTTTGCTTCTGGGCTGAATTTTCTAGGAATTTGTTTATTGTCTCTTCAAGGTTTGGCCTTTTTTCTCCATAAGGACCGCTGTTGTAATTTCCACGATACCTGTTACTATTTCGATTATCTCCGTAAAACGGTCAATTTTCTCCATATTTAGCTTCTTCGATTATGCTTTCTTCGTTAACGTGAGGACAATTCTTGGTGAGATGTCTTCCCCCACAGCTTTCACAACCCACTTGGATAGCATGAACGATTTCTCTAATTTTTAGCATATCTCGACTTAGATTTTCAATTTTGCTAGCGATGGCTGCAATTCCGTCAAAACTTCTGCCTTGGTTTCTTTTGTTTCCTCCATCGTGCCATTTTTGGGAGTGATCAGCCATTTTTTGAATGGCTTTAATCGCTAGAGTAGGAGTCATGTTCGGGATCGGTCCTTGATAGTCCAACATCTGTCTTGTAGTCACGTTGATTCCTTTGTAGAAGATGTTGACTTTTTGCAAGTTGTTCAAATCATGTGTAGGACATTTGTAGAGGAGATCGTTGTATCTATCCCAGGCTTGATACAACGTTTCATCGTCTTCTTGCTTGAAATTGTGGATTTCCAAGAGCTGGTTAGATATCTTTGACGGAGGGCAATACCTCTGGATGAAGTGCTTCTTTAGCAGAGCCCAATTATTAACTGCCCCGGCGGGCAATCTTTCGATCTATCTTCTGGCAGCCCCAGCAAGAGTCATGGGGAACACCCTAAGCATAACAGCGTCATGAGACACACCCGGAATGTTGAAAAGGCTTGCGATGTATAAAACATTTTCAACGTGCTCATACGCATCTTCGTCCCTGTCTCCTGAAAAAAGGTTAGCACGAAGCTCCCTCATAAATTGGTCTTTTATTTCGAAACGGACATCAGCTCCAATTGCCAGTCTTACGAGCCTCGGCCCTTGTTCTGCTCTTGTCAACGCCAAATATTCCTCAAGAGTGAGGTCATCAATGTTAACAACTTCCATGGTACCTGAAAACTTAAAAAGTGATCGTGAGAATTTGAAAAATTTTAAAACAAAACAAAAATGAAAGACTTAATAGCAATCCTAATATAACTCCCCGGCAGTGGCGCCAAAAACTTGATGCGGGTTTCTTGACCGCTTTTAATATTTATAATGTCTCGTTATACCTATGGTCTACCCTAATGCACTAACGGGCAGTGTACCCGGTCGTGTATAGTGTAGTATTCAGTAAAATCGAGGTCTTCCCAAGAGCTATGTGTGTAGATTAATACTAAGTCTAGGTGTTACAGATTTTAAGATGGTTTTGATATCGAATTAACTAATTAACTACTAAAACTGTTGGATCGATATACTTTAATCAAACTAACTTAACTAGCTTGTTAAGGTTTAATAACCTCGGATAAATCCTAAGTTATTAACAAAGAAACACTGAGCAATCTTTATCAAGTACGCGGAATTTACTTAACAAAGCTAAGAAGAATAACTTTTCTTATAAACTCTAAATCTGCTTATTATGCAGATACTCTAAACAACTCTAAGATTATCGAACTTCTCTAAAACACTAAATAACTTGTGAATTCAGTAAACTCTAAAACTCATAGACTCGTACCTCTAATGCCAATCTAGGAGTCCTTTTATAGGCTCAAGGATATCCTAGTCGGTTTACAATTTGTATCCTTGTACGACAAGTAATCTAAACATAGAATATTCTAGAGTTACAATACTTTCCATAAACAAATATAACAGTTCTTTGTTCTTGCAAGTACTTTGACTTCATAGTGCGATTTTGACTTTGTCTTTAGCGATACTTTGACTCTTTGACTTTTCCAAGACTTTGCAACTTACAAGACTTTCATGTCTTGATGCTTTCATATCTTGACACTTTCATATCCCAACAAAAACAAATAAAGGCAAAGGTGTAATCAATAGAGGAGAGTGGTGCTAACATAGTTATTCATCCTAGCTAGTAATGTTTACGTCAAATTACTTCCAATTACTTGGTGGGGTCAAAGTCGAGAGGACACCATTTGGTCGGTTGCCTAACCTATCGAAAGATGCTCGCACCATTTGGAGAAGTCGGTGTCCCTTGATGAGTGTCTAAATACTCATCATTTTGTACAAAATAAACCGCAAAATCATCGAAAACACTCGAAACACATCAAAATGATCAAAATATCACAAATCAATGTTTTATGTGTTTTAAAAGCAAAATATCAAAATCGGATGAAAACATATCAAATTTGCAAAATTGCGCTTTAGTCCCCAAGTTTCAAAAGTTGTCAAAAAGCAGGTCCACGAGCACATAATTTCAAAAGTAAAGTCACCAAAGGTCCTTTTAAAATCAAAAGTTGTCAAATTTAGTCCTTTGGTGAAAAATATCAAAAGTTTGAGAAAATTACAAAATGGTCCTTCAAGTTTCAAAATTGGCGTAAATGGCCTGAAAATTGCAAAATGGCAACATTGGTCCTTGTACTATTGATACTTGTCAAATTCAGCCCTTGGATCAACTTTGAGATGTTGGCGACTTAGGTCCCTACATTTTCGTGATTTACACCTTTAGTCCTTGAAGTTTTAAACCATTTAACTCATTTTTGGACCCTTGATCACCTTTGACCCCCTGTCAAAATGAATTATGAACTCCCCCATTATTAATACTGTTGGTCAAATGTCTGGTCAAACCCACCCATACGCGCCCAAAAACAGCTACTACTGTAGCATCCCCTCTTCCCCCTCTGAAACATCAAAACCAGTGGTTTCACCACATTTTCAACCCCCTCCATACTATGTTCCTCCACCCCTCTAAACAACAATATCTCTAAATATCTCAACCAACCTCATTAATTCCAAAACACGCTAAAGAAGAATTTGGCGCCAAAAATGACATGTGGCAATTTTGTTGAATTCTATGGCTGAGATCAAGTGGGAAGTGCTCAGAATCAAGTGGGGATGATTTTTTGTTATAAAGGGAAGAAAGAAGCAGTCCAAGGGAGTAGCTAGTTTTCAATTTTTTTTCTTTAATGTCGTTTTTATTTAAAATGTCTTAGTTTTAGTTTAAATGTTGTAATTTTAGTTTTTCTGTATCAAATTTAAGTTATAACATTATTGTATGTGTTTTTGAGTTTCAATTCAAGTCTTTGATATCAATTCCAAGTTTTATATTCACTGTTGAACTTTTCATTTTCAAGCTCCTTTGTTAAAGCTTTTAACTGCTCAGTTTTTATCTCAATCAAGTTTCTATAAGCTAATTAAAGTTTTTTACAAGCTAATATTCAAGTTCAAGCACTTTTGGATGTTGGTCAATAAAAGTCAACCTGAAGTTCAAATTGGAATGGAAGCTGAAATTGGGTTGATGCAGTGTTTATTTGGGTTGGATTTAGTTAGGTTAGAGTAGTATTGGGTCTGGTTTAGCCTGTGACATCAGCTGGACTCATGTGAGTAAGTTTCTAGATTTTTATATTTCAAGCCAATATTGCATATTTTGCTTGTTTGAGTTTCTGTGATCATAATTAGTGTACACTTGTTCACATAGTTTTATTTAGGTTATATAAACTTAGAGTAATCAAGAAATCAGTATGGATTAGTGGTAATCTCAATTTTAGTTGCTAAACATGTTTTTAAGTGGTGTTTGGATTTCTTGAATAACTTTGTCTTTAAGTTTATCTCGTGTTTAAATCTTGTTGTAATATGCTTGTCTAGTTTATTTAAACCCATATATGTCTTAGTTTGTGCTGCAAATAGCTAAAAGTCAAAAGTTCACCTTATCCATCTTAACGAGTTCTTTGTTGGAGTTTTAGCAAGTCATAATCGATTTTGTGTTTAAAATTCCATACCCTAGCTAGCGATAGTGTTATTTCATCAATATATATCATTTTCAATCCTTAAATCAAGATCAAACCTCAAGAAAGTCAACTTTTCATATTTGCTCAAAAGTCAATTTGCACAAACCCGATTTGGGCTCGGTTGGATGGAATTTTCATGAACTCAAATCGAGTCAATTTCAATGAAGTCTTGTTGTTTTAAAACTTCCCTGGTCTAGTGTCTTATGACCATTTTAGTAGATTTTATAATTTTTCTACAAGCTCAAAAGAGCTTGTCCAATGATGTCAAGTCCCCTGCAGCAGAACCTTTGTTGCTGCATGTGTTTGTCAGTTTTGCAGACCTTGCACAGGGCTCACTTGAGCTCCTCTGGGTCTAATTTTTGGTTTAAGTACTCTTGGCCAGGTCCTTTTGAAGTTCCAGTTGGTGTTTTCCTGTTTTCAGCTTATTTGATTGCTTATTTTCTTGCTTAAAGTAGACCCCCCTTTACTGTTTTTAAGCCTAAACCTCTTATAATCAAATCTGTTAGACTTGTAATCCTGTAGTTGTAGCTTGTTGTTTTCTGTTGCATATTGGTTCTCTTAGCTTATTTTAGCCTTTGTATTCAGTTGGTAGCTTTTGAAGTCCATTTGCTTAATCTAGTGCTTATTTCAATAAGCTCTTGCTCATCAGTTTCAAATCACTCCACACAAGCTCCTGTTTTTCCATTTTTCTCATATTCCTAATATTATTTTAAAGTTTTCCTGAATTTTTCAGATTTTTCCTAGCTTGTTTAGTATTTTTCTTGATTTTAATTAGTTTTTAAGTATTTTTAAATAGCATTTAATACAAATAATTAAGAAAAGTATCAAAAAAATAATTTTTCAATTTTCTTAAGTTTAGATAAATATAAAAAGACAAAAAAGTATTTTTCTAGATTTTTCTTAGTTAAATTTGTATTTTCTAGCATTTTAATTAGTTTTAAATAGTTTTAAATTAATAATAAATATATAAAAAGTCTAAAAAATATATTTTCAGTTTTAAAATTAGTTTTATCATATTTTAGATTTTTCTAAGTCTTAACTTTATTTTTCTAGTCTTATTTCATATTTTCTTTTATTTTAGAGTATTATTAAATAGTTTAAATTAGTTTTTAATTAATAATAATTACATAAATAGTTTTAAAAATAATTTTCCTTTTCTAATAATTTTCTTATATCATTAGGTTTGTAAAAATGTATTTTTCATATTTTTAGGATTTGTATTGTATAAGTTTGACTTTTATTTTATGCGTTACGTAGTTTTTATTTAAACGTAAGTTTTAAGTTTTAAACGTTCATCACTTTAAATATAGTGATAGCGTTTATTTAATATTTTTATCTTTTAATTTTCTTAATTTGTATTTAAGTCGCTTTATTTTATAAACTTTTTCAAGAGCATAATTATCCATCCTAATCTTTTCGATCACTATCATTAGTGATCATTCTATCGTCGATCAGCGTTTGCACACCATTGAGTCTCCGTGGGACATAACGACCGGAATCCCTGTATTCTCGATCTTCATTGTATTTGTGTTTAAGCTGTTTTAAGTCTGTTTGACTTGACGGTTTCTTGTGAGATCAAAATTTTAGGCGCCACGGGGAGGCTTTAGCGTGTGTTTAGCCTTTTCGAGATCCATTCTTGCACATATCCCATCTTTTGTAAAAGTTTTTGTAAAGTTATAAGAAACTCCAAAAGTTCATTAACACTTTTCCTAAAGTGTTAAAAGCATAAAAATATTTTCATTCTTTGTTTTTATAGCATGTTTTCAAAAATCCAAAAATATCCATCTTTTATCCTCTAATCTGTTTAATTCTACATTTCTTTATCCTCAAACCTGTTTAATTCTCCATTTTCTTACCCTCTAATCTGTTTAATTCTTCATCTCTTATCCCTCTTATCTGTTTAATTCTTCATGTCATGGTATTTGACATGTTCCTGGTGTGGAGGTCCATTTAACGGTGGAAATTGTCGACGATGTACCAATGTGGGTTTCGGAGACAAGTTTGTCGGTAATCCCGATCCCATTTCAAATGATACACCCGATTTTTCCTACCTACCTCCACAACCCCAATACGAATCCTACTCATGCGAGTTTTGTGGGAATGATTCTCATTACGGTTTTGATTGTCCACCACGGGTCCCGCTTGTCTATGAGCCGAACCGTGTTACAATCGAACTTTGGTGAAAGTTATTTTCCCAATTCTCTCATTGTGAGAATTGCGGGGGTCCTCATGCGACTTTTGAATGTCAACCGATGAATCAAAATTTTCAAAATTCCAATTCTCCGGTTTGACAATTTCCAACCCCACAAGATCCCATCACCATCGACTTCCGAGCCTTCACAAGACTTCAATGATTACGAGGAGTGTAATCTTCCTCAAAGTTCAAGAAATACGATTCGAAAGAAACTACAAATGAAACGAATGTTGTGTAAGCTTCAGATGAATATAAGAATCGATATGATGGCGATGATGATGAGGATTCTATTCAAGTGAAGGAATATTATGAGAGCTTGTCAATCGAAATCACACCAAGCTTCCAAAGACTCTCTCATAATGGGGACGAGCCTTCTAGCACTATTCCGAAATGGAACCGTCTAGTGTTGAGAGCCTTGTTCCAACCCCAAGTGAGTCCGAGGTTATCTCCGTAATATGTGTGATGAGCCTCTTGATGATAATTCTTCTCCTCCTCTTGACATTCCATATGATCATGTCGAGATGTTCTCCGATTCGATAACGATTGTACTTCGTTTGACGATTCTTTATCCTATGGAGACATCGATTATGTCGAGGAGCTACCTTCCGAGCTAGTTAGCTTAGAGGAAGTGAGAAATTCGATGATCCGGAAATTGAGGACGAGATACTTCGTGAACAATTGTTCAATATAAATCTCCTCGTTTCTAAGATCGAATCATTCTGTGCTAAGTCGACTTCATCTCCTATCCCGTTGTGGATAGTGACTCTACATTGGACAAGCCCGAGCTTGAGGCTTTTCCAATGATTCTCTTCATGAAGAGTTCTCCGGTGAACTCTCTCATGACATATCTCCTCCGGAATATGATCATTTCTATTTTGATCTTGAGGATGATATTGGCTCGGAGGAAGGTGTACTCTATCATAAGAGTTTGCTTATTGATGATACTACCTTCACCCTTCCTCCCGATATGTCTACATTTGAGGATGAAGAATGGATCTTGATTGTTATCAACATCTTTCTTCCATTCCTCACATATGATGTGACTTCCTCTCTTCTTCACTCCTTCGGGAGTGAGGACACTATCTTTGACCCCGGCATTTTTATTTATCATTTATGAGCCGGGTCTTTCTTTGTATATCTCGTCGGTGTGGAACTTTCACGTACTTCAATGTTTATCCAAACATCTTGAATGAAAGTCCGATGGAGATTGTATCTTCCACTTGCTTCCCCATGAACCAATGAATTCGGGGTCGAGTCAAGCTAGCGACTCGGTAACCAAAAACAAGAGCACACACTATATGGGTTTTCACCCATATTTACATCTTCTTACCCTTTCTACCACCTAAGTGTGGGGTGATGCCCACATGTTATATATATATATATAAAAAAAAAAAAAAAAAAAAAAAAAAAACCTTCTAAATAATGGCGTAATATTTCCCTTTTCGTTCTTTGTTTCGCATAACCGCGGTACTTTGAATATTGAGGGCAATATTCATTTCTAAGTGTGGGGAATTCTCACGAATTTCATATATTATCTACCCAATTCCCGTTTTGGCCAAAATTTTTTTTTGGAGTAAGTGTTTTACACTTACTCATTTGGTTATCGATCCGCCATGTTTGATAAACTAAAGGATTGGCTAATCCAGAGCAAACGGCTCTTGGTAAAGATATATCAAATCCGTTTATATGGCTTGCAATTTGCCCAAAATTGTATGGTTCTCAACTCACCATATCCTAAAAGTGAAGAGTTGGCTAGCTCGCAAGATTATGGCTTGTGGTAAAGGCGTTGGAAAATCCATAATTGGTATTCGACTCACCAAAGATAATATTGATAATTTATCTAAGAGTTGGCTAGTCCGGAAGGGTGCGGCTTCGGTAAAGACAAAATCAAATCCGTTGAAAGTCGGTGGTTTGCTCAAAATCACATGGTTATCGGTGTACCATGGTTCTTACTTGAACTGAAACATTTGGCTACTCCGAGTAATGGCTTTTGGTAAAGAGATTAAAATCCATTATGTTTTCTCAAATCATTGCTAGGGACTAGCAATATCTCGATGTGGGGATTGATGAGTGTCTAAATACTCATCATTTTGTACAAAATAAACCGCAAAATCATCTCGAAAACACTCGAAACACATCAAAATGATCAAAATATCACAAATCGTTGTTTTATGTGTTTTAAAAGCAAAATATCAAAATCGGATGAAAAACATATCAAATTTGCAAAATTGCGCTTTAGTCCCCAAGTTTCAAAAGTTGTCAAAACAGTCCTCGAGCACATAATTTCAAAAGTAAAGTCACCAAAGGTCCTTTTAAAATCAAAAGTTGTCAAATTTAGTCCTTTGGTGAAAAATATCAAAAGTTTGAGAAAATTACAAAATGGTCCTTCAAGTTTCAAAATTGGCGAAATGGCCCTGAAAATTGCAAAATGGCAACATTGGTCCTTGTACTATTGATACTTGTCAAATTCAGCCCTTGGATCAACTTTGAGATGTTGGCGACTTAGGTCCCTACATTTTCGGATTTACACCTTTAGTCCTGAAGTTTTAAACCATTTAACTCATTTTGGACCTTGATCACCTTTGACCCCTGTCAAAATGAATTATGAACTCCCCCATTATTAATACTGTTGGTCAAATGTCTGGTCAAACCCACCCATACGCGCCAAAAACATCTACTCTCAGTAGCATCCCTCTTCCCCTCCGAAACATCAAAACCAGTGGTTTTCACCATTTTTCAACCCCTCCATACTATGTTCCTCCACCCTCTAAACAACAATATCTTTAAATATCTCAACCAACCTCATTAATTCCAAAAACACGCTAAAGAAGAATTTGGCGCCAAAATGACATGTGGCAATTTTGTTGAATTCTATGGTCGAGATCAGTGGGAAGTGCTCGTAATCAAGTGGGGATGATTTTTGTTATAAAGGGAAGAAAAGAAGCGGTCAAGGGAGTAGCTAGTTTTCAATTTTTTTCTTTAATGTCGTTTTATTTAAAATGTCTTAGTTTTAGTTTAAATGTTGTAATTTTAGTTTTTCGTATCAAATTTAAGTTATAACATTATTGTATGTGTTTTGAGTTTCAATTCAAGTCTTTGATATCAATTCCAAGTTTTATATTCACTGTTGAACTTTTCATTTTCAAGCTCCTTTGTTAAAGCTTTTAACCGCTTTCGCTTTTATCTCAATCAAGTTTCTATAAGCTAATTAAAGTTTTTACAAGCTAATATTCAAGTTCAAGCACTTTTGGATGTTGGTCAATAAAAGTCAACTCAAAGTTCAAATTGGAATGGAAGTGAAATTGGGTTGATCACGAGTTTATTTGGGTTGGATTTAGTTAGGTTAGAGTAGTATTGGGTGCGGTTTAGCTTTGTGACATCATTTGGACTCATGTGAGTAAGTTTCTAGATTTTTATATTTCAAGCCAATATTGCATATTTTGCTTGTTTGAGTTTCGTGATCATAATTAGTGTACACTTGTTCACATAGTTTTATTTAGGTTATATAAACTTAGAGTAATCAAGAAATCGGTATGGATTAGTGGTAATCTCAATTTTAGTTGCTAAACATGTTTTTAAGTGGTGTTTGGATTTCTTGAATAACTTTGTCTTTAAGTTTATCTCGTTGTTTAAATCTTGTTGTAATATGCTTGTCTAGTTTATTTAAACCCATATATGTCTTAGTTTGTGCTGCAAATAGCTAAAAGTCAAAAGTTCACCTTATCCATCTTAACAGTTCTTTGTTGGAGTTTTAGCAAGTCATAATCGATTTTGTGTTTAAAATTCCATACCCTAGCTAGCGAGTGTTATTTCATCAATATATATCATTTTCAATCCTTAAATCAAGATCAAACCTCAAGAAAGTCAACTTTTCATATTTGCTCAAAAGTCAATTTGCACAAACCCGATTTGGGCTCGGTTGGATGGAATTTTCATGAACTCAAATCGAGTCAATTTCAATGAAGTCTTGTTGTTTTAAAACTTCCCAGGTCTAGTGTCTTATGACCATTTTAGTAGATTTTATAATTTTTCTACAAGCTCAAAAGAGCTTGTCCAATGATGTCAAGTCCCCAATGCAGAGATCTGTTGCTGCATGTGTTTGTCAGAGTTTTGCAGACCTTCCACAGGCTCACTTGAGCTCCTCCGGGTCTAATTTTTGGTTTAAGTACTCTTGGCCGTGTCCTTTTGAAGTTCCAATGGTGTTTTCTGTTTCGACTTATTTGATTGCTTATTTTCTTGCTTAAAGTAGACCCCCTTTCTTGCTTTTAAGCCTAAACCTCTTATAATCAAATCATTAGACTTGTAATCAGTAGTTGTAGCTTGTTGTTTTCTGTTGCATATTGGTTCTCTTAGCTTATTTTAGCCTTTGTATTCGGTTGGTAGCTTTTGAAGTCCATTTGCTTAATCTAGTGCTTATTTCAATAAGCTCTTGCTCATCGATTCAAATCACTCCACACAAGCTCCTGTTTTCCATTTTCTCATATTCCTAATATTATTTTAAAGTTTTCCTGAATTTTTCAGATTTTTCCTAGCTTGTTTAGTATTTTTCTTGATTTTAATTAGTTTTAAGTATTTTTAAATAGCATTTAATACAAATAATTAAGAAAAGTATCAAAAAAATAATTTTCAATTTTCTTAAGTTTAGATAAATATAAAAGACAAAAAGTATTTTTCTAGATTTTTCTTAGTTAAATTTGTATTTTCTAGCATTTTAATTAGTTTTAAATAGTTTTAAATTAATAATAAATATATAAAAGTCTAAAAATATATTTTCAGTTTTAAAATTAGTTTTATCATATTTTAGATTTTTCTAAGTCTTAACTTTATTTTTCTAGTCTTATTTCATATTTTCTTTTATTTTAGAGTATTATTAAATAGTTTAAATTAGTTTTTAATTAATAATAATTACATAAATAGTTTTAAAAATAATTTTCCTTTTCTAATAATTTTCTTATATCATTAGGTTTGTAAAAATGTATTTTTCATATTTTTAGGATTTGTATTGTATAAGTTTGACTTTTATTTTGTACGTTACGTAGTTTTTAATTTAAACGTAAGTTTTAGGTTTTAAACGTTCATCACTTTAAATATAGTGATAGCGTTTATTTAATATTTTTTATCTTTTTAATTTTCTTAATTTGTATTTAAGTCGCTTTATTTTATAAACTTTTTCAGTAGCATAATTATCCATCCTAATCTTTTCTGATCACTATCATTAGTGATCATTCTATCGTCTGATCAAGCGTTTGCACACCATTGAGTCTCCGTGGGACATAACGACCCGGGAATCCCCTGTATTCTCTGATCTTCATTGTATTTGTGTTTAAGCTGTTTTAAGTCTGTTTGACTTGACGGTTTCTTGTGATCACCCTCATAAGTCCAGTTGTTCCGGTCCCTAGTCGAGTCATTAAGTTCCGCTACATGCTAGATTTATAATAGTGAGTGCCGGGCGCTAGCATCTTATACACTCACCCCTAATTCTTAAGTTCATCCAAACGGTAGGTGATCGGTTGGTCAAATCGCACAAGTAGAAAGGGTCGTCGGTTGGTCATATCTTACCCTTCCTATCTCGGTCTACTCACATAGGGTCAGTTGGTCATATCTCCTAAGCAACTAGCCTCTACCGTCATTCAAAACTACCGAAACAAGGGTAGCTACCAATAAACTATGCATGCATACACTTAGAAATAATTATACCGAAGTAATGTAAACGCAAACAAAACAATTAAGGAATCATAACTAGGCCAGCACCAAGAGGTGCTTAGCCGCTCATATTAACCATACAAATCAATTCAATGTTTAATGTTACGAAATACATGAATCGAAACTAAAGAAAAGATAAAATGCTAATGCTTATCGTAGGGGAGTGATTTCTCCCTTGGAGATAGCTCCGTATGCTCTTCTAGATCTGCCTTTGGCTTCTTCCCACGTTCTCTGATTGTTGTGTGTGAAATGGGATGCTTTGAAATGCTGGAAATCGTGGGGTATTTATAGGCCAGATCGTGGTTACGGCGTAACTAATAAAATAGTTACGCCGTAACATATAACTTCCAAGTTGGGGACTTAGGGACCGGAGTAGGGCAAGAAAAAAGAGTCCTTGTAGACCAAACCACTATAAACAACTTTGTCGTGGTTTGATTGTTTCTTTCCTTACTTACTTATTATATATTGCTTGCATATTATTTCTTCTTCACTAACACATCTTTTATCTATATCGATTGATCTTACAATAAGTTTTCAAAACAAATTAAGATTTTAAATGGTAAACTATTCAACCCCCCTTCTAGTTTTTCACACACTTGATAAGTTCGAGTAATCACTTATTCGGGCCATATTCCGAATAATAAATGATACGGAAAATATCTTCCAAGTCTTAATAAGTTCGAGTAGAAGTTGGTAATTTCTAGCAAGTTCGAGCAATAGTTTATTTGAGTCATATACAACTTGATAAGTTCTATTAAGTTCTTATATCATTTGGTGTGGGTGGCTAGAAAGGCTCACGCGAACGGAAAAAGCCAGCCTATAATGCGAGGAAAACATCGCAAGTCGTACCATTGACTTCTGGTGCCGTCACTACCATCCCACAGGATCCATCATTTTTTTTTTTTAACTTGTCTTTGTTTGTGTTTTTGTTTGAGTTAGTTTTTGTGTTCGTGTTTAATGTTTATGTTTATGTGTTTTTTTGTTCTTGTTGTAGGTACAGTGAAGCGAAGGGAGGAAAAGGATGTTAGTTTGGTTTTTTTTCACAATAAATCTTGATATAATTGCTTACATATTTAGTCCCTGATGGTTTGTTTCTTATGTATCTAGTCTTTAGTGTCTTTACGTTTTTAGTCATTGCATTCAATTTATTACATTTTTAGTTTTAATATGTATAAAATTTTGTTTAAATGTAATGTTTTGTTTTTGTTTAGATTATGTAATAGTTTTATTTAATGTGTTGTTTTAGTTGAATAAATTAAAAAAAAAAAAAAAAAAAATGTGACGTACAAAGATGTCATATAATTGGGTGTGTATGAAGGGTAATTTTTTTACAGGGATACACTATCAAAACCCTCCCTACTACTAGGGTACTAGAAACCCTCCCAAGAAGTAGGGTAAGTAGAGTGTACTTTTATCCTTTTTTTTTTTTTTTTTTTTTTTTTTTTTTTTTTTTTTTTGATTCTGTAATCATTTAGGTAAGTCTTTTTTTGTATAGTGTGATTTTTTCAAAACTCATATATGTATACAAACATTTGATTTTTCAAAAATCATATATAAGTCTTTTTTTCGTATAGATTTTTTTTTATATATAACTTTTGTTTTAAGTTTGCAGAGGGAATCGTCCTTTATTTGTTTTTTTTCTTTTTTTCGTCCTTTGTCTGAGTATTATTCACTGGAATGGTTGTGTTTTCTTTGTGAAACACGTTTTTAGTGGTTTCACTATCCATTTTTTTGATGTTATATAGCATCTTGAAAGCGACTGCCATTCACAGTTTCAAAAAAAACATTCACAAAACAAAAACAAGCATTCACAAAACTAGCATTCAATACAAAAAAATGCATTCACAAAACTAGCAGTTTCAATACGGGTTTTATAGAAGTTTCAAAACTAGCATTCGCAAAACAAAAAGAAGCTATTACGGGTTTATAAAAGTTTACGATGAATTCATCACCGTTTTACACGAACGAGAACGAGGTATAATTTTACGTTATTACATATAAAAGTTTACGTTTATAAAAAAAATGACACATCGAGACGGCTCAGATTGTTATTTTTATTCATATGGCAGCAAATTTGAAGGTTGCAAAATGTTTGCCATCCATTCGGTTATGCCATGCCAATCGACAAGTTTTTTTTTTTTTTTTAAATCATCATCGCCATCTCGGTTTTTTAAAACAGAAATTAACTGCTTATTTCAGTTTCAAGAAACCATTTCAAAAAACAAAGTTTTTTTTTATCAACAGCAAACAACCAAAGCGGTTTTAGAGTCACGGCGCATCTCATAATAAGCGCTTTAGTTTTTGAAGCGCTTTCGATGCGCTTTTGAAACTGCTTTCAAGATCAAACCACATATCTAAACCAACCAAACAGCCAAGAAACCACGAATCTAAACAAACAACAGATCTACAAATCACAGATCTAACACCACCATCACAGATCACCATCACAAATCTAACAAATCACAGATCTAACATATAAAAAAATGACACATCGAGATGGCTCAGATTGTTATTTTTAATCATATGGCTTCAAATTTGAAGGTTGCAAAATGTTTGCCGTCCATTCGGTTATGCCATGCCAATCGACAAGTTTTTTTTATTTTATTTTAAATCATCATCTGCCATCTCGGTTTTTAAAACAGAAATCAACTGCTTATTTCATAATAAGTAGTTTCAAGAAACCATTTCAAAAAACCAAGTTTTTTTTATCAACAACAACCAACAAAATAGCCAAGAAACCACGGATCTAAACAAACAACAGATCTACAAATCACATATCTAACACTACCATCACAGATCACCATCACATATCTAACAAATCACGGATCACCATTTTTGATAAATAGGGAGGGTGGGGATAACTCCTCCATTTTTGATGTTATATAGCAGCTTGAAAGCGACTGCCATTCACAGTTTCAAAACTAGAATTCACAAAACAAAAACAAATATTCACAAAACTACTTGACAGTTTCAATAAAGTTTTCACAAACCACCACCATCAGAAAGATCATAACCCACAATTTTTCAAAAGTTTTTAAAAGTTTTCACAACGAGTATTTCACCAAATCTTGTTAGATCTAAAAAAATCTAACAAGTCATATAAAAAAAAGTCATTTTTTTAGTTAGATCTAAAAAGATCAACCAAAGATCTAACAAAGAAACCACATATCAAGCAGCACAGATCAACCAAAGATCTAACAAAGAAACTACATATCAAGCACCACAGATCGTAACTGCTTTTTCACAACGAGTATTTCACGACATCTTGTTAGATCTAAAAAGATCTAACAAGTTAGTCTAAAAAGATCTAACAAGTCATATAAAAAAATCGTTTTTTAGTTAGATCTAACAAAGAAATCACATATCAAGCACCACAGATCATAACTGCTTTTTCACAACGAGTATTTCACCACAGATCAAGCAAAAAAAACCACAGATCAACCAAAGATCTAACACCACAGATCAAACATCAAACATCTAACAAAAAAACCACTTGTTAGATCTAAGATCTAAAAAAGAGAGAGAAACCATGGTAGAGAGTGAAAAGTGAAACAGAGTGAGAGAGAAAAAGTGAGACAGAGTTAGATGACCGGGGTGGGTGGGGTGGGTATAGGTGTGGGTGGGATGTACGCATTTTTATTTATTTTTTTATTTACAAAATTAAAAGAGTAACATTTGTAAGTATCACTTGTAAAACTTAAAAGAGTATCACTTGTAAAACTTTTTTATAATTATCACTTGTAAAAAAAATTATTTACAAAGTAAAAGTATCACTTGTAAAAAAGTTTGTAAAAAAATTTGTAAAAGTATCACTTGTAAAAAAAATTAAAAAAGTTTGTAAAAGTATCACTTGTAAAAAAATTAATTTTTTATTTACAAATAAAAGTTTGTAAAAAAAATATAAAAAATAAAAGTTTGTAAAAAAATATATAAAACTTGTAAAAGTTGTAATGTATTTTTTGTAAAAGTTGCTCGGGGGTGGTCACGGTTTGGTTCGGTTAATTTTTTGTAAAAGTTGTAATTTATTTTCAGGTGTTCAGTTTTGATAAGGAACTAATTGATTGGGTGCAAAATATAGCTCGGGGGCTCGGTTTTGTCATTGTTAAAACAAGAACCAAATCAGAAAAGGGATGGTTGTACGAAATCAATTATGGGTGTTCAAAGGGTGGGAAGTATGAACGTAAAGGTACTGAACAACGGCAAACCAGTACCTCTAAAACCGATTGTCCATTCAAATTAGTGGCGAAATATCATAAAACAAAATATTTTTGGAAGTTGAGGGTGAAGGATGATAGGCATAGTCATGATTTTGCAGAGTCGTTGCATGGTTTCCCATATGCAATGCAATTAAACGATGATGAGTTCGGTTTGGTGAAACAATTGACAGATTATAACGTACGACCACGTCATATACTTTCGTCAATAAAGGATAGTAATCCGGATAACGTGTCTAGCCTTAGAACTATATATAACGCACAAACTAAGATCCGGAGAGCCATTATAGGTGATAGAACTCCAATCCAAGTCCTGTACTCACATTTGATGCATTCAGGGTATACATATTACGAGAGGGTAAATGAGCATAATGAGCTTGAGGAACTGTTTTTTGTTCACCCCACGTCATATGCTATATGGTGTAGATTCCCTGAAATCATGCTAATGGACTCCACATACAATACCACGTTGTTTAAATTGCCATTTTTAGAAATTATCGGAGTAACTTCAACAAATAAAACATTTTCAATGGCGTTTAGCTTTTTAAACCAAGAAAAAGAGCCTAATTGTCGATGGGTATTGCAATGTGTGAAGGAGGTGATAGACGAAAAATATTACATGCGTGTTATCATCACTGATAGAGATTTAGCATTGGTTGGGGCATGCAGACAAGAATTCCCGAACGCAAACAAATTACTCTGTCGATGACATATTAATAAAAATGTGCTTCAGAATTGCAGAAATAAATGCAATTCTGTAAAGGAGTATGAGTCCATTAAATCGACATGGGATTGGATGGTTAAAGCTCCGACAAGCGGCATATTCGAGCATTATTATGAACACCTACAACAGCTATTGGTCAACCATGCGGGTACTTAATTATTAATTCATTGTTTTTATTATTTAATAAATAAGCACCCGAATGACTTTTTATTAATTCATTGTTTTTTTCAGATATATCGGAGTATCTGGGTAACTGGCTGCAAGATTACGCAGACATGTTTATCTCGTTTATTACCGATCAATATCACAGCTACGGTAAAGTCAATAACATGCAGAGTTGAGAGTCAACACGCGTTGATGAAATCATACTTGGGCAGCACACAATCCAACTTAGACACGTTGTTGGGTTCGATCGATAAGATTTTCATTTAGCAAGAAAATGCGATAAAAGAATCTTTTAATAGAAGCATAAACGAGAAAATGAATAAATGTGATATACCACTATTTGCAGAATTGTGGTATAAAGTTTCCAAATATGCTTTGGAACTCAAATTCGATGAACTCCAACTGACGATCGCCGCAGAAGATTGTACTCATCAGTTGCGATCAATTTATGGACTACCATGCTTTCACAAAATGCTTTACTATCGAATTCGTGGTAAGTATATTAAATTTATGACTATCAAGTTATTTTCCCCATTAATATCAGTAATTTATATAAGTTACTTTTAATGAATGCAGTATAAGCCATTCCACTGGATACCATTGATATTTTTTGGAGAACCCTATCTCTTCCGTGGCCTATTATCAATAATCCTACGCCTGAAAATGGTCCTTCTTGTGAACCTGAAGATGATCCTTCTTGTGAAAATGACATGCGGCAATTCAAGAATGTTTTTAGCAAAGCGTCGTCGTTTGTCAAGAAAAATATGTTAAAGAAGGTGAGAGGGATATATCAACCTGAATCTGTTGACATACTTGAACCTGTTGTTCACAAAAGTACCCGTGGACGTCCGAGCGCAAAGGACAAAAAGTCCAAGGCTAATAAAGTCCCAGACTTGAATGAAGTACCAACCGTAGATCACCGAAGAAGCACAAATTCAAGATCTACAAAAGTCCAGGACTTTAACAAAGAACCTGCGAGAAATAGTTCTTACATGGGTCCCAGAGTTGAACAAAGTATAAGACACAGGTTATACGTTGGAGATGAAGTTAGCGTTATTTGATGGAGCGGATTACAGAGTTATTCCATCAATACATCATAAGTATTTATAATGTGCGAGGTGATGGAAATTGTGGGTTTCGGTGCGTTGCCCACCGTATTGGTCTCCACGAAGATATGTGGCGTGATATTCGAGGTTGGTTACAGAACGAGTTTGACAATCGGAGTGGCTATTACATAAGTATGTGGTTGCAAAATGACTTTAACCAAATTCGGAGATCAATAGATTGGTTCGATGATGGATTTGCACCGCGGGATAGGTGGATGATTATACCCAACATGGGGTTGGTTATTGCTTCACTGATTAACCGGCCTGTTGTATTTATATCCCAACGACAAAGTCGTACGTGTTTTCCGCTCTTTTCCGGTCCAAACTTATCACAAGGAATTGACCCCCTTGTGATTGCCCGTGTGAGGGAAGACGCCTGTGCTCACTTCATTTATCTGACGCTAGACGGAAATTCACCACTTCCGGATACTCCACCCACAATGGGGGCCGTACAGCCTTGACAATGCAGCCGAATGGGCAACTTTATATTCTGATCGACAATTGATGTATACTGAGAATAGACAAAGACAAACATAGTAAATAAGTTACTGATTTATGTTGTAAATAATTATACCGAAAAAACATAGTGAATGATTACTGATTTATGTTGTAAATAACTGTTTGTATTATGACACCGACAAAACATAGTAAATGGCTGAAAGTTTATTTAAATTAATAATAACATTACTGATTTATGTTGTAAATTGTTATGCAAATTCTTTGGTCAGGTGGAACGAAAAAATCCTTTCTTGTGTGGCTGTCGGAGAGGATTAATTATAGAAATGACATCTTGTACATAAGCTGTTGGGTCTATTATAGATTTAATGATACAAAACAAAAAGAATGAAACATGAAGGACTAAAAGTGACAAGAAGGGAAACTACAAAAAGATGGAGGATTTGGAAGATTCTAGAAGATATGCTTAAAAGAATATTAAGTTTCCTAATTGTATTGTTTCCTAATTATATTATGATTCCTCTTGTAAACCCTAGATGTCTTTAGTATATAAAGAGACATAGGGTCATTAGTTTTAGAACGTACGTACAAGATGTAGACGTCTAAAGGTGTGTGTGTGTGGAAACCTAGGCGTAGGGATTGGGAAAACGCCTAGGGTTTAGTGGTTTAGTGATTTAGTTAGTTAGTGTTAAAGATCAAGTCTTTGATCTTTATTATTGTTTAGTTAGTTTATGATAATGAAAAACCTTGTTCATTATAACGTTAATTCTTATTGAATATTCCGCTTTCGTTATTATGTGTTCCTAGATATAATATTAGACCTCGTCTAAGAGCTTACAACGATCTTCACAATTGGTATCAGAGCGGGGAGCTCTTGATATCTAGGATTACAAGGTTTTATGTGTCGAAGAATGATGAAAAAGACGAAAAATTTGGAGCTCAAATTTTCGTATTTTTATACAGCATTGTTTTGAAACAGCGATAACTTTTTCGTTAACCGTTGGATCGGGACAAAATTTTAGGTGGATGTTCTCTATATACCAATCTAACTTTCCACCAAAGGGATCGTCGATCGGAGTTCTGAATTAAAAGTTATAAGTCGTCGAAGTTGGCTGCTGGTAGAGGTTTTCAAAAAAACGATTTTTCGGGTTTTTATGATTTCAACTTCTTTGATTTCATGCATACTTGTTCTAAATTCATTATGGAAGAGTTAATTATAGATTGGGTCACTGATGCATTATTTTCTTCTAATTGGTTGGCTGGGATCAGGTTAACGTTTTAACATGGGTTAGTGAATTTACTTGCCATCCTTATATCTGATTGGTCAAGGTCTAATCATGGGACGGTGGAGCAGAGAAATTGTCTTAGTATATTTATTATCTCTTGATAGACAATCATGGGTTTGTCATCATGTGCTTATAACCTCGTACTTATTTGGAATAGGGTTGGTATCTTTATTAATTGGTCAAATCGTAAAGGTTTGCGAGAAAGTGCAAGATATGGTTCACAGTTGGTACTGCTCGCTCAACGTTTATACTATCAAGGATGTGATTAAGACTCGTATAAAGGATGGATTTTTTTTAAGTCCATTACGTGTTGAAGATGGTATATTATTCTTGGTGAATAATAGATTATTCCTGGTGGTTCTAAGTATGTTTTGGCTAAGGTTCAAGTCGCTCGTGTATCCAGTTTTGGGTTAGTACTTCCAGAAGTGATTTTGGTAAAGAAGAGTTACGAGAAAAGGAAACTCAAAAAGCTTGGAAAATCTCGGTCTTAGAATCTGAAGTCACTTAACGTGGAGATAGTTGTTTGGCTACTGTGTCGTCATTGGATTGAAGAAAAGTTGCATCAAATTGACTACTGCAACCCTTTCACAAAGTACTGTTTTTCCGAGTCGAAAGTACTGCTGCGTTTTCGAAAGTACTGCTCATAAACGACGCAAAGTACTGTTGCGTTACTACTATTGTGCTTTGGTGTTTTGATTGCGATTTAAGAGAAAAGGTTGTTATATGTGGCTGATGGTTAAAGCTACTGGTGCGTTGAGTGGTATAGGTGCGAATGATGGAAATCCGATTGCACAACCTTCTGTTGTCTCGAGTTGTATGACGAGTGATAGTGGGACTGTTGAATCAATTAATAATGACTCAAAGGTAAGAGATGTACGGTGTGTTGATTATCATGGATATAAAAGTTGCTTTGCGTTCATACAATGTTAAGGCTACTGATGATGGCGCAACGTTATATCCGATATGCATGTGAGTACTCGGTTATGATTTCTACTACTCGTGGTTTTATTGGTCGTCAAAGGTTCAAGTTAAGATTGTTACAATAGAGTTGTTTTTTTTTTCGTCGTGATTCTACTGCTAATGCATATTTATTGGAGTTGCATGCTTTTCTTTCTTATTGACGGTCACCTGATTGGACGGTGGTCATACATGGTCATGCATAGTTGGTGTTTCTTCGACATGTTACTGTTGCTAAGTGAAAGTAAATAGGTCGATGGCTATATGCGTTTGCCTTTGTTCAAATATGGTTAAAGGTTCATAATATGATACACTTTTATACAACATGCACGTGTCTTTGGAATATTAAGATAATAGTTTGATGGTTCTTTTGGAAAACTTTACTACATGCATGCATGATGAGCTTTATTTGGTTGCTAAGTTTCACATGGGAACAGAAGTACACATGGGATGGTCGCTGTTGGATTTCATGTTATGCTCGATATCGGACGAAGAAGGATTTTTGATTCTTGAATGGTTTTGGACTTGAGGAGAAGTTGAGAATGATAAGTGTTTTGGTTTTTGGCGACACACACATGGGATTTAGTTCACACACACAAGGAGTTTGGTTATTTGTTCTTAAAGATATTCAAAAAGGCTCGTATTTGATTTTTATGGATTAATTGATTACGAAGAAGGTTGAATATCATTTATTTGATGTTGTAGTTGAGTTTCACAGGTTTGTGTTCTTATCATAAAGCTTGATGAATCTAGCAATGTGTGATTTTTCTTATGATGCTCTATGCACTCATTGTCTATCACTTGAAGGAGTTACATTGTAGTGCTCAGTGTCTCATACTAGTTGAGGATTCTTTTCAAGGGATTGCGGTCTACTTATATTTGGTGATACGTATAAGTATGGAGTTCCGTGGATAGTAAAAGATTTAAGACACAAGTTTGGGAAATTCTACTTCTTCATCAAGTTCGTTATATTTGCTTTTCTTCGCAAAGTGATCATTACAAGGAGCTTACAGATTTTGAAGAATCAAGAAGATGGTTAACATATGGTTTTTAGGAGAAGCTTATTGTTACATGTTTAACCATCTACATGTATCACTCAAGGGGAAGTGTTTGATTTTTACTATTGTTGATCATTATTACTACTCCTAGTTGAAGTTTTCTACTGTTTTGGATCCATTTTTCTTATGATGCGTAATGGTGGGCGATTTGAAGCATTGGACGGCTTAGATTGGAAGTATGATATTGGTTCGTGGTGGTCAAGATCATTATTTGCATCGTTCCTATTTAGATAATAACAAAAGGGAAGAGATGTTTGAGTGACATGTTTAAGTCAAGGGAAGATTGTTTCATTCATGGTAAGATTTAATTATCTCAACTTCGCTACTTCGCCTAGGGAAGTTCGTACAAGATTTGTGTTTGTTTTGTCATCATCAAATAGGGGAAGATTGTTGGGTCTATTATAGATTTAATGATACAAAACAAAAAGAATGAAACATGAAGGACTAAAAGTGACAAGAAGGGAAACTACAAAAAGATGGAGGATTTGGAAGATTCTAGAAGATATGCTTAAAAGAATATTAAGTTTCCTAATTGTATTGTTTCCTAATTATATTATGATTCCTCTTGTAAACCCTAGATGTCTTTAGTATATAAAGAGACATAGGGTCATTAGTTTTAGAACGTACGTACAAGATGTAGACGTCTAAAGGTGTGTGTGTGTGGAAACCTAGGCGTAGGGATTGGGAAAACGCCTAGGGTTTAGTGGTTTAGTGGTTTAGTGATTTAGTTAGTTAGTGTTAAAGATCAATTTTTTATCTTTATTATTGTTTAGTTAGTTTATGATAATGAAAAACCTTGTTCATTATAACGTTAATTCTTATTGAATATTCCGCTTTCGTTATTATGTGTTCCTAGATATAATATTAGACCTCGTCTAAGAGCTTACAACGATCTTCACATAAGCTAATAATAGGCAACCGTATTATGCATGTCCTTATTCAGTGGTAAATAATTATACATTTGCTTAGTTATGTAAAGATGTAAATAATTTGTTTGTTAATAATACATTTCTAATAATTTTCTTAACATGTAACAGGCAAGAACAGATACCTATGGGTGTTGATACTTTATGTGGAAGGCTGCTTTTCAAAACAAGTACTTTAGTCAAGCATCTTCTTCAACGCAAGGCTCAAACTGTATTGCTAAAGATAATAAGATTGACCAGCTTGAAACAAGAAACAAGATGTTATTGCCTCAAAACTTGTTGATGACAAGAATAAAAACACTGGAGGCATCACTGGAATTGGCAAGAAATTCTGAGGATCACGCATGTCGGTCGGGTGCAATGCTCCATGATCTTTTAGATGACATAAATAATTTTCATATTTAGTAGGTGTTGTTGTTTTTAAATAATGTGTTAATGTTGTTGTTTAGTTGAATAATAATAATAGTTGTTGTTATAGTTGTTTAATGTGTTAATGTTTAACGTGTTATAGTTGTTGTTTAATTAAAAAAAACATTAGACGAATACAAATAAACACAAAAAACATTACACTAAAACAAAAGAAAAAAAAATAATAATAAAAAAAATAAGTACAAAGTACTCCCTAGTAAAATTAGGGAGGATTTTAATAAAGGAAATAAAGAGGGTAAGGATAACTCCCTTTTTTTTTACAAAACTAACCTTTTATTTAGGGTCCTCCTATGCAGGCACCCCATAGGAGGGGAAAATATGGGGTGTTTGTCTTTTATCTCTCCTAGCCAATCATTGGTACATGGGTTTTCGTGCCAAAATTTAGTGTTTTATGTTGTGTTTGTATGAGTTAGTTTTTTAGCTTTTTTTTACAAGTTTTTTACATATTTGTTACAAGTTTTTTATATCTTTTTTTAGTTTTACAAGTTTTTTTTAGTGTGAATCAGTTTTATAACTTTAAAAAAAACGTAGTCGGAAAATTTTTGAGGCTCAGTTCGAAGGTTGCAAAGTGAGATTTTATCTCACTTTGCCGTCCATTCGGTTTTCATCATCGCCTCGGAAAATTTTTAGGCTCAAAAATCATCATCGCCTCGGAAAATTTTAAGTCACAACTGCAAAAAGTCACCAGTTCACAGGAACTGCACAAAGTCACCAGTTCACAAGAACTGCACATAGTCACAAGTTCACAGGAACTGCACAAGTCTCACAAGTCCAAAACTGCACAAGTCTCACAACTGCACAAGTCTCAAACTGCACAAAGTCTCACAAGTCTCAAACTGCACAAGGACACAAGCCTCACAAGTTCAACAAATTTCACAAGTTACACGTTTTCAACATGAATGTGGTAACTAGGATTCCAAAACTGTAAAAGTTCACAAGAAAGTGAACTAAGATTCTCAAAGGGGTTCTGCTATGCAGGCACCAAACAACTTATAATGCCACAAGAAAGTAACAACACCACAACATAATCCAGTTCTCAAGCAATCAGAAAGCAACAACACCACAACACCATCAGCACCAACAGAAAGCTACAACACAAACTACAATCTACACAAGCACCCCATAATCCAGTTCCCAAGCAAGCAGAAAGCAACAACAAACTAAAAGACAATCTACACAAGCACCCCATAATCCAGTTCCCAAGCAAGCAGAACGCATCAACAAAAAGAAACAACCAACAACATCAACAGCACCAAACAACCATGTCTAGTTCACCATTTGACACACAAAAGGTAAGGCTCAGATTATTAGCTCTTAATGAGATATAAACAATCATGTTGGCTGCAAATATGAATGTTGCAATCCATTCATATTTGCCATGCCAAAAATCTTAAGTTTTTTTTTTAATAAAAATCATCATTACCTCTTTTTTTAAAACCTATTTATTTCATTTAAAGTTGCAAAGTGAGATAAAACTGCACTTTACCATCCAGTAATGAAACTGCATAGGCACACAAAGTTTTCATTTAAAGTTGCAAAGTGAGATAAAACTGCACTTTACCATCCAGCAATGAAACTGCATATCACCTGCAAAACATCACCACAAAAAATAGTCAACAAAACCAAACAACTTCTCACAGAAACATCACCACTACTATCTTTTTTTAAATCTAACAAGTTATTAAGTTTTTACAGAAACAACTTCTCACATAAACATGTTTCAACTTTTTAAAAAAAATCAGTCTTTAATAGATTTAAATATACCACATCTTCAAAATCTTGTTAGATCTAAAAAAATATTGTCAACGAAACCAAACAACTTGTCACAGAAACATCACCACCACTTTATCTTTTTTAGATCTAACAAGTTTTAGAGTTTTTTAAAAAAATCAGTCTTTACCAGATTCAAATATTCCACATCTTCAAAATCTTGTTAGATCTAAAAAAATAAACAGATCTAAAACATATTGTCAACGAAACCAAACAACTTGTCACAGAAACATCACCACTATTATCTTTTTAGATCTATGTAATATATTGGTTTTCACACATCAAACCATAACACAAAGTGGGCGTATAAGTGGAATTCTAGAGAGAAAGTTAGAGGTTTAGGGAACTTAGTGAGAGAAAGTGAAAGATATTATTATGAGCTCCAACTCTCTACCTTGGGAGGTAGAGTATTTATAGTCTTACATAAAACGCCACACAACAGGTGTGGATCGGGCATACATGGGTAAAGACCGTCCGTCCTCCACGGTGTTACTTAACTAAATACTACTTAACTTAAAATAACTACGACTACGAGCTTTCTAACGATTACATATACTTGAGGTGACCGACTCTTTAATACACGGAATTTCTAATTCCTAACAATCTCCCCAAGGAGGTCACCTCAAACATATACTAAAATTACATTGAATACAAGCAGATATTACATTAACAATTGTTCTTGCATTCTTGATGTAGTACTTTGCTCGAAGCTCGTAGTCATTGATTCTTCTCATTGCATGTTTGGTTACTCCAAGTGGAGGTCTTTTCTTGATCCACGTGATAATAAATTTGAGCCGACTTTTGAGATCATCGACTACAAAAATCTACGAGACATCCATTGTGGTGTTGGTATTATGTGATGTTGTGACATTCGGACCGACATGCTCACATTACGGATCATGATATCTTCTCATCGAGTAGCGGAAGCTTTCGTTGATTCATGATATTGGCGGCGTAGCGAAGCATGGAGTGAAAATATCGAGTCATTGATGCACTAATCATGATTTCTTTTGAGATGAATGTGTTAAGTGAGCATGCGGCTATGGATTGACCGCTTCATTACGATCGGTTACAAGCGTCGGGTGTACACGCATACAACGATTAGCAATAAAGCGCACAAAAGTGTCTTTGATCACTTTAATTGAATTGAGTACCGACCCCACGGTTCCCGTTGATCGATACAAATCTTGCTGTGATCGGTATAATTCGAAGAATTTCCTTGACGGGGTTTCGCGGTTGCTCTAGCTGTTCTCAAACCGGAACGTCTCAAAGAAGACAACACGGAGTGAGTGAACCGGTAATTTAAGTCCAGCGATTGATGAAAAGAGATTTGAAAAACAATCGTGTATTGCTCAATAGAAATTGTTTTGCAATACAACGAAGGTTTTATTGAAAATCAATTATCAATCATAAAACACCTTTTGATTTGAAATATTAGTACACGGTCGATGTGCTAAAGAAAAGAGTTTTAAGCACAAAGACCGGTTTTCAAAGGTATCCGTCAATCCATAACTGAACGAGGATTGATTCAAGAGATTGAATCGCCCCATTGTTTACATTCGGTTGTCACATGGTTGATCTATATAATAGATCTCACATGCCACCTACCGAGAGCTTGTTTGATGTTGGCTCGAAGGCTTTCCATCTTCATTGTGAATATGTATACACATCACTCGGATGTTACGGCAATACCACAAGGATAATCGTGGGACTCAAGATATAATCTCTCTTTCCACATTGTGTGAAGCAGAGTCTTCATTGAAAGTGTCCTAATGAGATTTATAGATGATCTCGTGGCTCTAGACTCAATATGTGCATATTTGGATCTGTCTTGGGAGACTAGGGAGAGGTCTCCTTCTTCAATATCAACAATCTCTAAGAGAAAGTCGATAGATAATGTCGGTTCCCGTGAGAATGAAACAAGTCCTTTTAAGAGGAACTTGAGTGGTTTGGAAAGTTGAAGTGCGGTCGTCCTTTGGGTCCATGACGTCTTGTCTTCAATACCGATGTTACCATCGGTAGCATATGAATTGAACCGGTTTACGCCTAAGGTTGAATAAATGGAGGCTATTTGTTTTCACCCTTTTCTCATTCAATTCTTTTAATTCTTCAACCCTTTGATGCTTACGAGACTTCATAGCTAGAACCTTGTTGGGTTTGTTCGATGCTAGCTCGGTCTCGATCCGCACTCTTCCCATATCTCATTTTTCTCCTTTTATCATCATACCTAAGAACTTCTACACTAACTAGTGGATTGTCCTGGGTAGATCCCTCCGGTTACGGCGGATCATGGGAACCAATACCTAACCTTATCATCCTTATATCACCGTACATAAAGTAAAGTTGGTCGGTCTATTTGGTATTGTTCATCGCCATTGGAACCAATTGAAAACCATTTGAAAATCAATCCGGATACTTGTGATATATTATCAAAACATTTTGTACTGAATTGTTTTTGATATTTTTAGAACAAGTGCTCCCCTCAACATGTGCATCAAATGTTTGAAATCGTTTTGCACATGGAGGCAAGAGGAAGAATTAACTTCTTTGATTACCATTTTCTAAAGATATCAACATCACTTCCCAATCGAATCAAGTAGATAAAGCATTTTGGGGAAGGATGAGATTTTCATGATTTTGCTCCCCTCAATATGTGCTTCTAGATTTGAAAAGAGTTTTGCACATACTAGAGGAACTGCACATTGAGATAAGTGATCACGTTTCAAATCATAGGTTTAAGATAGATGCTCCCCTCAACATGTGCATGGAAAATTTGAAATCGTTTGTCACATGTGGGAAGGATAGCATGTACATCCTTATAAAACCATTTACCGAATTATCGGTTTAAATCCAATTTAAATCACACATTCTCCCCGATCACAATTATCAAATCATTTGAGATTTGTGATCTCTTATAATTAAATTGATTTTGAAAGCTTTTAAGGAGAATTGTGACTTGATTATGAAAGCGTTTTAAGCGATAAGGATCGGATTTTAAGACTTTAAACTCCATTGATAAAACATGCATGAATATCTTTTGAAAACAATTTAATGCCAAATAACTTTTTAATTTAATTGAAATCATTCTCCCCTCAATCAATGACATAGGTTGTTGATTGAGAGATTGATATTTTGACAAATAAGTCGAGATGATTATCAAAAATAGAGTCAGAGTTATTTTTCAAAATAGTTAGTTTTCATCGGATAAATGTTTATAGAATCGAGCATGGAATTTTGAAAACATGATAAAGTATGGCTCTGTTCTTTCTTTAAAAAGCGGAGTTCTTGCTGAGATGACAATAAACCATTTATTTTCTCTTTCTCCCAAAAATATTTTTTTTTTTTTTTTTTTTTTTTTTTTTTTTTTTAATTCGAACAATATCTAAAGTCCGTGTCATTCTTTGAATGACAGCACAAAGACCGTAGATATTATCGAATCGAGAAAACATGACAAAATGACAATATTTTTGAAGAAGATTTTTCAATTTTTCAAATTTTTATGGATTTTGAGAGTTTTATATTTTTCTATTTGATTTTTGAATAGATATTTACAAGAGATAGATGAGCATAGACCTTTACTCCTCGTCTTCCTCACGAAGGCGTTTGAGTGTTCGGGTTGAAGGCTTTTCAAGCCTAGTCGTGGAAGTATGAACTCAAAGCGTTCTCTTGGAAGAGCTTTGGTGAAGATGTACGCTAGCGGTATTCGGACCTCACAAAATAGAGTTCCACCACACCTTTTCCACTTGTTCCACGATGAAATGATGTCGAATGTCGATATGCTTTGCTCTTGAGTGTTGAGCGTTGTTGCATGAGAGAGCAATAGCACTTTATTATCACGATGCGGAGGGATTTTGTTGAATTCAAAGCCATAGTCGGATAATTGAGATCTCATCCATAAGATTTGAGCACAACAAGATGACATGGCTATGTATTCGACCTCTGTAGAGGAAATAGAAGTACTCATTTGCTTCTTTGAAGACCACTCACAAGCTTATCACCCAAAAGCGAGCACCTCGGATGTACTTGACGAGTATCTTGACACCTGCATGATCGGCATCTGCATAGGTTTGTTAGTGACATACCGGTGTCCTTGGTGCAAAGACCCATATTGATGGTTCCTTGGAATACCGAAAGACCCGTTTAACCGCTTCAAGGTGCTTTTTAGTAGGCTTAGCACGGTATCTAGCACACATGCAAGCAATGAACAAGATGTACGGTCTACTAGGCGTGAGGTACATCGGGATCCAATCATACTACGATATTTTGTTTGGTCAATCATGATCCACAGTGGTCCTCATCTAGTTTGGTTCGATCAATCATGGGAGTGTCAACATGGTCACTTGAATCAAATCCAAATTTCTTTAAGATCTCGGTTGCATATTTAGATTGATTTATGAAAATGCCTCAGGGACTTTGTGAAATTTGTAATCCCAAGAAAAATGACATTTGTCCCATCATTGACATTTGAAATTTTGAACTCATTTCATTTGAAAACGATCACATTCCATTGGGTGCATCGAGGCAAAATAATATCATCAACATAAATTTGAACATGAATTAAATGTTTGCACGACTTCACGGTGAACAATGTTGGATCAAGCTGCTCCTTTGCTAAATCCGGTAGATAGAAGAAACTTTGACGATGTATCATACCATGCCCTTGGAGCTTGCTTTAAACCGTAAAGAGCCTTCTTCAAGCGATAAGCGTGAGTAGGATGCTCTTGATTCACAAATCCTTGGGTTGGGCGGCGTGAGCGACTTCTTTAAGATCTCCGTTCGAAATGCCGTCTTTACATCCATCGATAGACTACCATGTTCTTACTAGCGACATTAGCCAAAAGATTACGATTGCCTCGATTCGAGCAAGCTGGAGCAAAAGATTCTTCAAAGTCAATACCCTCCTCTTGGCGGTATCCTTTAGCAACTAATCGAGCCTTGTTCTTCAACACATCACCATGCTCATCAAGTTTCACTTTGAAGATCCATTTAAGAGCAATAATCATAGCACGATCTGGGCGGTACTAACTCCCATACATCAAGTCGATCAAACTCATGAATTTCATCTTGCATGGCATTGAACCACTATCTTCATTCATGGCGGTTTTAACATCTTTTGGTTCGATCTTAGATAGTACGGAGTTGAAGAAGCACCATAAGGCATCGGTTGCAAGTTGTTTCCGTGTTGATACGGGGACGAGAGGATTTCCAATGATGTTGTCTAGTGGATGATCGTGAGTCCATTTTCTAAGGTGTTCATGTGGCGGTTGTTGAGGGGCGAGGTAGCGAGTCGATGTCTCACGAAGAAGATGGTTACGATGATGATTCGAGGAGCAAATATGTTTTCAAATGGAGCATCTTGAGGTAGCAAAGGGATTAACTTCATCATTGATGCGAAGCAGTTCCATGATGTACATTTGAAGAATGATGATTTGTTGATGAGGCGAAGGATCGTGACGGTGCATCTTGACTTAAAGATATTGAGGCGAGGATTGACTTCATTCACGGGAATATGAGCGACCTCTGTTGTAGGAATCGACACCTCATTAGTACTTGGATCATAAAGTTCATCAAACATAGGATCAAACAATTTCTTTAAATCATCTTGGATGGAGGTACATATGGAGTTTCTTGAGAAGAGTTTGGAACAAGGGATGAACCAATGGGATTGTTTTGAAGTCGGGTCTGAGCTGGATTGTCCGAGAGCCATTTGACCGGTCGACTCATCAAGCGTAACGTGAATTGTTTCCATGATATTTCGGGTTCTTTTGTTGTAGATTCGGTATCCCTTTTGTTTGGTGCATACCTACAAATACTCAATGTCCTTTAGCTCTAAGTTTGCCTAAGTCTTGTCCTCATTAGTTGGATAACACAATGCACCAAACACACGAAGGAAAGAGATTAGGTTTTCTGTTGTGGACAAGTTCATATGGAGTTTTCCATGAGCAGTGTGAATCGAGGAGCGATTTTGTGTGTAGCATGCGGTGGCAATAGCTTGACCCGGAGAAACATTGGAACCTTTGAGTAAATCGGCATTGTTCTAGCGGCTTCTACAAGAGTTCGATTTAGTCTTTCAACTACACCGTTACATTGAGGAGTTCGTGGAACACTTCTTTGATGGTGATTCCAACGCTTTCATAAAATTCACTTGAGTTGTTTGTTGACAAACTCGGTTCCATTGTCTGTTCGGATTATTACATTGTTTTGTTAAGTCGAACTGCAATTTGTTTGATGAGTTTGATGATGATATCGGAGTTTCATCCTTTGTCCTTAAGAACTTGACCGGTGAATCTAGGTAATCATCAACCACAACTAACACATATTTCTTCCCAAAGATATTACGCACCTCATTGGTCCACATAAATCCATATGAATCATATGAAGAACTTACGTGACGAGTTAGTAGGTTTGGGTTTATGGGCATACTTCTTGCTTTTTCCCAATTGACATCTTGAACAAAGATGATCCTTTTCATACTTGAGTCTAGGTAAACCTACAACTAAGTCCTTTACGGAGAGATCATTGATGGTGCGAAGTTCAAGTGATTGAGGCAGCGATGCCATAACCATGACTTTGTTTTAGAAGCCTTTGACAACAAGCAAATTGGAAGACTTCATCATATCTTCGATAGAGATGGTGTATAGATTTGAACCACGTGAACCTCTTAAAGTTCCTTACCATCAAGTTCTCTAACGAAGCGGTATGTTTTACGAAGGCTACTTCTAGATCGAAATCGCGAATTGACCAGCAGAGAACAAGTTGTGACCAAGACCTTCTACATAGTAAACCACGGAGATAACACTTTTGCCAACAACATAGTCTCCATAACCCATAATAGCACCGAAATGATCATTCCGAATCTAAGCGTCGATGAATTTGCTCACGAAGTTCATGAGCCGTGACCGGTCATGATCATATGCTTGGAGCGACTGAGTCCGGTACCACGAGCGATTTGAGCGATCTGCGGTTGAACACGAGACAAGAATGGATAAGCGGATAATTGGGATCCCATGCAAGAATGGGTTCCATTTGGTTAGTAACAATGGTTGGAACACCCGCATCGAAATAGAAGCATTCATATCGAAATTAAGGCAATGGAATCATTGTGAATAGATGCGATACTAGTGTACGTATTAGCCACATTCACGGTGTGCTCACTTCTTAAGGAATAGTTCTACCGGTGGGCATCCATTTTCTAGTGGGCATTGTCGATTAGTCTTATGACCAACGGTATCCAATAATAGCCTATCTTACTAAATGTTCTTCTGTGGGTTTCCTTTGTTTTCTAACTTTCTTTCGTTTTGCCTTTTAGCCTTCTTAGCATGAATTTTAGCATTAACAATATTAGCTGGACAATTAACATCATTAGGCAAAACATTAACACCACATTCATGATTAGAAGCGAATTCAAGCGGACATCAATACAAGGTTTGCAAATAGTATCGAATTGAATTAATTACGATGCGCCTATGGCTAATACTAGAATCAACACGATTCGTTTTATTCGGTTCAAACTTAAAGTTCCTAGATTGTTCTTCTACTCTTTTCGGTGCACATTCTTAGCTTGCGAGGTCCTATCATTCCTTGTATTGTCTTGAGACTTTGACTGCTCCCTTTAATGTCATGATTACTCTGTAGAGGAATGGGAACATTAGTTGGTTTTACTACTCTTTGCATCACTGTTTAGATGTCTTGGGATCTGAACTACATGCGAGCACACTAAGGTTCACTTTCTTAAAACTAGAAGTCTTGGGATTTGTACTCCTAGAAGGCACACTTGAGTTCTCTTTCTTAGCATTGACAGATCTGGAATCTGAACTACTTAAAGGCACACTAAGGTTCACATTCAAAACATTGGGCATCGAATGAATATCATACTTGGCATTAGGCATCGAACATGGAATCAAAGGATTAACTCTCTCACCTAAGGACTTTGGGCATATTGTGATCAAGCATTCTAGGATTTCTTGAGATCGTTTGGCATATAAGCATGCATGTCCAATTGCATTATCATGAGGTTTCTCTAACTTATCCTCTTCAACAATCTCACGTAGACATTCTAGGCAATCCTTAAGGGATGAGAAGTATGTTTGAGCAACAAGTTTGTTGTTCACGAGATGAGGAGGACATATTTCACAGACAAAGCATATTTATTACAAGAGTGAACCTTTGATACACCATTCTCCCCATTGGTCATTGGCATTTTCCCTTTTACGACTCTTGATTCTCAATTTCCTTTTGCAATGAAGCTATTTGTTCGTTATTTTTATTCTGAGTGACCTTTATTGATTCAAATAACTCATTGAAATGACGTTTAACCTTTTCATTTTCTTCTAGAAAACTTTCGTTTTCCTTTTGTAATGCATTTACTAGGTTTTGAAGATGAAACGTTTGAGAATTACGAGAATCTAAAGGAGGAGGCATTTGGGAGCTGTCATATTGTTCGTTTGACCCTTTAATTGAGAGATTTGGGCTTTCAACTTTACGATCGTGTTGCAATGAGCTTGAATCATTCATCACGTTTGTTAATTTGAAAAGCGCATCAAACTCGGAGCATCGAGGATGTCTTGATATTTGAAGTTTTGACATTTTCTTTAAGATGTTGATATTTTAGTTGTAAATTAAAATGCTCAACTTCTAGTTTAGAAAAATGTTTAACCAAATTGTCGTGATCATCGGTTCAATTTTCTCGTTTAGTTCGAATTAGTTTTTCAAGCTCAATGACACGATCATGGGAGACTTTCGAGAAACAGATAATTCATGAAATTGGGAAGCATTAATGGAACAATTTGTAGCGATGAAAAACACATCTTGAGCAATACATTGAAATCGGGTTCTCATTTAGTGTATGCAAGTTCTTCCTCTCAATCTCATTATATTTTAGTGCTCGCTCATAGTCACTAACTTCAACTATCATTGCATCAAATTCCTTTTCCATTCCCTTAATATCGGTTTCTATCCCTTTTAAGACTCTCAAAGTGATCTTTTAGAAGTTTAAAGAAAGGCATGACCTCGATTAAATAGCATTCTTTTGTTTGTTCAAAACCCTTTCCCTTGATAATCCCGATGGGTGTGATCCTTTTCTTACAAGTTTTCTCAAAATCAACAAATAGTTGAAAAATAACATATTGGTGATTAAGATCTTGCTTTTAGTAGCAATCGTTCTAGGAACTAGATGCATTGGTGTATTGGGAGGATACACAGTTGCTTTAGGCATTTTCCTAAGGGAGGTTTGTTTCAACAATATTTTACGCTTTACCTTATCTAAGTCCATTTTCGAACACTTGTTCGGGAGTCAACAATGTTTGAGGCTTAAACATGTTCAAGGAGATCAATTCTCCTTTTTGTAGTCATGGGGAGTGATAATTACTTTCTTCTCTTTGCATTTAGGATCATTTAGTTTCTTATTCATCTTCTCCTAGTGATTTCATCTAATTTCTTATCTTCCTCTGTGCACTCAAAGCAACTAGGTTTTGTCTAGGTTTAAGAATCTCATTGCCATCATAGATCACATTTTGAGTTGCTTTTGCTATCTTCCGTACTCGGGGTTGGGTTTATCTATAATGGGAACACTATGCTTATCGCTTAGAACTCTATGCTTAGTGATCATGTGAGCGATCTGAATGGTGTTCCTTGTATGTACAACTTGTTTTCAAGTTTGTTTTCAAAGTTTTGATTAGAAAAATCTTTCAAGAGTTTTGATTCCTTTGCATTAAATTCTTGCTTAAGCATTTTCACATTTTCTTGAAGTTCTTGTTTTTGTTTAGCGGTTTTAGAAAGCTTTTCTTGCAAGGAATTTAACTCTTGTTTTAATACTTCTTCTCTAAAATTACTTTTCTAATGATTATGCGCACTTGGTCATCCATTTCACCTTTCACGGTGGTCAACTCAAATTTTGCACGTTGTTCATAAATAGCAACACGTTCTTTATAGGCATTTAGTTGAAATTACGAGAATCATCGAGGGCACATGCGGTGTATTCATCAAAAACATAGTCATTGTTGATGCGGAAGATGCATCACTTGGTACAACTTCACTTTCACTTTGTTTCACATATTGATCATATGGGACAACATTGATATTACCCATATTTTCAATATTTGATTCAATAGTTTGATTGATAGTACTTTGTCATGCATCTTTTGCACATCGACATCATCGTATAGTTTTAATACCTCGAGATGAGTTTGTCTTTGGATGGGCCAGCTTGTGGTGAAGAAGAGACCTTGGGAGAAACCATTGGAGAAATGCTAGCCATAAAAATTGTGTGTGCGATGGGTCCATCATCCACATCAGTCGTATGCATCACAATCGGCGACTTGAAAGGCATTCGATGATTGTGACCTATCTCACGAATAAATTGCTCATCCACATCGCATCATAGGTCTTGGCATTGCCCTCGACAAAACAACAATTCCTCTTCATCAGCGGCACCATTATCACGAGCTTGTACAAGCGACATCTTATCTCTGAAGTAATCGGCGTTACGTGGGCGTTTTGGAGATGTGCGGTTCCTTGCAATGTGTCCTCACCACCACGGTTATAACATTTGATCGGCTTAGCTTGACCTTGATTACCATTCCTTCCTCGATTACGATTACCAACATAACCTCTACCGACTCCACCTCTTCCACGATCATCTTGTCTTTCTGAGCTGGTTGCACCACGATCCTCCCATCTTTAACGGTAGCTTGATTGTGTGGGTTAGATCTTTGTTACGAGGTTGTTGTTGGTTTGTGGGAGAAATTCATGTTTTGACTAATCGGAAGAGCTAGTTGATTAATGATGTTACCAGCGTGTGCATCGACATCGACTTGTTTGAACATAGGATCGGGAATGAGTTTGTGATTACCATTACCCATGGGTATGACTTGTGAGGCTTTGGTTGTGATTCCGATGTTTGAGTAGAAGGCGGTTGAGTCATTAGATGAGCTTGTCTCTCCACGGTTGGTTTTGAGCGATTAAGAATCATTTTTCAAACATAGCATGTCTCTCATTACGAAGGAGGAAGGCATAGAGTTGCTCATAGTTTGTATTCTTCAATCCTTTAGTGAGCTTCACGGTGACAAACTTGTGCCATTCGGGATTCATGTTGTTCACAAATTTTGAGTTCGGTGAATGTTAGGCATAGTCATTCGATGTTCCTCATATCATTCACCGACTTATGAAATCTCACATAGTACTCATAGACACTCTCATCGGTTTCATCTTGAAGTGTTCAAATTCGTCATAGAGTTGTGATTCTCTGTCTTCCATAGTTAATTGAACACGAGAGAAGCATCTTGACATTATCCCATCTTGCCTTTGCTTGGTGTTGTGATTGATCGACTTGTAGATGTCTTTAGGAAGACCTTGAAGAACAATGTTAGAAGCCACGATATCGACATCGAATCTCTTTTCTCCTTATCATCAAGCTCATCATACATCTTTGGTGCATCCATTCCGTAAATCGAGTTCCATCTTGATGATATCAAGTACATCTCTAGTCGTCTCAACCCGATCGGTCCTTCATCAATGGATTTGAGAATGTTGACACCATTTTCCTTTCAAGGCAGTACAATCGATTCGTTGAGCCCAAGAATCGTAGTCGATTCTGTCAAGCATGGGTGGGCGAGTATCTGAACCGGTGCTTGAACATCCTCGACAGCGATGGAGATGATTGTAGAAGCGTTGGTAGACATGATGACAAATTAAGCGGGATTTTATAACTCTATGATTAAGCGGAAATAGATTCTTTCACGGATTTTACTAAATCAAGAAAACCGTAAAGAAATCACCCAAGTCGCTAGAAAATTATGCACCAAGTCGCTATCTTCTAATTAGCTATTCCACCAAGTCGCTAAAGTCCCAAGTCGCTAAACAAAAGACAAGTCGCTAAATAGCAACTCGCTAAGCCTCTAGTCGCTAGCAAAATTTTGGCGACAATTAAGCTAAGATACAAGTCGCTAAGGAATCAAGTCGCTAAATAGCAACTCGCTACTTACCAAGTCGCTAACACCAAGTCGCTACCGTGGTGGAGCATCCACTACTTGTCTTTGATAGTCGCTAGGCCTAAGTCGCTAACTCCACTAACTGCAACTCGCTACAAAATGTAAAGCAAGTCGCTAGCAAGAAAGAAATCCGTGGGTCAAGTCGCTAGCAAGAAAACATCACAAACATCACTTTTCAATCCAAAACAACCCAACCAAGATGATTCAAGCTTACCAAATGAAAACCTAAACACTTGTGATGATTCTAAACATAAAAGTACTAACAAAATCCAAGCTTTAACACAAGAAATCAACCAAATGATGCACAAACCACTAAACTTTTCAAACTCAAAACCACCTAAAACCACTAGAAATCCAAAGATGTGCAAGATATGATCTAACCATGGCTCTTGATACCAATTGTAAGATATTGGTTTTCACATACACATCAAACCATAACACAAAGTGGGCGTATAAGTGGAATTCTAGAGAGAAAGTTAGAGGTTTAGGGAACTTAGTGAGAGAAAGTGAAAGATATTATTATGAGCTCCAACTCTCTACTTGGGAGGTAGAGTATTTATAGTCTTACATAAAACGCGCACACAACCACAGGTGTGGATCGGGCATACGGTGGGTAAAGACCGTCCGTCCTCCACGGTGTTACTTAACTAAATACTACTTAACTTAAAATAACTACGACTACGAGCTTTCTAACGATTACATATACTTGAGGTGACCGACTCTTTAATACACGGAATTTCTAATTCCTAACAGAACCTCCCAGTGGCACCGCAGGCTATACAAAACCTAAAAAGTCGAGACTTAAATGAAGAAGCTACGAGACATAGTTCATACGTGGGAGAGCCTTCTAACGTCCCAGACTTGAACGAAGAACTTAGCGAGGGAGATTTAAGACACGACTTGTACATTCCAAATGACAGTAGCGAATATTTTATGGCTCGAATTCCACCTCTTTTCCGACGCTGGATCCTAGGGATCGTTAACGTGGAAGGTGATGGAAATTGTGGGTATCGAGCTCTTGCCGTAGGTCTTGGTCATCACGAACGAATATGCCCAGAATTCGAGCTCTTGTCAGGGAAGAGGTAGACAATAACGAGGAAGTTTACATGCAAATGTGGGGGACTTGGTTTACAACTTTTCGTAACTCGCTGAATTGGTTTGAAGGTCCAAGACCCTACTCGGTTCTTGGATGACTATGCGTAAACAGGCGTGGCTATTGCTACTGACTCTTAACCGTCCAATTGTATGCATATCCAATTCACAATCTATTATGTGTCTTCCACGAGAGATGGTCCAAATCTGACAACTATTGTCCCCGTTGTGATTCTTCGTGTGGGGAAGACCATCGCTTCACTTCATTCATGCGGTTCGGATGGAAACTCACCACTCCCGTATACTCACCCACAATGGAGATGGTACGAAATGACTTGGCCGCGGGATGGGCACATATGTTTGTTGAACGACGAGCATGTTTAAGGGCGTGAAAACGATTATTGATTTATATTGTAAATGACAAAACATGTATAGACGATTCATCGATTTATATTGTAAATGACAAAACATGTATAGACGATTCTTGATTTATAGTAAACGACTCGTCATCTTTTATTACTGATTTCGCTCTGCTCCGGTTCTTCCTCATCTTTTGTTACGTGAATCGGATGACATTCGATGGAGGGACATTCATTGTGTCAACATCACACCCGCTTCGTGTTGAGAGTCCAGATTATGTGCCTTCTTCTCCATCTTATGTGCCTCCTCTCGGCTATATCTCCACCGCAGATGAGGAGAATTTTATACACCGTCCTCCGGCTTCTTCCTCATCTTTTATTACTGACGCGTCGCTTGGCGAGTCTGGAGCGAGATTGCCGGATTGAGGAGACGATTTCGAGTTAGAGTTTCGTGTGGGATGGATGGCGGCATCATTGAGCGACTACGCCTCGGGCGTGATTGATCTTAGTTTCTAGTTATATTGTGATTTTGTGAACCATGTATCAACTATTAATCTATAACAAGATTGGTTATTTATGTATTCGAATCTTCTAATTTTGTGAACCATGATATTACTGATTTATGTTGTGAATAATTATACAAATTCTTTTGGCCAGATGCAACAAGAAAATCCTTTCTTATGTCGTTGTCGACGTGGATTTATAATTGAAAGAACATCCCAACAGCACAAAACTTGTGGTCTGAAGTATTATGCATGTTCTTTGTCAAAGGTAAATAATTAAACGTTTGCTTATTTACGTAAATATATCAATAACTTGTTTGTTTAGAATACATTTCTTATAATTGTTTCATCATGTAATGACCTGGATCAAGACTATGGGTGTCGATACTTCATGTGGAAGGAAATATTTCAACAAAAGTACTTTGGTCAAGCTTCTTCTTCAACGCAGTGCTCAAACTGCGAAACTAAAGATAAAATGATCAACATGCTATTGGCTCAAAACAATTTGTTGAAGGCAAGAATAAAGACGTTGGAGGCAAGAATAAAGACGTTGGAGGCATCACTAGAATTGGCAAAAAATCCAGTTGATCACGCATGTCAGTCGAGTGGAATACTCTATGAGCTTATAGATGACATTAATAATCTTCATGTGGAGTAGATTTCGTTGTAATAGCAGTAGCATTTGTTGTTGTATTTGGTTAATGTTTTAATGTTTTAACGTAAAAACACTACACAAATAAATATACTCTACATATAAAAGCACTACACAAATAAATACAATCTTATATATAAAACACTACACAAATAAATACACACTATATATATTAAAACAAGACACTACACAATTAAATATTAAAACTTTACACAAAAACCTTACAAAAAAAAAAAAAAAAAAAAAAAAAAAAAAAAAAAAGAATGATTGGGGCCAATCATTTGGCGTAAACCCCACTCTATGGGGTGTTGGAGATAGGGTGTTCATCGGTTCGGTTATCGGTTTGTTGGTTCGGTTTGTTCGATTAATTTTTTTAAGGTATAACCGAAACCAAACCGAACCGAATTCAAATTTAGCTAAACCGAACCGAAAACCGAACCCCAATAACAAAAAACCGACCGAATTACCCAAATTTAATAATTTATTCATTTATTTATATATATTTTTGAAAAAATAATAATTTCAAGCTTCAAAAATATTATACATATATTATAAAAGAGTTTTAATATATTTTTTTTATATAAATATATAAAAATATATATATATATTTATTTAAATTCGGTTTTCGGTTCGGTTTTCGGTTTGGATTGCTAAAACCATAACCGAATCGAAAACCGAACTTTTATTTCGGTTCGGTTCGGTTTTGGCAAGTTCGGTTCGGTTACGAGTTCGGTTCGGTTATTTTCGGTTCGGTTCGATTTCGGTTTTTGGTTTATTCGGATATTACCCGACCCATAAACACCCTTAGTTGGAGAAGGATGAGGTGTTGGGGTAGGTTATGCCTTTATTTAACGCGACCCCTATAGCTGTCATATGATGCTTTTAGTTTGATAAGTTCTAGTATGCTTAAATAATAATTTATTTGGGTCATGTTCCCAACAATAAACGATAAGGAAAAGATCTTCAAATCGAAGAAAGTTCGAGATAACGGGTTCTAGACTTCTAGTAATTCGAGAAATATAATTTATATAGAAGACACAATTTATTCGAATCATTGATATGTTTTAGTAAGTTCGATATGTTCTAGTAAGTTCGAGTAATAATTTATTCAGGCCATATTCCCAACAATAAACGATAAGGAAAATATCTTCAAGTTTTAATAATTTCGTGTAGAAGTTGGTAATTTCTAGCAAGTTCGAGCAATAGTTTATTAAATCATATCCTACTTGATAAGTTCTAATAAGTTCGCGTGGTAAATTATTTGTCATATTCCCGACAATGCTTGATGTAGAAAAAGTCATCTTTAACTTTTAGGGTATATTTGATAAAATTAGTTGTAAGCTAATGTAAACTTATAGTAATTGTAAACTGATAGCTAGTAACTGTAAGTCGATATTTGCAAAACTATTAGTTTATAACTGTAAGATCAAACTTTTTAGTTTTGAAAAATGTTTGGTAAATCAACTATAGCTATAATTATAATATATAAAACAATATAGAAAAACATATGTACATTAAAATACGGAACTTTTTTTTGGTTTAAAAGTTGTTACATCTAGTTAATTTATTACTTAAAAAAACAGTTAAGTACATAGGCTGTGAGTGTATCTCACATCTGAGTCTATTATAAAGGTGATATATAAACACACCATTTGTGCTTCAAACCAAACAAGATGAGCATTTCGAACCGAATCCCGAAACCGAACCGAACCGTGCATCTGCATACATAGCAAACTGCACCGATTCTTGAAATATGCACGGCAGGGACTACGAAATAAGGTGAAAAAATCGGACCACTAATTTGGTGCGGATCGGTACTAAATCGGAAATTCCGAAAAAGCGAGAAAACCCGATTTCCGGTGCGGTATCCGAATCTTGTTGATGCACGGCACGTACCACTAATTTATGCTCGGGAAAAATCAAGATTACTAATTGATGCGGGACGGTACCACTAAAAAAGCGAGGAAAACCCGATTCTCGCTATCATTATCCTCATATCAAAGTTAACAACTTTATTGTTACCAACAATCCCATCGTCACCTTTCGCGTTCAAATAATTAGGAATAATCTCATCATCCTTTTCCAGCATATTAAGAACATCAAAAGGATTTGAAGTCATAATTTTCGTACCACTTAAACTAGCCACATCACCCATACATTTCGAAAAAGATTTAGTACTATCCACAACCATGCATATTAGAAGTCGTACCTTTTGGTCACACGTCTGTTGTAACATATGGCAGGGGCGGGCACTCTCAGAGTTCGTGCAACCTATTGGTGACAATTGAAAACCCATTCGTACTAGACAATTCTTGAAAAATCACGTAGCCAGAAGTGGAGCCAGAAAGTTATGATCGAGAAGGCAAACTTGATAAGTTTTAAAAACTACACTATATTCGTTAAGGGGCAAATTACAAAAATAGTAAAATATTTTAAAAAATTTACGCTAAAATTTCTTTTGCTAAAGACACGTGCCCACCTTACCCCTCATGTCTCCGCCCATGCACGTAGCTATATGCATTTTCTCGTAATTTCCTCTTGCATTAATGGATCAAAGACTAAGATTTGTTGATAAACTACTTATAATCATGCATGTTTGAATAAATTAGTCTTGTTAACTATACATGCTTGCATCATTGTTTTGTCATCAATGTTCCCTTCAAAGAAAAATGGTATAGAATAGATGTATGGATATGTGAGTTTGCTGTTAAAAATATCTTCATTATTAAAAGTGAACATTTCAATATGTATGCTACATGGGATATGATGATGTTGTTCAGTAGATATTTGTGGACATTTGGATATATATATATATATATATATATATATATATATATATATATATATATATATATATATATATATATATATATATATATATCCACTTCTTCATCATAAGCCAGCCAATGTGTGCAGATGGAGTGAAAAGTCATTAACAAAATTAACATGGCAGAACAGGTGACACAACAACATTTCCAATGCTGCTATCAGAACTGGATGGCTCAACAGTGGCTCGATCACGACGAATTAGTCCAAGCACTCACTAACTACCAAACCGATCTCGACTACCTCCAACTCATAACCAAAAAAGTGGCCACTCATTATGAGAACTACAGCACTTCCCGAGCGCGACTAGCAAAACATGATGGACCTTCCTTCTTGCTTCCCACATGGGGGACCTCTATTGAGAACTCTTTGCTTTGGATTGGTGGTTGCAAACCTTCCTTGATTATCCGGCTTGTGTATGAGTTATGTGGGTCCCAGTTAGATGCACATTTTGCAGTGTTTCTTGAAGGAGTCAGACATGGAAACATGGGAGATATTTCGACCTCTCAGCTCAAAAGCATAGATGATCTCCGTGCTAAAACTGCTAAGGACGAAGACAAGCTCAACTCCCGTGTTGAAAATTTGCAGGCATACAATAGAAGTCTATATTAGTACATTTAACTAGTACACCGAACAGTTTTGATGCATGCAGTTTAAAATTTCTTATCCAAACTGCTTATTTATACGTTTATGAGTGAAATGTTTTAAATAAGCAGCTTGGGCCTTGGAGTTGCTTATTGTAAACTGTTTATTATAAAAAGTAACAAGCAGATAAACATTTGGAATAAGCAATCACAGGGGTGGATATACTTGAGGCAAAGGGTATGCACGTGCATATCCTTTGAGCGCCATCAATACTGTAAACGTTTGTCATTTTAATAAAAGTTTTGGATTTGAACACAAACTGTATACCCCCACCCCCCTCTCTCCCCTTAAGTATATTTGATATGATGGTGCAAATCTTGGTTGAAAATCCTTGATGTATGCAGGAGCAGGCACTGGATCAGGTGTTGCTAGCAAATGACTATAGACAAGTGGGAGAGTCGAGCCATGGTGAGGTTGTCAATAGAGCAATGGACACTCATGACCATGATTTTTATAGTGTCTTGGTAGAAGCAGACAAGCTGAGGTTAAATGTCCTTAAGGGTATTATAGACATTCTGACACCATTGCAATCAGTCGAGTTTCTAGTGGCAGCCAAGAAATTACACCTTTCTTTACATGAGTGGAGTAAAAGCAGGGATATAACCATGGGAGTTACACAACTTTTGAATACTAGCATTCCCTCGTCGTCCAACTAAACAACACCAAAGCCATGCTGGCTTTGACGGTGGGCCTATTTTGTTTTTTTCTTTTTCTTTTAGTTCTGTTTAGTGTGGCGCCTACAATGGTGCACCAATTGAGCTTGCATCAACTGCCAAGATGATGTTGATCAATCGCCGGGGATAGTAGGCTAACTCGTTGACTTGTCAACAAGTAACCATAGTATCCCCAGCGACATGTCGCCGAGGATAGTAGGCTAACTCGTTGACTTGTCAACAAGTAACCATAGTATCCCCAGCGACATGTCGCCGGGGATAGTTAATCTCTATAATTAAGCGTCTTAATCATTTTGCTTAATTCGACTATTCCCCAGCGACATGTCGCTGGGGATAATGTGCCACCGTGGCACTGCTTCTTTGACTGAAATTTGAGTGGGACCCACGTCGTCGCCGGGGATTGTCGTTGGGGATACAATCCCTTACGAGACTTCCCCAGCTAGATTCCCAGTGACATGTCGTGGGATAACTTCCCAATGACATGTCGCTTGGGAAAGTCCCCATATGTCGCTGGGGTAGCCAGTGAATGTTGTAGTGTTGGTGTATGTGTAATGTGGTCGTGTGATGATGTTTATTTTCAGTTTCCTATGTTTTCGCCCCCTTGTTGCAAGCTTATAACAAGGGGTTTGTGATAAGTTTCAAATATCCATGTGTGTTACAATGCTAAGATGTGTGTTTCTTTGGTTTCCTTATTTTTGTGCCCTGTTGTTGAATGGTGAGTACAGATTTATAAGAGCCGGTTCGTAATAAGAAATAGATTTCAAGAAAACATCTGATCAAAACCCTGATTTCGGATTTGTACGCTTCCATTGCTGTGTGAATAAGTGAATTATTTTTCCTAGACTAGTAGTGGACAAAAAATTATATCTTAGTTATTACTGTAGATTGTAACAAATCCACGTAATATGACTCTTGAAATATACGTCACTGTTCATTTTAGGGAATGTTTGTTTAATCTTGTTTGATGAGCTCATGAGCTTATATAAGCTCATAAACTCAAGAAAGTAGGCTCTGAAGCTCAAAAACATGAGTTTATGAGCAATCAAGTTCCAACATGCTCTTAACCCTATAAAATAAACTTAGGGCATCCACAATGGAGCTCTAATATTCGATCAATGAATGATGACTCATATATATCAATGCATTGTGAAATTTCACCTACGCGAATGTGAGTATTATACGATGACATGGCTTTTGTATGAATATTTTATTACTAATTATTTCCACTGCACATAAAGCAAGTAGATTGGATGGGTTTTGTATAAATATTTAATTTTAAGATTATTTCAACAAAGGTTTTCTAACCCCGGAAACATTATAACTTCAATAATATAAAGTTTAGTCAACACGAACAAAGTTTACACAATCTAACTAATGAGATATGCGTACAATTGTTTATGTATATTTCTGTTCTAATTTACACAATCTAACTAATGAGGTATGCGTACAATTGTTTATGTATATTTATGTTCTAATTCATTAGTGTTTAATATTTACATTGCATCTTCATAAATGTGAAAATCTTAAATTATTGTCATTGTTTTTATATAATGAACATTTTGTAGTTAAGGAAAATTGTGACGTGGAAATTTATTAGACCGTGTAAAGTTCAATACATTATGAATGTTTTATATAAAAAGTTGAATGATGATGTGATAGTGACGTGGCGATGTATTATACTATGTATTGAACAATACATTATGGATATTCTTATACAAACACTGGTAGCTTCTTAACTCTACAGGATTTTAGAAGGCTGACATTTGCAGTTTAGATTTATGTAAGTGGAACCAACTATAATCTTCTAGCAAAAAATATACAAATAAAAGATGGAGGAGTAACTATTATGTCAACTGCCAACTGCTACAATGAATATTGAGCTGCAACTAGCAGGATAAAAAAGAAGTGTGTAATTGACATAAAATGCATGCGAAAGCGTCTCAAGGCAAGAAGTACTAATTATTATGCACCGTTTAGGATATATATGATAGCTGAATTTTATCAACGAAGTGATATATATGTGTCAACTTTTTTGGTCATGAAGGTTCATATACGCTGACTCTCGACTATTCAAAAGGGTAATTGGTCATAGATTATTAGTCGGCTCGCAATGTTTAGAAAAAAAAAGGCAAACTACAAAATTCATTTTGACGTATACTCTTCTTAAATTGATAAGTTTTAGTAAGTTTAAATAATAATTTATTTGGGTCATATTCCCAACAATAAACGATAAGGAAAAGATCTTCAAATCGAAGAAAGTTCGAGATAATAGGTCGTAGACTTCTAGCAATTTCGAAGAAATAACTTTATATAGTTTTTTCTTTTATTTTTTGATAGAAGACATAATTTATTCGAATCATTGATATGTTTTAGTAAGTTCGAGTAATATTTTATTCAGGCCATATTCCCAACGATAAATGATAAGTAAAATATCTTCAAGTTTTAATACTCCCTCCGTCTTAAAATTATTGTCATGAGAGAGATTTCACAAAGTTTAATAAAAGTGAGGTCGTTTTGATTTCCAACAATTTAAATGGAATATTCCTCACTTTATTTTCAGCTTTTCTTAAAAAGCAGTGAATGATTATTTTGAGACATCCCAAAGGAAATATGACTATAAATTTGAGACGGAGGAGTAATTCGTCAAGAAGTTGGTAATTTCTAGTAAGTTCGAGCAATAGTTTATTTGAATCATATCCAACTTGATAAGTGTTGGAAAATGAGTATTGCAAAATGAGTTTTGCAAATTTTGGACAATATTTAATATATGTATATGTTATATATATTTATATTTCTTGGTAGCTTTATTCTCCTCGATGAGAGCATGACGAGCTAAAGTATGTCCAAATTGGAGTAGAAATGAATGAGATATCGTGTCTCAAAGTGAGTACAAAATCTGAAATCTAAACTATCCCACATCGCCTGTAAGAGGAAGTGGAGACTAGTTTATAAGGAAATCATACTATTGAATATCAAATTCCTTTAGTTTGGTTATGCTCCCTCTACTCCTGCGTGCTTGGGGGGGTGCGTAAAATGGGATTTCGAGCTAAAATGAGTTCGAGGCTTCGAACTCATGCGAGCCCGCGACTTGCGGACACGAATGCGACTCAAATCTCACCTACGGGTATCTTTTTCTTTGAGAATTATGTGAAGTGATTCTCTTGAAGCACATGAGATTCTGTGACGAATTATGTGATGCACGGAATATCTCAAGCATGATTCTCAGCGAAGCACATGGTTTCTACCAAGTAATAAAACCGTGTAGATTGATAATTTCGAATATTACGTAATCTATTTTAGGAATAGATTTAGACTTTGTGCTTAAGTCTTAATGTAAATATGCAAATCGTGTTTTATAATAACAGATATGCATATATTTTTATTCCAGTATATTCGGCTTGGTGACCAAGCTAGGTATTGCCTATAAAATAAAATCTTCTCATTCGGTTTGATACAATTACGTGACTCTCTGCGACCATTTTCCGACTATTCATTCGATCAAACGCAAGTTGCTTCCGTGATCTTTCAGGCAAGTTTGTCACGTCCGGCTGTACATCAGCTTTGGCAGTTGTACCCTGGGAAACAGACGGCGAATCTGTTTTAAGGGAATCGTGTTATACACGAGCCTCTTGCCACGACCTTTACTGCTTTAATTTTATTAACGTATTATTATAGAGTCTGTCTTCTGCTTCTACCCCATTCTGTCTGCTGTTTTATTTTCTGTTAATTTATTTATTATTTGATAATCTGATTTTATTAATTTAAAGTGTACACCGTTTCCCACAGTCTTAAAACAGATTCGGTTTAACCGAATTTATTACACTTTGTTAAAAATCGGATTAATTAATTAACAGGTTTTATAAACTGTTTTCTGCCGAAACCTTGTTGAGTTTCATTAGAAATCAGTTTCGATTTAACAGGTTTTACATACAGATTTGGTCTAACAGATCTATAACGGTTTTTTAAGCAGTTTATTATCAGTTTTAACGAAACCAAGATAGAGTTTCTTAGGTCGATTTATTCGATCCATCAAAACCAAGCTAGAGTTTTGTTGAATCGATCCGTACAAGTAGATACCAATTTACAACAAATTGTTTGACTGTTGTGTTTGTTTTTCGGGATGACAAACACCAATACCCCTCCCGTGACTACTCTTGTGAGCGTGCACAGTGCGCCGCCACCAACACATTGCTAATCATCTTTGAAACCAGAGAAATTCAATGGGCGAGAATTTCAAGAGGTGGCAATGAAGATGTTTTTCTATCGACTACTTTGAACCTTGCGCGGTTCTTAAAGAAAACCCACTAACGTGGAACCTCCCCGCAAGGTCAATCCTCTAATCAACAGTCGTTCAAGCCTTGGAAGCATGGAAACATTCGGACTTTTTGTGTCACAACTATGTTCGAATGGTTTGGTTGATTCTTTGTACAATGTGTATTGCAAGACCAAGACCGCCAAAGAATTATGGGAGTCATTGGAGCGCAAGTACAAAACCGAGGATCTTGGTACAAAGAAGTTCGTGGTAGCTCGTTTTTGGATTACAAGATGGATGATTCAAAGAATGTGATGAGTCGGGTTCAAGATCTGCGGTTTTGCTACACGACATTCATGTCGAGGAATGACTTTGAGTGAAACTTTTCAAGTTCTTGCTATTATTGAAAAGTTACCTCAGTGGGTAGAATTCAAGAACCACACAAGCATAAGCGAAAGGAGATGAGTGTTGAAGACTTGGTTGTTCGTCTTCGTATTGAGCAGGACAACAAGTCGGCTCGAAAAAACACGATATCGCTGATTACGCAAAAGCAAAATATGGTTGAGCATGTTTCGTCATCTTCAAAGTCCAATGTCAAAGCTAAAGGCAAAGGAAAAGGAAAGAATGACAAGAAGGGCAAAGGGAAGTCAGTACCTTGCTCTAAAAGTCGCAATTGTAAAACAGAAGTTCCAAGGGTGTGTTTCATTGTGACCACCAGTCACCGTCGCTAATTGCAAGATGCCAAGCGGGTGACTCACGCCAGTTAATATGGTTAATGAAGATGTGGACATGATTGCTATGGTGTCGATGTCATTGCCATGATCTCTGGTTAACTGGTAGGTTCCAACAATGTGGACCTGGGTGGATCTTGGGGCTACCCGTCATGTGTGTCTTGATAAGAGTATGTTTCACTCTTTCGGAGGCGGTTGATAGTGGAGAGAAGTCGTACATGGGCAACTCGCAATCAATAAATCAAGGGTGAAGGAGATGTAATCTTGAAGATGACATCCGAGAAAGAGCTCAAGTTGACTAATGTCTTGTATGTTCCAGATTCGCAAGAATCTTGTGTACGGTTGGCAATTGAACAAGTTTGGTTTTCGTCTTGTTTTGAGTCGATAAGTTTGTTCTTTCTAAGAATCAAGTTTATGTTGGTAGGGATATGCCCGAATGGTATGTTTAAGCTCAATGTAATGGTTGTTAAGAATGATATCAATAAAATGAATTCTTACGCTTACTTGATTGAGTCTTCTAATATGTGGCATGGCCGTCTTGGACATGTAAATTTTAATTGATCGTCGTATGATTAAATTTACTTGCATACCTAATTTCCATATTGACTCAAGATATAAATGTGAAACTTGTGTTGAAGCGAACTTACAAGAGCATCTTTCAAATCGGTTGAGCGGAAACCAACCACTTGATATGATACACAGCGACATATGTGATTTGAAATCACTACCCACAAAAGGTGGCAATAAGTACTTTATCACGTTTATTGATGATTGTACAAAGTATTGCTACGTTTACTTCATCGAAAAGTAAAGATGAAGCTATAGACAAGTTTGTTCTATACAAAAGCGAAGTTGAGAATCAACTTGGTAAGAAAATCAAGGTGGTGCAGTGATAGAGGAGGTGAATATGTGTCTCCATTTGCCGATTTATGTGCGAAACATGGAATTGACACGAATTCACCGCTCCTATTCACCTCGCAGAACGGTATTGCCGAAAAGGAAGAACCGTACCTTGAAAGAAATGGTTAATGCCATGTTGATAAGTTCTCGGTCTAAGCCGTGACATGTGGGGAAGCCATTTTAACGACAACTTATCTTTTAAATAAGATACCTCGTAAGGAAAAGAAGAGACCCTTATGAATTATGGATGGGAAGAAAGCCATCATATCGGTGCTTACGAGTGTGGGGTGTCTAGCAAAGGTCGCTATATCGACTCCCAAGGCCCAAAAGATTGGACCTAAATCAAGTGATTGTATATTCATCGGATATGCTAAGAATAGCAGTGCTTATCGCTTCATCGCACATGAATCGAAAAATCCGGATATACAAAAGGGTACTTTAATGGAATCAAGGAATGCTTCATTCTTTGAAACTATTTTTCCTTGTTTAACGAAGGAAACTAAGTTCATCTAGAATAGATGACGAAGTTGTCAAGATAAGAGACAACGAGATGATAATGATCTCCAAGATGAGAGACAAGATCAAGCCGAGGAAGAAGAGGTTGAACCTAGAAGAAGCAAAGGGCAAGAACCGAGAAATCGTTTGGACCCGATTTTGTTTCTTTTATGGTTGAAAATGAACCTACTTCATACCGAGAAGCGGTTACTTCCTCGAGAAGGGCCTCAATGGAAAGAAGCCATTAAAAGTGAAATAGATTCTATTTTACAAAATCATACTGGAGCTCGTGGATTTACCTCACGGTTGTAAACCACTAGGCTATAAATGGATCTTCAAGAAGAAGATGAAAGTCGATGGCACCATTGACAAGTACAAAGCAAGATTAGTTATCAAAGGATTTGACAACGAGAGGTCTTGATTACTTTGATACATATTACTTATTCGCGAATAACCTCGATTAGGATAATACTTGCTATTGCCGCTTTAAGAAATTTGGAAGTTCACCAAATGGATGTGAAACGGCATTTCTAAACGGAGATTTAGAAGAAGAAATCTACATGAACCAACCCGAGGGTTTCATGGCTCTGGACAAGAGAACAAAGTTTGTAGGCTTGTTAAGTCTTTATATGGCTTAAAGCAAGCTCCCAAACAATGGCATCAAAAATTTGACCACGCCATGCTGAGAGTGGATTCAAAATTAATGAATGCGACAAATGTGTTTATGTCAAAGACACAAATAGTGGATATGTAATCTTGTGTTTATATGTTGATGATATGCTTATCATTGGCGATAATGACAAGATGATCAAATCTACTAAAGACATGTTGAAATCAAAGTTTGACATGAAGGATATGGGTTTGGTGATGTGATCCTTGGAATAAAGATCATACGAACTCAAAATGGACTTGTGTTAAGTCACACATTATGTGGACAAAATTCTTAATACTCATAATGCGGGATTCCGCCTAGCTAGAACTCCAATTGATACCAAGAAGCATCTATCTAAAAATAGAGGCTTGGGTGTTGCCAATTAGAGTATTCAAGAATTATTGGCATGTTAATGTACTTGATGATGCGTATGCAACGACTTAGCATATGTTTGTTAGCGAGGCTAAGTAGGTATACTAGTAACCCAAGCTATGCACATTGGGCGCCTATGACTAGGGTACTTCACTATTTGAGATACAATCGCGATTATGGGTCGATTATGATAGATATCCACCGTTATCGAGGGATACGATGATGCAAATTGGATATCGACATAAAGGATTCTAGATCGACTAGTGGATATGTGTTTACACTAGGAGGAGCAGACTATATCATGGAAGTCTTCCAAGCAAACTGTTATAGCTAAGTCCACGATGGAATCGAATTTATCGCGTTAGATAAATGCGGACAAGAGGCGGAATGGTTACGTCAATTCGTGAGGACATACCAAGGTGGCCTAAACCGGTACGCCATTAGTATACATTGTGATAGTCAATCGGCAATTGGCGAGCTCATAGCATAATGTATAATGGAAAGTCCGACATATCCGTCGTCGACATAATTCGATACGACAACTACTCTCAACAGAGTTATCTCAATTGACTATGTGAAGTCAAAGGATAACATCGCGGATCCGCTACGAAGGCTTAAGCAGAGAGTTAGTAAGTAAGTCGTCTAGAGGAATGGGACTAAAGCCCTTGAAGGAATGAGTTTCATGAAGGAAAACCTAACCCAGTTATTGAGATCCCAAGATCCGGGTTCAATAGACAACCTAATCATAGAAATGTGGGGGAAGTCACGTCAATGTGGGGAGTTACTAAATATTGTAACTTTCCTAGTCCATTCCTATAACAAATGTAACTTGTTGAGAGGTTAAACATATGGCTTTAATGATTCGTGATGAAATCATAAAGTATAATGATTCAAGATGAAATCACAACACATATGTTTTTAATGATTCAAGATGAAATCACCTATGTGAGAGAAAGTGGGGTCGCTCAAGGGAAATGTGGGGCGCAATTCCTAAGAGCTCTTGCAGAACCGGGCTAGTGTTCATGACCATAACGAACACGACTATGAGGACTTGACATTGTCGGGAGAGTCTTGTGTGAAGTGTAATGTCGTCACGAAATGGATGATGAGTTCAAGGACATCGCGTCTACTCGGATCTAGGAGACTAAGTGCATCTCACAAGGAAGGTTCAAAGGGTTACACCTACCTATCCTATGCAAGACTTAACCGCAAAATTTCACCAAAACTTTCGTGTGTTTTCGACCGATTTCCATTCATGTGGGGATTGTTGAAAATAGTATTGCAAAATGAGTTTTTGCAAATTTTGGACAATATTTAATATATGTATATGTTATATATATTTATATTTCTTGGTAGCTTTATGCTCTCCTCGATGAGAGCTTAGAACGAGCTAAAGTATGTCCAAATTGGAGTAGAAATGAATGAGATATCGTGTCTCAAGTGAGGCACAAAATGAAATACTAAACTATCCCACATCGCCTGTAAGAGAAGTGGAGACTAGTTTATAAGGAAATCATACTATTGAATATCAAATTCCTTTAGTTTGGTTATGCTCCACTCCTACGTCTTGGCAGTGGGGTGCGAAAATGGGATTTCAGAGCTAAAATGAGTTCGAGGCTTCGAACTCATGCGAGCCAGCAGCGACTGCGGACACGAATGCGACCAGAAATCTCACCCACGCGGGTATCTTTTCTTTGAATTATGTGAAGTGATTCTCTTTGAAGCACATGAGATTCTCTTGAGCTTAATTATGTGATGCACGAATATCTTTGAAGCACGATTCTCATCAAGCACATGGTTTCTAGCGAAGTAATAAAACCGTGTGATTGATAATTTCAATATTACGTAATCTATTTTAGGAATAGATTTAGACTTTGTGCTTAAGTCTTAATGTAAATATGCAAATCGTGTTTTATAATAATGATATGCATATATTTTTATTCAGTATATTCGGCTTGGTGACCAAGCTAGGTATTGCCTATAAAATAAAATCTTCTCATTCGGTTTTGATACACGTAATTACGTGACTCCTCTGCGACCATTTTCCATTATTCATTCGATCGAAACGCAAGTTGCTTCCGTGATCTTTCGTGCAAGTTTGTCACGTCCATTTGTACATCGGCTTTGGCGGTTGTACCAGGAAACAGACGTTAATGCATTTTAAGGAATCGTGTTATACACGAGCCTCTTGCCACGACCTTCTTTGCTTTAATTTTATTAACGTATTATTAGTCCTGCATTCCGCTTCTACCCCATTATCTGCTCATTGCTTTATTTACATTAATTTATTTATTATTTGATAATCGATTTTATTAATTTAAAGTGTACAACGCTTCCCACAATAAGTTCTAGTAAGTTCGCGTAGTAAATTACCCCTTCTGTCTCATAATAATTGTTAGTATTTCTTATTCAATTTTCACAATTAATATTTTTATCTATTTGTGTTATATAATACTTGATAAAAATTATATCAAATAAATATACATTTAAAACCCAATATATTCATATATTTTTTATCAATTATTATATTACACAAATAAAAATATTTATAGTGAAATTTAAATAAAAAACTTTAAAAAGTCAAAGTGGACATTTATTATGGGACGGATGTAGTATTTGTCATATTCCCGACAATGATTGATGTATTATTTTTTTAGAAAAATTAGTTGTAAGTTGTAATCTGTAAATTGATACTATCTTCGTCTTATATTTATTGTCCACATTTTTTTTCCGGTTATATCAAATTAATTGTCAATTTCTATAAATAGATAGGGAATATAAATCAAGTTTACAATATTTTCCTCATTAGAGGTTATTATTACAAAGTGTAAAGAAGTTAAAAATTAATTGGTTAAGGGTAAAATTGTCTCTGTGCAAAACGTATAAAAGAGAAAGATGTAATGATGATGATTTTCTTAAACTGTCTGTCTTTTGTCTGTGGACAATAATTTTGAGACGGATGTAGTAGTAATTATAAACTGATAGCTAGTAACTGTAAGTTGATACTTGCAAGCTATTATTTTGTAGCTGTAAGATCTAACTTTTTAGTTTTGAAAAGTGTTTGGTAAGTGAGATATAATTGTAACTATAATATATAAAATGACATAAAAAGATGTGTATATTAAAATACAGAACTCTTTTTTTGTTAAAAAGTTGTTACATCCGGTTAATTTATTACTTTAGAAAACAGTTAAGTACATAGAATGTGAGTGCATCTCACATCCCAACTTATTACAAAGGTGAAATATCAACGCACCATTTGTGCTTCGAACCAAACCAATCTTATGAAAAACTACTATATAAACTACTTACGTCTACTATGACCATTAAGCTAATTGGGTTTCCGTTAAATCTTCACACTCCTCATCATCATATGAGTTATTATCATAGTCATTTTTTTAACACTCGTATAAGCTTTTCATCCTTGTTCCACCTTCGCTTTTTGAAGATTTCGTAGCATTAGATGTCGATGCCATAAATCTTGCGGTATCATTAGAATTCTCTTCCATTTCATTCTCGCTATCATTATCTTCATTATCAAAGTTAACAACTTTACTGTTACCAACATTCCTGTCGTCAGCTTTCGCGTTCACTTTATCACTAGGAATAACGTCATCATCCTTTCCCACCATGTTAAGAACATCAAAATGATTTGAAGTCACAATTTTCGTACCACTTGAACTAGCCACATCACCATAGGTTACGAAAAAGATATAATACTATCCCAGCCATATCAGAAGTCGTACCTATTGGTCTGTAGACTACACGTTTGTTGTAACATATGGCAGGGGCACTCTGAGAGTTCGTGCGACATGTTGGCGACAATTGAAAACCCATTCGTATGAGAGAATTCTTGAATAATCACGTAGTCAGAGGCGGAGCCAGAAAGTTATGATCGAGAAGGCAAACTTGATAACTTTTAGAAACTACACTACATTCGTTAAGGGGGCAAATTACAAAAATAGTAAGATATTTTAAAATTTTACGCTCTAATTTTTTTGCTAAAGTGACTTGCCAACTTATATCCCTCATGTCTCCGCCTCTGCATGTAGCTATATGGATTTTCTCGTAATTTCCTCTTGCATTAATGGATCAAAGACTGAGATTTGTTGATAAACTCCTTATAATCATGGATGTTGGAATAAATTAATCTTGTTAACTAAACATGCTTGCATCATTGTTTTGTCATCAAAGTTCCCTTCAAAGAAAAATGGGATAGAATAGATGCATGAATATGTGAATTTGCTGTAAAAAATATCCTCATTATTAAAAGTGAACATTTTAATATGTCTGCTACATGGGATGATGTTGTTCAGTAGATATTTGTAGGGGTGAGCATGGTGCGGGTTTTGGTAAAAACCGGACCACATTCGTAATTGCGGTTTTTAAAAAATGAGAATCTATAACCGCGCGGTTTTGCGGGTTTGCGGGTTCGTGGTTTTGCGGTTTTTGCGGTTTGGTTTTGAGGGTTTTGCGGTTTTTAAAGTTTTTTTTTAATTTTATTTTTTGGTATATATTTATTATAGAATAAATATATTATAAGGTTACATAATGAGTACAAACATATATATACAAAATGTTGGGTATTGGTATGAAATTTTAAATCTCTACAATAATAAAAGTCAAATGAGATGAGAAATTTTTAAAATTTCGACGATAAATTGATAGAAAGTATATAATAATTAACCAATAAAATACGTTTGAAATAACTAATTATGAAAATATAAACAAAAGTATTTAATCATACAAAATTATGAAATTCAGTTGGTTTATTTAAAAATAAAAATAAAAATATATTTGAATATGACTTTGCGGTTCGGTGCGGTTATTGCGGTGCGGTTTTTCGGTGGAAAGTGAAACCGTACCACAAAATGCGGTTTTTTTATTTGTGAACATTTGGATATATATCCACTTCTAGCCAATGTGTGCAGATGGAGTGAAAAGTCATCAACAAAACTAATATGGCTGAACAAGTGACACAACAACATTTCCAATCTTTGCTATCGAGGCGGGTGGCTCAGCGGTGGCTCGATCACGACGAATTAGTCCAAGCACTCACTAACTACCAAACCGATCTCGACTACCTCCAACTCATAACCAAAAAAGTGACCACTCATTATGAAAACTACAGCGCTTCTCGAGCGCGACTAGCAAAACATGATGGACCTTCCATCATGTTTCCCATGGGGACCACTATTGAGAACTCGTTGCTTTGGATTGGTGGTTGCAAACCTTCCTTGATTATCCGGCTTGTATGCAGCGTTATATGGGTCCCGACTAGATGCGCATTTTGCGAGTTTCTTGGAGAGTCGACACGGAAACATGGGAGATATTTGACCTCTCACTCAAAAGCATAGATGATCTCCGTGCTAAAACCGCTAAGGGCGAAGACAAGCTCAACTCACATGTAGAAAATTTGCGGGCATATAATATATGTCCATAATGCAATCAATCCTAACACCCTTTTCTTTAAACCACATAAATTTACATATTAGTACATTTAACTCGACACCAAACAGTTTTGATGCATGCGGTTTGAAATTTCTTATCAAACCGCTTATTTATCGTCTATGAGTGAAATGTTTTAAATAAGCGACTTGGGTTGGGTTGCTTATTACAAACTGGTTATTTTAAAAAGTAACAAGCGGATAAACATTTGGAATAAGCAATCACATAGGGGGTGTACTCGAGACGGAGGTATGCATCTTCTTATCTTTTGAGTGGAGATATACTTGAGGCGAAGGGTATGCACCATCCTGCAACTTGTCCCTTTAATAAAAGTTTTGAATTTTAACACGAAGTGCATACCGTTTGTCGTTTTAAGAATAAAAAAGTGCATACCTTTTGATGGATTTATGGGTCCGCCACAGACACCCCCCTTAAGTATATTTGTTATGATGGTGCATATCTTAGTTGAAAATCCTTGGTATGATGTATGCAGGAGCAGGCAGTGGATCAGGTGTTGCTAGCGAACAACTATACACAAGTGGGAGAGTCGAGCCATGGTGAGGTTGTCGATAGAGCAATGGACACTCATGACCATGCTTTTTTTAGTGTCTTGGTAGAAGCGGACAAGGCGAGGTTAAATGTCCTTAAGGGTATTATAGACATTCGACACCATTGCAATCGATCGAATTTCTAGTGGCGACCAAGAAATTACACCTTTCTTTACATGAGGTGAGCAAAAGAGGATATAAGCATGGGAGTTGCTCAACTTTTGAATACTAGCATTGCCTCGTCATCCACAAAACACCACCAAAGCCATGGTGGCTCTAGTGGTGGAGGAGTTAGTTGAATCAAGTACTTGGTGTATGTGGTCGTGTTATGATGTTTATTTTGGTTTCCTATGTTTTTGCACCGTTGTTGCAAGCTCATAACAACGGGTTTGTAATAAGTTTCAAATATGCATGTATACGTGTGTGACACTTGCTAAGATGTGTGTTTCTTGGCTTTCCTTATTTTTCGCCTTTGTTCTTGTTGAATGGTGAGTGCAGTTATAAAAGCCGATTCGTAATAAGACATAGATTTCAAGAAAACATTTGATCAAAACCTTTGATTTGAATTTGTTCCATTCTTTGTGTGAATTATCTTTACTAGACTAGTGGACTAAAAATTAAATTTTAGTTTTATTATATTGTAACAAATTCAAGTAATATGACTCGTGAAATATATGTCCTTTTCATATCGGGGAATGTTTGTTTAAGCTTGTTTGATGAGCTCATGAGCTTATTGAAATTTTGATAAGGGTTTATAAGCTAAATCTAAGCTTATAGAATGGACTTTATAAGCTCATAAACTCAAGAGAGTAAACTCTTAAGCTCAAAACATGAGTTTATGAGCTTATCAAATTCAACAAGCTCTTAATCCTATAAAATAAGCTTATACAAACACTTGTTAACTTCTTAACTCTATCGGATTTAGAAGGTTGACATTTATAGTAAGATTATATAAGTGGAACCAGCTAGAATCTTCTAGCAAATAATATACGTGGTACTTGATGACGTATGGTCCGAAAATTAAGGACATATAGAACAAGTCCGGAATGTATCTAAGTCCGGAAGGGGTTTAAGCCCGAGCCCGGATATGGAGTATAAGTCTTAAGCCCGGACATGAAGTAAAATCCCGGGAGGGGCTTGAGCCCATATATGAAGTATAAGTCATAAAGCCCGGATATGGTTTAAGCCCGAACATGAAGTATAATCCCGGAAGGGGCTTCAGCCCCATATATGAAGCATAAGTCTTAAGCCCGGATATGGTTTAAACCCGGACATGAAGTATGATCCCGGAAAGTGCTTCAGCCCGGATATGAAGTATAATCCCAGGAAGGGATTTAGGCCGGATGAAGTATAAGTCTTAAAGCCCGGATATGGCTTAAGCGCGAATATGAAGTATAATCCTGGAAGGGGCTTCAGCCCGGATACGAAGTATAATTCTTAAGCACGGATATGAAGTATAAGCTCGGAAGAGGACTTAATGTACAAGTCTTAAAGCCTGGATATGGCTTAAGCACGAATATAGTATAATCACGGAAGGGCTTCACCGGGATCTGATATAAGTCTTAAGCACGGATATGAAGTATAAGCTCGGAAGAGGACTTAATGTACAAGTCCGGGAAGGGCCTACAAAGATAGATACAACTAAAGAGGAAAAGAATAATTCTCGAGCAGTGAAAGACAAGCTGTAAGCCTCATGGCCGTAAAAGGATAGCTTTGTCGACAAGTTATGATCAACACTTATTGGATAATAGAGTGTTCCACACCTTATTGTCCATGGGGCGAAGCAATCGAATCAACTATAAGTACCAAAGGTATTTTGTGAAGAAGAAAGTACGTGATTTTCTCCTACGCTTCTACTACATACACATACATTCCATATGTTCATGCATACCACATGAATCATACATAATACATCATGCTAAACCCTTGGACAAAGGTTCGACTTGGTATGCGAGGTGGTTTCTGAGCTCGGCCTCTGGACCCCTTCTAACCGGTTCTTCTATGTTTGTAGCACTCTTCAAGATGCGGGATGATGACGACGGCACCATGAGTCGTCAAGACTAACCCCGACTATATTATGCATTAACGGTACTCCTTTGCCTACCCCGTTGTCCACACCACTCCCCATCGTCAACACCTCGCACGCCATCCCCCACCCACATGGTACTCCTTTGCCTTTAGAGGGTGTTTGGAGTTGTGTTTTGCAAGTTATTACCGATGATAGAATAATATTGTTTAATTGGCAAATAGTCGGAAATAGAAAGTGACCATTTGCACTAGAGAGAAACCACATTAGAGTATTCAAAGTTGCAAAGCGATACTTGCAAACACAATCCTCCCCAAATTTAGTTCACTTCCTTTGCATGAAAAATAAACATCAAGCAAAACATGTGCATAAGCGAAAATGTCACGAGGATTGAATTTCCATCTTAGTAAATTACGTTCAAATATTCGAGAATCGGGGTGTTCTAAGAATTGAACCCTTGACCCATTTGAATACACGAAGATAAAATACTCACAAGTTTTCAAACACTTAAAAGCTCCCGACACTATACAAGCCATGTGTCCATATCTAAATTCATAAATGTTGTAAAGCTAAAAGTCCAAAGCTTCTGAAGCGGCAAAACTTCAACATTTACATAGGTGGTTCCTCTTTATTCATGCTCACCTTAAGCACTTTTTCAAAGAAAATTAACCATTGAAAGTAAAGACTTCATCCTCCTTTCGGCGAGTTACGAGCTAGAAACGTAAGCGAGCCGGACGAACACGAACGAGCCTTGTTCATGTTCGTTCATTTAATTTTAACCGGACAAATAAACGAACACGAACGCTTAAACGGACGAAATTTCTTGTTCATGTTCGTTTATTAACAAAATGAGTTGTTCATGTACGTTTATGTTCGTTCATTAAGACACTAAATGAACATAAACGATCGAACATAAATGAACATAGACAAACAATCATAAACTTTATTAAATTATGCATCTAATATTGTTTTATAAGTGTCGTTTTGTTTAAACAAACTAATTTAAAAATTATACAATTAAAAGATTTGATATACGAACATAAATAAATAAATGAACATAAACGAACGTTAACGAACGCATAATCGGACGTTCACGAACATAAATAAACGGACATGACTTTTGTTCATGTTCGTTCATTTAACTAAATGATCGTAAAATATTGTTCATGTTCGTTCATTTAATAAATAAACGAACATAAACGAACTTTTTACCGAACCGTTCATGAAATGTTCACTGAACGTTCAGTTCGTGTACAGCCCTATTCTGAGCACAACTTTGGGATGTAAATAAAACATGTGCTCTAGTCCACTGAATGTTCAGCTTTCCATATTGAACTCAGCTCCCAAGTTTCCTTAGGAGGAGTTGGGTGTCCTAGCATTCGATGACTAAGTTGGACTTAAACCCATCCCTTTAGCGCACTTTATAACCAAGTCTCTAGCGGACCCTTTGTCAAGTGATCGACTAAGTTACATTGAGATCTAACAAACTCTATAGATACCACCCCATTCATGATAAGCTCACAATCATGCTATATCGACACCCAGTGTCTAGACTTACCATTATACATCGGCTATAAGCCTTAGCCAATATAATTGCACTATCACAACGGATAGAAATAGGTGCTATAGGTTTAGGCTACAATGGAATCTCGAAGCAAGTTTTCAACCATTGACTTCTTTACCAAAGTTTGCTAAGGCCACAAATTGATTCCATTGTTGAGCTGGTGATGCAAGTTTGCTTCTTGGATGCCCAAGAAATTGCACCTCCACCAGTAGGAATACCCGACCATTGGTAGAGCGAATTGTCTTGATGTTCTTGATCAACTTGCATCGATGTAACCTTCCAACAACGATGGGTAACGATATATGAGAGACTATAATCCATAGTTCTCTTGAAATACTTGATGCCACTGAATCGCTTGCGGTGATGAGCACTAGGATTACTAGTATACACGCTCAATTTTCCCACTACAAAACTAATATCGGGCCTTGTACAAGTCATGGCATACATCGGTGACCAATTACCTAGAATACTCAAGTTGAGATCGACTTTGCCATTATTAGGCATCGACTTCTCACAGTATCCATAGGTGTACTCATCGGAGTACAATCAAAGTAATTGAATTTCCTCGATACCTTCTCAATATAATGAGGTGAGAAATAGAAATTCTTTACTTTCATGTTTAATCCTTATACCAAGGATAACATCGACTTCCCCATGTCTTTCATGGAGAGCGTTGATGACAAAAATTCCTTTGTCGGTCGACTGATTTTGGTCGATGCAAAGATCAACATGTCATCAACATACGGACAAATGATGACTCCTTTACGATTCATCAAATTTGCTATATACACATTTGTCGACTTGGTTAAGAACATAACCACTAGACAAAACCACTTCATCAAATTTTGATGCCATTGCTTAGGTGCTGCTTTAGTCCATAAAGAGACTTAATCGGTTTACACACTTGTTTTCATTGCACGGCATGATGAAGCCACGAGGTTGGTTCATATAAACCTCCTCATCCAATTCACCATTCAAGAAAGTCGTCTTCACATCCATCGATGAATAACCAGTTGTGAATAGATGCAAAGCAATCGGCGGTCTTATGGTATTGATCGAGCCGGGGGCATAAGTATCAAAGTAGTTTATCCTTGACTTTTGTTTAAAGCCACAGAATGACTAGTCTAGCCTTGAACTTTTCAATAGTTCCATCTACCTTCATTTTCCTTTTGCAAATCCATTTGCAACCCGGAGGTTGCAACGGTGGTAGATCAACTAACACCCAGTGTTGTTGCCCATGATGGAATCCATCTCATCATTGATTGCTTCTTTCCGTAAAGCAATATCACGGGACTTCATTGCTTCTTCAAATGTCTTGGGATCATCCTCAACAATGAAGCAATAGGATTATTGGTGCGAGACCTCATCCTTGATCCTTCACTAAGTATAGTTGAAACTCGAGTCCAAATGACTTTGGAGTCCCGACCGTTTGTTCTTTCGAGCACGAGTTCGGTTGTTGAACCACAACCTCGTCAAGAACCGCGATGGTTCATCATCGAGGACCTCGATACACCGGTGTCATGAGTTCCATTAGGAATCCTCGACTTGGTCTAGGGATGATGAGAATCTATTCTCATCAAAGTCGCATCCCTTGATTCAATTATTGAGTTAATTGAAATATATTCATTAGGTTCAATAACATAGAGCCTAAAAGCCTTGGAATGCTCGGCATATCCAACAAAGATCGATCAATCCTCTTTCACCCAAAGTCTTTTGCTTTGGATCGAAGTCTTACAACGACCTACAACCCCGGACCACGAGATAGTTCGGGTTGGGTTTCCTTTTAGTCGAGTTCATAAGGGGTAACCTTGTTCCTTTTGTTGGGAACTCAATTTAGTAAATAACAAGTCAAACATAGCTTCACCCCGGAACCCTTGACTCGATCTGAATAGGACAACATGGAATTAACCATCTCCTTTAGCACCTGTTTTCCTTTCGAAATATCATTTCTTTGAGGAGTATAAAGGCGATCGTTTCATGGATTATACCAACAGATGAAAATACATAGTATCCATGTACTCTCCTCCCTATCGGTCCTTAATCTTTTGATCAAAGACCCAGTTGTAATTCAACTTGATTTTAAACACTTTGAATTTATCTAATGCTTCATCCTTGGTATGTAACGAGATAGACATAACAAAATCTGGAAGCATCATCAATAAATGTCACAAAGTACTTCTTATTCCCCAAAGAAGGAGTGGCATGCAAATCACACGGGTCACTGTGTATAAGCTCCAAGACCTTAGTCTCACGACTAACACCCTGAAAAGGTTTCTTGGTTATCTTGGTCAACATGCAAGTTTTACACTTTTCAGTGTCCATGTCAAATGCTGGGATTAAACCATCCCTAGACATATCTTGCATTCTTTTATAGTGTACATGGGCAAGTCTTGCATGCCATAGGGTGGAGTCAGTCAGGTCAGTGGTGGACACAAATGCTGAATTAACACTATCAGAGGAAATATTAAGCCTGAATATTTGATTACATAAATAACCAAAACCAATAAAAACACCATGCTTAGAAAGCACAAATTTATCAGATTCAATAACTTGTTTATATCCATGATTATTCAAAACACTACTTGAAACCAAGTTTTTCCTTATATCAGGAACATGAATAACATTAAACAAAGTTACAATCTTTTCAGAACTAAACCTAAGGTCTACACAACCACGACCATGCACCAAAATCATTGACTCATTTCCCATGTGAAGAATAGAACCATCATTTAGTGACTCATAAGTCTTGAACCGACTTCTATCTTTGCACACATGAGCTGTTGCACCATAGTTAACCCACCACGCAACATCATCATCCTGCACATCTTGAGATTCGAGATACATATGTAACATAATAAATCGAAAAGACTTATTAACCATATTCGACCTTTCGGTGAGTTGGAAAAACCACCACTCCACGAACCATTAGTGCACGATCCATTGGCTTTACCACCAACCTTAACACCTTTGCAATCCTTTTAATGTGACCGGTTTGCCACATTTCCAACAAGTAGGTGTTGCCTTCTTGTTAGGATCTACCCTTGTGGTATCATGATATTTGCGTTTGCCTTTGTTGTCATTGTACCTAGTGGAGTTGTTATGCTCTACCATATTGACAATGATGGTCCAAGACATTGCTACCCTTTGGCTTGTCATTATCCCGCACTGAGAGATTCCTCGATGCGCGGATGACCGCCCACTCAACCGAGTTAATTCCTCTTTCTTATGTTTCAAGGCATGCTTGAAATCTTTTCAAGAAGGAGGAAGTTTATCAATAATACAAGAGACTTGAATAGCCTCATCCATGTGCATATTGTGTTGTGTAAACCTTCCAAGTATTCCAAGAAGATCATTGTATTATTCCATGGTGGTCTTGAATCGGTCATTTTGTAATTTAATGAAATTACTTACAAGAAACTTCTTACTTGATGCATCATCGACCATATATTTAGCATCCAAGGAATCCACGTTCTTTGGAAGATTCAAAGTTCGATAAATATCAAATAGAGAATCGGGCAATGAAACAAATACCACTAGGTGGTTCTGGGATATCACTTGGAATCGTGTGATCACTTTCCAAAGTAAACTATTAGACCCTAATGCATGGGTTACACGAATATCTACTTGGGATAAGACCAAATGCAGTTATGGAATTAGGCACAATTCTATAACCCTTGCGCTAATAAGTGTTAATGGTTTTATGTGTATCTTCATGCGTAAACAGATCTCCTATTTATAGGATAATACTCTTAGCTAGTCAAATGGAATTATGAGTATTAATCGGCCCATTAATAGCCTCATAATTATCTCCATTATAGCCGTTAGTGGTTACATGACCAATTAAACGAGGTCATTATGCAGTTGTAACTGCCACTTGAATATGTCAAAGCCCGTTACAAGCAGTACTATCATCAGTACCTACATAGTACTATCAGTGGATACACTACATCAGTGGAAACACTGATTCAGTGGAAACACCACTTCAATGGAAACACCACTTCAGTGGAAATACTGCTTCAGTGGAAACCACAAGTAGTACTTTCTACAAGCAGTACTTTCCACAAGTACTACCAATACAAACCACAATAAGAGTCAGGGTGTTCATGGACCTTATGGGTGTACACTCCGTACCTCCTAACCCATTACAAGATGTGAACTAATCCCATAAGTGCACTAAATTTTCCAACAATATGCGTACAATTGTTTATGTATATTTATGTTCTAATTTTCACAATCTAACGAATGAGGTATGCGTACAATTGTTTATGTATATTTATGTTCTAATTCGTTAGTGTTTAGTATTTACATTGCATCTTCATAAATGTGAAAATCTTAAATTGTTGTCATTGTTTTTATCTAATTAACATTTTGTAGTTAAGGAAAATTGTGACGTGAAAATTTATTAGACAGTGTAAAGTTCAATGCATTGTGAATGTTTTATATAGGAAGTTGAATGATGATGTGATAGTACTATGTATTGAACAATACATTATGGATGCTCTTATACAAACACCGGTAGCTTCTTAACTCTACAGGATTTAGAAGGCTGACATTTGCAGTTTAGATTTATATAAGTAGAACCAACTATAATCTTCTAGCAAAAAATATACAAATAAAAGATGAAGGAGTAACTATTATGTCAACTGCCAACTGCTACAATGAATATTGAGCTGCAACTAGCAGGATAAAAAAGAAGTGTGTAATTGACATAAAATGCATGCGAAAGCGTCTCAAGGCAAGAAGTAATTATTATGCACCGTTCGTCCAGGATATATGATAGCTGACTTTTATCAACGAAGTGTTATATATGTGTCAACTTTTTTGGTCATGAAGGTTCATATACGCTGACTCTCGACTATTCAAAAAGGTATCTGGTCATAGATTATTAGTCGGCTCGCAATGTCAAATTGAAAATTCAAGTAGAAAAAAAAATGAGCAAACTACAAAATTCATTTTGACGTATACTCTTCTTAAATTGATAAGTTCTAGTAAGTTTAAATAATAATTTATTTGGGTCATATTCCCAACAATAAACGATAAGGAAAAGATCTTCAAGTCGAAGAAAGTTCGAGATAATAGGTTCTAGACTTCTAGCAATTTCGAAGAAATAACTTTATATAGTTTTTTCTTTTATTTTTTGATAGAAGACATAATTTATTCGAATCATTCATATGATTTAGTAAGTTAGAGTAATATTTTATTCAGGCCATATTCCCAACGATAAATGATAAGGAAAATATCTTCAAGTTTTAATAATTCGTCAAGAAGTTGGTAATTTCTAGTAAGTTCGAGCAATAGTTTATTTGAATCATATCCAACTTGATAAGTTCTAGTAAGTTCGCGTAGTAAATTACCCCTTCTGTCTCATAATAATTGTTAGTATTTTTTATTCAATTTTCACTATTAATATTTTTATTTGTGTTATATAATACTTGATGAAAATTATATCAAATAAATATATATTTAAAACCCAATATATTCATATATTTTTTATCAAGTATTATATTACACAAATAAAAATATTTATAGTCAAATTTAAATAAAAAAACTTTAAAAAGTCAAAGTGGACATTTATTATGGGACTGATGTAGTATTTGTCATATTCCCCACAATGATTGATGTATTATTTTTTTAGAAAAATTAGTTGTAAGTAGTAATCTGTAAATTGATACTATCTTCGTCTTATATTTATTGTCCACATTTTTTTTCCGGTTATATCAAATTAATTGTCAACTTCTATAAATAGATAAGGAATATAAATCAAGTTTACAATATTTTCCTCATTAGAGGTTATTATTACAAAGTGTAAAGAAGTTAAAAATTAATTGGTTAAGGGTAAAATTGTCTTTGTGCAAAACGTATAAAAGAGAAAGATGTAATGATGATGATTTTCTTAAACTGTATGTCTTTTGTCTGTGGACAATAATTTTGAGACGGATGTAGTAGTAATTATAAAGCGATAGCTAGTAATCGTAAGTTGATACTTGCAAGCTATTATTTTGTAGTCAGAAGATCTAAATTTTAGTTTTGAAAAGTGTTTGGTAAGTGAGATATAATTGTAACTATAATATATAAAATGACATAAAAGATGTGTATATTAAAATACGAACTCTTTTTGGTTAAAAAGTTGTTACATCCGGTTAATTTATTACTTTAGAAAGCAGTTAAGTACATAGAATGTGAGTGCATCTCACATCCCAACTTATTACAAAGGTGAAATATCAACGCACCATTTGTGCTTGAACCAAACCAATCTTATGAAAACTACTATATAAACTACTTACGTCTACTATGACCATTAAGCTAATTGGGTTTCGTTAAATCTTCACACTCCTCATCATCATATGAGTTATTATCATAGTCATTTTTTAACACTCGTATAAGCTTTTCATCCTTGTTCCACCTTCGCTTTTTGAAGATTTCGTAGCATTAGATGTCGATGCCATAAATCTTGCGGTATCATTAGAATTCTCTTCCATTTCATTCTCGCTATCATTATCTTCATTATCAAAGTTAACAACTTTACTGTTTACCAACATTCCCGTCGTCAGCTTTCGCGTTCACTTTATCACTAGGAATAACCTCATCATCCTTTCCCACCATGTTAAGAACATCAAAATGATTTGAAGTCACAATTTCCGTACCACTTGAACTAGCCACATCACCATAGGTTACGAAAAAGATATAATACTATCCCCAGCCATATCAGAAGTCGTACCTATTGGTCTGTAGACTACACGTTTGTTGTAACATATGGCAGGGGCACTCTGAGAGTTCGTGCGACATGTTGGCGACAATTGAAAACCCATTCGTATGAGAGAATTCTTGAATAATCACGTAGTCAGAGGCGGAGCCAGAAAGTTATGATCGAGAAGGCAAACTTGATAACTTTTAGAAACTACACTACATTCGTTAAGGGGGCAAATTACAAAAATAGTAAGATATTTTAAAAATTTTACGCTCTAATTTTTTTTTGCTAAAGTGACGTGCCCACCTTATATCCCCTCATGTCTCCGCCTCTGCATGTAGCTATATGGATTTTCTCGTAATTTCCTCTTGCATTAATGGATCAAAGACTGAGATTTGTTGATAAACTCCTTATAATCATGGATGTTGGAATAAATTAATCTTGTTAACTAAACATGCTTGCATCATTGTTTTGTCATCAAAGTTCCCTTCAAAGAAAAATGGGATAGAATAGATGCATGAATATGTGAATTTGCTGTAAAAAATATCCTCATTATTAAAAGTGAACATTTTAATATGTCTGCTACATGGGATGATGTTGTTCAGTAGACATTTGTAGGGGTGAGAATGGTGCGGGTTAGTGCGGGTTTTGGTAAAAACCGGACCACATCCGTATTTGCGGTTTTTAAAAAATGAGAATCCATAACCGCGCGGTTTTACGGGTTTGCGGGTTCGTGGTTTTGCGGTTTTTGCGGTTTGGTTTTGAGGGTTTTGCGGTTTTTAAAGTTTTTTTTTTAATTTTATTTTTTGGTATATATTTATTATAGAATAAATATATTCTAAGGTTACATAATGAGTACAAACATATATATACAAAATGTTGGGTACTGGTATGAACTTTTAAATCTCTACAATAATAAAAGTCAAATGAGATGAGAAATTTTTAAAATTTCGACGATAAATTGATAGAAAGTATATAATAATTAACCAATAAAATACGTTTGAAATAACTAATTATGAAAATATAAACAAAAGTATTTAATCATACAAAATTATGAAATTCAGTTGGTTTATTTAAAAATAAAAATAAAAATATATTTGAATATGACTTTGCGGTTCGGTGCGGTTATTGCGGTGCGGTTTTTCGGTGGAAACTGAAACCGTACCACAAAATGCAGTTTTTTTATTTGTGAACATTTGGATATATATCCACTTCTTCATCATAAGCCATCCAATGTGTGCAGATGGAGTGAAAAGTCATCAACAAAACTAATATGGCTGAACAAGTGACACAACAACATTTCCAATGCTGCTATCAGAACTGGGTGGCTCAACAGTGGCTCGATCACGACGAATTAGTCCAAGCACTCACTAACTACCAAACCGATCTCGACTACCTCCAACTCATAACCAAAAAAGTGACCACTCATTATGAAAACTACAGCGCTTCTCGAGCGCGACTAGCAAAACATGATGGACCTTCCATCATGTTTCCCACATGGGGGACCACTATTGAGAACTCGTTGCTTTGGATTGGTGGTTGCAAACCTTCCTTGATTATCCGGCTTGTGTACGCGTTATATGGGTCCCAGCTAGATGCACATTTTGCAGAGTTTCTTGGAGGAGTCAGACACGGAAACATGGGAGATATTTCGACCTCTCAGCTCAAAAGCATAGATGATCTCCGTGCTAAAACCGCTAAGGACGAAGACAAGCTCAACTCCTGTGTAGAAAATTTGCAGGCATATAATATATGTCCATAATGCAATCAATCCCTAACACCCTTTTTCTTTAAACCACATAAATTTACATATTAGTACATTTAACTCGTACACCAAACAGTTTTGATGCATGCAGTTTGAAATTTCTTATCCAAACTGCTTATTTATACGTCTATGAGTGAAATGTTTTAAATAAGCAGCTTGGGTTGGAGTTGCTTATTGCAAACTGGTTATTTTAAAAAGTAACAAGCAGATAAACATTTGGAATAAGCAATCACATAGGGGGGGTGTACTCGAGACAGAGGGTATGCATCTTCTTATCTTTTGAGTGGAGATATACTTGAGGCGAAGGGTATGCACCATCCTGTAAACGCTTGTCCCTTTAATAAAAGTTTTGAATTTTAACACGAAGTGCATACCGTTTGTCGTTTTAAGAATAAAAAAGTGCATACCTTTTGATGGATTTATGGGTCCGCCGCAAACACCCCCTTAAGTATATTTGTTATGATGGTGCATATCTAGGTTGTAAATCCTTGACATGATGTATGCAGGAGCAGGCACTGGATCAGGTGTTGCTAGCGAACAACTATACACAAGTGGGAGAGTCGAGCCATGGTGAGGTTGTCGATAGAGCAATGGACACTCATGACCATGCTTTTTTTAGTGTCTTGGTAGAAGCAGACAAGCTGAGGTTAAATGTCCTTAAGGGTATTATAGACATTCTGACACCATTGCAATCAGTCGAATTTCTAGTGGCAGCCAAGAAATTACACCTTTCTTTACATGAGGTGAGCAAAAGAAGGGATATAAGCATGGGAGTTGCTCAACTTTTGAATACTAGCATTGCCTCGTCATCCAACAAAACACCACCAAAGCCATGACTGGCTCTAGTGGTGGAGGGAGTTAGTTGAATCAAGTACTTGGTGTATGTGGTCGTGTTATGATGTTTATTTTCGGTTTCCTATGTTTTTGCACCGTTGTTGCAAGCTCATAACAACGGGTTTGTAATAAGTTTCAAATATGCATGTGTACGTGTGTGACACTGCTAAGATGTGTGTTTCTTGGCTTTCCTTATTTTTCTGCACTGTTCTTGTTGAATGGTGAGTGCAGATTTATAAAAGCCAGTTCGTAATAAGACATAGATTTCAAGAAAACATTTGATCAAAACCTTTGATTTCGAATTTGTTCCATTGCTGTGTGAATTATCTTTACTAGACTAGTGGACTAAAAATTAAATTTTAGTTTTATTATATTGTAACAAATTCAAGTAATATGACTCGTGAAATATATGTCACTGTTCATATCAGGGAATGTTTGTTTAAGCTTGTTTGATGAGCTCATGAGCTTATTGAAATTTTGATAAGGGTTTATAAGCTAAATCTAAGCTTATAGAATGGACTTTATAAGCTCATAAACTCAAGAGAGTAAACTCTTAAGCTCAAAAACATGAGTTTATGAGCTTATCAAATTCCAACAAGTTCTTAATCCTATAAAATAAGCTTATACAAACATTGTTAACTTCTTAACTCTATAGGATTTAGAAGGTTGACATTTATAGTAAGATTATATAAGTGGAACCAGCTAGAATCTTCTAGCAAATAATATACGTGGTACTTGATGACGTATGGTCCGGAAATTAAGGACATATAGAACAAGTCCGGAATGTATCTAAGTCCGGAAGGGGTTTAAGCCCGAGCCCGGATATGGAGTATAAGTCTTAAGCCCGGACATGAAGTAAAATCCCGGGAGGGGCTTGAGCCCATATATGAAGTATAAGTCATAAAGCCCGGATATGGTTTAAGCCCGAACATGAAGTATAATCCGGAAGGGCTTGACCCATATATAAACATAAGTCTTAAGCCGGATATGGTTTAAACTTGGACATGAAGTATGATCCCGGAAAGTGCTTCAGCCCGGATATGAAGTATAATCCCAGGAAGGGATTTAGGCCGGATGAAGTATAAGTCTTAAAGCTCGGATATGGCTTAAGCCCGAATATGAAGTATAATCCTGGAAGGGGCTTCAGCCCGAATACGAAGTATAATTCTTAAGCACGGATATGAAGTATAAGCTCGGAAGAGGACTTAATGTACAAGTCTTAAAGCCCGGATATGGCTTAAGCCTGAATATGAAGTATAATCCTGGAAGGGGCTTCAGCCCGGATACGAAGTATAAGTCTTAAGCACGGATATGAAGTATAAGCTCGGAAGAGGACTTAATGTACAAGTCCGGGAAGGGCCTACAAAGATAGATACAACTAAAGAGGAAAAGAATAATTCTCGAACGAAGTGAAAGACAAACTGTCGCCTCATAGCCGTAAAAAGGATAGCTTTGTCGGCAAGTTACTTGATCAACACTTATTGGATAATAGAGTGTTCCACACCTTATTGTCCATGGGGCGAAGCAATCCAAATCAACTATAAGTACCAAAGGTATTTTGTGAAGAAGAAAGTACGTGATTTTCTCCTACACTTCTCTACTACATACACATACATTCCATATGTTCATGCATACCACATGAATCATACATAATACATCATGCTAAACCCTTTAGACAAAGGTTCTGACTTGACTGTCGGAGGGTGGTTTCATGGGCTACGGCCTCTGGACCCCTTCTAACCGGTTCTTCTATGTTTGTAGCACTCTTCAAGATGCAGGATGATGACGAACGGCACCATGAGAGTCGTCAAGACTAACCCCGACTAGATTATGCATTAACGGTACTCCTTTGCCTACCCCGTTGTCCACACCACTCCCCATCGTCAACACCTCGCACGCCATCCCCCACCCACATGGTACTCCTTTGCCTTTAGAGGGTGTTTGGAGTTGTGTTTTGCAAGTTATTACCGATGATAGAATAATATTGTTTAATTGGCAAATAGTCGGAAATAGAAAGTGACCATTTGCGCTAGAGAGAAACCACATTAGAGTATTCAAAGTTGCAAAGCGAGACTTGCAAACACAATCCCAAACACTCCATCAAACTAAACACCACAACTTAGTTTATATACAATCTGCGATTTAATATTACTTTGCACAAGTGACAGACATTTGAAGGAGGCAAAACTAGAGAGTAAAATGCTAGTATTAGAGTCTATTACCTAAGAGTGAACGGTATGGGGTACAGTTAAACATCATTCGCCACCCAAGTACAACCAATAACACGCAAATAAGTGTTATTGGTACACCGTCCTTTGGTACCATTGGTATGTTATTCGTCCTCCGTTGTTGGAACAGCTTGTGTTATTCGTCATTTTCCTTTTTTTTGTGAGTAAGTATTTTTGGTGGGGTTTTTTTAAGACCCACATACACCAATAGGTATTGATGGTTTTATTGCTAGGGAGGATGTTTTAGTTATTGGTGTGTTGGTTGGAAAGGTTATGAGATGGCGCTGAGGTGACAATCCAATAAGTGTTATTGGTGTAACACCACACCTAGCTCTCTAACAGGTAGCTTATTCAGCAGAATACAAATGATAGTTATTTCACTATTTAACGGTATCAAATATAATATTGGTGGCATGTTACTATAATGGTTTTAAGGGGACAAAATAATTTGTTATCGAAGCAATTAACTGATAGTTAAATTAGCTAACTTTTATTAGTAAATGACTACCCAGTACATGCAACTAAAAACACCCCAATCATGACCAATTTAACGCTATAAGGATAAACCTGCGGGCTAGCATTACTAGTTAAGCTTCAACTATCTCCGGTGTGACACGACCACCCCTTCACCCTCACCATAACCCTATTTTTACACATTACTCAGCACTCAACATACAGAAACAAATTCATCTCCATCATAACGTAGTGTTGCCCAGGTGATATCACGCCACTAACCAAGTTTTATTTTGTTAATCCGAAACCAATCATTCAGGCCGATTGTACAGTTTTATTTTTTTCGCTTTCACATTTTTAAGAAGGTTGATCAACTTACAACGAAAAATCAAGTACAATCATCTGTTGTAACTCTTGGCTCAAATCAGTTAGTCTGTAACTGCACGGGTCATTCCTTATCATCTACTTTCTTGCTTGTGCTGCTTCCATCACCATTGTTGATGACCAGTTCCTGCACTATATAAACCACCAAAATGTCAATGACCATAGTTAAGCAAAAATACACAACAACATGAAATACGTTTCACATAAATTAAAACTTGAACAAAGAACTTGTGACAATAATAACCAAGTCCTCACAAGATTGTTGACAGTTCCCCACTGCTTCGTTCAAGACTTGCTTCGTTTTATTTTCTTCTTCTACGTTTGTAATTACTGCAACGTCCTGCAACAAACAAAATTGAGTTCTTAAAATTTGCTGTGTAAAAAGTATAGATTAAACAACTTTTGTCCCGGAAGTTTTATTCTTGATCACCATTATCATCACAAGAGCCTAATTGTAACCAAAAATATTACAGTAATATTTAAGGAGCATCACTAACCTCACAAACCATAGATTCGCCATCAACCACTTCTGAAACATCATCAGCTTCCCTGTTCGAATTCCCACTATCCATAATCTGGTTTATAAGCGTACTGGAGGAAGCAGTGTTAAGATCTTTCTCGGCATTATTATCAGTCACCTGAATAAAAATTACAGACTTCTGTGATCAAATGAGGGTTTGGCATCACATTTGCAAATTGCATAAAATAAGTTTTAGAAGCGTGTTTGGTAATGCTTATTAGACCTGTTCTGCTTTTCGAAATAATCAAATGAATTTAAGATGAGCAACTATCAACCTGATTATTCAAAAAGGCCTATTTTACCCTTTCAAACACTAGATAAGCATCTTAAATAAGCATATACCGAACACCTTCCAAATTGCTTTTGTGTCAAAACACAATACACATAAAAGCAAACCTGAATATGCAATCCCAAACACCCTCGTAGTGTTTGGATAAACTGATATCGTGACTGATTCAGGTTACTTAATTATTTAGGCCATAGGACTTTAAAGTCTAGCAATCCAATTAGGATAATCGCAACAAAACAAATCCTGGCTATGCAACTTTTCTAGGGTTAAATCCTTAAATAATAAAAATTTGTCAAACACTTCAGTAGAAAACAATAGCAGAAGCACATCATTATCTCCTGCAAAATCTTTGTTACAGTTGATTAGGATTCTGATTATCCAATACTAACATTAACCACTTTCAATATGCAATGCCAAACACCCCTCAAACATTCAACTTTAGACCTTCGACCCAAAAATAACGAGCTTGGTATAAGGGAATGCATCTTGAAAGTGATTACGCCTTTTGAGATTTATCAAAATTTGAGAACAAGTTGTAACAAACTGTAATGCAAGAGATAGTCATTTGATTTGCTTCTGCTACGTCAAAACACGGTACTGTGATAACTAGTTATATAAGTCTTTGGCAATCCTAATTATTCATAAATCCAATCAGCTTGAATAAGCCTCTATGAAGTAATTATCGAAAACTGGTTATTTCACCCTCATATAATCCTATTCGGTTTGCCTTCAACTAATTACTTTTTAAACTTTAAAACCGGTTATTTGTTGAATCAAAGCAACAAACAGAAATTTAAATTCATCAAAATAGCCAAATTACAAATAGCTTTTCGACAAATATCTTAAAACGCAACAAATAGCCAAATTTGATGAATATACCAAAACATCCTAATCAAATAAGCAGTTCTAAAAAAAAACCCAAACACCGACACACTACCAACAAAATCATTTCATATAATCATATAATCATATAATCAATTTCAAAACACAACGCCAAAACTATACTATACCTGCAATTCACTGTTTTTACACTCGGCAACACTCGAACTAGGCAACCTATCAATATCCCACCCAAGCACCCTACACACAACTTTCCCAAACACCCTATGCCCTCTCCTCCTCTTCGTCTTCTTCACCGTAACCGCGTGTTGCACCAACCCAACACAATCCTTAAACCTTTTCCCATATTTCTCACTCACTCCACCACAAACCAAACACGTAAACTCGCAAACACCACCAAAACAGCCCTTCACATACTTCTCCTTCAAATCCCCATCACCATTAAACAACTCCCAATAAAACCCATCCTCCTTATCATCATCATCATCACACTCATCCTCACTGCTGACGTCATCATCATCATCCATACTGTCATTGCTGACGTCATCATTGTTTTCAAGATTTTTATAAAAATCTTTAACTTTTTCAACTGCTTTAACTTGGGTTTGGTTCCAGTTACGTATTTCCAATTCTTGTTTTGTGGGTTTTTTTAAATTGGGTTTCAGCTTAAGTTCCGGCCAGCAGGAAAGGGTCGCCGGAGACTGGTCAACGGGAGGTTTGACCGGCCATTCCTTGCCGGAAAAGTGATGTCTTTGGGTTTTCTTGGGTTTTTTCGAAATGGGTTTTTTGAAATGAGTGTGGCTTGTTAAATGGAGGTGGTTTTGAAATGGGGTTTGTTCCGGCCAGCCGGAAAGTTTGACCGGCCGTTGTTGTGATGATGGTGGTGGTGATGACGTGGCAGGTGGTGGGCCATGGTGGTAGAGAGAGTGAAGGTAGAGTACTTCGTTTAGTAAGGTTTGTTGGTGGTGTGGATCCATTGATGATTGTGATCAAGAATTTTGATTTGTGTGGAATGAAAGATGAATGATTTGGGGAAATGAAGTTTGGTAAAAAGATAAAAGTAACATGCATTCATTCACCTACAAAAATTAAAATGTTTTTGCATATTTGGCAAAAGAAAGTTATGAAAAGGGTAAAATAAATGAGTTTTCTCGTTGTCTATTAGAACAAGGGGTATCGTGACAATTGAACCTAGCCGTTGTGACGTGGAGGGAAGAACAGCGGCGTCGTAACTCGTCACCACACCGTCCTTTGCTTGTTGTTGTGGAGCTCATCGTTGAAACGAAGTGGAAAACGACAAAGAACCTTTTGAATTTTAAACGTTAAACGTATGTATTTCTTTCAAAAAAGTAGCCGCTACATATTTTTTTTTTCCTTTTCTTTTATTAACTAATTAATACATTATTAATAACAAACCAACTCATAATTTTTAACCTCACAAAATCCATACATTTAAACCAAAACATAATTTCAATACATTTTTCCATTCCAAATACCATGGCTTGCAATCTCCCACACACTGTCGATGAAGTTAAGAATGTCGTGCAGAAACTGATTGACGGCGATAGCATTCGCAAGGAAAAACTTTACGAGTTATCCAAGATGTTTAGCCAAGCAAGTACCTCGTAGGAGGATCTGAGGAACCAATACGCAAATTGCAAAGACATTTCGTCTGAAAGACGTGCTGTCATCGACCAGTTTTTGGCAGAGGAAGGTTGGAAAGATCACGAGATTGAGAAAACGTTTGGGGGATGTGTGTCACAAATAGAAGATAACATAAGTCACAAGATCCATTGGATGCACAAGAAAAACACTGATGAAGATGAACCAGTTGATGAGAAGGGGTGACTGCGACACAGTTATATAATCTTATGCGAGATGAAGAGGCTTTGAGAGAAATAAAGGAAGAGCAAGCAAGGGTTGACGCAGAAAACGCAAGGCGTCAACAAGAGTTGTTTGTCGTTTATGGAGGCGCATATCCTTTATCTCCTAAATATGATTTTTTTTCCATGCAGGAAGTCTCCTGAATATGATTCTGCATGTAGGGAGCATTACTATTAAGCTAAGTTTTTAGCTATATTTATGTATTTCGTATTGTATCGTAGTTTTTATGTAATGTTTTATTTGGTAATTTTTCTTATGGTTTAAGTATGTATTTTATTAATCGAAGTTTATGCATTTTTTTTTTTTTTGTATCGTATTTTATTTTGGTTTGTATTGTTATTTTATTAATGAAATGAATTTAGTTTATTTGAAAATTTGAAAAGAAAATAAAATTGAGAGGTGGGACCCAAATGAAGAGGTTTGTTGTGTGTTATAATAGTAGGGGTATTATTATGGGTAAGGGTGAGCAATCCCGACCGAATCCCGACAACTGACCAAAACCGACCGACTCCCGACAGTCCCGAAACCAAACCGACACCCTTCGGGTCGGTTGTCGGTTATGGGTTTTAGTGATTGTCGGTATCGGGTCAGGACGGTTCGCGCCAAAAATCGAGAAAAGCGACCAAAACCGACAAAACCGATCAGACTAAAACTGACTAATTTCGGTTCGGTATTCGGATTGCGATTTCCCCTACTGTCGGGATCTAGCTGGGTCCTCACGGGTTGGGATCGACCCGATGCTCCGCCCTAGTTATGGGAATGTTAAGATGATATGACACAAGTGAGACCCAAATGAAGAGGAGATGCTTGTCACGACACCCCTTGCAATTAAATCGGATGTAATGGTCTTTGTTCAAAAAAAAAGATGTAATGGTTATGGTACCTACTATTGTCACCTGAGCGTACCGAATTAACTATTGAACGATCGTAATGATGACTACCAAATCAAATACATAAACATATCTTACTTAAATATAAACGTACTCATGAAATACCACACACACACACAAAATTTACAGTCTGCACCATCAATGGGTGCCAAAAGTGCTCCAACCCCACGTGATTCCAGGCGGCCTTTAACGCGCCATGAGGGAGAGTAATCAAGGCCATACAATGGAGCTACAAACTTGTTAGATCTATGAAAAAAATTTGATATTTTTGTTACACATCACTTTTCAAAGAGTTTATCTATCAAACTTTCGAATTTGTTAAAGTTCAATTCATACTTATTTGTACTTTTGTCAACATAAAAGAAGTTAATATATACGATACATGTACACTGATTAATTTGCTTGTTTAGCATGCCAATTATTAAGCAACCACAAAGAGGGTAAACACATGTATGTGAAAACATCCACAAAATTAAGAAACTTATTCTAAAAAGATGGAACCAAAAACAAAATACATAAACCTAAACTAATTATCATATCCCATAATGCAATATAAAAAGAATGAACCGTGGCCTACCAATCCAGTCAATCATGCGACATAAATTAGCAAGCATGGACCATCACGCTTTATATTCAAGTAGACAAAACATTATACCCCAACACATGACTAGTTAAAAACAAGCAGTACCTCACATTTGCATATTTGCATACTGATACACATAAGCTCCCACACATGTCCCAATTAGACTAATATACTAACTGAGAGTAAACCACTTATTGCACTGTCATAAGATAGTAAACCACATGTCCCAATTAGATGTATATGACTCCTTGTTGATAAATCCGTAAAGTAAAGTGTTCCCTGATGTCCAAAAGTTGAAAGCACTTCTGATCAACATGTTAAGTTGTTGTTCTCAACAATGAAGATAAGCATGTCAAATTGTTCTGATAGTACATGAACTTTAAAAGTTCATTTGCGTTTATATGTATGCACTTCATGCAAACTCGTGTGGCATGAGCTTTAAATGAAAGTCTTATATAATGATTTTCGTATTCATTTTGTGTTTCCATCTCTACCACCACGGCACTAACTGAGGCATGAGGATTTTTCGAGTGATAATGATAGTGGAATAGGTTAATAAGATATTAAAGTATTAATAGACATTTCGCACATCATGTCGTATATCTTTTACCGATGTTGGATTTATAAGACATTAGATCCCTTGTGCCAAACATTTGAACACTACACATGGCATATTTTATCCCATGTGCCAAACAATTGGACAACATCTAAAAGTATCACCAAGTTCCACCAATTCAGTCATATGAGACAAATCCATGGAACATGGGCCACCATTAGATACCACCAAACAAAACATATTCCAAATAGAAGACTTAAACTAGAGCAGAACCATTTCATTTGTAGAGTTGCACACTACACAGATAAAATGTTACCACAAAACACGAACAATCTTTCTGTATTTCTTTGAGCACATACACTGGAACACAAACAATAATTTGATAATTAACTCCGGCACCAAAAAAACTCAAGTTGTACATGTTTTATACAAATTTGCATTTACTTTTGGATGGGTTAATTTGGGTTGTCCCTTTTTATCTTAAATGGTTGAAACGGGTTAAAGTGGCACAAAATGTATCTTTTGAAATAATATCTCCGAATTATATCTGTATATGATCTCTAATAATTATTAACACATTATATAAAAAACATATTTAATGAACTCATGTATTCTATAATTATACACTTTTAATCATTGTAAACATGGTATGTGATGTTAAATATAGAATATTTAGAGATCATTAGATGCTAATTTTTTTTAAATGGAATGCTTGAACAACACCCAGTGGGTTGTTGTTAGCAAATCCCATAATGAAAATTATTAAACCAAATAGATTTGACAAAAAAGTATCATGTAGATTATGGTATAGGTAGCAAGGAAAGCAAAGAACCTGTCTGTTTCTGCAAAGGAGACAAGCGTACCTGTAGCTATAAATCAAGATGCGCCTCCAGCAAAAGAAGAAACGACAACCAAATAAACAATAACCACATTAAGTAGTTTTAGTAGTTTGATAGAGTATAACTTTGACATATGAAGACACAATTGGTAAAGGAATATGTGATTAAGTTTTTGAAACATCATTCTTGGTTTTTTGTTACAAGGAGACCCTATTCCAGGGTAAATGTAACAAAATAAACAAGTTTATTGCTAGGAACAATTTCTGCAAAATAGTGCCAAGGTAATGCTTAATACTTATGCAAAAACAATTGGTTAGTTTGCATTGAAAGATTAACTATAAAGGTAATAATTATATGTGCTCCATTTTGGACGCACTAAATGAAAAACACGAGTTTATAATTCACCATTGCTAGTGAGGAGACAACTTAAAACTTTAGATAACTTTTTGGACAATTTTATAGTAACTAATCTTATAAGGAGCTGGTAGAGAAACTATGTGTCATGTTTAGTTTTGTAATAGAATAGTTGTAGGACTAAAAAAATATAGACTATGATAGTGTTTGGACTAATTTAGCTTATGTTTGGTTTGTTGGTTGTTTTATAGGAAACATGTGAGTCAGGGGATCGCAACCGCCAACAAAAGAGTCAAAAGTTTTGGTTTGTTTGGACTAATTTAGCTTATGTTTGGTTTGTTTGTTGGTTATTTTAATATCAAAAGATATTAAAATACTAGTTATCTTCTTTCTAGAACTTTAGTTTTTAAGACACAAAAGTTTTGTTGAAAAACAAAAGAGTCAACAGGTTCTATGGTGGTCATATAAAGTAATGACAAAGGAAACATACCCCCTTAGTAGAGTTGGATAATACACGGATTAAACCACATAATGAGTACCGACTGCAATAAGAAACATAGCAACAAAAGAAGACTTGACTACTTACAAAGGTCTGGCTACAAGTTTGTCAAAATCAAGCTTCCCGCCAGGATCTTATGTGTAACAAGATTAATAAGTCTGATTTCAGCCTTGCGATTTCAGTATCTTTATTTTTCTGCGTCGTCACACTATGATACAACTTTACTTGCAACTCCTTAACCTCCCCACCAACAAGCATTTCAATATTGTGCTTCTTAGGATCTTTCTTGATATTTTCCCTCGAGCTCGCCTATTTTGGCTTTCCATTCTTGTAACTCTTCCAAACGAGCTTTACTAGCACTCACATCAAACCTATATCTCTGCAAGTCTACTACTTTTTTCTAAGTGTCCGCGTGTATGTTCACGGGATGAGTCAACTTCAATTCTGAAATCCTACCAACCAAATCTAAAAATATCTCCATGTAAAAATGGCTAAAATCTCACACAAATCCTTTCAGTGGTGAAAAGTGTGGATTTTGAGATAACTCTCTATAAACTAAAGACTCCTTAAATGGCCAGGTTTTTTAGGCTTCTAGCATTCAATTATTCCACTATTTTTTACAACCGTAGGATTCAGTGCACTCCTTGTTTCATCAAGTTTATCAAAAGTAAGTTTTCCTTCCCGGATCTCTTGAATAACAAAATGCAAGCCTGATTTGAGCGTTGTGCTTTCAGCATCCTTATTTTTCTTTATTCTCTCACTCTCGTCTAGCTTTCATGCAACTCTTTAATATCGGCTTTAATAACTAGCTCTTCAAAATTTTCCTTCTCAATGTCTTTTCACGATTTTTTCTCTCTTTGCCTCAAGCTGACCTATTTTGACTTCCATTCTTGTAACTCTTTCCAACAAGCTTTAATAACACTTACATCAAACCCATGACTTTGCAAGTCATCTAGTGTACGTTTTCAAATCTTTTAAGATTATGTCAGCGAGATCACTCAACTTGAAATTTCTAAGCCTTATAACCGCCTATATAAATTTCCTCATTTGAGCAATGGCCAAACTTTCACGCAATTTCGTTGGAACTTATTTCAATGGTGGAAAATCTTTGGTTAAACTCAATTAATGCATACTTGGCCAGAGTGGAGACAACTTCTAAAATGACCAGAAGCTTCCTAAGTAACAAAACCAACCAAAAATTAGATGCAACCTCAGAAATCATGTTGTTTAAAGTCGGAAAATTCTAAACACGTATTTAGCAAAAAGTCAATTCGGGTTACGATCCATATCTAATGGTTAAAGGACCAAAAAGACTTGCAAAATACAAAGAGATGGACCGTAACCTCAATTGACATTTTGCTAAATACATGTTTAGTATTTCCAACTTTAAACAACATGATTTTTGAGTCTGCGTCTTTGGCTAGTTATGTTACTTAGGAAGTTCCTGGCCATTTGAGAAGTTGTCTTCACTCTTGCCACGTATGAATTAACTTTGTTTTACCAAAAGTCATCACAAAAGCAGATTTTTCACCACTGAAACAAGTTCTAATGAAATTGCGTGAGTTTGGCCATTGCTCAAATGGGGAAATTTATGGAGGCGGTTAGAAGGCTAAAAATTACAAGTTAAGTGATCCTACGGACGTAATCTTAAAAGATTTGAAAACAGTAGATGACTTACAAAGTCATAGGTTTGATGTGAGTGCTATAAAGCTCGTTTGAAAGAGTTACAAGAATGGAAAGTTAAAATAGGTCGGCTCGAGGAAAAGAGGGAAAAATCGAGAAAGAGATTGAGAAGCACAATACTTAAGAGCGAGTTATTGAAGCTCATATTAAGGAGTTGCAAGAAAAGCTAGATGAGAGTGAGAAAGCAAAGAAAAATAAGGATAATGAAATCACAACGCTCAAATCAGGCTTGCATTTTGTTATTGAGATCCTCGAAGGAAAACTTGCTTTTGACAAAATTAATGAAACAAGTGGTGCACTGAATCCAACTGTTGTAAAAAAATAGTGGAATAACTGAATGCCACAAAACCTAGCCATTTAGGATTGACTATTCAGTTTGGGCCACCTATGAATTACATATGTTGTGCAAAGAGTTGTCTCAAAAGCCACACTTTACACCATTGAAAGGATTTGTGTGAAAGTTTAGCCATTTTTTACATGGATATATTTTTAGATTTGGTTGGTAGGATTTCAAAATTTAAGTTGACTCATCCCGTGGACATACACGCGGACACTTTGACAAAAGTAGTAGACTTGCAGAGATATAGGTTTGATGTGAGTGCTAGTAAAGCTCGTTTGGAAGAGTTATAAGAATTGAGAGCCAAAATAAACGAGCTCGAGGAAAGGAGGGAAATATCAAGAATGATCTTAAGAAGCACGATATGGAAATGCTCGTTGGTAGGGAGGTTAAGGAGCTACAAGTAAAGCTGTATTAGAGCGTAACAACGAAGAAAAATAAAAATACTGAAATCGCAAGGCTGAAATCAGACTTGAATTTTATTACACATAAGATCCTGGCGGGAAGCTTGATTTTGACAAACTTGTAGCCAGCCCTTTGTAAGTAGTCAAGCCTTCTTTTGGTGCTATGTTTCCTATTGCAGTCTGTACTTATTATGTGGTTTAATCTGTGTATTATCCAACTCTACTAAGTGGGTATGTTTCATTTGTCATTACATTATATGACTACCATAGAACCAGTTGACTGTTTTGTTGTGGTTTTCAACAAAACTTTTGTGACTTAAAAACTAAAGTTCTAGAAAGAAGATAACTAGTATTTTAATACCTTTTGATACACATTTTTTTCTTTCATACTGCAACACTGGTTGGCTTTCCTTTTTTCCATTCTATTGGCGGTTGCTATCCCCTGACTCACATGTTTCTTATAAGACAACCAACAAACCAAACATAAGCTAAATTAGTCCAAACACTATCATAGTCTATATTTTTGTTAGTCCAACAAATATTCTATTACAAAACTAAACATGGCACATAGTTTATCTACCAGCTCCTTATAAGATTAGTTACTGTTTTGTTAACTAGTGTCACGGATAAAATTGTCCAAAAAGTTATCTAAAGTTTTAGTTGTCTCCTCACTAGCAATGGTGAATTATAAACTCATGTTTTTCTTTTTAGTGTGTCCAAAATGGAGCACATAGAGTTATTACCTTTATAGTTAACCTTTAAATGCAAACCAACCAATTGTTTTTGCACTAGTATGAAGCATTACACTTGGCAAAATTTTGTGGAAATTGTCCCTGGCAATAAACTTGTTTATTTTCTTACATTTACCCTAGAAATAGGAAGAATGATGTTTCAAAAACTTAATCACATATTCCTTTACCAATTGTGCCTTCATTAGTCAAAGTTATACTCTATCAAACTACTAAAACTACTTACTGTGGTTATTGTTTATGCGGTTGTCGTTTCTTCTTAAGCTAGAGGCGCATCTTGATTTATAGCTATAGGTCTACTTCTTGTGCTGCTTCCAGCACCATTGTTGGTGACAGTTCCTGCACTATATAAACCACCAAAATGTTAATGACCATAGTTATGCAAAAATACACTACAACATGAGATGCATTTCACGTCAAGTAAAATTTTGACAAAATAACTTGTGATAAAATGACAAAGTCCTCACAAGATTTGTTGACAGTTCCCCACTACTTCGTTGAAGACTTGGTAGTGTTGGAACTAATTTAGTTTTATAATAAAATAGTTGTAGGACTAAATAAATATGGACTATGGTAGTGTTGGAACTAATTTAGCTTACGTTTGGTTTGTTGGTTGTTTTATAGGAAATGGAAAGAAGGAAAGCCAACCAGTGTTGCAGTATAAAAGAAAAAAATGTGTATCAAAAAGTATTAAAATACTAGTTATCTTCTTTTTAGAACTTTAGTTTTCAAGACACAAGTTTTGTTGATAACCACAACAAAAAAGTCAACAGGTTCTATGGTGATCATATAATATAATGACAAAGGAAACATACCCCCTTAGTAGAGTTGGATAATACACAGATTAAACCACATAATGAGTAGAGACTGCAATCGGGAACATAGCACCAAAAGAAGACTTGACTACTTACAAAGGGCTGGCTACAAGTTTGTCAAAATCAAGCTTCCCGCCAGGATCTTATGTGTAACAAGATTCAAGTCTGATTTCGGCCTTGCGATTTCAGTATCTTTATTTTTCTTCGTTGTCACACTCATACAGCTTTACTTGCAACTCCTTAACCTCCCCACCAACAAGCATTTCCATATTGTGCTTCTTAAGACCTTTCTTGATATTTTCCCTTCTTTCCTCGAGCTCGCCTATTTTGGCTTTCAATTCTTGTAACTCTTCCAAACGAGTTTTACTAGCAGTCACATCAAACCTATATCTCTGCAAGTCTACTACTTTTTTCAAAGTGTCCGCGTGTATGTCCACGGAATGAGTCAACTTCAATTCTGAAATCCTACCAACCAAATCTAAAACTATCTCCATGTAAAAATGGCTAAACTCTCACGCAAATCCTCTTCAAATCCTTTCAATGGTGAAAAGTATGAATTTTGAGACAACTCTCTGTACAACTTATGTGAGTGGCCCAAACTAAAGACTCCATCTTAAATGGCCAGGTTTTTAGGCTTGTAGCATTCAGTTATTCCACTAGTTTTTACAACCGTAGGATTTAGTGCACTGCTTGTTTCATCAAGTTTATCAAAAGTAAGCTTTCGTTCCCGGATCTCATGAATAACAAAATGCACGCCTGATTTGAGCGTTGTGCTTTTAGCATCCTTATTTTTCTTTATTCTCTCACTCCCGTCTAGCTTTTCTTGCAACTCTTTAATATCGGCTTTAATAACTGGCTCTTCAAAATTGTGCTTCTCAATGTCTCTCTATTTCTCTCTCTTTTCCTCAAGCCGGCCTATTTTGACTTCCATTCTTGTAACTCTTTCAAACGAGCTTTAATAGCACTTACATCAAACCCATGACTTTGCAAGTCATCTACCATGTTCGAATCTTTTAAGATTATGTCAGCGAGATCAGTCAACTTGAAATTTCTAAGCCTTATAACCACGGAACCACCTATATAAATTTCCTCATTTGAGCAATGGCCAAACTCTCACGCAATTTCGTTGGAACTTATTTCAATGGTGGAAAATCTGGCTTTTGTGATGGCTTTTGGTTGAACTCAATTAATGCATACCTAGCTAGAGTGGAGACAACTTCTCAAATGACCCGAAGCTTTTTAGGTAACAAAACCAACCAAAAATTAGGTGCAACCTCATAAATCATGTTGTTTAAAGTCGGAAAATTCTAAACACGTATTTAGCAAAAACTCAATTCGGGTTACGATCCATCTCTAATGTTTAAAGGACCAAAAGGACTTGCTAAATACAAAGAGATGGACCGTAACCTGAATTGACATTTTGCTAAATACATGTTTAGTATTTCCAACTTTAAACAACATGATTTTTGAGTCTGCGTCTTTGGCTTATGTTACTTAGGAAGTTCATGGCCATTTGAGAAGTTGTCTCCACTCTTGCCACGTATGAATTAATTGAGTTTTACCAAAAGTCATCACAAAAGCCAAATTTCTCACCATTGAAACGAGTTCTAACGAAATTGCGTTAGAGTTTGGCCATAGCTCAAATGGGAAAATTTATGGAGGTGGTTAGAAGGCTTAGAAATTTCAAGTTAAGTGACCTCCCTGACATAATCTTAAAAGATTTGAAAACAGTAGATGACTTGCAAAGTCATAGGTTTGATGTGAGTGCTATAAAGCTCGTTTGAAAATGGATAGTTAAAATAGGTCGGCTCGAGGAAAAGAGGGAAAAATCAAGACATTGAGAAGCACAATACTTAAGAGCCAGTTATTGAAGCTCATATTAACGAGTTGCAAGAAAAGCTAGACGAGAGTGAGAGAGCAAAGAAAAATAAGGATACTGAAATCACAACGCTCAAATCAGGCTTGCATTATGTTATTCATGAGATCCTCGAAGGAAAGCTTGCTTTTGACAAGATTAATGAAACCGCTGAATCCAACTATTGTAAAACAATAGTGGAATAACTGAATGCCACAAAACCTAGCCATTTAGGATGGAGTTGTCTCAAAAGCCACACATTTCACCATTGAAAGGATTTGTGTGGAGTTGTCTCAAAAGCGACACATTTCACCATTGAAAAGATTTGTGTGAGAGTTTAGCCATTTTTTAAATGGATATATTTTTAAATTTGGTTGGTAGGAATTCAGAATTTAAGTTGACTCATCCCGTGGACATACACGCGGACACTTTGAAAAAGGTAGTAGACATTCAGAGACTAGGGGTGAGCAAATGACCCGAACAGACCGAACTTACCGGACCGGACTTACCACATTCGGTCCGGTCCACGGTCAAGGCTTTTGGGCTAATTTGTTCTTCGGTCCGATCAGTCCGGACCACAATCAGACTATTTTGGCCTTGTTTGACCGGACCGACCGAGATCGGACCGGACCGACCACATTCGGTGTGGTCCTCGGCCTAGGCTTTTTGGCTAATTCGGTCCTCAGTCTTGGCGGTCCGGGACCGATGCTCACCCTAGCAGAGACATAGGTTTGATGTGAGTGCTAGTAAAGCTCGTTTGGAGGAGTTACAAGAATGGAAAGCCAAAATAGGCGAGCTCGAGGAAATGAAGGAAAATATCAAGAAAGTTCTTAAGAAGCACGATATGGAAATGCTCGTTGGTGGGGAGGTTAAGGAGTTGCAAGTAAAGTTGTATCAGAGTGTGACAACGAAGAAAAATAAAGATACTGAAATCGCAAGGCTGAAATCAGACTTGAATCTTGTTACACATAAGATCCTGGCGGGAAGCTTGATTTTGACAAACTTGTAGCCAGCCCTTTGTAAGTAGTCGAGTCTTCTTTTGGTGCTATTATCCCTATTGTAGTTTGTACTCATTATGTGAATTAATACGTGTATTATCCAACTCTACTAAGGGGGTATGTCTCATTTGTCATTACATTATATGACCACCATAGAACCCGTTGACTCTTTTGTTGTGGTTTTCAACAAAACTTTTGTGTCTTAAAAACTAAAGTTCTAGAAAGAAGATAACTAGTATTTTAATACCTTTTGATACACATTTTTTTCTTTTATACTGCAACACTTGTTGGCTTTCCTTCTTTCCATTCTGTTGGCGGTTGCCATCCCCTGACTTACATATTTTCTATAAAACAACCAACAAACCAAACATAAGCTAAAATAGTCCAAACACTATCATAGTCTATATTTATTTAGTCCTACAACTATTCTATTACAAAACTAAACATGGTACATAGTTTCTCTACCGGCTCCTTATAAGATTAGTTACCGTTTTGTTAACTAGTGTCACGGATAAAATTGTACAAAAAGTTATCTAAAGTTTTAAGTTGTCTCCTCACTAGCAATGGTGAATTATAAACTCATGTTTTTCTTTTTAGTGTGTCCAAAATGGAGCACATAGAGTTATTACTTATGTGGTTGTCGTTTCTTCTTCTGCTAGAGGCGCATCTTGATTTATAGCTACAGGTCCACTTGTTTCCTTTAGAGACACAGGTTCTTTGCTTTCCTTGCTACCTATATACGGCAATACAATAATCTACATGATACTTTTTTGTCAAATTTAATTAGTTTAGTATTTTCATTATATACTAATGTGTTAATTATGAATATTAGAGATCATATATAGTTACCATAATAACAATGAATCCGGAATAAAAGATATAACTAGGAGATACTGTTTCAAAAAATACATTTTGTGCCACTTTAACCCGCTTCAACCATTTGAGATAAAAAGAGACAGCCCAAATTTACCCATCCATAAGTAAATGCAAATTTGTATAAAACATGTACAACCTGAGTTTTCTGCAGCTGCTGAAAATCGGATCCTTTTACCACTTGAAACTTCTATGGAACGCTCGTGATTATGCTTTTGTTCATGCTCGTGACTGAACTGTCCACAACACCAGTCATCTCAGAATTACTTTCCTGCACATGTTAGTGGTCATAACTACTATTAGTATACATTCATAACGCAGTAAATCTCAAAGTTAAAAAGGTAGATTCAAGTCACAGCATTTGGAGGTCCTTCGATGGTGTGGTGAAGCCTGAATGAGGAGCATCATGATAGATTTGGTAATTCTCCCGAATTGAAATCGGGTAGCTTCTCACGAAGTCGAACGATGCGAGCAATTTGGGAAAACCGTTAATGGCATAGGTAACTAAGTTGGAGTCCTTCACGGGTGACCCAAGATTGGATAAACAATCAGCCTTGCTTAGCCCTCAGCATACAGAAACTAATTCATCTCCATCATAACGTAGTGTTGCCCAGGTCGTATCACGCCACCAACCAAGATTTATTTTGTTATCCGAAAGCAATCATTCAGGTAGATTGTACTATTTTATTCTTTTCGCTTTCACATTTTTAAGAAGGTTGATCAACTTACAACGAAAAATCAAGTACAATCATCTGTTGTAATTCTTGGCTCGAATCAGTTAGTGTGTAACTGCACGGGTCATTCCTTATCGTCTACTTTCTTGCTTTTGCTGCTTCCAGCACCATTGTTGATGACCAGTTCCTGCACTATATAAACCACCAAAATGTCAACGACCATAGTTATGCAAAAATATACTACAACATGAAATACACTTCACTTAAAGTAAAATATTGATAAAATAACTTGTGATAAAATGACAAAGTCCTCACAAGATTGTTGACAGTTCCCCACTGCTTCGTTGAAGGCTTGCTTCGTTTTATTTTCTTCTTCTACGTTTGTTATTACCGCGACGTCCTGCAACAAACAAAACTGAGTTCTTAAGATTTGCCGTGAAAAAGTATAGATTAAACAACTTTTGTCCCGGAAGTTTGATTTTTTATCACCATTATCATCACAAGAGCCTAATTGTAACCAAAAATATTACAGTAATATTTAAGGAGCATAACTAACCTCACAAAGCATAGATTCGCCATCAACCACTTCTGAAACATCATCAGCTTCCCTGTTCGAATTCCCACTATCCATAATCTGGTTTATAAGCGTACTGGAGGAAGCAGTGTTAAGATCTTTCTCGGCATTATTATCAGTCACCTGAATAAAAATTACAGAATTCGGTGATCAAATGAGGGTTTCGCATCGCATTTGCAAATTGCATAAAATAAGTTTTAGAAGCGTGTTTGGTGATGCTTATTAGACCTGTTCTGCTTTTCGAAATAATCAAATGAATTTGAGATGAGCAACTATCAACCTGATTATTCAAAAAGGCCTATTTTACCCTTTCAAACACTAGATAAGCATCTTAAATAAGCATATACTGAACATCTTCCAAATTGCTTTTGTGTCAAAACACAATACACATAAAAGCAAACCTGAATATGCAATCCCAAACACCCTCGTAGTGTTTGGATAAACTGGTATCGTGACTGATACAGGTTACTTAATTATTTAGAATAATCGCAACAAAACAAATCCTCACTATGCAACTTTTCTAGGGTTAAATCCATAAATAAAAGAATTTGTCAAACACTTCAAAAGAAAACAATAGATGAAGCACATCATTATCTCCTGCAAAATCTTTGTTATAGTTGATTAGGATTCTGATTATCCAATACTAACACTTAACCACTTTCAATATGCAATGCCAAACACCCCTCAAACATTCAACTTTAGACCTTCGACCCAAAAATAACGAGCTTGGTACAAAGGAATGCATCTTGAAAGTGATTACGCCTTTTGAGATTTATCAAAATTTGAGAATAAGTTGTAAAAAACTGTAATGCAGGAGATAGTCATTTGATTTGCTTCTGCTACGTCAAAACACGGTACTGTGATAACTAGTTATATAAGTCTTTGGCAATCCTAATTATTCATAAATCCAATCAGCTTGAATAAGCCTCTATGAAGTAATTATCGAAAACTGGTTATTTCACCCTCATATAATCCTATTCGGTTTGCCTTCAACTAATTACTTTTTAAACTTTAAAACCGGTTATTTGTTGAATCAAAGCAACAAACAGAAATTTAAATTCATCAAAATAACCAAATTACAAATAGCTTTTCGACAAACATCTTAAAACGCAACAAATAGAATATACCAAAACATCATAATCAAATAAGCAGTTCTAATAAGAAACCCCAAACATCGACACACACTACCAACAAACAACACAAACACAACAAAATCATCTCATATCACTTAACCAATTCCAAAACGCAACGCCAAAACTATACTATACCTGCAATTCACTGTTTTTACACTCGGCAACACTCGAACTAGGCAACCCATCAATATCCCACCCAAGCACCCGACACACAGCTTTCCCAAACACCCTATGCCCTCTCCTCCTCTTCGTCTTCTTAACCGTAGCCGCGTGCTGCACCAACCCAACACAATCCTTAAACCTCTTCCCATATTTCTCACTCACTCCACCACAAACCAAACACGTAAACTCGCAAACACCACCAAAACAACCCTTCACATACTTCTCCTTCAAATCCTCATCACCATTAAACAACTCCCAATAAAACCCATCCTCCTTATCATCATCACCACACTCATCCTCACTGCTGATGTCATCATCATCATCATCCATACTGTCATTGCTGACGTCATCATCATCACAATCATTTTTATTCAATTTATAAAATTCTTTAACTTTTTCAACTGCTTTAGCTTGGGTTTGGTTCCAGTTACATATTTCCAATTCTTGTTTTGTGCGTTTTTTTAAATTGGGTTTCAGCTTAAGTTCCGGCCAGCCGGAAAGGGTCGCCGGAGACTGGTCAACGGGATCGTTTACCGGCCATTCTTTGCCGGAAAAGTGTTCTTTTCGGGTTTTCTTGGGTTTTTTCGAAATGGGTTTTTTGAAATGAGTGTGGTTTGTTAAATGGAGGTGATTTTGAAATGGGGTTTGTTCCGGCCAGCCGGAAAGTTTGACCGGCCATTGTTGTGATGATGGTGGTGATGGTGATGACGTGGAAGGTGGTGGGGCATGGTGGTAGAGAGAGTGAAGGTAGAGTACTTCGTTTAGTAAGGTTTGTTGGTGGTGTGGATCCATTGATGATTGTGATCAAGGATTTTGAATTGTGTGGAAGATGAATGATTTGGGGAAATGAAGTTTGTACCAAACTGTAAAAAGATAAAGGATTGTCTAAGGAGCCTCAGAGCATTGAAGTATGGAAACTAAGCCACTTTTCTTTGGCGTCACGGATGTCACGTCATTTTAACACATCCACTTAAAAATACATTCCATTCATAAATAAAACCTTTTCACTTGGGCTTCACTCACCCTCATTTTATTTCTTTTTCATATTTTTCAAACACAATAAAATTCATTTCATTTAAATAAAATTACAATACGGGAAAAAACTACAATACGGAAAAACATACGATAAATAAAAAACATACGAAACTTAAAAAATACAATATTTTTCGCCTTTTACATGTTGTATTTTGCTATTATTTGGTCTTGTTTCTTTTAATGATTGATTTTTCATTCCCGTGAACCCCTCAAGATCAGCGTGAGAAACTCCAATTTTGCGACACTCTAAAAGTCCCTTTTCTTTCGCTATCCTCGCTTCAGACACTTGTTCGGATTTGTCTACTTTACGTTTATAATCTTGACGTAAAGCATCCACTATAACATCCGATTGACTCCCGGTGCTCGTTGACGACTCGAATGATTTTGATTTTTTTGGGTCGAGGCTTGCTGGGCGAGCTCTTGGATCGGTAGAATAGTTCGACGAGATTATCTTGATCGATCACGTCCGTGGCGTCCCATTTGGGATATTGTTTCAAACCCCTACTGTGAGACCATATTAAATTGTCTCACTGAATGAGCCTTAAAAGCGAGTCTTGCATTCTCAACATGATCAGCATCATTTTCCCCGGATTTACATTGCAAATGCTTGTAAAAACCGTTGAACTTTTGGCAATCACCGTTTACCCGAGTCCATTTACCCGTGACCATATTTTTTCTACTAGTAGGCCCTGTTGTCCGAGCGTTGAAGTCATCCCAAATCTGAGTCCAAAACGCATCGTTTAGCCGGTCATTACCGATAGCGGCGTTTTGGGAAACCTTGAACCAACACTCGGCTAAAAAAAATTCTTCGTCGTTTGTCCAACGAATTGTGGTTCGACACTCTTCTTCCTCCTCCTCCTCGTTGTCCGCGTCCAAATTCACCACGGTCTTGTTTTTTTTCTTTAGCGCTTTGGCCGGTTTTTTTCCTTGACGACGTTGTTCAAGTGTTTCGGTTGGTGGCGGTTGAGGTACTTTGAATTGTGGCATCATTTCTTGTGATTCAAAGTAATGTTGTTGTGACGGGTAGAATTGCATTTGTGATTGTTTTGACGGATAGAATTGCCGTTGTGATTGTTGTGATGGATAGACTTGCGGTTGTGATTGTTGTGATGGATAGACTTGCGGTTGTGATTGTTGTGATGGATAGAATTGCGGTTGTGATTGTCTTGGATATTGGTAAGCTTGAAATCCGACATGCGAAGAAGAGTTTGAGCTTTGGGACGATGGGGTGGACGGGTTTGACGAAGACGAGTGTTGTTGTGGGTTCGAGTTGAGAAGATTGGTAAAGGACATCTCGTTTGGATCTTGAGACATTTTTGGTTGTGGATTGAGATGGTGAAGATAATATAATTTTGAAAGAGAAGTGTGAATTTTTGTGTAAATATGGGTATTATTCATAGAGTGGGTGGGGTAAATATTTAAATTTGAAAAAAAAAATAAAAAATTAAAAGTTAACCGTTGTATTCAACGGATATATTTCAAAAATTCTTTTGTCTTATTTGTGTTGTGGGAGCGGCGAGAAGAGGAGTGGCGAGTGGAGGTGGTGTGGCGGCGAGGTTCGCAAAGTCGCAAAATCCCCAAGGCGCGCGATTTTTGTGGGATTTATGCATGTCGTGAGCCTCGATTTAAAAATATCCCAAAGGCTACAGCCTCGTGCGATTTAGCACCTAGGCGCGCCTTAGGAGCGATTTTTAAAACTCTGGTCGTGGGCAGTATATGTTGGAAAATTTAGTGCACTTGTGGGATGGTTCACACCTTGTAATGGGTTAGGAGGTACGGAGTGTACACCCATAAGGTCCATGAACACCCTGACTCTAATAGTGGTATGTATTGGTAGTGCTTGGTGAAAGTATTGTTGTGGTTAACATCGATTATCGGTGTTTCCACCAAACAAGATTTCAACAGATCGATGTTTCCACCGAAGTGGTATCTCACTGAAGTTGTGTTTACATGAAGCGGTGGCGTTCCAATCGAAGCGATGTAACCACCGAAAGCACTATGAAATCTTGATATAAGCTCGATAAATGACGATTACAAGCGCATCATTATGACCACGTTTAATTGGTCATGTAACCACTAACGGCTATAATGGGGATGATTATGAGGCTATTAATGGGCCGATTAATACTCATAATTCCATTGGAACGGTCAAGAGTAACCTCCTATAAATAGGAGATCTGAACATGCATGAAGGACAGACAGAAAACACTAAACACTTGTTAGCGAAAGGATTATAGAATTGTGCCTAATTCTCTAACTGCATTTGGTCTTATCCCAAGTAGATATTTGTGATACCCAGGCATTAGGGTCAAATAGTTTACTTTGGAAAGTGATCACACGATTCCAAGTGGTGGTAATTGTTACTGCTGACTATTGTTGTTTCTGCTGAAGTTGATTATCTTACCCTGTTCTGGGAGCTAACCGCCAACAATCAAAGTAAACTATTTAGTGATAATCAATGGCAACTGCCGCAATGAAACACATGGCTTCAAACTTTGCTAAAATTTGGACAAGTTTGAAGGGGTGGACTTTAGGAGGTGGCGGAAGAAGATGCACTTCTTGGCATCGAGCATGAGTGTGGTCTATGTCTTGACTACTCCAATTCACGATGATGGTGATGATGCTCTTGTGGAGCGGATCGGGAGGAGGAGCAAGTGGGAGAATGATGACTACATATGCGGAGGTCTTATTCGAATGGTATGTCCGATTCTCTGTTTGATATTTATCGAACTTTGAATCTTCCAAAGAACGTAGGATTCCTTGGATGCCAAATATATGGTGAGGATGCTTCAAGTAAGAAGTTTCTTGTAAGTAATTTCACAAATTACAAAATGACCGATTCAAGACCGGTCATGGAACAATACAATGAACTTCTTGGAATACTTGGAAGGTTTACACAACACCAAATGAACATGGATGAGGCTATCAAAGTCTCTTGTGTCATTGATAAACTCCTCCTTCATGGAAAGATTTCAAGCATACCTTGAAACATATGAAGGAGGTTAACTCTTGTTGAGTTGGGCGGTCATCGCATTGAGGAATCTCTCGAGGTGCGGGATAATGACAAGCCAAAGAGTAGCAATCTTCTTTGGACCATCATTGTCAATATGGTGGAGCATAACAACTCCACCGGTACAATGACAACAAAGGCAAACGCAAATTTAATGATAACACAAGAGGCGATCCTAACAAGAAGGCAACACCTACTTGTTGGAAATGTGGCAAGACCGGTCACATTAAAAGGGACTGCAAGGGTGTTAAAGTTGGTGGTAAAGCCAATGGATCGTGCACTAATGGTTCGGGGAGTGGTGGTTCACCAACTTCTTGAAAGGTCGAATATGTTTAATAAGTCTTTTCGATTTATTATGTTACATATGTATCTCGAATCTTTTATGTGCAGGATGATGATGTTGCGTGGTGGGTTGACTACGGTGCAACAGTTCATGTGTGCAAAGATAGAAGTTGGTTCAAGACTTATGAGTCAACGAATGATGGTTCTATTCTTCACATGGAAATGAGTCAACAACCTTGGTGCATAGTCGTGGTTGTATAGATCTTAGGTTTAGTTCAGAAAGATTGTAACTTTGTTTAATGTTATTCATGTTCACGATATCGGGAAGAACTTGGTTTCAAGTAGTGTTTTGAATAATCATGGATATAAACAAGTTATTGAATCGATAAATTTGTTCTTTCTAAATGTGGTGTTTTTATTGGTTTTGGTTATTTATGTAATCAAATGTTCGAGCTTAATATTACCACCGATGGTGTTTTTCGACTTTTGTGACCACATATGATCGAGTGATTCTAACCTTTGGCATGCTAGACTTGGTCATGTTCACTATAAAGGATGCAAGATATGTCTAGGGATGGTTTAATCCACGCTTTTGACATGGACACCGAAAAGTGTAAAACTTGCATGTTGACCAAGATAACCAAGAAACCCTTTCGGGTGTTAGTCGTGAGACTAAGATCTTGGAGCTTATTCACGATGACTGTGTGATTTGCATGCCACTCATTCTTTGGGGAATAAGAAGTACTTTGTGACATTTATTGATGATGCTTCTAGATTTTGTTATGTCTATCTATTACATACCAAGGATGAAGCATTAGATAAATTCAAAGTGTTTAAAGCGAAGTTGAATTACAACTTGGGTCTTTGATCAAAAGATTAAGGATCGATAGGGAGGTGAGTACATGGATACTCGGTACTTTCGATCTGTTGGAATAATCCATGAAACGATCGCCCTTATACTCCTCGGTAAAATGGTATTTCGAAAGGAAAAGCAGTCTTGAAGGAGATGGTTAATTCCATGTTGTCCTATTCAGATGAGTCGAGGTTACGGGTGAAGCTATGTTAACGACTTGCTATTTGCTAAATAGAGTTCCCAACAAAAGGAACAAGGTTACCCCTTATGAACTCGGACTAAAAAGAAACCCAACTGAATTATCTCAAGGTTTGGGGTTGTAGGGCTGTTGTAAGACTCCACAATCCAAAGCAAAAGACTTTGGGTGAAAGAGGCATTGATCGCATCTTTGTTGGATATCTTGAGCATTCCAAGGCTTTTAGGTTCTATGTTATTGAACCTAATGAACATGTTTCGATTAACACAATAATTGAATCAAGGGATGCAGATTTTGATGAGAATAGATTCTCATCGGTCCCCTGAACAAGTCGAGGATTCCTAATGGAACTCATGACACTTTGGTGTATCGAGGTCCTCGATGATGAACCATCGGTGGTCCCTCGATGAGGTTGTGGTTCAAACAACACGAACACGTGCTCGTGAAAAGCAAAGGTCGGGACTCCAAGTCATTTGGACTCGAGTTTCAACTATACTTAGTTGAAGGTACCGAGGATGAGGTCTCGAAACAATACTCCTATTGCTTCATTGTTGAGGATGATCCCAAGACATTTGAAGAAGCAATGAAGTCCCGGGATATTGCTTTACGGAAAGAAGCAATCAATGATGAGATGGATTCCATCATGGGCAACAACACTTGGTGTTGGTTGATCTACCTCACGTTGCAAACCTTTGGGTTGCAAATGGATTTTCAAAAGAAAATGAAGGTAGATGGAACTATTGAAAAGTTCAAGGCTAGACTAGTCATTCGGGGCTTTAAACAAAAGTCGGGAATAGACTATTTTGATACTTATGCCCATGGCTCGTGTCGATACCATAAGGCTAGCGATTGCTATGGCATCTATTCACAATCGGTTATTCATCGGATGGATGTGAAAGCGACTTTCTTGAATGGTGAATTGGAAGAGGAGGTTTATATGAACCAACCTCGGGACTTCATCATGCACGGCAATGAAAACAAGGTGTGTGGCGATTAAGTCCCTTTATGGACTTAGCGGCACCTAAGCAATGGCATCAAAAGTTTGATGAAGTGGTTTTGTCTAGTGGTTATGTTCTTAACCAAGGCGACAAATGTGTATATAGCAAATTTGATGAATCGGTAAAGGAGTCATCATTTGTCTATATGTTGATGACATGTTGATCTTTGGCACCGACCAAAATCGAGTTGACGACAAAGGAATTTTTGTCATCAAGGTTCTCCATGAAAGACATGGGGAGGCGATGTTATCCTTGGTATAAGGATTAAACATGAAAGTAATAGAATTTCTATCTCTCGGTCTCATTATATTGAGAAGGTCGAGGAAATTCAATTACTTTGATTGTACTCGAGTGAGTACACCTATGGATACTGTGAGAAGTCGATGCCTAATCATGGCAAGGTCAGATCTCAACTTGAGTATTCTAGGGTAATTGGTCGCTGATGTATGCCATGACTTGTACAAGACCGATATTGGTTTTGCGGTGGGAAAAGTGAGCGGTATAGTAGTAATCCTAGTGCTCATCATCGGCAAGCGATTCGGAGAATCTTGAAGTATTTGAAGAGAACTATGGATTATAGTCTCTCATATCTTGGTTACCCATCGGTGTTGGAAGGTTACACCGATGCAAGTTGGATCGATAACATCAAGACAATTAAATCTACCGGTGGTGGGTATTCCTACTTGGTGGAGGTGCAATTTCTTGGGCATCGAAGCAAACTTGCATCACCAGCTTCAACAATGGAATCGAATTTGTGGCTTTGGCATTCTTTGGTAAAGAAGTGAATGGTTGAAAACTTGCTTCTTGAGATTCCATTGTGGCCTAAACCTATAGCACCCATTTCTATCCGGTGTGATAGTGCGGCTACATTGGCTAGGGCTTATAGCCGGATGTACAATGGTAAGTCTAGACACTTAGGTGTCGTGCATAGCATGATTCGTGAGCTTATCATGAATGGGGTGGTATCTATAGAGTTTGTTAGATCTCAACGAACTTAGGCGATCACTTGACGAAGGGGATGGCTAGAGACTTGGTTATAAAGTCGCTAAAGGGATGGGTTTAAGTCCAACTTAGTCATCGAATGTTAGGACACTGACTCCTCCCGAGGAAACTCGGGAGCCGAGTTCAATGTGGAAGTCGAACATTCGGTGGGATCGCAAACACATGTTTTATTTACATCCCAAGGTTGTGCTCGAACTCTTGAAAGGAGGATGAAGTCTTTACTTAATGGTTATATTTTCTTTGAAAAAGTGCTTGGCGGGAGCATGACTAAAGAGGAACCACCTATGTAAATGTTGAAGTTTTGTCGCTTGAAGCTTTTGGACTTTTAGCTTTTACAACATTTATGAATTTGGATATGGACACATGGCTTGTATAGTGTCGGGAGCTTTTAAGTGTTTGAAAACTTGTGTGTAGTTATCTTGGTATTCAATGGGTTGAAGGGTTCAATTCTTAGAACACCCCGATTCTAGAATATTTGAGCATATAATTACTAAGATGGAAATTCAATCCTCGGGACATTTTCGTTTATGCACATGTTTTGCTTGATGTTTATTTTACATGCAAAGGGAGTGAACTAAATTTGGGAGGATTGTTGGAAAATTTAGTGCACTTGTGGGATGGTTCACACCTTGTAATGGGTTAGGAGGTGCGGAGTGTACACCCATAAGGTCCATGAACACCGACTCTAATAGTGGTATGTATTGGTAGTGCTTGGTGAAAGTCTTGTTGTGGTTAACTGCGATTATCGGTGTTTCCACCGACGATGCCAGCGGGATCGATGTTCCAGTGGTATCTCACCGAAGTTGTGTTTACATCAAGCGTTGGCGTTTCCAGGCGAGGTAACCACCGAAAGCACTATGAAAGTACTAATATAAGTCTTGATAAATGACGATTACAAGCGCATCATTATGACCACGTTTAATTGGTCATGTAACCACTAACGGCTATAATGGGGATGATTATGAGGCTATTAATGGGCGATTAATACTCATAATTCCATTGGAGCGGTCAAGAGTAACCTCCTATAAATAGGAGATCTAAACATGCATGAAGGACAGATGAAAAACACTAAACACTTGTTAGCGAAGGGTTATAGAATTGTGCCTAATTCTCTAACTGCATTTGGTCTTATCCCAAGTAGATATTCGTGATACCCAGGCATTAGGGTCGAATAGTTTACTTTGGAAAGTGATCACACGATTCCATGTGATATCCGGTAACCACCAAGTGGTAATTATTACTACTGACTATTGTTGTTTCTGCTGAAGTTGATTATATTACCCTGTTCTGGGAGCTAACCGCCAACAGTATAGTAGGTGGCTTAGCATATTTGTTAGTGTTAACCCATGGCGACGGTTTCAAGTGGGCAGGTCGAGAAAGTATTCACAATACGTTATTCTTCATTTCTTTCGTGTTTTAGTTTCATTTGTCTCATTATCTTGCTTAAACTGTTGAGAAAGGTATATATTATGATATGTCAATACATAGTATTTTTATGTACAAAGTTGTTTTGTGAATTAAATTTGTAGAACTTTTTATGCATTTATGAATTAAAATGAGCATAGAGAGTGAGGTTGGTGACTCTCGATGGTTGTCTTTGTCTTTAGATCACTTGGTTATTCTGTTAAGATTAATTTTATTTTTCCATACTGCCCTCTCAGGATCTCTTTTTTTGAGTATGTGTAGTTGGTCCTCAATTTCTTTTGTTTTTTTTGTTTTTAGTTTGTGATGATGTTTTGGTTTTGCCTTGTCCGTGGAGTGTAGGTAGCCATTTCACATTAACACAGGAAATTTGTTTTAGAGATGTGTTTGGAATTTGGAATATGGAATAGTTGGGTGACCCATAACTTACTATTCCGTATTAGGTAATTGCTTAAATTTTTTTTGTCTAAACGTGTAACCATTTAAACTTTTAGTTATGTTGTTGATACAATCCTATTGCTGAAAAGAAGTATGGCTCTTAACAAGGCTCTTCGCAGTTTTTTCGGACGAATAAAACTTAATCTATTTGAAATGGGTCAAATGGGTCTAAACTCAAGAGTCACCCAGAGTGCTTTTAAATTTTAATTGCTTAAACCTAGGGGTATCCCAGAATGGATATAGCTTAAGTGAATAGAACTTAATTACTTTTATGTTTCTTTCGGAAGGAAATTGGTTAAAAATGAGTCGATTAAATGTTTCCTTCAAAAAATAACTTAATTATAAAGTGATAGAGGATGAACAATACCCTAGCCTCTCTTAATAAAATATTTTCTCCAAGAGTTCACCAATGCTCGGCATTCCCGTTGTTCCCATATATTGTGTGTCACGTTACCCGTCACTAATAGTTAAAAAAAAAAAAAAAAAAAAAAAACCTTTGAAGTTTTAATAAAGATATCATGAACAACAAATTATATGAATTAAAAAAATCATTAATTATAATTATTATTAATAAATATCAACAACACACCAAGAACCTACAAACGATACCTAAACTAAATTTGATTCATGTCTAAGCTACGTTGCATACACAATACAAGTAGATATCAATTAAAATAGAGAACATAATTATTCAAACCATGGTTACTAAAAATAGATAAATAAATAAATAAAATAAAGAAAAAAATTATTCAAAGAATGAATATATACAAGGGCAGAGCCAGAAAAATTTGCTCGAGTGGGCACATTTTAATTTTTTTTAAAACTACATTATTAATTGGTTCGTAATAGGGGCAAATTACAAAAAAAAAGTCAAATATTTTCAAAACTTTACACTACAATTTTTAAATGAGAATATATTAGCTATAATTTATTGTAGCCATTTGGCTACAATTTTGTAATATATAATGTGGGTCTTTGATTCTTTTTGTGGGTCCTGATTCTTTTCTGTGGGTCCCTGATTCAATGCTAGTGTATTTTTTATGAAGGATTGTAGCTAATTGGCTACAAAAATTGTAGCCAAGCTATCCACTTTTTAAATATAAATTTAACAAATCATTTCGGACACATTGTGTTAATCATTTAATCGATGATGATACATATTTAAAAAATTTAACAAAAATCTCGTTCATGCACGAGTATTATAACTAGTAAATTACATAAAAAAGAATCAGTTACCTACTAAAAAAACAGAGACCCTACAATAATTGTAGCTAATATATTCTTTTAAAAAAAATTACATATCAATTTGGTACCTAATTTTAAAAATATTTCACGATAAAATTTCAAATATCTTATTTGGTTTTGCTTTGTTATTACTATTTTTCTCTTTAATTTTGTTAATATCTTTAGGTTTTAATTATTACGATGTTTAGCAGGGCCATCTCGTAGTAATTATGTTCTAACACGTTTAGTTATTTTATACAAAACCAATACCTGAGTATGCAACTTTTAGTTAAACTGGACTATGATCAATTACAATATATTGAGTTAAATTAAAGAAAAGCTTTCAAAAAAGTCATTTCAAGGCAATAAAACGCATTACTACCCATTATATTAAGCTTTTTCCATAGCAATTTTCCAATGATCATGATTTTAAATAACCTTTGAACATATTAAATAACATACTTTGAAGGATATTCATACTCGAGATTTGGCAACAAATATTTAGCATGTATATGATAATGAAATAAACGGCTATATAATAAACAACATGACTTCCTTGACGTGAACATAAATTTATCAAACAACATACTGTTATTAGGTCAACAGAAAAAAACTGACATCAAGTTACAATGCCTTGACCACTTCCAGAAATATAGAATTTTACAATTTTGCAAAAACAAAAAAGAGGCCCATACAATGGTCACAAATGGCTACAACAAATTGAGGTTAATCATTTTTTCATGTAGTCGTCCCAAGTTGGTTACCTTTTACCATGTCAAGGGATGGTTTTTAGGCCACTCTGTATCCGAAGTCCATATCACAGTTTTTTGAAGCATCCGCGTCATATAGACTAAGGCGATCGCCTTTTATCCCAATTTGCAAAAATTGTAAATTACCCACTTTGGCATAAAATTTTCTATGGATGATCATGTGACCCATTAATTTACTGCTTATGATTCTCAAATGACCTCGGGTTGGCCGTCAGCTCCACCTTTGCCCGAACAAATCTATTGGAACATTATATATTGTTATATATATCTAATCATTTGGAATAAAAAGGTAAGCTTAGAAAAGTTTGTACAACAATCAAACTAAAAATAACACATATATAGGTAATTTACAGCTACCTTTAGCTCTACTTGAGAACACATCGGCAAAATGGTATAAAAACCTCGCCTCTTCTTCAAGTGTCAGCAAAAAACAATGATACACCGAACCTCCCAAATGCTTAATCTATATGCATACCAGTTAACTACTGCAAAACTACAACTACAACTGTTCCAAATTTAATTTCATCATATTTTTTGTCTAATTGTTATACAATTTCCAAACAAATCATACGGGTTCTAGAGGCAATCTCGTAAGTGTGGTATGAGCTACCTGTTAAGCATGCCCAAACTCTACGTTGTGTTTTAACATAAATTATAAGTGCTTCTAGATAACCAAATACACCATTTTGACATCATAACCAAACACTCGGTGCTGTGATAACAAAAATAACAATCCATATATTATATACCATAGTTTATCCAAAGAGGAATTACATACAATAAACTAATGTGAGTTATTGGTTTAGTATCATATTGTAGTCCAACCCAACCCGACTAATCGAGTACCTATATTGGCTAATTATCTTTATACATCTTGCCACATGATATTATCGCTATTTAACTGTTCTCACAGTTTTACCACATTCTATTACGCCATGGTCGCAATACCCCAAACATGTTATAATATAAAAAAAAAAGGAAACTAAATATCTCCACTTTCAAGTAAAAGCGTTAACTAATTCCTGGACTTCGTAGTTCTTAAGAACATGCTGGTCTAGAACATACGAACTGGTATAGAATGCCATTAAGATAACATGCATTGATGAACACAATGTCACGGAAAAAATAGTGATTAATTTGATAAATTCTAAGTTGCTACATGATGAATTCTACATCTCTAAAACAATATATATTGACTATTAATATATTTTGAATCACATTCCTCAAATGACAGCCTAGGAAAATATTTATTTTTAGGAAATGTTCTTCACTAAGTATTCGACTCTTTTCCTCAATAGTCTAAGATCGCGGCAGCACATATCAACATTTAACTATAGTAAATTGATAACCAGAAAATAATGTAAGGAATGTACGAATGCCTTAATTAGGTTTTAACAATAATGTGGAAGAGACATGATTGAGCCTTGAGTTACTTGTGTTTACCTGAAAGATACTAACGATGTTTACCTGGTGTTAACTCACGTTCCAAAGGAATATGAGTTACCAAAAAAAAGGTCACAGAAATTCAAGTAATATATAGAACCATATGGGTTATAAACTTCGTACCATTTTATGTATCGAGATTAACACAATTATACATATGGGCTGAAGCATTGGCGACGTGCTTTTGTTCACTTTGGTTTTATATTGGTGACCACATATAACCTGTACAGGGAGTATCCTAAACTATATACTAAGATAATCCCAACGAAAGTTAAAGATACAATACCAATCATGTCACTAAAATATCTAAGCAAATGAGAAATTACTCTGGAGGAAATATGTGACCTTTATTCAATGAGCTACATACCTCATCAAGTGAATCGTAAAGATTAGAGTGGCTTTTAAGCTGAAAGAACAGATAAACTACGTATGCCACCAACATTATAGAGCTACTAAATCTTGAAAGTGCCAATTCTGACTTCTAGAAATGGACTTCTGTGTGTGTAAAGTGAAGCACATTTGGGAATAGTAGACCTATTACAGCTATTAACAGCAGTCCCGAACTAATAATTGCAGTTGTCTACATATAAAAACACCCAATTTAGAATAAGGTCAACTGAACCTTATTTACACCACATAATAGCATAAAGAAAAGAATCGAAATCATAAACTACCTTATTGAACACCTGGATTTTTAGATAATGCACAATGCCAGCGGTGAAAAAGGCACAACCAAAAACACAATGCACATTCAATAATAAGCCATACACATAATCTAAAAATAAGCAATCCAAACACCCTCCAAGAAAATCTTCTAATTATTTGCTCAATCACATGTACAAAATAATAGTAGGATTAAAACTAGAAAAACGAAATGCCACATTGTTATTGTGTGCAAATGAGCCTTATTTGAATCCACATAGTAACTTTGACGACAAACATCCAAACACCACTAAGATAATGAGTTCTTATGAGTGTAGCAAGTATGCAAGTCAATTACCTTTTGAACATTCTCGATCTCCAGAAGAATGTCATTTTTTAGTTTCTTCTCGAATGGACTTCTTTTTTGTTTATGCTAAATAGCTTCTCCTGGAGATCACAAAAAAAAAAAAAAGTGATGATAGTAATTTTTTTAAAGCTTTTTAGGTTTTTGTTTCAGCAATTATTTTTAATGTTTGGTTCTGAGTTTAGCGTCGCAGCAAAAGCCGTTTGGTATTGAGTTTAGTGCTGCAACATTGGTTGTTTGGTACTGAGTTTAGAGCGGCAGCCGGGCTGTTTGGTACACATTGCAGTGATTTGATGGTACAATTGCTGCTAAGATAAAATAGTTTAGCTTTATTAAGTAACTCAAAAAAAGAAAGAATCTATCGCACACTGATAATAAGAAAGTAAATGAAAATCTTTTAACAAAATAGGTTTTAAATGATTCATCTTTTGAACAAAAACACAGCTTGGAGCTTTGGGATTAACTTTATGTTACATGTTTGGGACATTCTTCACCATTCATAAAAAAACAACTGAACCCGATTCTGTCTATGTCTCAAATTGCCTCTGGAATTCAAAAATAAAACAAATAATCAAGAAAAAAGTATCCAAAATTTTAACACCCCAACCCGACAAGGGTAGAAGTGTCACATTCTGGTGTCATATCAGAACATACAAATAAAATTTTACAAGCGAAAGGCTTAAAGAATAAATTACCAAGTCATATAGACGAATGACTTACAAGGAAAATACAAAATCCAATATGTCTAAAATAAAATGAAATCTCCAACAATAGCCCAACAAAATAAATCCAAATAATAAGGTATCTAGGGTTGGTCCACTCAAATAATCCAACTCTCACCCATCAAAGCCCATCTTCAAACCTAACACCGCCGCAGAAAAAGAAATGCGGTGAGCTTAAAAAGCCCAAGGAGCGGATATAACAAAGCGAAAGCTAAATAAAATCAAATGTGAAATGAAACAAAGGAAGCGGATAACAAAGTCGCGTGAAATGAGAGTAATGAGTCAATGAGGATCCTGCAGAACACAATTATACAGATATCCAAAACGAACAGATAACAAGGAGGACAAAGCAAAGCAAAGTGTTGAGGACATATAACAAGCACATACAAACAGGCATATAAGAACCGAAACATAAGCAAACATAGCAGGCGTCGCATCTACACAACATATATGTCATACCATCAATTCAGGAAAATCTGGAGACACATAAGCTAAACAGATATCTCCAAGAAAGCGGAAGCAAATAAATTAATCAGTGAGCATGGCAATTCACACAGGTCAAACCCTTAGTCGAAAACATAACCAATATCATAACAACAGTCAAAACATGGCAGTCACATGTAACAAGTGGGAATACAGTATGAACACTCTAATTAATGTATTGAAGACATAGCAGAGCAACTAAACGAATTAACAATCCAGACGTCACAAATTGAACCATTCACCCAATCAAAACGTAGCATAAGCAGAAATGCAAACATGGCAGGGCAAGAACAAGCAGATGAGGATACCACATATAGTCATAGTCTACGAGATTAACTTAAAGAAGTACACATAATAAATAGACACAACTATCGATTACACATTAGCATTGTCACCAAACAAATTCAGAGGTTCACATCACAGTGAGATCACATAACATCAGACGAAAACAGGTAACTCAGATAACCGCATGTTAATCACATCATAGCACGATAATCAGTAGTCACATAAACATAAATAGCATAAACAAATCCAATAAACATATAATAACCCGGTACGTGAATGGAATGGTAGTCTGAGGTAACGGAATGAGGTATAACGGATCAAAGCAATGGGACATATATATCTTGGTAGTATAGTGAGTCATATAAGGGTATTGGGTAAAGGACGGTCAATTCGAATATAGTGCGGTAGGGAATCCGGAAGGTACAATATAGGTATATCAAAAGTGTAAGGGTTGTCAGAAATCTATCCCGAGCCAACAAAACAAACCATATCAATAGTGGCAATAACAGCCAAGTAACCAATAGTAGCCATTGTATTCGGAGGGGTGACCTCGGAATGCCAAACCAATAGGAGGGGAGACCTCAGTAACTAATGGAGTAGCTAGCTCCCAAAATGTGAGGGGGTGTATTGCACACACGCACCACATCACCAAAACAAATCATATCATATCAAATTCAAATCAAAACAAATCTAGGATGCATCCATACGCCCCTGCAAAACAATAATTGGCCATACAATCTCGAGCGCATAATCAATACAAAATAGGGACGGTGTGCAACATCATCGTGCACACTGAGTCATGCCATTGGTGCATCAATGACACGGTCGAGTTACCTTCGACTAGAAACAAATATTTTGGCTCGGGTATCAAACTGAAGGGTCAAAGCATATTCATATCATAAGGGTTCATATCAAAGTTCATATCAAAGTTTCATATCAAGGTTTCATATCAAAGTTTCATATCGAAGTTTCATATCAAAGGTTCATATCATAGGTTCGTAATCAAAGGTGCATATCAAAGGTTCATAATCAGAAGGTTCATGACAGTGGTTCACATTAAACAGTTCACATAGGAAAATCAATCAAAGGAAACATAGCAAGGTTATAGGGAAGCCCTAATAGTGAGGCTTAGAGTAAGCATAACAGTTCAAGCTAATATCGAAGATGTATAAGAGTTACGAGAAACCTTAAGAGGTAAGGTCGAATATCATACCTTATCTTATAAACGAAACACAACACGAATACCAAGGTCGGGAGCAAACTCCATCTCCGTGAATCTACACGAATTCATGGTGGTTTTATTAAAACTTATTTAATTGATTACTTATTTTAGTCGGCTTTCCGGTTTAGTAACTTTCCATATTTAGCGAGTTTCCAAAATATCGTGTTTCGAATTAACAAGTCTTTGATGTTACAAATTAGGTTAAGTCTTTATATCGATTTATTTTGGAATTTAAGTACATTTTATCAAGTTACAAAAGTCCGAGGTTTATTATGACAAGTTCACATAGTTTAGGGTTCAATTGTAATTTCATTAATTTCAAGGTATAGCATGAAAATATTTCAAGTTACTAATCTAATACACATATTATTCAGAATGACATCATAATCCCTTTAGTTTCGTAATTTTACAGTTTATACCCCTCTAGTTACAATATTTACAAAACAAACCTTATATTTACATAATTCATGATTTAATCCCCCTAATATCCATATTTACCAAACAAGCATATTATTTTACAATTTTTCAGAGTGTAACCTCAGAATATTCATATTGTACTATTCAGCCCCTCATATTTCAGAATTTACACATTTAGTCCCTTAAGTTTACAAAACTTATATATTAAATCATAATTCCATAATAATTACACAATAGACCCATAAATACTCAAAGTTACCCAAAACACTCTTAATATCATTATTTACTCAAAATGACTTCAAGTTTCCAGAATTTACATTTTTAATCCCTCTACTTTAATTATTTTTAAATCGGTTTCATAATTATACAAAATTACTCTTTAAACCTTTTAAATACAAAATTTACATATAAGGCCTTCACTTTATATTTTTACCTGATTAGTCCCCGATTATGACACATTACAAAAATACCCATGAGTTTTGATAATTACAAAACAAGCCCTTTACCTTAATTTATACAAATCGGTTTTATACAAAAACAACTAAAAACCCTAGCTCATTATCCAATTATTGTACTAATCATTACACAACCTTAAAACATAAATAATGACCATATTTGTATAATTAAACCCTAATCCTAGTCGATCCTTAGGATTTCCTTATTTTATTTTCCCTTTTCCATAGATAGCGATTAGGATAAATTCATATAACATGATCAATGCTTCAACAATTCGAAGCACCATTTTTCACAGTTAATAAACATTATATAGAGTCCAAGAAAAATAGTCTTCATGCCCAGAAAATTTGTTTCTAATTATTTAGGGTTTTAACACGTTTTTAGGGTTTAATTCTCCAAAAATTCGTATACCATGGATGGTTCGTTTTTATTATTTTATTTGGAACTTATAGGATGAATATAAGATGAGAAAAATACCATATAAATTTTAGAACGTTTAGAACACGCTGGATGAAATTATTCCTCTCGGTTAGGGTAAAACGACTCCAAAATTCCAAAGAGCAGAAACGAGACTCCAAACACCTTGTAACCAATTTTCACAGATCATATATGATGTAAGGAACTCATGAAAATGGAAAATGAATTTATGGAGGGTTGTACAATTATGATGAATTTTACCTTGCGTATGAACTAAATTCGACAACAATTAGATCATGCCTTCAAAATTCGAATTGTCAATTTTCTTGGCTTCCTAGCAGTGTAGAGATCACAGGAAAAATACTCTTGTGCTGTCATTTTAGATCTAGGGTTTTCTTTGTGTTTTGAATGAAAAGGAAATGTGTAAATATGGTTTAATGAAATTGATATAGTGATTAAGGGGAGTGATTTAGGCCGACCATGGGGGATAGGAACAAGATTTTGACTTTCCAAACTTACCAATCCATCACGTCGTAGTCTCCTTTCTAGTCTAGGTTCGACATGTACACATTGTAATGCTTATTAGTTACTTAGAGTTTAATTAGTTATGTTTCTTTTAATTTATATCATAAGTTAATTAGTTTCATAATGTGTATATATTATTAATGATATAACTTGTTAAATGATGTTGACGTGTTTCGAGTTTGCAAAATTTTTAGTTTGAGGGCAAAATTGTCATTTCACGCGTTTGAGATTTTAGGGTTTACAACTCTTCCCTACAAAAGAAAATTTTAGTCCTCGAAAATTGAAGTCGCAGAGGTACACTGAGACGTCTGAGTTTTAAGACAGACGTAGCAATCCATAGCCGCATAGATCAAAACGATTTGGGTCCAAAGTATCTGAGAACTTACATAGCGGATGTCGGTGGGAGTTTCGCAAGGAGGTCTGAGTTTCGGGGCGAACATGAGGTGTCAAATAACGGATATAAGCCTTATTCCATTCACGTACCAACCCGGGCATTTCCCAACACGTCGTATGATTTCAATAAGTTCAAATTATATGATCTCGGTATTATCACGTTGATCGGGCGTCATAATACTTGCATCACATAACAAGCCCTTATCGTCATCATATTACGTCCCGGTCATGACAAATCACATAACCAATATCACGACAAAACATATCATATACAGATACCAAGTAACATACCAAAGCAGACCAGATCACAATATATAGCATATATCACATCAAAACAACTTACCATATCACAATGAAAGAAGGCCACCAACTTGCACAAAATGGTTCCTCATGACTCATTACTGACGGTCCAAAAGAAAAGTTGAGATATCACCAAAATGCTAAATGATAAAACTTCACAATTCAAACCGAGTTCTGAACAAATCAAGAAAAGTAATGCCGATCAAAATCACGTAGCAAGATATCAAACCGCCTCAAAACGCGTGACAACCGAATCAGAGTAACACAAGTCGCGCCCAGACCATATGAAGTAGATGAACCTTCTCAGCCACCGGTTGAATCTCGTCTCCGTCCTTTGCGTCTTTGGTTGATCCGTCCAGCTTCCTCCAACGACATCCCGATGTCTCCAAAGACCACGGCGGTCGGTTCGACTTACCTTCACGAACCTCTCCATTTCGGGATCATTGCGACGCGAGTTCGGCACCATCGTCTTCGGCTCCACGGGTAGTCTCCATCTAACGATCGACAAACGGATGTGCGAAAACAAAATAAACAAAATCAAATGCAAAGAGAGGAGGCTAACCGGTGAAGATAAGCGAATATCTAAATCAAATCGAGCGACAATCGAATAATCGGAGAAGATCGAACAGACGGAAGCCTAGTGTCTACCCAAGTCCTCACAGGTCAATCCTAAGGTCAACAAGGCGAAACACGGCTCGATACCATAATTTTAACACCCCAACCCGACAAGGGTAGAAGTGTCACATTCGGTGTCATATCGAACATACAAATAAAATTTTACAAGCGAAAGGCTTAAAGAATAAATTACCAAGTCATATAGGCGAATGACTTACAAGGAAAATACAAAATCCAATATGTCTAAAATAAAATGAAATCTCCAACAATAGCCCAACAAAATAAATCCAAATAATAAGGTATCTAGGGTTGGTCCACTCAAATAATCCAACTCTCACCCATCAAAGCCCATCTTCAAACCTAACACCGCCGCAGAAAAGAAATGCGGTGAGCTTAAAAAGCCCAAAGAGCGGATATAACAAAGCGAAAGCTAAATAAAATCAAAAATGTGAAATGAAACAAAGGAAGCGGATAACAAAGTCGCAATGAAATGAGAGTAATGAGTCAATGAGGATCTGCGAGAACACAATTATCTGAGATATCCAAAGCGAGCAGATAACAAGGAGGACAAAGCAAAGCAAAGTGTTGAGGACATATAACAAGCACATACAAACAGGCATATAAGAACCGAAACATAAGCAAACATAGCAAAGTCGCATCTACACAACATATATGTCATACCATCAATTCGGAAAATGCGGAGACACATAAGCTAAGCAGATATCTCCAAGAAAGCGGAAGCAAATAAATTAATCGATGAGCATGGCAATTCACACGGTCAAACCCTTAGTCGAAAACATAACCAATATCATAACAAAGAATCAAAACATGGCGGTCGCATGTAACAAGTGGGAATACGGTATGAACACTCTAATTAATGTATTGAAGACATAGCGAGCAACTAAACGAATTAACAATCCAGACGTCACAAATTGAACCATTCACCCAATCAAAGCGTAGCATAAGCGAAAATGCAAACATGGCGGGGCAAGAACAAGCGAGATGAGGATACCACATATAGTCATAGTCTACGAGATTAACTTAAAAGTACACATAATAAATAGACACAACTATCGATTACACATTAGCATTGTCACCAAACAAATTCGAGGGTTCACATCACGGTGAGATCACATAACATCGAGGCAACAGTAACTTTCGGATAACCGCATGTTAATCACATCATAGCACGATAATCGGTGAGTCACATAAACATAAATAGCATAAACAAATCCAATAAACATATAATAACCCGATGCGTGAATGGAATGGTAGTCCGAGGTAACGGAATGAGGTATAACGAGATCAAAGCAATGGGACATATATATCTTGGTAGTATAGTGAGTCATATAAGGGTATTGGGTAAAGGACGGTCAATTCGAATATAGTGCGGTAGGAATCCGAAGGTACAATATAGGTATATCAAAAGTGTAAGGGTTGTCGAAATCTATCCCGAGCCAACAAAACAAACCATATCAATAGTGGCAATAACGACCAAGTAACCAATAGTAGCCATTGTATTCGGAGGGTGACCTCGGAATGCCAAACCAATAGGAGGAGACCTCGGTAACTAATGGAGTAGCTAGCTCCCAAAATGTGAGGGTGTATTGCACACACGCACCACATCACCAAAACAAATCATATCATATCAAATTCAAATCAAAACAAATCTAGGATGCATCCATACGCCGCAAAACAATAATTGGCCATACAATCTACGAGCGCGCATAATCAATACAAAATAGGGACGGTGTGCAACATCATCACTGTGCACCTGGAGTCATGCCATTGGTGCATCAATGACACGGTCAGTTACCTTCGACTAGGAAACAAATATTTTGGCTCGGTATCAAGCGAAGGGTCAAAGCATATTCATATCATAAGGGTCATATCAAAGTTCATATCAAAGTTTCATATCAAGGTTTCATATCAAAGTTTCATATCGAAGTTTCATATCAAAGGTTCATATCATAGGTTCGTAATCAAAGGTGCATATCAAAGGTTCATAATCAAAAGGTTCATGACAGTGGTTCACATTAAACAGTTCACATAGGAAAATCAATCAAAGGAAACATAGCAAGGTTATAGGGAAGCCCTAATAGTGAGGCTTAGAGTAAGCATAACAGTTCAAGCTAATATCGAAGATGTATAAGAGTTACGAGAAACCTTAAGAGGTAAGGTCAGAATATCTGTACCTTATACTGCAAACGAAACACAACACGAATACCAAGGTCGGGAGCAAACTCCATCTCCGTGAATCTACAAATTCATGGTGGTTTTATTAAAACTTATTTAATTGATTACTTATTTTAGTCGGCTTTCCGGTTTAGTAACTTTCCATATTTAGCGGTTTCCAAAATATCGGGTTTCGAATTAACAAGTCTTTGATGTTACAAATTAGGTTAAGTCTTTATATCAGATTTATTTTGGAATTTAAGTACATTTTATCAAGTTACAAAAGTCCAGGGTTTATTATGACAAGTTCACATAGTTTAGGGTTCAAATTGTAATTTCATTAATTTCAAGGGTATAGCATGAAAATATTTCAAGTTACTAATCTAATACACATATTATTCAGAATGACATCATAATCCCTTTAGTTTCGTAATTTTACAGTTTATACCCCTCTAGTTACAATATTTACAAAACAAACCTTATATTTACATAATTCATGATTTAATCCCCCTAATATCCATATTTACCAAACAAGCATATTATTTTACAATTTTTCAGAGTGTAACCTCAGAATATTCATATTGTACTATTCAGCCCCTCATATTTCAGAATTTACACATTTAGTCCCTTAAGTTTACAAAACTTATATATTAAATCATAATTCCATAATAATTACACAATAGACCCATAAATACTCAAAGTTACCCAAAACACTCTTAATATCATTATTTACTCAAAATGACTTCAAGTTTCCAGAATTTACATTTTTAATCCCTCTACTTTAATTATTTTTAAATCGGTTTCATAATTATACAAAATTACTCTTTAAACCTTTTAAATACAAAATTTACATATAAGGCCTTCGCTTTATATTTTTACCTGATTAGTCCCCGATTATGACACATTACAAAAATACCCATGAGTTTTGATAATTACAAAACAAGCCCTTTACCTTAATTTATACAAATCGGTTTTATACAAAATCAACTAAAACCCTAGCTCATGATCCAATTATTGTACTAATCATTACACAACCTTAAAACATAAATAATGACCATATTTGTATAATTAAACCCTAATCCTAGTCGATCCTTAGGATTTCCTTATTTTATTTTCCACTTTTCCATAGATAGCGATTAGGATAAATTCATATAACATGATCAATGCTTCAACAATTCGAAGCACCATTTTCACAGTTAATAAACATTATATAGAGTCCAAGAAAATAGTCTTCATGCCCAGAAAATTTGTTTCTAATTATTTAGGGTTTTAACACGTTTTAGGGTTTAATTCTCCAAAATTCGTATACCATGGATGGTTCGTTTTATTATTTTATTTGGAACTTATAGGATGAATATAAGATGAGAAAAATACCATATAAATTTTAGAACGTTTAGAACACGCTGGATGAAATTATTCCTCTCGGTTAGGGTAAAACGACTCCAAAATTCCAAAGAGCAGAAACGAGACTCCAAACACCTTGTAACCAATTTTCACAGATCATATATGATGTAAGGAACTCATGAAAAATGGAAAATGAATTTATGGAGGGTTGTACGAATTATGATGAATTTTACCTTGCGTATGAACTAAATTCGACAACAATTAGATCATGCCTTCAAAATTCGAATTGTCAATTTTTCTTGGCTTCCTAGCAGTGTAGAGATCACAGGAAAAATACTCTTGTGCTGTCATTTTAGATCTAGGGTTTTCTTTGTGTTTTTGAATGAAAAGGAAATGTGTAAATATGGTTTAATGAAATTGATATAGTGATTAAGGGGGGGAGTGATTTTAGGCCGACCATGGGGGGATAGGAACAAGATTTTGACTTTCCAAACTTACCAATCCATCACGTACGTAGTCTCCTTTCTAGTCTAGGTTCGACATGTACACATTGTAATGCTTATTAGTTACTTAGAGTTTAATTAGTTATGTTTCTTTTAATTTATATCATAAGTTAATTAGTTTCATAATGTGTATATATTATTAATGATATAACTTGTTAAATGATGTTGACGTGTTTCCCGAGTTTGCAAAATTTTTAGTTTGAGGGCAAAATTGTCATTTCACGCGTTTGAGATTTTAGGGTTTTACAAAAATACCTGGTTAAAATTATGAGTTCATAAAGCAAACAAAATCATTATACCTTGTTACAAAAACAAAATGCATTAATGAAAAAAAGAGGCTAAATTATTGGTGATTTGGAATCAAGATGAATCGAGATAGGGATTAGGGTTTTGTATAATATTGTGGGATTTGTGAATCGTATGGTGGAAGAAAGAAGACATTAAACCAATATTATCTCCATATGGTAAGGATTGATACGGTTATTGATTAAGAAGAAATGTCATATTTGTAGGAGAGGAAGGTTATTGATTGCCAATATTGTAGCTAATTTATTGAAGAAAGGCTGGTTTTTTCATAGTGTTTGACCATTTCAAAGCTGGTAATGGTTTCGGTTGAATATCAATTAGGGATGAAGATTTTGTATCACAATTTGTGGATTGCTCCACTGGTTAAGGAGCTTATATTTGGACGTCGAGACACGAGTTCGAACCTTGCAAGTTACAAATTTTTTTCTTATTTAACCGGGAACGGTGCCATGTCACCATTTCCACCTCATCATATGATGCTCCATGTCATCGTTAATGTGCTAGTAAGCATTAGTGATGTGTCAATGTAGTCCCATATATATGTATAGATATTATATGTATTTATATGCAAAATTAATAAAAATGTGGCCCCTTTTAAGTGAAGGCCCTATACGACGGCACCTATTGCACACCCTTCCGAGCCCTCTTTAGAATAGTCAAGTTCAGAGCTCACATCCCATGGTCATGCAGACGGTGCGTATTTTCTGTAATCACTTCTTTATCTCTTGTTAATCTATTTTATTATCTATAATTGTAGCTTTATATAAAATGCTTTCAGTTAACTTATTATGATACTAACTATCTAATTATTCGTGAGTGCCAATATATATATATATATATATATATATATATATATATATATATATATATATATATATATATATATATATATATATATATATATGAGTGAAATATGCGGTTTAGTTAAGGGTTAAAGCCATCTAATAACATAATACACAATAAACTAAAACACAATACCCATAAAACTTTTAAATTATAGTTCAATATCATATTTTTGCTTACGTGCTGTGACCGGCAACTTGTTGCGCCGGTTAAATTGATTACGTGGATTTTTTTCTTAGTTAATTACGTGTAGGGTTAAAGCCTTCTAATAGCAAGAACTTTCTCAAATGTTTACTTATTAGTCATGGACTCAATAAAAATACCACAATACCTATGAAACTTTGTTGGTTTTACCTTGTGCAATTTGGGGGTTTAAGTGTTATGGTTCTTGGTAAAATAGCTTTCAATTAGGGGAAGAACACATATATGACATAAAGAATCTCATGTAGACAATAACGGTATAATTTATGACGTGACATATACATTTGGCAGATGACGTGGATTTTGGATGTAAAACACTAGTTTTTGTTGATATCAACCCAAAACCAACAAAGTTTGATAGGTATTTTGGTATTTTATTGGGGGGAATGGATCCAATAAGAAGAAAAAAAAATTAGAAGAATGAGAAATATTTTCGGTCACACATTTCAAATGAAGAAGGAGAATTTCATTGTGGATGCATCTCTATTTGTAGATGCATCTGAAATGTACGGCTGTGGTTATTTCTCATTCTTCTCATTTTACTTTTATTTTTATTTGATCCTTACTCATTTATTGGGTCCATGAGTATAAGTGAACATTTGAGAAAGTTATGTGCTATTAGATGGCTCTAAGAGCATGGAGTGTCATGGCACACCACTCCTCTTCATTTGGGCCACACTTGTGCCACATCACTATAACACACTCACTTAAAAATACCCCCAATCACAACTAACTCAAACATTTTCATTTGGGCCCTACCCACCCTCATTTTATTTCTTTTCTATATTTTTCTAACACAATAAAATTCATTTCATTCATTTAAATAAAAATACAACATACAATACTAAAAATAAAAAAACATACGAAATTTAAAATACATTGCGAAATAAAAAAACATACGAAATTTAAACTAATCTTGTTGTTGCTGATGTAGTTGCCAAACATGCTCAATAATACTTCGTTGAAGTCTTGCGTGTGTTGCTTTATCACGGAGTTCTTTGGCATTCTTCCGTTGTAAATTGCATCGCTCAATTCATGTCCGTTGTATATTTGCTCGCGGACAAACATAAATATCGTTCATTTCAGATATCGCAAACTTTTGATCTTTCAAAACCATGTTATACAATATGATGCACGTGTACATGACTCTTCGTAGCTTGTTGATAGTCCAAGCACGCGTCGGTTGGCTTATAATATGCCAACGTCCTTGGAGGACCCCGAAAGCTCTTTCAACGTCTTTGCGAGCACTTTCTTGTTTTTGTTTAAACAATGCATTTTTCTCTGAATATGCAGTCGAGAATGATTTAACAAAAAATGACCAAACTGGGTAAATCCCGTCAGCTAGGTAATACCCGTTTTCAAATGTTACACCGTTTACTTGAAACGGAACCTTGGGGGCGATGTCATCAAGAAGGTCGTCGAATAACGGTGAATTATTCAAAACAGTTATATCATTATTCGTACCCGCTACCCCAAAAAATGCATGCCAAATCCATAAATCGTATGACGCAACGGCTTCAAGCATAATAGTTGGATATTTTTTATCACCTCTATGAAATTGCCCTTGCCACTCAACGGGACAGTTTTTCCATTCCCAGTGCATACAATCAATGCTTCCAAGCATTCCCGGAAACCCGTGGACCGTGTTATGTGCGTTATATAAATTTTGAATGTCATTCAAATTAGGCTTTCTTAAAAACTCGGGCATAAACAATTCAATTACACACATAGTAAAAAAATCTAAACAATCGTGTGCCGTGTGTGACCTCATTTGCAAATATTCATCAAATGCATCAGGTGCGGTGCCGTACGCCAATTGGCGTATGGCGGATGTGCATTTCATAATAACACTCATACTCATTGCACCCGTAGCATCGGGTCGGATTCTAAAGAAATCAAAATGCGATGGAAGAGGATCAACAGTTTGAATATGATTTTCAATACCTTGTACTGTTTCTAAGAATAGTTTACGGCTCATACGAAATCGACGCCTAAAATAGTACTCCGGATATTTTGGATAATCACCAAAATAGTCGGACATCAGTCGTTCTTCAGCAACGTCACGGTCACGGTAAATGTAATTACGGGTGCGTGAACTTTCAGCTTCTTGTTCTCGCAACGATTGCCCATAACCTGCAACTTTCACAATCATCTCGATATCTTGTAAATCTTCAATATCGGAATCCGAATTTGAATCACTCATTTTTTTATTGCTTAAAATGTAAAGATTTGAAAGAAAAGTGTGTGAATGATTTTATAAAAATGGGGTATTATTTATAAGATGGTAAAGTTTTAATTTTAAAAAAAAAAAAAAAACGTTTTTTTTTTTTTTAAATTGAACCGTTTTACAACGGTTAGATCTCTTTTTCATTTGTCGTCTTGCTCGTCGTTGGAACGGCGAAAACCAAACCGGCGAAGGTTCATGGTGTGGTGGCGAGGCGTGGCTAAGGATGGCGAGCCATCCACGTTGGAGTGCCGAGGAGCAAACGACATGATACTCCATGCTCTAACCCTTTAGTTAACCACTCAAGGTCGGTCTGATTGGCAAAAAGCTTTTAACTGTAGTCTCAAGTTCAATTCTTGCTAGGTGCAAACAACCTGAAATGGCCACACCAACCTCATAAAAGGGAGGGATTTACTTGGTTTGAGTCTATGCGGCAGTGGGTACGAGTCTCAAGGATTAGTCAGAACCATGGCTACCAAAAAAAAATGCGGTTTAAAATAAGCATGTATTACAAAATATATGTGGCCTAACCGAGGTATCGCGTGATTGTTTATGAACCCTTTCCTAGCCCCAAGATGTTTAATTAAGGAGGTTAAAACGTGAGACCTCGGATACTGACCTCTAGTCCACCTTAGTGGGGTTTAAGTCTTTAAGATAAGCACATTGAAACTAAACATTCAAAACAGCTTATTTTAAATGGCTAGAAACAGTTTTATTCAGATTTAATCACGAACCTGAAATCAGAAATAAGATTTTTTTCTTATGCCCAAAAGATAAAAAGAGTTTGTTGGTTTTTTGGGGCTCAAGTAGAATTTGAAGGAATAGGAAAATCTTGCTGAATTAGTACTAGAAGAACATTTTTCCTAGCGGTAACCATTCTGAGTTTTAACGATCTGAAATTGCAGTCTTTGAATAACACGAGGAAATTAAGTTCTTGCATGTTTTATGACAGGCAAGTAACACATGCTTCTTGAAACTTATATTTCATTCTTTGAATTCATAATAAATCTGAGGTTTAATAACAAGCTTATATTGTCTTTGAAGGAACAGATGTTGTTCATCCAGCTAGCAAATACAAACCATCTCGTGGGGAAGGGATGTCATTATCTTTTCTAGGTTCTGTTAAGTATGCACATACGATGTCAGCTCCAGGAACCACTTCGGTTTATTAAAAGACAGGAAAGTGGTCCCTGATTTAGAGCCATTGCGCGTTGAAGATGTTAATCTCTTGCATGATTTTATCGATAAAAGGTAAGCTTTGACGCCATCAGATTTTTCAATTAAAGCTGTATGATCTTGTATATGCTTAAGTTTTCCAACGTCATGCAGTAAAAAACTTGTCGTTTTGACTGGAGCTGGGATTAGCATAGAGTGTGGTATTCCTGATTACAGAAGGTACTGTCAATCTATATCTTCATTGTATAGAATCAACAAAAATACACCCACGGACTACGTGGTGCAAAATACATCATCGACTTTATATTAATAAAATGTTCACTATTTTAAACAAAAGTGGTTGGTCAGCCAACCCGACCTCATACACTCGTAAAAACGATCGACGCCTGCTTTAAATCGCTACCCAACCCGCTCGACCCACTTAGTTTTGCACCGCTAATATGCATTAAGGATAAACCTACATATTTAATAGTTAGCCTGGCGATTATCTGCATGTGTTTTCTCAAGACGTAATTAATGTATGTGTTCTCTTATCCCTCCCCCTCGGTTTATATCGTAAATTCATTTATTAATTTTATTCGGCTCACTTTGACCGCAAATTTCAAATGGAGCTTCAAGAATGGTTTCAGTCGATTACTCATCGTGTCTCAAGGCATCTGGTTGCGAATTGTTGCATTTTCTTGTTTGTTGATTGCTTATCTTTTTTCATAAATAACTTGTGATTCTGTTACACTTTCTGATTCCTTTCCAATTCCATCTTTTGTGATTAACAGCAATTTTGAGGAGTCATTGATTTGTACTTCTCTTGTAACTTTTGTTGGTGGTTATTCGTCCCAAAGCAGGGTGAAGATAATCAATTCAACAGAAATGTGCAACTCTTCAGCAGAAACAAACAAACTGTTAGTAGTAACATATACCACTTGGTGGTTACCGGATATCACTTGGAATCGTGTGATCACTTTCCAAAGTAAACTATTCGACCCTAATGCCTGGGTATCACGAATATCTACTTGGGATAAGACCAAATGCAGTTAGAGAATTAGGCACAATTCTATAACCCTTTCGCTAATAAGTGTTTACGTTTTACGTGTCTTCTTCATGCATGTTCGGATCTCCTATTTATAGGAGGTTACTCTTGACCGCTCCAATGGAATTATGAGCATTAATCGCCCATTAATAGCCTCATAATCATCCCCATTATAATAGTTAGTGGTTACATGACCAATTAAACGTGGTCATAATGATGCGATTATAATCGCATTTATCAAGACTTATAAGTGGTTACACCGCTTGATTGAAACGCCATCGCTTGATGTAAACACAACTTCGGTGAGATACCACTTGGTGGAAACATCGATCCCGCTGGCATCGCTTGATGGAAACAACGATAATCGCAGTTAACCACAACGATACTTTCACCAAGCACTACCAATACATACCACTATTAGAGTCGTGGTGTTCATGGACCTTATGGGTGTACACCCGTACCTCCTAACCCATTACAAGGTGTGAACCATCCCACAAGTGCACTAAATTTTCCAACAATCCTCCCAAATTTAGTTCACTCCTTTGCATGTAAAATAAACATCAAGCAAAACATGTGCATAAACGAAAATGTCCCGAGGATTGAATTTCCATCTTAGTAATTATACGCTCAAATATTCTAGAATCGGGGTGTTCTAAGAATTGAACCCTTCAACCCATTTGAATACCAAGATAACTACACACAAGTTTTCAAACACTTAAAAGCTCCCGACACTATACAAGCCATGTGTCCATATCCAAATTCATAAATGTTGTAAAAGCTAAAGTCCAAAAGCTTCACAGCGACACAACTTCAACATTTACATAGGTGGTTCCTCTTTAGTCATGCTCCCGCCAAGCACTTTTTCAAAGAAAATATAACCATTAAGTAAAGACTTCATCCTCCTTTCAAGAGTTCCGAGCACAACCTTGGGATGTAAATAAAACATGTCTTTGCGATCCACCGAATGTTCGACTTTCCACATTGAACTCGGCTCACGAGTTTCCTCGTGAGGAGTCAGGTGTCCTAACATTCGGTGACTAAGTTGGACTTAAACCCATCCCTTTAGCGAGACTTTATAACCAAGTCTCTAGCCATCCCTTCGTCAGTGATCGGCTAAGTTCATTGAGATCTAACAAACTCTATAGATACCACCCCATTCATGATAAGCTCACGAATCATGCTATGCACGACACCTAAGTGTCTAGACTTACCATTGTACATCGGCTATAAGCCCTAGCCAATGTAGTTGCACTATCACACCGGATAGAAATGGGTGCTATAGGTTTAGGCCACAATGGAATCTCAAGAAGCAAGTTTTTCAACCATTCGACTTCTTTACCAAAGAATGCCAAAGCCACAAATTCGATTCCATTGTTGAACCGGTGATGCAAGTTTGCTTCTTGGATGCCCAAGAAATTGCACCTCCACCAAGTAGGAGTACCCACCACCGGTAGATCTAATTGTCTTGAGTTCTCGATCCAACTTGCATCGGTGTAACCTTCTAACACCGATGGGTAACCAAGATATGAGAGACTATAATCCATAGTTCTCTTCAAATACTTCATACCCTCTCTCGAATCGCTTGCGTGATGAGCACTAGGATTACTAGTATACCGCTCAATTTTCCCACTACAAAACCAATATCGGTCTTGTACAAGTCATGGCATACATCGAGTGACCAATTACCTAGAATACTCAAGTTGAGATACTGACCTTGCCATGATTAGGCATCGACTTCTCACGGTATCCATAGGTGTACTCAACGGAGTACAATCAAAGTAATTGAATTTCCTCGAGACCTTCTCAATATAATGAGACGAGAGATAGAAATTCTATTACTTTCATGTTTAATCCTTATACCAAGAATAACATCGGCCTCCCCATGTCTTTCATGGAGAACCTTGATGACAAAAATTTCTTTGTCGTCAACTCGATTTTGGTCGGTGCTAAAGATCAACATGTCATCAACATATAGACAAATGATGACTCCTTTACCGATTCATCAAATTTGCTATATACACATTTGTCGACTTGGTTAAGAACATAACCACTAGACAAAACCACTTCATCAAATTTTTGATGCCATTGCTTAGGTGCATGCTTAAGTCCATAAAGAGACTTAATCGGTTTACACCTTGTTTTCATTGCCGTGCATGATGAAGCCCCGAGGTTGGTTCATATAAACCTCCTCTTCTAATTCACCATTCAAGAAAGTCGTTTCACATCCATCCGATGAATAACCGATTGTGAATAGATGCCATAGCAATCGCCAGCCTTATGGTATCGATACGAGCCATGGGGCATAAGTATCAAAATAGTATATTCGACTTTTGTTTAAAGCCCTCGAATGACTAGTCTAGCCTTGAACTTTTCAATAGTTCCATCTACCTTCATTTTCTTTTGAAAATCCATTTGCAACCCGCAGGTTTGCAACGGTATAGATCAACCAACACCCAGTGTTGTTGCCCATGATGGAATCCATCTCATCATTGATTGCTTCTTTCCGAAAGCAATATCCTCGGGACTTCATTGCTTCTTCAAATGTCTTGGGATCATCCTCAACAATGAAGCAATAGGAGTATTGGTCCGAAACCTCATCCCTTGTTCCTTCAACTAAGTATAGTTGAAACTCGTGTCCAAATGACTTTGAGTCCCGACCCTTTGCTTTTCCCGAGCACGAGTTCGTGTTCTTGAACCACAACCTCATCGTGGACCACCGATGGTTCACCATCGTGATCTCGATACACCGATGTCATGAGTTCCATTAGGAATCCTCGACTTGGTCAGGGGACCGATGAGAATCTATTCTCATCAAAATCTGCATCCCTTGATTCAATTATTGTGTTAATCGAAACATATTCATTAGGTTCAATAACATAGAACCTAAAAGCCTTGGAATGCTCAAGATATCCAACAAAGATGCGATCAATGCCTCTTTCACCCAAAGTCTTTGCTTTGGATCGTGAGTCTTACAACCCTACAACCCCAAACCTTGAGATAATTCAGTTGGGTTTCTTTTTAGTCCGAGTTCATAAGGGGTAACCTTGTTCCTTTTGTTGGGAACTCTATTTAGCAAATAGCAAGTCGTTAACATAGCTACACCCCGTAACCCTTGACTCGGTCCTAAATAGGACAACATGGAATTAACCATCTCCTTCAAGACTGTTTTTCCTTTCGTAAATACCATTTGGTGAGGAGTATAAGGGCGATCGTTTCATGGATTATTCCAACAGATGAAAGTACCGAGTATCCATGTACTCACCTCCCTATCGATCCTTAATCTTTTGATTAAAGACCCAAGTTGTAATTCAACTTCGCTTTTAAACACTTTGAATTTATCTAATGCTTCATCCTTGGTATGTAATAAATAGACATAACAAAATCTAGAAGCATCATCAATAAATGTCACAAAGTACTTCTTATTCCCCAAAGAAGGAGTGGCATGCAAATCACATGTGTCACCGAATAAGCTCCAAGATCTTAGTTTCACGACTAACACCCCGAAAGGGTTTCTTGGTTATCTTGGTCAACATGCAAGTTTTACACTTTTCGGTGTCCATGTCAAAAGAGGATTAAACCATCCCTAGACATATCTTGCATTCTTTTATAGTGAACATGACCAAGTCTAGCATGCCAAAGGGTATAATCGGTCGATCATATGTGGTCACAAAAGTCAAATAACACTATCGGTGGTAATATTAAGCTGAACATTTGATTACATAAATAACCAAAACCAATAAAAACACCACATTTAGAAAGAACAAATTTATCGATTCAATAACTTGTTTATATCCATGATTATTCAAAACACTACTTGAAACCAAGTTCTTCCCGATATCGTGGACATGAATAACATTAAACAAAGTTACAATCTTTCCGAACTAAACCTAAGATCTACACAACCACGACCATGCACCAAGGTCGTTGACTCATTTCCCATGTGAAGAATAGAACCATCATTCGGTGACTCATAAGTCTTGAACCGACTTCTATCTTTACACACATGAACTGTTGCACCGAGTCAACCCACCACGCAACATCATCATCCCGCACATAAAAGATTCGATACATATGTAACATAATAAATCGAAAAGACTTATTAAACATATTTCGACCTTTCGGTGAGTTGGTGAACCACCACCCCGAACCATTAGTGCTCGATCCATTGGCTTTACCACCAACTTTAACACCCTTGCGGTCCCTTTTAATGTGACTCGGTCTTGGCACATTTCCAACAAGTAGGTGTTGCCTTCTTGTTAGGATCGCCTGTGTTATCATAAAATTTCGTTTGCCTTTGTTGTCATTGTACCGGTGGAGTTTTTATGCTCCACCATATTGACAACAGATGATCCAAAGAAGATTGCTACTCTTTGGCTTGTCATTATCCCGCACTTTGAGAGATTCCTCAATGTGCGATGATCGCCCAACTCAACAAGAGTTAACTCCTCCTTCATATGTTTCAAGGTATGCTTGAAATCTTTCCATGAAGGAGGAGTTTGTCAATGACACAAGAGACTTTGATAGCCTCATCCATGTTCATTTGGTGTTGTGTAAACCTTCCAAGTATTCCAAGAAGTTCATTGTATTGTTCCATAACCGGTCTTGAATCGGTCATTTTGTAATTTGTGAAATTACTAACAAGGAACTTCTTACTTGATGCATCCTCACCATATATTTGGCATCCAAGGAATCCCACGCTTCTTTGGAAGATTCAAAGTTCGATAAATATCAAACAAAGAATCGGACATACCATTCGAATAAGACCTCTGCATATGTAGTCATCATTCTCCCACTTGCTCCTCCTCCCGATCCGCTCCACGGTAGCATCATCACCATCATCGTGAATTGGAGTAGTCGAGACATAGACCACACTCATGCTTGATAGCAAAGTGCATCTTCTTCGCCACCTCCTAAAGTCCACCCTTCAAACTTGTCCAAATTTTAGCAAAGTTTAAAGCCATGTGTTTCATTACGTTAGCTTGCCATTGATTATCACAAAATAGTTTACTTTGATTGTTGGTGGTTATTCGTCCCAAAGCGGTGAAGATAATCAATTCGGTGAAATGTGCAACTCTTCATGAAACAAACAAACCGTTAGTAGTAACATATACCACTTGGTGGTTACCGGATATCACTTGGAATCGTGTGATCACTTTCCAAAGTAAACTATTCGACCCTAATGCCCGGGTATCACGAATATCTACTTGGGATAAGACCAAATGCGCTAGAGAATTAGGCACAATTCTATAACCCTTTCGCTAATAAGTGTTTACGTTTTACGTGTCTTCTTCATGCATGTTCGGATCTCCTATTTATAGGAGGTTACTCTTGACCGCTCCAATGGAATTATGAGTATTAATCGCCCGTTAATAGCCTCATAATCATCCCCATTATAGCCGTTAGTGGTTACATGACCAATTAAACGTGGTCATAATGATGCGATTATAATCGCCATTTATCAAGACTTATATCGCAATTTCATAGTGCTTTCGGTGGTTACACCGCTTGATTGAAACGCCATCGCTTCATGTAAACACAACTTCAGTGAGATACCACTTCGGTGGAAACATCGATCCCGCTGGCTTTCGCTTGATGGAAACACCGATAATCGGTGTTAACCACAACAATACTTTTACCAAGCACTACCAATACATACCACTATTAGAGTCAGGGTGTTCATGGACCTTATGGGTGTACACTCCGTACCTCCTAACCCATTACAAGGTGTGAACCATCCCACAAGTGCACTAAATTTTCCAACAACTTTTATATCTCAACAGGAATTTACTTGTTCTAGTAGTGCAAGAAGGCGGTATTGGGCGAGAAATTATCCCATATGGAAGAAGTTCAAGGAAGTTGTGCCTGGTCCAGCTCACACTGCTTTAGCATCTTTAGAAAAAGCCAACAAAATTAGCCTTATGATTACACAAAACATTGACCGGTTAAATTTTCTTTCATAATTTATGAATAGCTTATTTTTAAACCATTTTTCATTAAGATTACGTTTTAATTTCTTGCCATAGGTTGCACCATCATGCTGGTAGCAGCCCAATTGAGTTACATGGGACTGTGCATATAGTCACTTGTTTGCATTGCGGGTTTTCTGTTTCACGTGAATCATTTCACGACCAATTGAGTTCCTTAAATCCAAGGTCGAAACATTCTAACTATCAGTTGCTATCTATTTTTTTTTCTTAAACATAATTGCACAAAACACGATAGTTTGATATATGGTGGACCTTTCGTGATTTACTTTCTCACTATTTCTGCATACAAATAATGAATATGAAATTCTCGCCACTTATAAGCTTCATCATAGTTTTTTCCATTTTTGTGTTCTTGTTTTTAACGTATTCTAAATTTAATCATTAAGTGCAGTGGGCAGCAGCTCTAGAAAGTCTGGCTTATGAAAGCAATTTAAATGAGAATTTCGGGATAAAGCTGAGACCTGATGGTGATATAGAAATTGATGAGAATTTCTGGGAAGATAAATTGCACATACCAACTTGCTCAATATGCAATGCTGCACTAAAACCTGATGTAAGTCGATCAAATCCTTTAACTACTATCATCACCAATCTAATCATAAATACTGCTAAGAATCATGGTAATGTGTATGTTTTGAAGGTTGTGTTTTTTGGTGATAATATACCCACGAGTAGAATTAATATGGCTGTGGAAGGCACAAGGATGTGATGCTTTTCTTGTTCTTGGATCGTCATTAACGACCATGTTTCCTTTCGAACTTGTCAGGTACAAATCTTAATATATGTCTCCCTGTCAAACATTGGCTAGTGAACAATTTGAGAATAGATGATGGAGGATATTGGTACAATGTGTATTGGATATGAGCATTTGCAAGCCAGACTTCTAAAATTTCTGGATCACTTACAACATTTTAGGCACCATCCTAAATATGTAGAGGTGGAAATTGAAGGATGGGCAGGTCAGGTGGGTTGGGCACTGCCGCACAGGGTCAAAGCGGCTCATTTTAGTACAGTTTGTAACCAGCCGGATTAAGTTTGACCTATAAAATACTTTAAAAAGATGACTTAGCCCTTAGGGGCTTTAGTAAAGATCATTTAGGTCAATAGATTCATTTGGGGATGGTAAAGATATAATTTATTAATATGGGCAATTGCATATATACCCACTAAAACTTGCATATTTGCATATATACCCAAAACATGCTTAAAATGCATTGTAAATCATGCAATAAAAACTTGTATTATGAGGAAATATGCAAGTTTTTAAGTTTTAGTGGGTATATATGCAATTCCCCCTTATTAATATGGGTCAGAAAAGAGATGTTTGCTCAAGATAGAGTTTATTAAGACGCCTTTTCATGATCACCAACAACTATCGATGTCCCATCGCTATTACCATGTCTTTAATGCCACCGCATGGACATCCTACTAGTTACAATAATGGTCTATTCATAATAATACGATTTTGGAGGTTTTATATATGTATAATAGACTTTGACAACTTTCAACTAGTTCGACCCGTTCCCTTTTTAGCTAAGTTATTTGGGACCATTTGAGATAAAACACAAGCCAAATCCATTCGTTTGTAAGTTATTAGGTTGTAATGACCAGATCTACAAATATGCTTGAGGCTAAACTGAGCTCCCCCACCTCCTCCTAAACTAGTGGTGCCAAACACATCACAAGGCTGCTGTATGCCTGTTTTGATGCACCTTTTTATGACCCAAAAATTACCATTTTGTGGTGTGTCTTTGTAGGATCGTAAATATTATTGTGTTGATGATTTGGGTGGTCTTGGATGATGAAAATACATGTTAGCCATTTAGAGAGAGAAAGATAAGAGATGGGTGTTCTTGGTAGAGAGTTGGTATACAAAAATGAAAGGTTAGATTATTAGAAGCACCACCCCTTCCAAGGATGGAAGGGGTATTTATAGTTACAAATACTACGTCCTCCTATCGGAATGTGGATCAGGCATACAGTGGGTAAAGACCCGTCCTTCCTCCACAGTGTTACACTAAACTAAACTACGCTACAAACTAACTAATTAACTACTAGATAACGTAAATAACGACACGTCTACGAGCTAACATATGCTAGACCATAATTGGGGTGACCGACACTTTAACATGGAATTTCCAATTCCTAACAATCTCCCCCTAAGGGAGGTCACCCCATGCAATACATTTTGCATCCTAGCATTCAATCTTTGTCTTTAGTTCCGAGCTCATAGACTTCAATTCTTCAAGTTCCGCAAACTTTGTGCTTTAGTAGCGATTCTTCAAGTCCGCATAGTTTTGTACTTTTAGTGGAGGCCTTTAACTGATCCACATCTTTGATGATCTTTGAGCTTACTTTAATATCATCAGCCACAGTAAATCTCTGGATCACCCTTTGTTGTGTTGCCATCATGTGATGTTGTGACTTTTGGACCGACATGCTCACACTTCCTGGATCATGACATCTTTTCATCGAGTAGCGGAAGCTTTCTTCGGTTCATGATATTTGCGTGTAGCGTAAACACGATATAAAAATATCGAGCCGTGTTATGTAGATATGCACAAGTCATGATTTCTTCAATTAAGTGTGGATCTTTGTGAGAATGCGGCTTAGGATTGACTTCTCAATTCTAATCACCGCAACCATCCAAATGTACCGCAAAAAAGTTAGCAATAAAACACACGAAAGTGTCTTTGATCACTTTTGTTGAATTGAGGTACACGCCCACTGTTCCCCATTGATCGATTACAAGTCTCGCTGTGATCGGTATAATTCAAGAATATCCTTGATGTGGTTTCACAATTGTTCTAGTTGTTCTCAAACCGAACGTCTCAAAGAAGACAACACGGAGTGAGTGAACCAATAATTGAGATTCACCGATTGATGAAAATTGATTTGAAAACAATCGCGTATTGCTTAGAAGAAAGAGTTTAGCAATCTGACGAAGGTTTTATAAGAAAGATCAATTTTCAATCATAAATACTTTTGTATTTGAAAAGAGTACACATTCGATGTGCTAGAGAAAAGAAGAGATTCGCACATCGAACGGTTTTTCCAAAAGTATTTTTTCAATCAGAGATACTTTTTGTGTTTGAAAATATGAATACACATTCGACGTGCAAGAGAAAAGAAGGTTTGTACATCGAATGGTTTTTCCAAAAGTATTCGTCAATTCCAATCCTGGACCAAGGTTGATTCATGATTGAATCGCCCCATCGTTTCTGTCCAGTTGTCACAAGCTTGATCTTTTGAAAAGATCTCACACGTCACCCACCAAAAGCTTGTTTAATGTTAGCTCTAGAAGGATTTCCATCTTCATCGTGAATATTTTCATATCACTCGGATGTTCTGGCAATACCACAAGGATAATGCGTAGAACTCTTAATATATATACTTACTTTCCACATTGTGTGAAACACCAAGTATTCATTAATTTTGTGTCCTAATGAGATATTGTGGATGATCTCTTGGCTCTAGACTCAATTGTGCACATTTGGTTCCTATGCCGGAGACTAGGGAGAGGGTCTCCTTCTTCAATATCAACAATCTCTAAGAGAAAGTCGATAGATTATGTAGGTTCCCCGTGAGAATGAAACAAGTCCTTTTAAGAGGAACTTGAGTAGCTTGGGAAGTTGTAGTGCGGTCGTCACTTTGGGTCCATGACGCCTTGTCTTCAATACCAGTGTTACCTTGGTAACCACCAAGAGCATATGAATTGAACCCGGTTTACGCCTAAGGTTGAATTATTGGAGGGCTATTTCTTTTCACCCTTTTCTCATTCATTTCTTTTCATTCTTCAACCCCTTCAAGCTTACCGAGACTTCATAACTAGAACCTTGTTAGGTTTATTCCAAGATTAGCTCGTCTCAATACACACTCTTCCCATATTCTCATTTTCTCCTTTTTCAACACTCCCAAGGACTCTACACTATCTAGTGGATTGTCCTCGGAAGATCCCTCCGGTTACGGCGGATCGTGGGAACTAAGACCTAACCTCACCATCCTTATAACTCCATGCATAAAGTAAAATGGTCGGTCTTTTGGTACAGTTCATTCTTCCTTGAAACCAATTGAAAAATCATTTGGAAAATCAATCAAGGTACTTGTGATACGAGATCAAAGCATTTCGTACCTTAATAGTTTTGATCATTTAGAAATGCTCCCCCTCAACATGTGCATATGATTTTTAAATTGTTTAGCACATGGAGGCAAGAGTTCTTTGAAATATATTCTTGATCACAATTTCCGTAGAAAAAAACCATTTGATTTTCTTTGGTAAATTCTCCCCCTCAATATGTGCGTAGGATATTTGAAAGCATTTTATCACATAGGGGAAAGAGTTCTTTTAGAAGTACTTCCACAATCATATGCCATATAGAAAACTATTAGAAAATCAATCAAGGTACTTTATGTTGAAACATAGAAATCTTTGTACCTTGAAAGTTTATTTTCTTTTTGAAATGCTCCCCCTCAATATGTGCTTCGAGATTCGAAAGCGTTTAGCACATATGGGAGAGCAGTATGCACATTTGAATCAAAATGATCACCATTTATCAAATTTCATTATTAAATCACAAATTCTCCCACGATCAAAAATATCAAACCCTTTGAGATTTTGGATCCCAAGTGATTTAATTAGGTTTAGAAAACATGAGAGAATATGTGGCCTGGTTTAAATACTCATCTTGTTTTTGGATAAATGCTCCTCCTCAATCATGTGCATCATGTATATGAAATCGTTTGACACATGGAGACAGGAGTGCCTTTAAAGGACTAAAACAGATTTGAGATTTAAATCACGATCTCTCCCCCGATCAAAAATTTCAAACCTTTTGAGATTTGTGATCCCAATTGATTTAAATCATTTAAAATTTTAGGAGAAAGACGTGGCAAGATTTAATTTTTGAAATTGACAGATGAGGACCAAATGTAGACATTAAAGATTGTTAGTGTCAGGTATGATAGTTTTTAAGAAATCTTTAAGTAAAATAAAATAATTTCACAATCAAACAAGAATGAAAAAATTTCATTTTGAAAGATCTTTGAGTTTTAAAGGGAATCATACCATGACATAACATTAAATCTTTAGATCACCACTTATTTTTAACGTACAAACCGGACTTTTAGATGAAATATCGTTTGAAAATATTTAGAATGAAATCACTCTCCCCTCAATCAATGACCGTGATCGTTGATTGAGTGACTTATGTTTAAAAATGAAGTCCGGTTGATTTCCAAAATTTGAGTTCAATTTATTTTCAAAAACAATATTTTTCCATTTTCAAAAACAATATTTTCAAAATTGTTTTAAGAAAAATGGTATTTGTTGATGCATAATCTGGCACGGACTAGATTCAACGACTCTCCTTGGCCGTTAGTCGTCTTCTCGAGCCCTAGTAGACCTGTCAACAAAGAGAACCCGTTAGGAGTGGACCCGAGGCCGTAGCCCCGGGGTCCAACTCCGACGGTCAAGTTAGTATCGGCGTGATGTAGCCAATATATCTTAATTAGGGTTAGAGATAACCTGTCATGTATTTATAGGCATGGATTAGGGTTTAGGCGTAGAGTGGGCCGCTGATGCCGGGCCTGACCCATTCCTGGCCCAGTCTGGACCATACGTCCACAGTATCATCCACTACTTTTCCTGCACAAGATACGTTAAGTGGTTGAGCCGCTTTTGTTGTTGTTGCTGTAAGGCAGGAAGAAAACCGTCTGCTGATGCAGTGAGACCTCTTACGTTGCATTTTTTCATGCCAACTCTCCATAGAAGTCAAATTAAGCTCCGTTTCTTCATTTGTCAACCCAAGATATAGTTACCCGTTCCTTTCGGCATCCAATCATCTTCATTTGTGGGATCCGGATCGGGAACATTCTTATGAACCAGTATACCTGCATACGTTAGTAGACATACAAACAGATATATGGTGGTCGACAACACCCAAACAACAATCGACTAATAAAAGTCAATTTAACATATCAATCAGATCATGTAAAGGCATGGGAATAATGTGTTCATCAAACTCTAATCATCTAATCCTAACAATCACATCCTAGAAACCTAGTCCTTCAACATAGGCAATTATATTTTTCAGATAAGTACGTATGATGATTAAGAAAGCCCGTTAGAATATGTAGATTTGAAAAACATTCCCCCCCTCAATCAATGACTCATTTTCTGAAAAGTTTAAAAGCGCTGAAGTCATTGATTGAGTTTGTAAATTTTATAAAAACTCTGAATCTGATTGTTTTTAAAGCAACTCATTTTCCACCATTTTGTTAAAACAAATATTTTTCTGAAGAATTTTTAGAAGGAAAAATATTTGAGTAGGAACAGCAGTCCTTCGACATACTTTCCTCAAATTGTTATAGGATAAGTGCACAAAATATTTGAAAAATTGTTTTAGCGCAGCACTTTCCTTCCTTGAAAAACGGGTTGCTATCTGAAATAATAGCAAGCCATGGTTTAGGCACGGGTTACAGTCTGAAATAACTGCAAGCCATTTTATATGTGACATGTTTTGAAAAGAAATATTTACACCTTCTGCTCGAACTTCATCTATGGTCCCGTGCCATTGTTGAATAACATTTCTAAGACCGCAGATGTTATCGATACCAGAAGACATGTCTTGAGAAAAACAATATTTTTGGTATTTTCTGATTTTTCAAAATTTTAATGGATTTTTGTTGATTTTATGTTTTTCTATTTTCTTTTTGTTGGTTTTATATTTTTGTATTTTGCTTTTTGATAAATATATACGCAGATAGAGTAGATGATATAGTTTAAGAAGATGATGATACGAGTACCGAGATAAGGATATCGAGCAGCCCCGTTGAAGAAGATAGAAATCATCATCTCTTAAACATTCACCACCAAAGCTTCCGAGGCTCCAGAATGGAAGATAGAACATGAGCCTTTGAGAAGAGAGACTTTGGCGACTTCCCCAAACCAAAAATCCTTATGTTGAGCGATTCAAAGCTTTCTTTCAAGCTTCCATTAGCCAGTGCACAAAGAAGCACACCATTATCATCGATCTTCTTTGCTCCTTTTAAGAATAATCACCGTGATTCTTCGTTCGAGGTTATATCATCCAAAGAACAACAACAACGTATCATCCCACATTTAAATAATCTTCTCAAATTCCTTTTCTATTGAAGTCTCAGGCGATCCATACCAAAAATTTGTCAAGAGACCACTTCCCCAGTAGATGAATTGATGCGATCGGTCTCTTAGACTAGAGCTCACGAACCCGAATACACATATACCAAGACAGAGAACTTATACCATCAAGTACCAGTTAAGTCCAATAGCCAAAGAATAACCCCGATGTATACTTTTCTCTCCCTAAAGAAAGTGTATGAAGCTTAAGAACCTTGGTACCGAATGCCCAAAGAGAGAATAACCGATAACATTGAAGAAGCAAGCGAATCACGATTATCTCTGCGGATGACAATCTCTGCGGATGTCGACTCCTAATAAGTGATTATATCTCTGAATCACTGATTAAGCCCTCAAGTAAAACAGCTGAGCATCCCCAATGTACACAATCTCTCTCCCCTGATGATTGCGATTAGCATCGAAATCATCACACACTTGTGTACCTCTTTTATCACCAGAAACTAACTTTTACATCACTTCCCCCACGTAGTTGGAATAATAACACTAAAAGCCTTGATGAGTAAAACCTTGAGTTTCTCTGCGGTCATGACATTTGTCTTCCCGGGATATCTTCAATCACTTAGAAGAATTAAGTTCATCAAGTTTACTCGCTTTTAGATGTGTGTCTCCTTCCCCCTTGCTGGTTTTGACACTTCAGAATCAGCAACATATTATAAGCCCGTATACTTGAAATCTTTTGAGAAGAACACTTTTAATCTTTGTGAGAATCAACTTGCTGAAGAATGTGAGCAAGTCTAATTGGGGATTAAATCTGACTTTTCACTCCCCCAATTAGTGCTTTCCCCTAAACCGACAATCTGTTTGATAAATGTCCAGATTGAGAAGAAGTCTTTGGATAATCAAATGCAACTCGTCTTTAGTCTTCTAACATGTAGCAGAAAATGTAGAACAGACTGTAGACTCGACCTTTTTCTAGATTGTCCAATTGGGGAATAGAGAGTCAACATCTTCAACTCACCAAATGCATTCCTGTTAACTTTGAAATAGCAAATCCCCTTAACTCAAATCCCTCCCAATCAAACAAGAACACAAAGATGTTCATCAAGGAAATCAGCCCCGCAACTAGAAGCACATTTGTATCTAATCAAAATTAACCCATGTGAAGATGTCAACCAACGACCCTTAGAAGAAAAACTCCATGTGAAGATGACCCGATAAGAAGAAGCTCGGTTCTTACATGAGTTTGGAGCCGTATGACCATTTATTCTCAGATATCAATCAACCATGCAGTGAATTCACACTATTTCTCCCCCTCAAGAATTGCATACGGAGTTGCCATTCTTGATTAAATAAGTGAAAATCATCCAAATGCATTCTATTCACACTTCTCCCCCTCAAAGGTAGCATATGATGTCGCCATCTTCATTATAATAGAGCAAGTGGAATAAGAAAACAATCAACGGTAGCCCGGTTCACTTGATAATCGAAAACACATGGAAAAAACATGAAGCATGTTGATGAGAATGGTCATAATAGAGAAGATTTCTCTTCGTAAGATAAAGCGCATCGACACGCACACTTTTCTTTTCTTTGAGGAGCGAGGCTTGAACTGTTGTGTTCAAACGTCATAATCTCTCTTTTCATCTACTCTTGGAAAACTTGTAATCAACCCCATTATCATTCAAGAGGGCTCTTTGTAGTGACGGTGATGGAGAAAACCCAATATGATGAATTTGACCTTGAAGTAAACTAACCCGAACTCGTGACTTAAGCTTGCACATATGTAACAAAGAGCGGTGCCGAGAATTCATGCTCCATTGAATCTCTAAGTACTCTATACTCTTCAACCAACCAACCATCAAGTATTAGACGTACATCACCTATTGAGAATCCACAATTCAATGTGACACTGAGCACTACAACGTAACTCCTTAAAGTGATAGTTATTTTGTGGTGGTAAGAGCCCAATTCCCCCAAGTGGTAAAAGAAAAGGAAAAGTCACCCAACAATAACTAGATTTCCAAGTCTTCGTTTTTGATAATAAGCTCGAACAGGGATCTTGAAGAATCTTCATCCAACCATCCCCGATACCTTCAGATACTAAGTACACTTGCCCGTGATATTTCACTTCAACCTCAAATAAATAATAGTGAATTAACGCCGTTGTCACATTTTCTGGTTAAAAGCTTAACTCTGGCCTCCTTTGACGTTTTAAGTGAACTCTGATAATGGTTTCATCCCGACCATGATTAAAAGCACATAACCCCATAAAACCATGTAATAACAAAACTGCCATGACGAATATCCAAACATACATCCAATCCATGAAGTACACCCATTTATCCCTTCTTTGAAGCAGAAATCACAGTACCAGCATAAGATAAGATCCAGAATTACACTTTCTCTTTCTCCAGGATGGTTTCATCATCACGGGATTTTACAATTCTATAGTTTAAACCGAGAAATAGTTTGATGTAGGTTTTCCTGACCAGGTCTTAATATTTATAGTGTCTCGCTATACCTATGGTCTACCCTAATGCACTAACGGGCAGTGTACCCGGTCGTGTGTAGTGTAGTAAATGGTAAAGCCAAGGTCGTCCCAAGAGCTATGTGTGTTGGATTATTACTAAGTCTAATTGTCACAGAATAATAATGGTTTCGATAGGGAATAATTAATTAAACTACTAATGCAGAATAAAAGCAGATAAATGGGTAAAGGGAAATCAATAGAGGAATAATGGTGCTAACCTAGTTAATCCTCCTAGATAGTTATGTCTTGGTCTACCTACTTCCAATTACTTCAGGTGGGATCAAATTCGAGAGGACAGCATTTGGTCAATTCGCCCTAACCTATCAGCAAAGATGCCACCACAGAGAAATCGGTAGCACCGTCATAAGTCCCGTTGTTCCCGGTCCCTAAGCCAAGTCATTAAGTACCGCTACATGCTAGATTCTAAATAGTGAGTGCCGGACGTTAGGAACTTAGACACTACACCCTCAATTCTTAAGTTCATCCAAACGATAGGTGATTAGTTGGTCAAATCGCACAAGTAGAAAGGGTCGTCGGTTGGTCATATCTTACCCTTCCGTCTCGATCCGCTCACCTAGGGTCGGTTGGTCATATCTCTAGGCAATTAGCCTCTACCGCCATTCAAAACTACCGAATCAAGGGTAACTACCAAAGAACTATGCATGCATACACTTAGAAATAATTGTGCGGAAGTAAGGGTAAACGAAACAAAACAATTAAGGAATCATAACTAGGCTAGCACCAAAGGGTGCTTAGCCGCTCATATTAATCATGCAAATCAATTCAATATTCAAAGGTACGAAATACATGAATTGAAAGTAAAGAAATATAAAACGCTAAAGCTTATCGTAATGGGTGACTTCTCCTTGAAACGACTCCGTATGCTCCCTAGACCGCGCTTTGAGCTTTTTCCCACGTTCTCGAGAGAGTTGTATGTGGAATGGGATGATTAGAAATCTTTGGAATTAGTGGGTATTTATAGGCGTGTCCGGGTTACGGCGTAACCAATATAGGAGTTCTGTTGTAACCTTCTATTCCGTCGTAAATGCACTAGATGCGCTAGTTACGGCGAACCTAATAAGTGGTTACGCCGTAGTCTTCAATAAACACGGTTACGTCGTAAGTGATGCGATGAGTTACGGCGTAAGTATCGTGATGTGAATCCTCATTTGACCTAATGTAGTTACGTCGTAACCTTTGGGAAGAGTTACTGTTGTAACCTCTTGATAAGTTGGTATTCGAGTCACGCAATAGTTACGGCATAATGTGAGAGGAGTTACGCGTAACTTCTTCAAAATAGGCATCTTGTGATAAATCTTTAGTAATGTTTCCATTTCCGCGTCTCTTTAGCTCCAATGATCGTAATTTACCTGAAAGTGGAAAACAATGGAAAACAAGCGTAAATCCATATAAATGATATAAATAACGAGCATTATTGGGGGAAATTGACACTTAATATTCAGGACTATTTGATGTTATCATAGTTTCTTTCGCGGGATTTTACAAAACCAAGAATAAACCGAGAGATAGAGCCGGAAATGCAAATGATGTTTTCATCATCACGGGATTTTACAAGTTTATGATCTAAACCGAGAAATAGATTCTTTCGCGGGATTTTACAAAATCAAGACAAAACCGTAAATAATGTCAGCTTGAATGTGTTATCACAACTTTGGTTTTGGTGAATATCTGTTTTAGGGGAACATGCAGCGGTTCATCAACGGTTCATTATCCAACATCAACACTATCATCAACCATCTGATAAACACTTTGGTAAATACATCATTCACGCATTTTGTCGGCTATTGCAGTGACAACATGGTGAAGTAAACCCGATATGCCAAACTAGATCATGAAGTGAAATTCCCCAGATTTGTTACTTAAACTTGTACTAATCCTTGTGAAGAAGAAACGGTGTACCCAATGTACAAAACCTCTTGACATATCCTCAACTACGTGAGACACCAAAGTTATAATTACGTTGTGGGTTAAGCGAGAAAGAATCACAAATGTAACTAAATAGCCAAGTCTTTATCACACTCTATAAATGCCCAAACAAGTCATCTTCGCGGAAGGGTAGAAAGAAAGAAGGCGAAATAAGTAAACGCGCCCGGAAAGCCTCACTTCAAATCCAAATAAGAAATACCGTTCAAACAACCCCGTAGTCAACATTTTCCAACATCAATTAAAGCCGTGACATAATGTTTTCCGTGAAAATATATATACCAAAGTACTTAAACCGCATGATATAGTGAATCTCATCATCATACCAAATCTTGAAAGGCTCATCAGTCCATTATCCAAATCCAAGTCATCATATACGTCATGGGACCAGTCCAATCGATCACATATTCAAATCCAGCCCATCAGTAATGTTTCGGATTCACACACACAGTTCAACATCCAAGCCTAACGACCAATTTCATTCCATTTCGCAACTTACATCAAACTTGGTCCAAGCCGACACAACGTGTGATCCAATTAACCCATAATGTCCAACTCTTGTACACTAACTTGAATAAAATAATAAAGGCTCACAAACTATTTGATATTTCCCAATCATAATACGGATAACCAAAAATACATATATTGTGTTTTAACATTGTTAGATGTTAAAAATACGGATATACTCCAATCATAATATAGGTCCGGTCCAATAATAGCCCAATGCCACTTCAAGTTTGCCCTATCTCGTTAGTCCAACTCGTCAGCCCATCTTCATACCCACTTCAATAATAACAAACCCAACTTACAGTGTATAAACCACACTTCACTTACCCTAATCCCTAATATCACTCATATTACACAAACCCTAGTCATCTTACAATAATTCTCCGCCCCCAATCTCTCATTCAGGAAAAATGAAATATCAATCTAACCCTGATAAACAATTCGTCTGCCCCCATTTCATTCTCATATATCCGAACAAAAGCAACCAGTACACATCTCTTCTTCAGAATCTAAGAGAATCACATGAAGTCATATGCACCTTTCACTCACCACAGGGAAGGTTTGAGTGATCATTAACGCCACAAATATGGTGTGATGCGAGTCACCAAGGTTGGTTCTTTATCTATGTAATCCTTTTTTATTTGTACCGAACGTGAGTGACAAATGAAATCCCAGTGGATTTTTTGTTAGTTTCTTCAATTTTTCGGACATAAAAATTTTTGATTTATTGATTGATGATGGACATGAACTCAAACAAAAAGATCTTCAAACAAAAGATTAGTTTGAGTTAATTCTGAGATCACTTGTGTATTAGTTTCTAATTAACGAACGAATCGAGTCAAAGGGATAACATACTTGTTAATATCTTTTTCTTAATTTTCGGAAAAAATCAGAAATTGATCTATGATGATATCTTTTTGGTTTTGAGTCTTAGGACGAATGAGATAATCAAAAATGATAGACTGAGATCCTTGATATTAAATCATTTATGTTTCATTTAGATGTATATCTGTGATGAGTTGAGGGTTCAACAAAAATCCATTGGAAGATTGAAATAAACATGAACCCTTTCTGAGATGGTTTAGGATAGTTTGGGATTTGAAGTTGTTGTTGTTAGTGTCTGCTCGTACATATTCAATATTAAGCCTAGGACTGATGATGGGTTGTGAACCTGAAGTCGTGAGTCAATGGTTGGTATTTGGTATTGTGGTAGCCTTAATAGTCATAACTTCATCTATCATTCTGTCAAGTCGCTTCAGTCACAAGTCGCTACTTCTTGACACAAGTCGCTACTTCTTGACACAAGTTGCTTCTTGTTGACACAAGTTGCTACATGTTAAATAACAAGTCGCTACATTATCTTCACACACCATGCATTTTGACAAATCGCTACATGTTAAATAACAAGTCGCTACCTGTTAAGCACAAGTCGCTTTCAACAAAGCAACTTAGGACAAGTCGCTGCTTGAACCAGTTTGACAAGTCGCTGCCAAAAATGAAGGACAAAAGGTGCAATCCTGAAAACAGGGACAGGGCATTTCTCATACACCAAGTCGCTAGCAAGATTATTTGACTTTATTCCGGCGTTGTTTTTCCGACCAATATTTCCTACCAGCTTCATAAGAAACCCAGAAAAAGCATAAAACTGCATCAGTTTTGACCTCTAAAGTGACCAGATGACTCATTTTGACCTCAAGAATTTTGGCAAGAGTTACCCAGAAAAGTAGCATAAAGACACCAAATAATACCCGTTTTGACCACTTGAATCTGACCATTTTGATCACAAATATAGACCATTGATTCACGGAATGGTTTAAAATGTTACACTGTTACAGAAATATGAGCAAAAGCTAACTTGACAACAAAAAGTTGACACAATACAGATTTTGTAAACCTTATGCAACAAGAAATATTTTAGACCATAAAGGATACATAACCATTTGTTAAAAACTGTTTTCCCAAAGTGAAACGGAAAAAAATATTTCCGACCAACCAAAAGTACAAAAAAACAGTTTACTTCATGATCCAAAAACCAACATAACTATGATACGAAACCACACAAATCAACACAACACAATAACCATGGCTCTTGATACCATTTGTAGGATCGTAAATATTATTGTGTTGATGATTCGGGTGGTCTTGGATGATGGAAATACATGTTAGCCATTTAGAGAGAGAAAGATAAGAGATGGGTGTTCTTGGTAGAGAGTTGTTATACAAAAATGAAAGATTAGATTATTAGAAGCACCACCCCTTCTAAGGATGGAAGGGGTATTTATAGTTACAAATACTACGTCCTCCTATCAGACTGTGGATCAGGCATACAGTGGGTAAAGACCCGTCCTTCCTCCACGGTGTTACACTAAACTAAACTACGCTACAAACTAACTAATTAACTACTAGATAATGTAAATAACAACACGTCTACGAGCTAACATATGCTAGACCATAATTGGGGTGACCGACACTTTAACATGGAATTTCCAATTCCTAACAGTCTTTTATTTATCTGAACGAGATCTAAAATTGATTTTTACAGAATTGCTCGTGAAGCTGGTGCGGCTACATCAGTTATAAATATAGGCGAGACTTAAGCTGATAAATTTGTAGATCTGAAAATCAACGCACGGGTTGGAGAGGTATGCTCTTCAGCTACCATCCTTTATAAAACATGCATTTAATCTGGTACCTGATTGTAGTTCACTGTTGATGCAGATATTACCACTGGTGCTCGAGAGGCTCGGTGTTTCTCATGACATCAGTGACCTTGAACAGAACAAGTGCTAATTATTGTGTGCATGGCTTGAACATGAAATTAGTCACCATGCAAATTCTAGATGTTCAACTACTAAATTAGTCACCATGCAAATTCTAGATGTTGAACAGAACAAGTGCTAATTATTGTTTATTTTGGTGACGGTTCATCTGAAACCTGAAAAAAATTGAGACTATATGAATCATACATGACTAAATTTTATGAAATTTTATTCAGTTATACGTAATTAACCTTAGTTTCTGTTGTTCAAACCTTAGTTACATATTATTGTAATTATTATTAAGTAGTATTTATTTGTTTGCAGCCATGTATATATCAAACATGGGGCTGCAAGTTTCGTTTGGTCTTGGCAATAGGCCAACAGATCTTAGACAATGGTTAGATAAGTCGGAAAGGACAGTTAAGTTAGTTAAATACAGTTACATGACAATTATTGATAAAGGGACATGTCTGTTGGTTATATTGAACCATCACAACCCTTTTCATTGTTGAAAAATTTAGTGCACTTGTGGTATTAGTTCACACCTGGTAATGGGTTAGAGGTACGGAGTGTACACCCACAAGGTCCCTGAACACCCTGACTGTTGGACTTAATTGTTTTAAGTCTTGTTAACCCAAAATATAAGGCCCGCAAGTTTCTGGTATGGGCCACCAAACCCATTAGATAGTAGTTATATGCAGGAAACGGTTATTAAATTAGGGTTAAAACTTACAACGTTTACCTTTTATTGAAACGACATACTTATGACGTTTCATTATGTACTTATAGGATTAAATTATGTAACAAAAAGTAACCTTCCTGTATTCTCATATCAGATAAATAAAGGGGGTTCAACACCATCTTCTTTGTTTCATATATTTATCAATTCTTGTAGATAATGTAGCATGATGTTTCCTGATTTTTTATCGATCCTGGAGATGCCCATACAGAACCTGTGAAACATTGGTATCAAAGCCGAAGGGATCAAGCAACACCCAATTCATGTTTCAAATCACCAATCAAGATTCAAACATGCGTTTTTTAAAGGAGCGCAACCATGGATGCCATTTGAAGAAGAAAGATTAGAGACGGTGAATTTAACCGAGATAAAGATGTACTCAAATCCGGTGTAGGAAGAAGGCTAAAGGATTTACTTGCCTTGAAGTCACAAGTTGAAACTGAAGGAAATGTTTCAAGAGGCTAAAGGACTTGCCTTGGAGATCATGAAGATCCAGTGACGCACCAATTGATTGAAGACATCAAAATTAAAAGGAAAGATTGAAGAAGGCATCAAGGACAAAAGAAAAACAAGATTGAAGACAACACAAGAATGCAAGTAGTGATGATTTCATCATCACATGAAGAAGAAAGGCTGTGGAAACATGGAAGCCTGCAGATTGGAAGAACAAGACTTCAACAATTAGGGGGAACATGTTGGACTTAATTGTTTTAAGTCTTGTTAACCCAAAATATAAGGCCTGCAAGTTTCTGGTATGGGCCACCAAACCCATTAGATAGCAGTTATAGGCAGGAAACGGTTATTAGATTAGGGTTAAAACTTACAACGTTTACCTTTTATTGAAACGACATACTTATGACGTTTCATTATGTACTTATAGGATCAAATTATGTAACAAAAAGTAACCTTCCTGTATTCTCATATTAGATAAATAAAGGGGGTTCAACACCATCTTCTTTGTTTCATATATTAATCAATTCTTGTAGATGATGTAGCATGATGTTGCCTATTTTTTATCGATCCTGAAGATGCCCATACAGAACCTGTGAAACACTGACTCTACAGTGGTGAGATTCACAAGTTAATACTGCTAGTATTAAAGTTAGTACTACTGGGCAAAGTTCCTACTACTAGTGCTAATATTAGTACTGTTAAGCAGATTTAATACTGCTAGTGCTATGTTAGTACTGCTAGGCAGTGTAACTACTGCTAGTGCTGCTGGAATCAACTTGTAACAGGCTTTGACCTATTCAAGTGACAGTTACAACTGTTTAATGACCACGTTGAATTGGTCATGTAACCACTATTAGCTATAACGGGGATAATTATGAGGCGATTAATGGGCCGATTAATCCCCATAATTCCATTTGACTAGCTAAGAGTAATTTCCTATAAATAGGAAATCAGATTATGCATGAGGTCAGATACAGAAAACATAAACACTTGTAAGCAAAGGGTTATTGATTTGTGCCTAAATCATTAACATACATTTGGTCTTATCCTAATTAGATATTCGTGATACCCATGCATTAGGGTTGAATAGTTTACTTTGGAAAGTGATAACACGATTCCAAGTGATATCCGGTAACCTGTATTGGTATTCGGATTGCTATTGATTATCTTCACCCTGTTCTGGGAAATAACCCCCAACATACATCATGTCTATTCATATAGTATACATAGGATCCTGTAATGACAATTATACATACATCAATATTACAATTATAAAGTTAGTTACTTTCCCTCCATTTATGTCTTTTGTATATCACTTGCATACCATTTCTGTACACACTCGCTTTCTCAGAACACTCACACATTTGTTCTTCACAACATGGTGAATACAAACTCATACTTTGAACATAGATGGCCAAGACTGCAGAACAAAGGACTTGGCCATTCTAATAATTAGCAGCGGAGCAAACTTAGGTGGCCTATGAGGAGAAGACTGCAAGATCAGGTTATTCAGAGACAAATGAGAAGAGAAAGGGAGTCAAGACTTGGAAATTTCATAAGGCAAATCTCAAAATATTGCAAATAAATGCTTAGGAAAAAGATAGAAGAGATTTAAGTTTACAACCATGCACTTCCACAGTGCCATAATGACTCTAACAAACACAGGAGATACAGGTGCTATGAATGCAGGATAAGGGGACATATTGCCAACAATTATCCGAACAAAGAGAAGGTTTCTGAGACTGAAAACTCAGATTAGATCTATGAGACAGTGCACACTCAGATTTTGTATGGCATTGATGAAGGAACATGGGACATAGTCTGGTACATAAGCAAACACCTTGAAAGGCATGTTTGCTCAAACAGAAATCTATTTGGAAAACTAAAAAGAGAAATTCAGCATGGAAAAGTTGCAAGATATGTACAAACTATTGTTCATACATGGAGTAGGAGAAATCAATATCTGATTTGGGAAAGAGATCATATGCATACCTGGTGTATTATATACACCAAAAGTAACCCTGAACATTCTATCAGCAAACCAACTTGAAGCCCAAGGATTGGATCTGATATTCAAAGGCAACAAGTGCAGACCTGTGCATATGTTCAAGGACCCAACAGACTGCAGTTTTGATGTAAACAAGATGAACATGAGACAAAACAAGTACATGGAGGATAATTTCAAGTTACTTGAAGAAAGTACTCACTGTGAGGAAGGAAAGACAAAAAAGAAGGATGTATTGACACAGAAGTGTCACAAATGTGAAGAAATTAGACACCATGCCTATGCATGTCTAAGTAAACCAACATCAGTTGGAAACACACCAAGGAATGGGGACTATGTCTATGTTAAAGGTGTTTTCTATCCAACTAAAGTTAGTACATTTAATGAGTATGTTGCCTTTCTTGACCTTGTTAAAAATGATGAAATAATCTTTCAAGAATGGGACATATTTAGGGACAAGTTTAATGATGCTTTCAAATGGTTTTATAATGGATATTTAAAAAGGGAGATGCCTGGTCCCATACCCCAATTGATAAATGGAATTGAGATTCATCTAATGGATCTTTACAAATTGGTAGAAAGCTTAGGAGGATACCTAAGTATCTACTTTGCAAAGGAGTTTGGTTATGTTGCAGAAGTATTTGGTCTATCACATGATTATGGTGATGATTTTAGAAAGTGTTACAATAAATACTTGGATGTCTTTAAGTGCTATTATAGCACAACAAGGGTGCCTAAAGAGGAACTAGGAAATGTTCCAAATAAGACCACATCATCTGTGGTTAAAGGCAAAAATATTACATGCCTTGAAAGTCATTGTGGTGATCAAATGGATCAAGTGACAACACCAAATGGACAAGACAGTTAAGAGAAAAGCAAGATTGTGCACTTTGGAATCAAATTGGAAGACTTAGAAGAAAAAGAAAAGGGCAAAAACTACCAAATGCAGATACAAGACCATTCAGATAAGGGAAGCAAAAGTATGGAAAGAAAGAAAGAAGTAAGGGACACATGCAGAGCTCTAGTGATGATTTCATCATCATTAGCTAATCACATTATGAAAGCAAGAAGAAAGGAAGATAGTTCAGAGATCATTGATCTTATGGGGGAGATTGTTGGAAGTTTAAGATCAATTAACCTTAGTTTCTATTGTTCAAACCTTAGTTACATATTATTGTAATTATTATTAAGTAGTATTTATTTGTTTGCAGCTATGTATGTATCATAAATGACAGTTAAGTTAGTCAAATACAGTTACATGACAGTTATTGATAAAGGGACATGTCTGTTGGTTATATTAAACCATCACAGCCCTTTACATCATGTCTGTTCATATAGTATAAATAGGATCCTGTAATGACAGTTACACATACATCAATATTACAGTTATAAAGTTAGTTACTTTCCCTCCATTTCTGCCTTTTGTGTATCACTTGCATACCGTTTCTGTACACACTCACTTTCTGAGAACACTCACAGATTTGTCCTTCACAACATGGTGAATACAAACTCATACTTTGAACATAGATGGTCAAGACTGCAGAAAAAAAGACTTGGCCATTCTAATAATGGCGGCAAATATAAATAACCATATAGATGAAGGAGCGAAGATCGAATGTTCAAAGTTGTTAACACCTTTTATTAAGCAAGAAGATTCTCAAACAACCAATGGAAACAATATTTTGTAATCTAAACTTCAATATTGCATCAGGAACGACTTGGCAACGTGTGACAACAAATTATAAAGCTTGTTTCGACTTTGGTATTATCTTTATGTATCCATTTGAGTTTTTGTTTAAGGTCAGAGTCAGTATCCGAATCAATTGAAACAACAACACCAACAAAACAATCAATATCAAATTCATCCAAGAAAGCAACATCATCAACCTAAAAAACACACGCATCATGTTCACCGTTAACCGGAAAAAATGAATTCACCCAAATAGAAGAAGATGTTGAAGAAATATTACAACATTCAAGTATCGGCAGAAAAAAATGGTACCTTATTTTCAATGGGCCATTCAAAGGCGTTTATCGCGATTGGGCTATCGCAAGCTCTCATATAGTAGGACAAAATGTTGCCCATAAAAGCTACCCGACTAAAGAAGCAGCAGACATAGATTTTCATGAATCATAAAAAACAGTGGCAACCGAAGAAGTTCAGAGGTCACAAAGGTACACTACTTTAAATCAGAACTTACAAAACCAGATAGCAAAGATAAACGCAACAAAAAAGATAAATAAAAAAAAGAACATTCCAACCACAAAAGAGAAGGAATAAATGAAGAAACCAACAGTTGAGAAATTTCAAAAACTTTGGGATAGTCTCATCAATTATAGTGAAATGCATACAACCATGTCGCTCTATCCGAAACTATGAAGAATATAGGTCCAAGGGCCATCTTTTTACCATAAGCATTTCCGATGAATATTCATGATTATTTTATTCATGGATTATTGGATACAATATATATCAGCAGAGAAAATCTCAAAGAATTGCAAGAATTTCCATCAGGAGCTAAAAGCGTCATCAAAAGTTACAGTGATGTTTTCGCAAAGAAGAGACCATTGTATCTCAAAATGCATTCAAGCTATCCAATTTTTGGCAAAGATCAGGAACTCCTAGTACCATCAATAACAATAGCAAGACTCGGAGTCAGCAAGGAAGATCTTCCAACAAGAGATGAGATACCAATAGAAACTCCTACGATCGACCATCTCGTAACAGCTCTCGCCGGAGTCTATTTCGAATCAATGAAGATTGGAACTGCACAAGGGCAAATAGAAAAGGTGAAAATTAATTACTGTACAAGCAACTTGTTAATCTACTCTAAATTTTCAGAAAAGATTAGCGAGGCTCAACAAAATGTGATATCCAAATTCGAACGACCATTCGAAAGCTTCACTGAACAACTTGCAGCTCTTCCAGAAAACTTCAAGATGTTACTATGCCAACACTTATTGAAAGTACCAAGACACAGTTGCGAATACTGCTCAGACACGCAAATGGTAGAATAAAGACAAATACAAGAGAATCATTCAAGACACCTGTTCGGTGTAAATCTACAAGAAACAATGTGCCAACTGTTTAGACACTGGCTCTTATAGTGTGGTGTGATGTGTGTAAGATAATAATAATGTAAGGCTTGTCGGCCATAATTGTAAGTTTTGTTTTTTAGTAATAATGTAAAAATAATAATGTAAGGAATGTCGACCATATCGACCATGGTACTGTAGTGTCCTAGAGGTATCTAGGAATAGTGGATGTTACTATTACATCTACTTTATCTGTATATAAATAGAGGTCTAGCCTCAAGTAATGAAGCATGTGTTTTTAAGAATTAAACCATCGTGTTTAAATTGAGATTCATTTCTCTCTGATCTGTCGAAGCATCGCCTTCTGAATAGCAGACGCATCTGTAAAAACGATAATTCATTTCTGAATAGCAAATCCCTATCTCTACCATCAATCATCCAATTGAATATCAATCATCCAATTGAATATCAATCATCAATATAATCATTCATCACAATTCATAACAAACCAAAATCAATTGACATATAAATCAAACCACATAGATCTACGCATTATCATCTTTTCATAATTCATATGTTTCAATATGAATAATATAATAATCCACTATATGATCATCACAAGCACATTAATAATCGTTTATATGATTATTCATGCCATCTATCAACAAATTTCGCAGGTAAAAAATTCATAGTGGGGAGTCAGGAATGGTAGGTGGGGGGAATCAGTCCTCATGGATGCAAAAAATATATAAAGAAAAAAGAAAATATGATGGGAGAAAAAGTTTAGTGCCCTCACCCCTAAAATCATAGTGGGGAGTCAGGAATGGTATGGTAGTGGGAGAAAAGAAAATATGATGGGAGAAAAAAGAAAATATGATGGGAGAAAAGTTTACTGCCCTCACCCCTAAAATTCATAGTGGGGAGTCAGGAATGGTAGTTGGGGGGGGGGGGGAATCAAGTTCTTGCGGATGCAAAAAAATATATATAGAAAAAAGTAAATATTATGGGAGAAAAGTTTAGTGCCCTCACCCCTAAAATCCTCGCTCTCTACTTGCCAATAATTTGAGAGTGTTCTAATGCATAAAAAATTGATTTACCGATGGCTAGTTCCATTAGAAAATATGGAGGAAGATAATAATGGGTAATAGTGGAAGTGGGTGTGGGATAGTGGGGAGTCAGGAATGGGCCAGTGGGTAAGTTGGCATATAGTGGGGTGGAAATTTTGGTTTTTTATGATTAGAGCTAATAGTGAATATTACATATTTCTATTTTGTACATGGTTTTGTACTATTGTTAGTGAAATAGGCAATATAATGTTAATTTGTTACCATCACATATGTCCTCAAATATTTTTTTTATAGTTACAGTTTATACAACAATCAAATTTTTCTAAGCTAAATTATCTATGACGTGTGAGTACTTAAATATATTTTTTACAACATCTATTGTGTTCGTAATTTTTTTGTCGCATTTTTATATTTGATTAGTTAAACTAAATGAGTTTAAATCTATACAAACCAATTAAAATCACTAACCAAATTTTATTTTATCGATATCTAAACTTAAAACTATCATTTATTGCATTGCATGGCAGTTTGTTGCCTTCAAATCCGACCCGATTTGTTGCAAATTACGCAAAAGAAAGGACATCTCCCGGCATGTTATTCAACCCCTCGCTCAATGCCCCTCATGAAGACATTTCCTGGCTCCGTCACTGTACTAAGTTATATAGTAGAGGTGCTATATTTCTTCAGAGATCTTCTACATGGAGGCGTGAGAAGTTATCTAAAATAGTACTGGTGGTAAATTATTAAGTAGAGCTACTATATTCGTAACAATAAAGGGACGTGGTTTATGATAAAAGGTGGAGATCGATTTTTAATGACGGGACATCTTTTAAAACCCTAGCCACCATCACATACATCTGATCAACCATAAATCTTTCCAAAAATTTGAAGATGCCAACAATCAGAAAAATGAGTTCAACAACATACATGGAAGGCTAAACCTCTTATAATCTCCCCTGGTGAAAGATATTTACTTTGACTATGTTTATGGATTTTAATTTATTTGTCAAACACTCATTCATATGATTTTAATGCATATCTTAGGTTTGAATTTAAGGTTTAATAAAATTATTTGATTGGATTATCGTAAGACACGTTATTGTGAGTCAACGAGTCATGCCGAGCCCAATTAGTGTAGAGGTTAAGACACGTCGTGTGGTAAACATAACTTGTTCCCAAAATTGTTCATTTCAAGTAATCCAAACTACATTTATGTGGTTTAAAATAAAACGCTAGTAATTATCCATAACTTAGTCATATCAATACCTCGAGTCGGGATAGATTGCTTTTCATCCAATTGTTATAAATCATTCTTTTAATCGCATATTTACTTTTAAGTTAATTAGTAATTTAATTATAGATTAATTTCATATATCACCTTAATTTCATTATTAATTTCATATATATCTAAAGTGCAAGTATTGAATGCATAATGATAATATACAATATTTTTAATGCGTGTTTGGGTATATATGAAATTTCTAACTAAAAAAAAAGGGTGATATAAAATTGCCCCTTTAATTATTTAGTCTATAAACAAACCGTCAATCAATAATTTATTTTGTAGAACTTTAGCTATAATCACATACTTTTCGTGGATTCAATACCCGCTTACCCTATCTAGTATAGGGGTGAGATCAATAAAGATCACATAAAAATTAAAGATCAAATGGATCATTCTCAACCATTCATTTTTGATCAAATTAATTAAATTCACTTTCACCCTTATATTTAAAAATTAAATATCTCACAAACCGTTAATAGTTAGATAAAACTAAATATACCATCATGACGTTAATAAAATTATCTTTCTATAGATCCAATATTGTATACTTTCGATTTAACTTATTTTTATCGTTTTTGGGGTTTCGATATATTACACTATAAATGAAATTTTTAAAAATACTCTTTTGCATTAACACAACCCCTAAACCCTAAAAACCCTAAACCCTAAACCCTAAAAAACCCTACCCCTAAACCTTAAAAAACCCTACCCCTAAACCCTAAAAACCCTAACCCCTAAACCCTAAAAACTCTAAACCCCTAAAACCCTAACCGCTAAACCAAAAAACCTAAACCCTATCCGCTAAACCAAAAAACCTAAACCATATCCGCTAAACCGTAAGAAACCTTAACACTTAACCCCTAAAAAACTTAACCCAAAAAGTCAAATCCTAAACCCTAAACACCTAAACCCTAATCAGAACCCTAAACCCACAAAAAGTCGGAAAAAAATTTACGAAAGATATGATGTGGGATATCAAATTAAAGGTAATTTTATCTTGTCGTGATGGTATGATTAGTTTATTTAACGATTAATGGTTTGTGAGATATTTAGTTTTTAAAAATGAAGGTGAAAGTTTATTTTATTGTTTTGATGAAAAATGAGTGGTTGAGAATGGTTTATTTGATCTTTAATTTTTCTTTGATCTTTATTGAACCAAACTCATCTAGTATAAGGTAATTAGGTTTATTTTTTACCGTACTTCGACGCCGATCATATGTTAGATGTCGCTATTGTTTGTTCAAAGTTCAGACAAAAAAAGTCGCTATAGTTGCTCAAATAATGCTACTGAATGTAGACCATAACATTGACTTGTACCACTTTAGAAAAGAAAAAGAAAAAAGAAAACGTCGCTATTGTTGCTCAAATAATGCTGAATGTGGACCATAACACTGAGATGAATGTTCACCCTTTTCATCCACATATGACATATATGGCATCATTTGTGCCCCCACCATAAACCAATTATTAGAAAGTTGCCCATAAGAATTAAACCCCTATAAACGAAGCCTGAATTCATCAATCTAGCTAGTGCGCTGCCAATCTCTACTACTATATTCTGTTTCTCGCACCTAAACTTATGGCTGAACTCATTCTTTCTGCCTTGCTCCCAGTCATTTTTGACAAACTAACAGCTGTAGCCGTGAACAAGATAACTCGCTCCAAAGAAATTCATACCGAGCTGAAGAAATGGGGGAAGAAGTTATCCCAGATCCAAGCATTCCTTGAGGATGCTTCTCAGAAGGAAGTGACCAAGGTTGCTGTTAAGCAGTGGCTGGATGGTCTCCAACATTTGGCTTACGACATAGATGATATTCTTGATGCTTTAGCAACAGACGCTATGCATGATCACGAGTTTACCAACGAGTCTGATCAAGGAATCAGTAGCAAGGTAAGAAAGCTCATTCCAACTTGTTGCACAAATTTCTCACTAAGTACTAGGATGGACAGCAAATTAAGTAGTATTACCACCAGGTTACAAGAACTCATAGATGAAAAAAATAATCTTGGATTAACTGTGAAAGATGGCGGGTCAAAAAATATGAATAGAAGTTACCAGACCTCTTTGGTTGATGCACCTAGTATTGTTGGACGTGAAGGTGATAAGAAGGAATTACTCCTGAAGCTATTGGGTGATGAACCATGTAGTCAAAACTTTAGCATCGTGCCTATTGTTGGTATGGGTGGCATAGGAAAAACGACTTTAGCCAGACTTTTGTATGACGATCAGCAAGTGAAGGATCGCTTTGAGCTCAAGGCATGGGTTTGCGTCTCTGATGACTTTGACAGCTTCAATATAAGTATAGTCATCTTTCAATCTATAGGTGGGGACGAAAACAAAAAGTTTGCAGATCTAAATTTGCTTCAAGCAGCTCTTAAAAATCAACTTAAAGGGAAACGATTTCTCCTTGTTTTGGATGATATATGGAGCGAAAAGCTTGAAGACTGGGAAACATTAGTGGCCCCATTCATTGATGTAGCTCATGGAAGCAAAATAATCATCACAACTCGAAAGCAACATTTGCTTTATAAGTTGGGCTACGATCATCCATACGATCTGAAGAAGTTGTCACATGATGATGCTTTATCTTTATTTGCTCAATATGCTTTGGGTGTAAAGAACTTTAATTTACATCCGGTGCTGAGAACACATGGTGAAGGCATTGTTAGAAAATGCGATGGCTTGCCTTTGGCTTTAAAAGCACTTGGAAGTTTACTCAGAACAAAAACAGATGAAGAAGATTGGAAGCAGCTGTTGAATAATGAGATATGGATGTTAGAAGACGGAGGCGGTATTGTTCCGGCGCTTAGGCTAAGCTACCATGATCTTTCTGCGCACGTCTGAAGCAATTGTTTGCATACGTTGCTTGATCCCCAAGGACTACGTGTTTGAGAAAGATGACTTGATATTGTGGTGGATGGCGGAAGGGTTTTTGCACAATTCAACTACAGAAAAATCAATGGAACGCTTGGGTGAGGAATATTTTCAAGAGCTGTTGTCTAGGTCTTTTTTTCAACATGTCCCTGATGGCGAATCATTGTTTGTGATGCATGACCTCATGAATGATTTAGCCACATTTGTTGCTGGAGAATTTTATTCAAGGTTAGACATAGAAGCGGAGAAGAATGTTAGCAAGGAAGATTTTAAAAGTACCGCCATATGTCATTTGTTTGTGAGGAATATATGACTTACAAGAAGTTCAAGGCATTCGAAAGAGCTAATAGTTTGAGAACGTTTTTAGCTATGCCCAATGTGGTGGGATATAGCTATCGACATTCAACTTATCAAGTAAAATTCGATTGACACACTTCCCATTACCATTGTTAAGGGTTCTAAGTTTGAGTAGATTAGATATAGATGACGTGCAGAGTGTGTTTAACAATATGAAGCACTTATGTATCTTAATTTATCTCAAACTAGAATCACGATTTGCCGTAAAATGTCCGCAATCTTTATAAAACTAAATATACCATCATGACGTTAATAAAATTATCTTCTATGAGATCCAATATCAGATACTTTCGACGAACTTATTTTTATCGTTTTTGCGGCTTCGATATATTACACTATAAACGAAATTTTAAAATACTCTTTCAGATTAACACAACCCCTAAACCCTAAAAACCCTAAACCCTAAACCCTAAAAACCCTACCCTAAACCTTAAAAACCCTACCCCTAAACCCTAAAACCCTAACCCCTAAACCCTAAAAACTCTAAACCCTAAAACCCTAACCGCTTAAACCAAAAACCTAAACCCTATCCGCTAAACCAAAAACCTAAACCATATCCGCTTAAACCGTAGTTAAACCTTAACACTTAACCCCTAAAAACTTAACCCAAAATTCAAATCCCTAAACCCTAAACACCTAAACCCTAATCAGAACCCTAAACCCACAAAAAGTCGGAAAAAATTTCGTCGAAAGTATATGATGTGGGATATCAAATTAAAGGTAATTTTATCTTTATCGTGATGGTATGATTAGTTTAAATCTAACGATTAATTGGTTTGTGAGATATTTAGTTTTTAAAACGGGTGAAAGTTTATTTTATTGTTTTGATGAAAAATGAGTGGTTGAGAATGGTTTATTTGATCTTTAATTTTTCTTTGATCTTTATTGAACCAAACTCATCTAGTATAAGGTAATTAGGTTTATTTTTTACCGTACTTCGACGCCGATCATATGTTAGATGTCGCTATTGTTTGTTCAAAGTTCAGACAAAAAAAGTCGCTATAGTTGCTCAAATAATGCTACTGAATGTAGACCATAACATTGACTTGTACCACTTTAGAAAAGAAAAAAAGAAAAAAAGAAAACGTCGCTATTGTTGCTCAAATAATGCTGAATGTGGACCATAACACTGAGATGAATGTTCACCCTTTTCATCCACATATGACATATATGGCATCATTTGTGCCCCCACCATAAACCAATTATTAGAAAGTTGCCCATAAGAATTAAACCCCTATAAACGAAGCCTGAATTCATCAATCTAGCTAGTGCGCTGCCAATCTCTACTACTATATTCTGTTTCTCGCACCTAAACTTATGGCTGAACTCATTCTTTCTGCCTTGCTCCCAGTCATTTTTGACAAACTAACAGCTGTAGCCGTGAACAAGATAACTCGCTCCAAAGAAATTCATACCGAGCTGAAGAAATGGGGGAAGAAGTTATCCCAGATCCAAGCATTCCTTGAGGATGCTTCTCAGAAGGAAGTGACCAAGGTTGCTGTTAAGCAGTGGCTGGATGGTCTCCAACATTTGGCTTACGACATAGATGATATTCTTGATGCTTTAGCAACAGACGCTATGCATGATCACGAGTTTACCAACGAGTCTGATCAAGGAATCAGTAGCAAGGTAAGAAAGCTCATTCCAACTTGTTGCACAAATTTCTCACTAAGTACTAGGATGGACAGCAAATTAAGTAGTATTACCACCAGGTTACAAGAACTCATAGATGAAAAAAATAATCTTGGATTAACTGTGAAAGATGGCGGGTCAAAAAATATGAATAGAAGTTACCAGACCTCTTTGGTTGATGCACCTAGTATTGTTGGACGTGAAGGTGATAAGAAGGAATTACTCCTGAAGCTATTGGGTGATGAACCATGTAGTCAAAACTTTAGCATCGTGCCTATTGTTGGTATGGGTGGCATAGGAAAAACGACTTTAGCCAGACTTTTGTATGACGATCAGCAAGTGAAGGATCGCTTTGAGCTCAAGGCATGGGTTTGCGTCTCTGATGACTTTGACAGCTTCAATATAAGTATAGTCATCTTTCAATCTATAGGTGGGGACGAAAACAAAAGTTTGCAGATCTAAATTTGCTTCAAGCAGCTCTTAAAATCAACTTAAAGGGAAACGATTTCTCCTTGTTTTGGATGATATATGGAGCGAAAAGCTTGAAGACTGGGAAACATTAGTGGCCCCATTCATTGATGTAGCTCATGGAAGCAAAATAATCATCACAACTCGAAAGCAACATTTGCTTTATAAGTTGGGCTACGATCATCCATACGATCTGAAGAAGTTGTCACATGATGATGCTTTATCTTTATTTGCTCAATATGCTTTGGGTGTAAAGAACTTTAATTTACATCCGGTGCTGAGAACACATGGTGAAGGCATTGTTAGAAAATGCGATGGCTTGCCTTTGGCTTTAAAAGCACTTGGAAGTTTACTCGTAACAAAAACAGATGAAGAAGATTGGAAGCACTGTTGAATAATGAGATATGGATGTTAGAAGACGGAGGCGGTATTGTTCCGGCGCTTAGGCTAAGCTACCATGATCTTTCTGCACGTCTGAAGCAATTGTTTGCATACTGTTGCTTGATCCCCAAGGACTACGTGTTTGAGAAAGATGACTTGATATTGTGGTGGATGGCGGAAGGGTTTTTGCACAATTCAACTACAGAAAAATCAATGGAACGCTTGGGTGAGGAATATTTTCAAGAGCTGTTGTCTAGGTCTTTTTTTCAACATGTCCCTGATGGCGAATCATTGTTTGTGATGCATGACCTCATGAATGATTTAGCCACATTTGTTGCTGGAGAATTTTATTCAAGGTTAGACATAGAAGCGGAGAAGAATGTTAGCAAGGAAGATTTTAAAAAGTACCGCCATATGTCATTTGTTTGTGAGGAATATATGACTTACAAGAAGTTCAAGGCATTCGAAAGAGCTAATAGTTTGAGAACGTTTTTAGCTATGCCCAATGTGGTGGGATATAGCTATCAGACATTCAACTTATCAAGTAAAATTCTGATTGACACACTTCCCCAGTTACCATTGTTAAGGGTTCTAAGTTTGAGTAGATTAGATATAGATGACGTACCAGAGTGTGTCGGCAATATGAAGCACTTGCGGTATCTTAATTTATCTCAAACTAGAATCACGCATTTGCCAGAAAATGTCTGCAATCTTTATAATTTACAGACACTGATCGTTTCCGGCTGTAATAGCTTGACCACGTTGCCCTACAATTTCTTAAAGCTTAAAAACTTGCGGCATTTTGATATTCGGGATACATTGATTTGGAATATGATGCCGTTAGGGATTAGTGAGATGAAAAGCCTACAAATTCTTTCCAACAAAATTGTTGTTGTTGAAAACAACACCTTCTTTATATCTTGGTTTAGGAACATAAAGAATCTTCAAGCGGAGATTAATATTGATGAGTTGCAAAAAGTGCAAAGTGCAAGGGATATACAGGAGGTGAACTTATCACAAAAAAGGGTTAGTGAGTTACATGTGGAATGGAGAAACGATTTTAATGATGCTCGGAATGAAACACTTGAGAATGAGGTCCTGAATGCCCTCAAGCCTCATAGTGATAATTTGAAAGATCTAAATATTGTGTCATATGGAGGTAAAGTATTTCCAAAGTGGATTGGGGATACCTCATTTCATCATTTGACTGGTGTTTCAATTCGGGGTGGTAAAAATTGTACGTTTCTACCAGCACTTGGGCAACTACCATCGCTTAAGGAGTTGGATATTCAAAGTCTGAACAAGGTGAAAGTTGTGGGCTTAGAGTTCCTTGGGACAGGTGTTGCATTTCCTAAACTTGAGAATTTAAGTTTTGCATATATGAATAGGTGGGAGGAATGGTCTAGTGGTGATGCTGATGCAGTGTTTCCACGCCTTCAAAAGCTGGAAATAAGAGATTGTCGTAAATTGGCTAAAGTCTCATTTGAAGCACTACCTTCGCTGAGGGTTTTACATCTCAACGACTGTGGTGAGGGAGTATTGACAAGTCTAATTCATGTAGCTTCAGCAGTCACCACGTTGAGTATTTTTAGTATTTCAGGACTTAGTGATGAGGTGTTGAGAGGTGTTATGGTCTATCTTGGGGCAGTTGAAGAATTAAGTATCTGGGGGTGTGATGAAATAAGATACTTGTATGAATCAGAAGCAGAGGCAAGTAAGGTTCTTGTGAATTTAAGGAAGTTGAAAGTAGAGTATTGTTCAGAATTGGTGAGCTTAGGAGAGAAAGGGGAGGAGGAGGAGGATGGATGCAACCAACTAACATCTCTTAGGATCTTGGAATTAGTGGTTTGTCAGAATCTAAAGTATTGCAATTTGCCAAACAACATTCAAGAATTGAGTATCTTCTATTGTGATTCGATTGCATCTGTCTCCTTCCCAACAGGAGGGCACACGCTCAAGTCACTCAAAATAAATGGATGTGATCAACTACTGGATACAGGGCTTCTGAACACAAGCATGACACCGATGCTCGAGGTTGTATGTATAGATAGATGGCAAAATCTGAAATCAATCAATGAATTGACTTGTTTCATTCACATCACAGAATTGGAAATAAAAAATTGTTCGAGTATAGAGTCAATGGTTGAATTGACTTGTTTCATTCACCTCACCGAATTAAGAATAGTACAATGTTCGAGTATAGAGTCATTTCCTGCTGCCGACTTGCCGAATCTCACCTCGTTAAAACTGTTGACAATCAAGAATTGTAAAAGTATGGATGTTGATTCCTTTGGGGTTTGGCCTCCTAATTTGGTTAGCTTAAAAATAGGGGGTTTGAAGAAGCCAATATCAAAGTTTGGCCCACAGACTTTCCCATCCTCACTTGTTGACCTACGGCTATTCGGTGGATCGGCAGAAGAAGAAGATGATGTGACTAGGGGAAGCCAGTTGTCTCATATGCTTCCTTCATCTCTTACTACACTTTGGTTAAGGGATTTTGAGAAATTGGAATCAGTTTCGGTGGCACTCCAGCAACTCACCTCCCTCCAACATCTCACCATTCGGAGCTGCCCAGAGATTCAAGATCTACCAGAAGAGTTGTTGCCTTCACTTTTGAGTTTCACAATCCATGGTTGCCCATATGAACTGAAAGAAAGGCTAAGTAGAAGAGGTTCCTATTGGCCCCGCATCTCCTATATCCCATATGTCGACATAGACTAAAGGTATGTCCATCTCTCTCCATTTTGACTTTCTTGATTATATATATTTCTATATTTGAAGCGGTCTTTTGCATTGCATTTTCAAGTTATCTCATTTCAATTAACAGCTCACTTATAATCCATTGCCAGCAAAACTGACTGTCTGATTAGTTTCAAGGGTACACGTTACATGAACCTATAGGGGTCGTTGGGTATATTATCCCATGGAACTTCCCTATCGGAATGTTTTTAATGAAAACCAGCCCGGAATTGGCTGCAGGGTGCACCATGTTGGTCAAGCCAGCTGAGCAATCACCACTTTCCGCCCTTTATTTGGCCCATTTAGCTAAGCTGGTACATGCCGGATAATAAACTATATTTCTATATTTTTACATGTGTTAATTATCTAGTAGAGCTGATTTATAATGGCTATTAATCAGGCGAGCATTCCTGATGGGGTGATAATTGATAAATGTTGTAACGGGAATTGGAGAGACAGCGGGAGCCGAGATTGGTTCTCATATGGAAGCAGCGGCCACCAGTAATTTGATTGTGTGAGTTTCACGGGGCCAACTAAAGTCGGACGAGTTGTAATGCAAGCAGCGGCCACCAGTAATTTGAAAGCGGTGTCTATCGAGCTTGGAGGCAAAGCCCCGCTGATAGTCTTTGATGATGTGGATATTGATTCAACCGTTGCTCTTAGGGGCGGTTTCGCTAACAAGGTATATAAATCCGTAGTGGTGGTAAAATGGGCACACCATGTTTGGATAAAACTTTTTAATTTTTATGCGTTGATAAAGCCATAGTTTATTTAGCAGATATCTATCATTTTCAGGGTGAATATTGCGTGTATAGCTCGAGGATACTCATCCATACGATGAATTTGTGACCAAGTAGCCTTGTACGCGAAAGGGATGATCGTTGGTGACCCATTTGCAGTATACTATTTTAAATGGAACTCATGACAATAATAAGTTACGGAGTAAACTATTTTGAAGAAATTAAATGTTCTAGTTTCAAAAAGATAGTTAAGTGAGGTAAGCAGCTACATAGGTATTTAAGTATTTACTTATTCTACTTTCACATACATGTAGTCTGTTCATGTTTGAGTTCAATTGTATGTATAATAAGGCTAAAACTAAGGCCCAATAAATGTAACATGTCCCATGTTGTGTAAAACGTAGTATTATTTTAAGTAACAATGATTCATCTCAACTTGATCAATCAGTCTCTTGGTTTCTAATACTCCTTTTTTTTTTTTTTTTCACAGATGGGGTTTCAAAATGTCTAGATGGGATTCCTAGTAGGCCAATGAGTTGCTATTAGATGTTCTAATGGAGTACAACAAACACAAGAGGCCATCGTTAGTGCCTCTATCAATAATTTCAGAGAAAGAGTATTCTTTTGTATCAGTTAATATGAACCTTCCCGGTTTCTTTGATGCAAACTGTTATTGGTTTAAGCCGTGCAGTAGGTTGCTTTGTGTCTCATTTGCAATCGTTATTGGTTTAGGGTATTTAGTTGTTGTTCCACTTGACATTATGCACCTTTTTTGTAATCCTTGAGGGTTCTATAAGAGCACAAGGTGTAGTATGAGTTATCAGACGGTGTTATAGCAAAAAGTGTTGTCACGTCAGCTTTTTTCCCTGAAATCAGAACCGATAACTTAACCTAAAAACAGCCTCCTCATCACTCAAGTTATAGGACGGGTCTAGCCCTTGGACCTACATTTTTTTTTCTTTTTTCTTTTATCATTTATTCAAATAAAACAACACATTTCAATAAATTTCGCAAGAGTGTGCACTTTGGTCTACCTAACCTGTATCCGAGCTAAATATGAAAATACCTTTCATCTTAGTAAATCACAATCACTTAAAATAGTTGATGACACTAAAATCACAAATAAGAATTTTGTAAGTGAGATAAGTAGAGGGTTTTTTTTTTTTTTTTTTTTTTTTTTTTTTTAAGTGGTTAGAGGGTGTTTGAGATTGTTTGTTTAACTTTACACTGGAATAAGCATTTAATAATAAGCAGGTTGCCCTGATATGCACTTTAAAGGAAGCTATGCCAAACACAAGTGCTTTACCTTACTAAACTTTGCAGATATGCAATTTTTTGTAATAGCGTGTTTGGGATTGCTTATAACTATATAATAAGCCGATAAGCAATCTCAAAGGGCTTTTTTGTTAAAGTAGATAAGCAGTTTTAAGAAGCAATTTTAGAAACCATCTATGTGCAATAAAAAAGTAGACTCGGTATATGATTCGAAAAAATTTCATTAAATTTCGACTTATTTTTTATAAGCCCCAATTTTACGGCTTATTTTGAGATTTGTCAGCTTTTATAAGTTTATCATATCATAATAAACATATATAAGCCGAGAAGTCTCAAAATAAGCCACAAAATCGGAGCTTATAAAAAATAAGCCCAAATCGGCTTATGTTAAATAAGCTTAGCCAAACAGGGCCGAAGTTTGTAACAAACTGTAAAAAGATAAAAGTAACATGCATTCACCTACAATAATGCATGTGGTGTTTGTTTAAGCTTATATGTGGCTTACCAGCTTATTTTTTTTCGGCTTATATTCTATAAGTCTCCCGTTTTTGGCTTATTTTGAAACTTATGGGCTTATATGAGTTTATTAAGATATGATAAACTTATATAAGCTCGTAAGTCTAAATAAGCCGAAAGAAAATTTGAAGTTTATGAAATATAAGCCGAAATCAAATAAGTCATAAAATATTAAATTATTGTAGTGTCATAAAATATTAAATTATTAAAAGACATATTAGATCCTTGATATCTTTTAAGACCAAAGATGTATATGACTCCTTGTTGATGAATCTGTAAAGTGAAGTGTTCCCTGTTGTCCAAAAGTTGAAACCACTTCTGATCAACCTGTCAAGTTTTTGTTGTCAACAATGAAGATAAGCATGTCAAATTGTTCTGATAGTACATATGAACTTTAAAAGTTCATTTGCGTTTATATGTATGCACTTCATGCAAATTCGTGTAACATGAGCTTTAAATGAAAGTCTTATATATTGATTTTAGTATTCATTTTATGTTTCCATCTCTACCACCACGGCACTAACTGAGGCATGAGGATTTTTCGAGTGATAATGATAGTGGAATACGTTCATAAGATATTAAAGTATTAATAGACATTTCGCATATCATGTCATATATCTTTTACCGATGTTGGATTTAAAAGACATATTAGATAGAGTAAATTTCTTAAACGAACTATTTCTACTACTACTTTACAAATATAAACCTCGCCTATATATTTTTCTAAAATGAACTTTTCAATATGATACGTTAGATTCTTACGATAATCGTTTTTAAACCGTACACGTGTATAAAGAATTCCTGGGCGTGGGCTAGGCGAGAAACTACGCGAATGAGTGTTTAGGGCGAGAATTTGGGGGTGGTACAGAATAGTAACAAGTTCTGGGCGTGTCCTGGGCGAGGGCCTGGGCGTGAGGTTCTGGGCGTGGGCTAGGCGTTGGCTAGGCGAGGTTCTGAGCGTGGGGGCATAGGCTAGGCGTGGACTAGGCGAGGTTCTGGGTGTGGGGGAGTGGGCTAGGCGTGGACTAGGGAGGACGAAGGTGGTGGTGCAGGTGGAAGAGAAGGGAGGACGAAGGTGGTGGTGCTGATATGGTTAGTTTTGTTACAGAGAAGGAGGACGAAGGTGGTGGTGCTGAAGGGTTATACAAGTCATTAAATCTTCAAAAGCATTAATGAAAGCCATTAAATTTTGTCACACTATATGTCTATATACACGCAACATGTATCTTGTTAAACTCACTTTCATTAATGCTCTTAAAGTTACATTAATTATGTAAATGTAACTGTTGCTACACTCTTGTTTCATTAATGCATTTGAAGTTAGGGACTAAATTTCAATAAATGATTGATGAATTTACGAATAGGTATTGCATGGGCTTTTGGTGGCTTTATAATGTTCAACTGAGTAAAAGTATAGGCGAATAATTTTTTTTTTGGGCGAGAATATTAATGCTAGGCAATGGAAAACGAAAAGCATGATAGTGATATATTTTGGTCATTTGTGTAAATCATCCGAAAAAAGTTCGTTTCGGTAAACCCCTCTCTATAAAGATTATTTAGGTAATTTGCTTTATTAGATACCTTGTGCCAAACATTCGAACATTACACATGGCATATTTTATCCCATGTGCCAAACACCCGTACAACATCTAAAAGTATCACCAAGTTCCACCAATTCAGTCATACGAGACAAATCCATGGAACAGGGGCAACCATAATATACCACCAAACAAAACCTATTACAAATAGAAGCACTGGACTACACTTTACAACTTAAATTAGAGCAAAACCATTACATTCGTAGAGTAGCACACTACACAGATAAAATTTCACCACAAAACACGAACAATCTTTCTGTATTTCTTTGAACACGTACACCGGAACACAAACAATAATTTGATAACTAACTCCGGCACCAAAAGAAGACTCAAGTTTGCATTTACTTATGGATGGGTAAATTTGGGCGGGCTCTTTTTATCTCAAATGGTTGAAAAGAGTTAAAGTGGCACAAAATGTATTTTTTGAAACAATATCTTCTAATTATGTCTTTATTCAGGATTCATTGTTGATAACTGTATATGATCTCTAATAATCATAATTAACACTTGTTTAAGACTTTAAGTATTCCATATATATATAAACACATTTAATGAACTCATCTATTACATAATTATACACTTTTAATCATTGTAAACATGGTATATGATGTTAAATGTAAAATGTTTAGAGATCATTAAGTGCTAATTTTTAAAAAATGAAATGCTTGAACAACACCCAGTGGGTTGTTGTTAGCAAATCCCATAATGAAAACGATTAAACTAATTAATTTTGACAAAAAAATGTATCATGTAGATTATGGTATAGGTAGCAAGGAAAGCAAAGAGTGCCTGTAAAGGAAACAAGTGGACCTGTAGCTATAAATCAAGATGCGCCTCTAGCAGAAGAAGAAACGACAACCACATAAACAATAACCACAGTAAGTAGTTTTAGTAGTTTGATAGAGTATAGCTTTGACTAATGAAGGCACAGTTGGTAAAGGAATATGTGATTAAGTGTTTGAAACATCATTCTTGGTTTTTTGTTACAAGGAGACACTATTTCTAGGGTAAATGTAAGAAAATAAACAAGTTTATTGCTAGGGACAATTTCCGCAAAATAGTGCCAAGTGTAATGCTTCAAACTTGTGCAAAAACAAATGGTTAGTTTGCATTGAAAGGTTAACTATAAAGGTAATAACTCTATGATTTTACAATTCACCATTGCTAGTGAGGAGACAACTTAAAACTTTAGATTTTTGGACAATTTTACCTGTGCCACTAGTTAACAAAAACAGTACCTAATCTTTTAAGGAGCTGGTAAAGAAATTATGTGTCATGTTTAGTTTTGTAATAGAATAGTTGTAGGACTAAAAAAAATATAGACTATCATAGTGTTTGGACTAATTTAGCTTATGTTTGGTTTGTTAGTTGTTTTATAAGAAACATGTAAGTCAGGGGATGGCAAGCGCCAACAGAATGGAAAGAAGGAAAGCCAACCAGTTTTGCAGTATAAAAGAAAAAAATGTGTATCAAAAGGTATTAACATACTAGTTATCTTCTTTACTTGCAACTCATTAACCTCCTCATCAACAACGAGTATTTCCATATTGTGCTTCTCAAGATCTTTCTTAAATTTTTCCCCTCCTTTCCTCGAGCTCGGCCATTTGGGTTTCCATTATTGTAATTCTTCATAACGAGCTTTAATAGCACTCGCATCAAACCCATGTCTCTACAAGACTACTACTTTCTCCAAATGTCAGCGAGTATGTCCCATGGGATTAGTAAACTTAAATTCTGAAATCCTACCAACCAAATCTAAAAATATATCCGTGTAAAAAATGGCTAAACTCTCACACAAATCCTTTCAATGGTGAAAAGTGTGGCTTTTGAGACAACTCTATAGGTGGCCTAAACTCAATACTCCATCCTAAATGGCCAGGTTTTGTGGCATTTAGTTATTCCACTATTTTTTACAATAGTTGGATTGAGTGCACCACTTGTTTCATTAAGTTTGTCAAAAGCAAGCTTTCATTCGAGGATCTCATGAATAACAAAATGCAAGCCTGATTTGAGCGTTGTGATTTTAGTATCCTTATTTTTCTTTGCTCTCCCACTCTCGTCTAGATTTTCTTGCAACTCCTTAATATGAGCTTCAATAACTGGTTCTTAAGTATTGTGCTTCTCAATGTCTTTCTTGATTTTTCCCTCTTTTCCTCGAGCCGACCTATTTTAACTTTTTATTTTCAAACGAGCTTTATAGCACTCACATCAAACCTATGACTTTGCAAGTCATCTACTGGTCAGTGGGATCACTTAACTTAAAATTTCTAAGCCTTCTAACCACCTCCATAAATTTCCCCATTTAAGCAATGACCAAACTCTCATGCAATTTCGTTAGAACTTGTTTCAATGGTGAAAAGTCAAATAGCGTGAGAGTTTGGCAAATAACTATATTTCTTTTCACCATTGAAACAAGTTCAAACGAAATTGCGTGAGAGTTTGGCCATTGCTCAAATGGGGAAATTTATGGAGGTGGTTAGAAATTTCAAGTTAAGTGATCCACTCACATATTCTTAAAAGATTTGAAAACAGTAGATGACTTTCAAACTCATAGGTTTGATTTGACTGCTATAAAGCTCGTTTGAAAGAGTTACAAAGAATGGAAAGTTAAAATAGGTCGGTTCGAGGAAAAAATCGAGAAAGACATTGAGAAGCACAATACTTAAGAGCCAGTTATTGAAGCTCATATTAAGGAGTTGCAAGAAAAGCTAGAAGAGAGTGAGAAAGCAAAGAAAAATAAGGATACTGAAATCACAACGCTCAAATCAAGCTAGCATTTTGTTATTCATGAGATCCTCGAAGGAAAGCTTGCTTTTGACAAACTTAATGAAACAAGTGGTGCACATCTGTTGTAAAAAATAGTGGAATAACTGAATGCCACAAAACCTGGCCATTTAGGATGGAGTATTCAGTTTGGGCCACCTATGAATCACAAAATTTGTGCAAAGAGTTGTCTCAAAAGCCACACTTTTCACCATTGAAAGGATTTGTGTGAGAGTTTAGCCATTTTTACATGGATATATCTTTAGATTTGGTTGGTAGGATTTCAGAATTTAAGTACTAATCTTATGGACATACTTGCGGACATTTGGAGAAAGTAGTAGACTTGCAGAGACATGGGTTTGATGCGAGTGCTATTAAAGCTCGTTTGGAAGAACTACAATATTGGAAAGCCAAATGGGCAAGCTTGAGGAAAGGAGGGAAAAAAATTAAGAAAGATCTTGAGAAACACAATATGGAAATACTCGTTGTTGATAAGGAGGTTAAGGAGTTGCAAGTAAAAGTATTTTAATACCTTTTGATACACATTTTTTTTCTTTTATATTGCAACACTAGTTGGCTTTCCTTCTTTCCATTCTGCTGGCGGTTGCCATCCCCTGACTCACATGTTTCCTATAAAACAACCAACAAACCAAACATAAGTTAAATTAGTCCAAACACTATCATAGTCTATATTTTTTTTAGTCCTACAACTATTCTATTACAAAACTAAACATGGCACATAGTTTCTTTACCAGCTCCTTAAATGATTAGTTACTCTTCTATTAACTAGTGTCACGGAGAAAATTTGCATTTACTTATGGATGGGTAAATTTGGGCAGTCTCTTTTTATCTCAAATGGTTGAAATGGGTTAAAGTGGCACAAAATGAATTTTTTGAAACAGTATCTCATAATTATATCTTTATTCATGATTCATTGTTATTATGATAAGTGTATATGATCTCTAATAATCATAATTAACACTTGTTTAAGTATTCCATATATATAAAAAACACATTTAATGAACTCATCTATTTCATAATGATACACTTTAAGCATTTTAAACATGGTATGTGATGTTAAATATAGAATGTTTAGAGGTCATTAAATGCTAATTTTTTGAAATTGTAATGCTTGAACAACACCCAGTGGGTTATTGTTAGCAAATCCCATAATCAAAACTATTTAACTAATTAAATTTGACAAAAAAAATATCATGTAGATTATGTATAGGTAGCAAGGAAAGCAAAGAACATGTGTCTGTAAAGGAAACAAGTGGACCTATAGCTATAAAACAAGATGGCCTCTAGCAAAGAAAGAAACGACAACCACATAAACGATAACCACATTAAGTAGTTTTAGTAGTTTGATAGAGTACGTATAGCTTTGACTAATGAAGGCACAATTGGTAAAGGAATATATGATTAAGTTTTTGAAACATCATTCTTGGTTTTTTATAACAAGGAGACCCTATTTGTAGGGTAAATGTAAGAAAATAAACACGTCGATCTATAGGGACAATTTCTTTTTTATAACAAGGAGACCCTATTTCTAGGGTAAATGTAAGAAAATAAACACGTCTATAGGGACAATTTCCGAAAAATAATGCCAAGTGTAATGCTTCATACTTGTGCAAAAACAATTGGTTAGTTTGCATTCAAATGTTAACTATAAAGGTAATAACTCTAAGTGCTCCATTTTGGACACACTAAAAAGAAAAACATGAGTTTATAATTCATCATTGCTAGTGAGGAGACAACTTAAAACTTTAGATAACTTTTTGGACAATTTTATCCGTGACACTAGTTAACAAAACAATAACCAATCTTTTAAGGAGCTGGTAGAGAAACTATGTGCCATGTTTAGTTTTGTAATAGAATAGTTGTAGGACTAAATAAATATAGACTATGATAGTGTTTGGACTAATTTAGCTTATGTTTGGTTTGTTGGTTGTCTTATAATATCTTTTGATACACATTTTTTTCTTTTATACTGCAACACTGGTTGGCTTTCCTTCTTTCCATTATGTTGGCGGTTGTCATCCCCTGACTCACATGTTTCCTATAAAACAACCAACAAACAAAACATAAGCTAAATTAGTCCAAACGCTATCATAGTCTATATTTTTTAGTCCTACAACTATTCTATTACAAAACTAAACATGTCACATAGTTTCTCTACCAGCTCCTTAAAAGATTACTTACTGTTTTGTTAACTAGTGTCACGGATAAAATTGTCCTGTTAACTAGTGTCACGGATAAAATTGTCCAAAAAGTTATCTAAAGTTTAAGTTGTCTCCTCACTAGCAATGGTGAATTATAAAGTCATGTTTTTCTTTTTTGTGTGTCCCAAATGGAGCACATAGAGTTATTCCCTTATAGTTAACCTTTCAATGCAAACTAACCAATTGTTTTTGCACAAGTATGAAGCATTGCACTTGGCACTATTTTGCGAAAATTGTCCCTAGCAACAAACTTGTTTATTTTCTTACATTTACCCTAGAAATAGGGTCTCCTTGTAACAAAAAACAAATAATTATGTTTCAAAAACTTAATCACATATTTCTTTACCAATTGTGCCTTCATTAGTCAAAGCTATAGTCTATCAAACTACTAAAACTACTTACTGTGGTTATTGTTTATGTGGTTGTCGTTTCTTCTTATGCTAGAGGCGCAACTTGATTTATAGCTACAGATCCACTTGTTTCCTTTACGGACACGGGTTCTTTGCTTTCCTTGCTACCTATACCATAATCTACATGATTCTTTTTTGTCAAATTTAATTAGTTTAATATTTTCATTATATACTAATGTGTTCATTATGATTATTAGAGATCATGTATAGTTACCATAATAACAATGAATCTGGAATAAAAGATATAACTAGGAGATATTGTTTTAAAATGTGCCACTTTAACCCGTTTCAACCATTTGAGATAAAAAGAGACAGCCCAAATTTACCCATCCATAAGTAATTGCAAATTTGTATAAAACATGTACAACCTGAGTTTTCTGCAGGTGCTGAAAATCGGATCCTTTTACCACTTGAAACTTATACGGGACGCTCATGATTATGCTTTTGTTCATGCTCGTGACTGAACTGTCCACAACACCAGTCATCTTAGAATTACTTTCCTGCACATGTTAGTGGTCATAACTACTATTAGTATACATTCATAACGCAGTAAATCTCAAAGTTAAAAAGGTAGATTCAAGTCACAGCATTTGGAGGTCCTTCGATGGTGTGGTGAAGCCTGAATGAGGAGCATCATGATAGATTTGGTAATCTCCCGAATTGAAATCGTTGTCAAGTTGTATGACACGCGCATCTTTATTGTCATGAAAAAGCGTCTTAAGACGTGCCCATAAAGTCGTGGCTGTAGCATTAGGGTCAAGAACCATATGTCCACAAGTTTCTCGGATATGGTGGCATACATCCACATAACAATGAGGGAGTCATTGGTGATGAAGTTTGGATCAATAGGGGTCGTTGAAGAAGTGGCAGAGGGGGGTTTAAGTGATGTTAACATTATGGGTTGTGCAAAACCTCTTAAACAACTCACTCCAAGAGCTTTAATACTCGCGATAGAGTGAGCTTCATCAATGGGTTTAGTAGGGTTTGTTTATGGCGTCTCCTATCATTGTGATAGTAAATGGTTTGTGTTGTGTAAAGGAGAAAGCAGGTATATCAATATGCAAAGGAGAAAGCAAAAGCAATATATAAGCAAGCAAAGCAAAGTTATATGCATGCAAGCACAATTTTTTTGGTGTGCGGCAGAAGGAAGTGGTAGGGTAAAAATAATATATACGGCAGTTTGAGTTTTAGGGTTTAGGCTATGATTACCAGGATAGATTTATTATGTATACAAGCCTGACGAATAAGCTTAGATAATGGGCTAGGCCTAAATACAAAACATAAATATAAATGAGCTATGTCCTTCGGCTAATACATAAGAGACTGTTGTATGTGTGGACTTTTTATCTGCCAATTCCTCCTTAGGTGACTACATGATTAAGAAACAAATTACATTCACCTATAGAGTAAGGGTGCCCATTTGACAATTAATTATAGTCAAATAAACAGGTACGGTATATAGTCATATGGAATGCGGATCGTTTTGGTACAGGATCGCGGATCACCAGGCACCTAGAATTCGATTTGATGAGCCGTAGTTTTATTTGAGATCGCTTCGGTACAATATACCAAGTAATGTGGTACGATGTAGCAATCAGGGATGGAACCAGGAGGGTTCTCGGGAACCCCGTAGATATTTTGGATGTAGTGTTAATTTTTAGAAAAAACATAGGTTTTTTCTAATGCATCTTAAATGCACATGGTCCATCGAGATGTGTTTATAGTATTATTTAGTTACTATACTTACAAATAAAAAACATAAAATTTAGTAAAAGCGCAATATGACAATGTAAATTATAGCCCAAAAAGATGAAACATGTTTGTTAAATTAAAGCACAAAATTAGACTTAATTCACCAACCTAACAATTTGAGCTATTTCCAAACTGAAACAAAGATAAAACAGGTTTGATGACGATATTTGTTTAATTTTGTTTAATTAGCCTTTAGATCATGAACCCACCACGACCACATTTAATACTTACAAGCCCAAAGACGACTTGGGCCAATATCAATAAAGGTTTGGGCTCACGAAAGCCCAAGCCCAAATCTATTTACGGAATGGATATAGATATCTTCTAAAATATGAAGATAATCATCCCCAACCGACTTAGGCGGATACGCCGGAGGTTGGGGAACACGGAACCAACAAGGATTCCGCATATATATAAAGGAATGATACCCCTCGCTTAAGGTACGATCTCATAACCCTAAAACTCCTTAAACCCTAAACCGACACTCACTCACGCGGAGGATAATCGTGGAGACAATCCCACGATAAGCCTAACGGTGTTTCTTGTCTCTTAGTGCGCAGTGTCTCAAGCAAGAATTCTCAATTGGTACGAGAACCGAGCTCCAAATCGTGAACGCCCAACTTTTGTATCAACAAGTGGCGCCATCCGTGGACCCTACACTAAGAATCGACACTAGAATGACAAAACACGGCAATCGCCGATCGCAATGATCTTGTGGGAAGAAGTCACAGAGTGGACTAACCCCTGCTGCACTGGGACAACCAAAACCGCTAAAAGTAAGGGGTCGTCAAGACTTGATCTTCCTCCGTAGAACCGCACTCGAATAACCCAAGTCACTACAACCACCACGAGTGGAGTAGACCCATCGCAAGACTCGGAACAACCCGCCTTTACTACTCCTTTCCAATCGGTGCTAGAAACCGACTCGACAAAGATACCGTAGGCACCGTGTCGGGATAAGAATGCAAAGAGAAACAAACGCCACTCGAGGAGTCGCGCTGCACTAGCACCGTAAGCTTTCGATCCCAAAACTACGAAGCATCACGCCTCATGCAGGAGGAAGAGAAAAATAGATCGTATGAACCCGAAGCCCGACTCAATTTCGATTCGAATACGATATTTCCCCACCGCGCCACCGTAAGGAAAAGCGCAGAGAAGCGGTCATAAACCCCAAGATTCAATGTAATCGGGAGGAGAATCGAGGGTGATGAGACATCTCACCGCAACACTCGAGTGATAGTGATAGAGAGGAACGGCGCATCGGTGTTCACGCCAGACCGGGTAGCCGTAGAGTACATGATAGACCGGGCGAAGTATTCCCCAGTGAGAGCCCTTCGATCCGCACTATGAGTCGATTCGAGGAAGGCGCGCGCGCAAGCGCCGTAAGAAGGTAAATTCATCTTCGACAACCCCTGACAACGAGGATAGTGATACAGGGCATTGAAATCCGTAGGCACGCGATAGCCAAGAGGAAGACATGTCTCCCCATGGCGCCGCCGAAAGTGGATGCGCTCACCGACGCATTAGTGATTTCTCCGAAAACAAGAAAAGCGCATGCCCGCAAATGTTAAAACATATGATGGGACAGTGATCCCGACGATCACCTAAAAATTTTTGAATCACCATGACCATCGAAAACCGCCACAACCAGCTTGGTGCCATATGTTTAATTCCACACGCGGGAAGCGCATGAACCGGTTCAACAAACTCCCACGGGGAGCGTGAATGGTTTTGAAGAGTTGAGAAAGGCGCCCGCCTAAATTTTACTCAACGCAAAAGTGTGCTAAAAATCCCGCCGAACTCGCCAGGTAAAATGTAACTGTGGAGAATCCACGAGCGCTTCATGGAACGCTTCAAAGACGAGTGCATGCAGGTTAAAGCATGCCCAAGTCTTAAAGATCTCGGGTTTCATGAATGGGATTAATAACCCGTAACTCATCAAGAGATTGAACGACAAGATCCCCGAGACCTTCGATGAACTCATGAAGCGCCTCGGTCTTTTGTCCAGGAGAAGCCGCCGCGCGGATAGCAAAAGAACCATTCCGCCACGGTCACAGAACAACTCGGGAGACAATCCAATGACCGAGGTAATAACTGTAATAGAGCTATCGCAGCCAGAGGAGCGGCAGAGATAGGATAATGATGTATACTCCCCGATCAAAACCCCAAAGGAAATACTCGCAGCAGAAGGAGCGAATTTCCCAAGACCACCGCAGATGCGCACACCGTAAGATAAGCGCGACCGGGAATGGATACCGTGACTACCATGCACAAAAGGGTCACACCACTAACGAGTGTGTCCACAAGCGCCAACTCATCGACAAGATGGTCAAAGGGGCAGCCGGACCACTTAGTTAAAAACATTAAAGAGGAAGAGATAAGCAAAAGAATGAAAGCAAGAAGGAGACACCCAAGGATAAGGCCGACACAATCTATATGATACGACGCGGCAACGAACCACCGATGTAAGGTCACCAAGAGTTTTCCAAGAAGTGAAATCTCTTTCCTACTTTGACGGCGGACAACGCAAGATCGTGAGCCCTCACCATTGAAATTAGCGCGGTGGTCACGACATACACCGCATGTACATCGATGGTGGGGCATCGGCAAATATTATGTATGAGCATTGCTTTAAAAGACTACGACCAAATACGTAGTCGCTAAACTGTCAACACCGCACTCACCGGTTTCACAGTGAGAAGATATGGCCTATGGGCCAATCATGATCGCTAGTCGGCGTGGCAACGCAGAGCACTCTACAACAACCTCGATGGATTTCATGGTGATCAAATCCCTTCATCATATAATGGCATTATTGGGAGACCCGGATATCGCCCATGCGCGCGGTGTCATCAACAACAAGACGGATGCTTAAATTCCAGTTGAAGGGGCATTGTCACTCTTTACAATGCCACGGTACCAAACAGAGAATGTAACACGCTATATGCGAAATGGAACCAATCCCAAGCAAAGGCGCGCCAAAATCCCCAACTTTAAGGTCGCATTCACCCGTAATATCCGCACTGTGAGATAACCATTGAGGGTCATTGTCGGACAACCAAGAAGCGGCCGTGTGCGCGCCTCCTACAAAAGAACGTAGATATTTTCGCATGGGAGCCCAAACACACGATCGGCGTACCACGCCGATCACAGAGCATAAACTTAGAATCCGACAAGGATACTTACCGATACGCCGAAGAAGCGTGGCCAAGCTCCGCAGAGAGCGCAGTAATTCTAGCAGAGGTACGTAAATTAGTTAAAGCGGAATTATGCGTGAAGTCTATTACCACGATCGCTTTCTAATCCAAGAATGGTCAAAAAGCGACGGTGAGTCGGCGAATGTGTGTCGACTTCACCGACCTTAATAAAGCATGCCCACAGGATCGCTATCCATTACCGTAGATAGATTGGAAAATAGAGTCCTTGTGTGGATACCGCTGAAGTGTTTTCGACGCTGCATGCGGATATCACCGATACAAATGGCCCAAGAAGACGAGGAAAAGACAATGCCCACACAAGCCAAGGCGCGCATCGTTACACAAAATGCCGCTTGGCTTGAAGAATGCGGGTGCCACCTATCGGGTTGGTAGATAATGCCTTCGAAAACAGTAGGCCGCAACTCGAAGTCTATGTGGATGACCCGTCATTAAAAGCCATACCGAAAAGGAACCGTGCGCGACATAGAAGAAACATTCAAAACTCTACGAGATTAACATGAAGCTAAATCTTAAGAAATGCACCTTCGCGCCATCAAGGCATGTTCTTAGGGTACTTGATAGAACCCGATGGCATAAAACCGTGTCCGAAAAGACAAAGGCGGTAATTGAGCTTCCTCACCACGCACGCTCAAGGAAGTCCAATCCTCAACGGAAAACCGGCCGGCCTCAACAGTTCCTATCTAAATCGCAGAAAAGTCATCGCCTCTTTCAAAACACTCAAGAAGTGTATAAAAAGGGTGACTTTCGTGGACAACGGAGGCGGAAGAAGCTTTCACCACACTCAAACAAAGATCTAGCAACGCCCCAACACTCGTGGCACCCCGACTGTGGAAGAGCCGATCATGTATCCATCAAGAACTCATGGGGCAACAACAAGAAGTTACTAACAACAGATAGGGACCTTGCAAACCCCTATCTATTTTGTCAAGAAAGCTCTCAAGAAGACGGAGATGAACTATAGTGCCATGGAAAATTGGTCTTGGCATTAGTGTTTGCCGCCAAGCGATCGCTACTTCAGATTTCCAAGCGCACCCGATAGCGGTAATTACGCATCAAGCCATCAAGCGCATCATCTCCAAACCCGATGCGTCGTGACGACTCCGTATGGAGTGTGTTGCTAGTGAACATAACATCTCTTACGCACCACGCATCGCAATAAAAGGACAAGTTCGCGGACTTCATCATCGAAAAGCCGACATCGACGAGGTACCTACACCAAGCGAAAAAGAACTACAAGATCCATGGATTTTGTTTACGACGGGTCCTCATGCGTGGATGGCTCGTGAGTCGGCCTTATTCTCACAAACCCGTAGGAATGGAATTCACTTACGACCGCGCTTTGAATTTACCTCGACAAACAACGAGGCGTAATATGAAGCCCCGATCACCGGACTACGATTGCACCGAATGGGTGTACGAACTTGGAAGCAAATGTGACTCGACTAGTGGCCAACCATGTGTTGGGTGAATACGTGGCCAAAGAAGAAAACATGATTCAGTATCTTGAGAAGACTAAAGCACTGATCAAAGGCTTTGACAGATTTACTATCAAGCAAGTCCCTAGAGGAGAAAATCGCAAAGCAGATGCACTGAGCAAGATAGCCTCGACAAGCTTCGCACACTTATCAAAGCAAGTGCTGGTGGAAACACTGAAAAGCAAGTCGATAGCGGAGATGGAAGTTTCCGCAATCATAGAGGAGGATGGTCCTACATGGATGACCCCAATTGCGATTTCTTAAGCAAAGGGACATTACCCCAAGAATGCATGTAAGCCCGCAGAATACGCAAGACGCAGCAGAATTCAATCATGCGCGACAACATATCAGACGACGCTCTTTCCTCCAACCATGGCTTCGGCGCGTAGGCCCCGTACAAGCAAATTATGTGCCGCGAGAAATCCATGAGGGTTCATGTAGCATGCACGCAGACCACGGTCTCGTTGTAGCACGCGCCATGCGATCGGATACTATCGCCAACCATGCATAAAGATGCGCGGATTTGATAAGGAAGTGCAATGATTGCCAAGTCCACGCATCTGCATCACGCAAAACCACAAAGATGAGTTAACACCAATCACGGCGCCATGGCCATTCTACAAATGGGGCATTGATATCGCCGTCCTTTTCCAATAGCAAGAAGCGGTCTCAAATTTCTCATAGTCGCTATAGACTACTTCACCAAGTGGATCGAGGCAAAAGCAAGAGCGACACCATCGGCAATCGTAAAACGCTTTGTCTGGGACAACATTGTATGCCGCTCGATTACCCGTGAAATCATCTCGACAACGGAAACAATTTCGCGACAACCCCTTTAAAGATTGGTGCGAAAAGTTAAACATCACCCAACACTTTGCGTCGGTTACGCACCCACAAACCAATGGTTTAGTCGAGCGCAAACCAAGCTCCGGGTGAAGGAATCAAAGCACGCTTGGACAAGCATAAAGGAAGGTGGGTCAAGAACTTTCACATGTATTATGGGCACACCGCACCTCGCTTAAAACCAAAGACAGGGACACCCCTTCTCAGTATACGGGATGTGCCGTTATACCAACCGAGATCGGCATGCAACTATCCGCACCGCGGAGATTAATGTGACTACAAACGACGACGAAAGACGGTCGACTTGGACCCATCGAAGAAAGACGCGAACGCCGCTATACGGGAGGCAAGGTCAAGTCAAAATGAAAGGATACTATGATGCCAAGGTACGCAGTGTTTCATCTGCACTGTGTGACTTTGTCACCGCGACAATGAGGCAAGCCACACCAAGATACAGTGTAGCTCGGACCAAAGTGGGAAGGACCTTATGAGGTTATCAAGCAACGGCACAAAGCGCTGCATCGGCCACGAGGTTTGATGGTCGTGACTCATCACAAGACATGGAATATCAAGAACCTCAAGAGGTGCTACCTATAAGAATTGCTACGAGATAGCGCAGAGACGCTCCGCACTTTCAAAGGCTCAATAAACATTCATGTACCCGCTTTTATTTTTCATATTTATCGCTTTTCTTTGTTATTTCCTTGATAAACTTGCAAGTATTATAAAAACGTCACGGTTTCTAGCTAACTCCGCGACACATTTTAAGTTGTTATCTCCATATACTGTATGCTTTAACAATTTTTATTTTTGCCCACGATGGCGTGCATGCACTACAAATAAACCCACGATGGTAAAAGGATAAGTTGACCTACTAACTAACTTGTTGAGTAAGAGGGTTGCAAACCCATCAACATCGGATCACGCATCCCTGTTAAACACCTTGTTCTCAAGACGTTGGAATGAGATATGTGCGCATCCCACGATGGTTGCGCAGTAAAGCACACGTGCGCGTTTAACAGCTTAGGAACCAAAACACTTGCTTCCATAATGTGATATTTACAGCACGACTGGATATCATACCATACACGATTATGACAAAGTACTTAGAATTATTTCTTCAAGTATAATACGATTTTCCATACATGATTATGGATTTCCTATAGCTGCACCGATACACATGTTTGTTTCTTCGGCAACAAATACATCTTTTACATAAAGATAAACAGATATGTATGCATTACGAATTTCACAGCAAAACAAAAGATACTTTTATTGATAACTACGAGTTATTACAAACGATATCAAACATATCCGCTACAAGCTATTACAACGCCTAAGTGACGGCGCCAACATGACTTGTCGCTTTAACTTCACGATGCTCTTCAACACATCTCAATCATTAGGCGACACGGTGGCCACACCGACCGGCACTCCATCGACCTCGGCAAGTGAGCCGCACCAAGTCCACACAGACGGCCTTACCGCAATACCTTTTTCTTGGCAAGACGGGTGGCATGCGCCCAATACCTCCTTTAGAGGTACCTCTCTCCAATGCAAAGGGATTCTCGACTATCCCTAGGACGCCAAGAAAGACGGGTACTTGAGTCGCGACTCTTGGGGTTTCAAAATAATCCTACTGTGTGTCAAGATCCTCAAGACGATGACGTGCCAATGACAACCCGGCCATAATAACACTTATCGGATAATCTTGGTCGCGCTCAAGCTCTGAAATCATCGGGAGCTCTAGGTCTTTCATTCTTTGCATGGCAGCGACCAAATGATCATAGGATTCAGCATTATAACCCGGTACCTTATCAACAGGTGCTTTCAACAGTTTTGCTTCATGGAGTTGTTCCACTGCCTCTGACTTACCACGCTCTAAAGCGCACTGCACAACCTCCCCAAATGCATTTACTACCTCTGTTGACTCTAGGGTACTAAGCGCAGCCAATCGGAGACCGTGGCCTATGAGCCACCTGCGCTCCGCTATCACTGACATAAGCTGCGGATACAATTCTTCATCGTACTCGATGCTCAGCTTACGCAGCTTTGCCTCCTGTACCTCTAAGGACCAGCTCACCGTATTCCCAAGCTCCCCAATCAAGAAAATAGACTTTCTTTACCCTGCTCCGTGATGTTTTAGTGCTCAAGAAGACGCAGACTTTATACCGGCAAAGATCGGCACGCTTGATTCTTTTGGCACATTAGCGCCATTTTGTCCTCGGCCTGCTTTTGAGCGTATGTGCTCGTGGACCTTGGTTTCGCATGGGCGCTATCTAGTTGCGCCGGCATCGCAAGTCAAGCGCCCAAAGAAAGAAATTGTTTGGTCTTTTTGGGACTCTTGGTTGTCTGCATCAGATACTCGGTCTTTCAGCTTCACAATTAACGAAGCCTGCTGGGCGGAGACCTGAACCAATTCTTCGACTAATTGATCCAGAGGCACATCTGCATCAGCTTGGTTTTCTTTATCCTGGCTCTGCGGCTCAGAATGCGCTGAGCGGGTCGGACTAGCCTTAGGAGGAGACTCTATAACCTGCTCCGTCCTGCGAATGATCACCAGCGCAATGTTAGAATCACAAATAGCACATTCACCAACTAAACAGGAGGTTATACATATATGGTTTTACTTACTTTGGCTCCGCATCATCGGCAGATGGATGCGACGACGCTCATCGCTGGAGGACAACTCCACAGCTTGAATCACGGGTCGCTTTTCCTTGACGGACCCGCACCATGATCTCGTCGGGTCCTTTTGCGATTCAACAGAATCTCCTCTTCCTCCTCCTCTTCGTGATGAGCTACGCCACGATCGATGATCGCGCCACCACCGAGTCACCTCAGATCGGGACGGCTTTGCAAAGGCGCCGCCCCACCGCAACGGAGGAACCGGTCCTCGATCCCCGCGCCGCCCATGACACGCCTTCCGCTTGCAGCTAAGATAGGCTCCTCGTCATCCTCAACGGTCTTACTCCTGCCTTTACGGCTACGGCTTCGCTAGTCAGATAACGGTGAATAGATCCATCTCTCAAAGACAAAACACATATACAAACAGCTATATAATGCGCAAACAAGACGGAGGATTATTCTTACATTAGTTACACGCAGAGGTACGGAGGAATAAGTACCCACCCGCCATTGGCGCCTAAAAGATTGGGATCTCATCTTCGGACCGAAATAATTACTACCGATCCCCATGTGCACCAAAATCCCTCAGATACGCACTAATGGGGATGCGGTTAGCATTTATCGCCCGCATCCTCGACATTATACGACCTGCAAAGGGCACTCATCCTCTCGTAGTGTTCCTCGTATAGAACTCATAATTCCACGGAAACATGTATCATCTACCCGTAAGAAATACTCCTCCAATTCCTAAGGCGCCTAATTTATCTCAGATAGCACCGCAGCTACCCCTGCAAGCCAAAAGTTACCCACCCATGCGCCCACGTAGTGTGGTAAAATGCGCGAATAAGTTGATGGTGGGATTAATCCCCAACAAACGGCAATTTACTTCAAATTAGTAATTTTGGCCGCCGATGCAAAGTAATCGCGATATGTGTAGTGTATAATAATTTAACACATCGCATAGAAAGCGTGATAGGGCACACGTTGATTCGCAAATTAATAACCGTGTAAACACCCACTTTCTTCGGGAAATCGCAATCGTGGCACGCGCATCCGGAACCACCGGATGCACGCCCCGGTATAAAGTAACTGAGGCAAATTCCATCGATCGATTAAATTAAGGTCTGAGGTGAAGTCGACAACCGCTTAACCATGGTGATATACTTTTCGTTATCACGCACGCGCGTTACCTTGGTGGTTGGTTACTTTTGGGATAATGACTCTTAATTTGCTTTAGAAGGGTGAAAGATATTTTACCGTGAGGAACCGTGAAAATGAATCCCAAGTTATATACTTCTCCTTTTCCACACGATTGGCGACACGTGATCCCACTAAGCTTCATTGTGTGGACAAGATGACTTGATGCGACAACAAGCAAGAACTTTCCCCGATTAACGAGGCCTCGACTATTCACATGGATGTCTCGATACATTGTACCTACGGGTAGGTATATGGCTTCTTGATACGCTTTCAGATATTATTTGTTTTGGGACTACGGTCATTAGTCTAGCATCCGCAGCTACGCATCGCGCATACTAGACCTGGGGACATGATGACGATAGTCCGTGTGTCGGGTCATGAACCCGACCACACCTCAATACTTACAAGCCCAAAGACGACTTGGGCCAATATCAATAAAGGTTTGGGTTCACGAAAGCCCAAGCCCAAATCTATTTACGGAATGGATATAGATATCTTCTAAAATATGAAGATAATCATCCCCAACCGACTTAGGCGGGATACGCCGAAGGTTGGGGAACACGGAACCAACAAGGATTCCGTGCATATATAAAGGGGATGATACCCCTCGTTTAAGGTACGATCTCATAACCCTAAAACTCCTTAAACCCTAAACCGATTACTCACTCTCACGCCGGAGGATAATCGTGGGAGACAATCCCACGATAAGCCTAACGGTGTTTCTTGTCTCTTAGTGCGCAGTCTCAAGCAAGAATTCTCAATTGGTACGAGAACCGAGCTCCAAATCGTGAACGCCCAACTTTGTATCAACAAGATTTTTAATGGTATATTTAATTAGAAAAACGGATTAAAACCGCTTTTATTATCCATGTCAAAACGGTTTTATCTGTTTTTATACGGACATATTAAAATGAAAACGGATAAAAATGGACGATTTACGAAAACGGATAAAAACGGACAGAAAATAAACGAATAAAATGAAAACGGTTATGTATAATGACAATAAGTGAAGTAGAGAGAGCATAATGAGTTTTTTTGTAAAGTACGTTATGAATTTTTAGCTTTTTTCCTTTAATTATCACAAAGATAAAACAAGTTGTTAATGGAAGATCATTATGAATTTTTTTGGTATTCGTTTGTGACTTTGTGCACTGAATAGAAGACGAATTATTTAAAGAACAAGTTTTTTGAATGTATAATCTTATAAATTTGACTTGTACATTGTACAGTTTTACTTACTCAGTTACTTGGTTGCATCGTTCTCTTCGGTCGAGCGAATCCCATTGTTTCGGTCCGAAAGAATCCCTATGTCTAAGGTCGAGCAGCTACGCTCTCGTTGGTCGAGGTTAGATCCTCGTATATCGCCACTCTCGTCACTTGGCGTTGTCTTGATCACTTGATTGTTGAAACATATATAAAAACATCTTAAACATTAATGTATAATTTGTTTACTGTAGGCCAAAATTGAGAGTTATCTAAAAAGAAAGCTTCCACCCAATAACGATAATGATACCATCGGTAGAGAATCTACAAGAGGAAATGCCCCAAATGATACTTCACAAGGACCTCAAACTACATCCACAACTGATATTCCTTCGGCTTCAGTACCGATTGCAATTGCTTTCTGACATTTTTCCCATCGGATCCCGCTGATAGACCTCATATTTTTTATTATGACCAAACCAAAGAGAAGAAATAAGGCGATTATATTGGGATAGAGGAGCTTGTCACGACATTTTCAGAAGAGCAATCAAAATATCTTAGAGGTCGTTTTGATGGTAAAAGGAATCAACAGAGCATTGCAAGAGTACATGCCAACAACAAGTCTTGTTTCACTTTTGAAGAACGTAACTTCGTTTTGTGGTAAACAAGATATTGAGATGGTGAATGTGGATGACTTTTATTAAATAGGCCGAAGGGATAGAATTAAAAATCAACATCATTTTGAGGTTGATACACTGTTACGGATATGCAAATTCTTGAAAGGTCACTCGAAATGGCGTGATACAAAAGACGTTGTTCCCGGAAGACGAGTACGGACAGTTGATGATGTTAAAGACCCGAACGAGCTATTTTGAAATGATCCACAACCACGTCCTCTCAGCAAGCCATGGCTTTCCAAGAGTAAAAAATCGGACTCAACGACAACGGTTAGATCCTCTTCAAGTAGAAAAGCTTTCAAGGAGATGGTCCAAGAGGAATGGCAATGAGATCATGCAAAGAAAAATGACCTCATCAAGGCTCAAATAAAATTAGAGGAACTAAAATTTCTTGCTACCAGCACTAAAGGGTTGTCAGAGGAATATGCGAAGCTGGTCAACATAACGAAAGAAGAGATCGTAGCAAAATATCGAACCTAGTTTAGATTGTATTAGTTTTTATGTATTTGTCGTATCGCAATTAAATTTGTTGTAATTCGTATATTTAGCATATCGTACGTGAATTCTAGTTAAATGAAATGTGTAAATTTTATAAAGAATTGCACCCTTTTTGGTGGCGATGATGGCTCCACAAGCACATGAGTATCTCAGAATATCTTTTAACTTTGCTTCATCCTGCATTTCGACATAATTATTTATCGACATGAGATTTAGTTTAAAGGTAGCCCATACGGGGTCAGGTAACCCGAAAAACTTTTTACTTAAATGATATTTTTTGTTTTACAGATCATTAGTGTTAAAAGATTCATTATGATTTATGCATGCATTTGGCAACTACTGACCCGTGTCCTTTTAAAGCTTATTCATCAGTAGGAAACATAATCCAAATTGACCCATTTACAATTAATGGGTCAAAATTGGCAACATATATATGTAAAAATGAGTTGACTAAAATGTGGTTACCTGTAGCACAAATTGGTTGTCGACGATATTAGTTAGGACGGCACCAACAAAAGAATCACCCGCACCTGTTGTGTCCACTGCTTTCACTGGGAAGGCACCTGTTGTGTTTTTTAGTTTTGCAATATTCATGCACCATAGCATTTACACTCAGTTTCATAATTTTTTAGGTTAATTTTTTATAGTGTTATTCGAGATCCAAGACTCCGTGGAAGCCTTTTGATCAGTGAATGTTTCACTTTCGGCATGTACCACCGAGGGTGAGAGGCGTTTGTTCATCATGATATCGGACTCGTTATTCACATTACTAAATGTAAAGCAGGAATAATATATAGAGCTGGAGTGGAGATGGCCCTTTTTGGTGTACTAATCTAATCACCTTAATAAAGAATTACTATACAACAAGCTGTTTAAAATGGATAAGATATGGGAATGTCGACTGACGATAATGACAAACAAAAAGTAATATTTGTCCATCTTATTGTTTTCCAACAGAAGGCGTAAGAAAAAAAAGTCTTAAAAATGACGTGTTTGGGTGTCAAACCCTTTTGATATCGGTTTAGAGGTGGATCTTTCTGACATATGATAGGTGTTTTTTATTGGCGTATGCCCTTTGGCTTCTCTCTTTTGAAGTTGTTGATATATTTATTTGCTTTAAAAAAAACAAGGGAATGTCGACTGCTAATGACAAACAAAAAGTAATATTATCATGAAGGAGACAGTTAGTGGGATCTGGATTTTTTAATCATATTTCTTGGTCTTTATCCTGCTTTGTATCACTTTACAGGACAAATTTTCATAACATTCATGTCGGCATCTGAAACACACACGAGCATAGGTGTCCCAAGTAACATTATGGGCTCAGTTACATGCATTCGCTTTGGCTTTACAAACACACGTACGTATACTTTCGACGGAAAATCTTGCAACGACAACTTTTTTATCTTGCAAATGGAAAATTGTTAAACGACGAAAAATACATTAGCTTTTTTATCTTTCAGTAGATGAGCACTTCGATATACTTTCTACGAACATTTTTTTCTCGAGTTTTGTTTTGATGTTAAAATTTTCGTATTGAAAAATCACATGTAATTTGCAAACTTAATTACTAGTGCAATTTAAACAAATAACTTTCTTTCGCCCCACTTACTTCACACCCATACATACATAAAAAAAATACACACACACATTAATGTTAATATACGCATCGTCGCTATGCGCAGATAATCGTCTAATATGAGAAGAAAACTTTCAAAATAAGTCTAGAAAAATTAGTTTTATATTGACTGTGATTGGCGCGAGGCTTATAAAAGCTTATATTAGATTTGTAAAATAAGCTAGATTATAAAATAAGTTTTTTTTGTCACAAAGGCTTATGAAATCTTTTATAAGCCATAAGTCTCAATAAACCCGAGCCCATCAAAAATGGATTAACAAAGCTTATAACTAATCAAGTTACTGAGGTGAGATCTATGTAAAACACCTCCTATCCAAAGAACAAATGACATCATCTCAACCATCCAACCTTCTTTCATCCAATGGTCCAGATTTCATCTGAAAATAACAAATAGGGGCATATTAGTAAAATCACATGTTACAATAAAAAGAAAAAATAATCCCAAATCTTGTCATTTAACATTCCAGTTTCTCTCTCATCAAACCCTAATCGACTTTC